>OX369266.1:14368759-15112737 GCA_947284805.1 Coleophora flavipennella
AAACATTAAAATTTTCGTAAATTTAGTTTTTAAAAAGCCCGCCTCAATGTGTTTAATATAGGAGAAAATGTTCCCTTTGACGGATGGCTGGTCCAACCTGTCATTTCAGACACGTTGTTGTGATATATGGAAGATTTAATATTTATGTTTTAATTTTTTTAAATCATAATAACACTCGATAATTATTTCGATTGAATAGTAAAGTCATCGATTTTTTACTCATCGTGAAATAGTTCTGTTAACTTATTGTTTTAATTTTGTCAATTATAGCATAACCTATAATCGCTGCACTAGCGGACCGATGCTATTCATTTTAATGATGAAAGCACGAATATTCGACAATATATCACTGAATATATAATGAATATCGAAAAAATCATTACCTTTATCGCTGTAATTATCGTTGTTATAAACAAGAACAACACATTCACTTTTCACTGCACTTGATACTCGATCAAAACATGTAGATGTACTATAGTATAGCAGCTGTTCACACAGACACATCGCTCACTCAAGTAGGAGAGAGACGGATGTCGAACGCTGCCGAACGTAAAGGCCGATTGTGCTTCTTTGTCGCTCGTTCGCGCTCTCGCTTGCACTTCAAGACTTACACGGAACGCCTCAGAGCGAGGTAACGACGCATGACGGAACGCCTCAGAGCGAGGTAACGACGCATGAGTCATGTTTTTTCGTGCGTGCAGCCAGCTCTATCGAATTATAAGACGTTGTTACGTCAAAAATAAATCATAAATTATTAAATGAAATAATTAATAATGAAATGATTTTATTTAATATGGTGTCATTTTTCATTTTTAAATTTATGTTACTATAATTATTTTTTGTGTATTTGCATGCCTATTTAGGCTAAATGTGAGATACTTAAGCTAAAAATATTGTACATGTTTTTACCACGTTTAAAGCAAATAAATGATCTTATCTTTTTTTATCTTATCGTCACTTACCATCAGGTGAGATGATGCCAAGGGCTTACCAATTGTGAATAAAAAAAAAAAAGACTTCGAACAACGCAAAAGTGTAATTTTAGTTACCTTAATTCATGAACACGGTTAACTTTTGGTCGTTTCATGTTTAATTAAACAAAGAACACTTGTTTGTGAAACAGTAACAACATTAGCTTAAATCTTGGAGATCAACGTCTATTGTTTCCTTTCAGGAAAGACGGAATTTACTACCTGAAGACAAACGCGGAGCCGCCCTACGCCCTCGGGGACCCGACATGAATTACGATAATTAATTCCTTGTAAGAAAGTTTTGCCACAAATTAGTTTTGAAATTAAAAGTTTTCGCCGCTGCACTTTTGGTGTCACCGTGTGAAAAAAGGTTTTTTTTTGGTAAAAATATAATAATAATGTGTTTATGCATAACTATTATAACAACCTACCAACATAGTGTGTTGATCAGATGTCTTTTTTTCTGTGTGTGTGTTTAATCGTGTAAGAATTATTGTTACTCCTAATTCCTAGCATTAGTTAAACTTAATTGCAGTTAAAAACTTAGACTATACGAGTAAGTATAAAATAAAAATAAAATAGTAATAAATTTTATTTCACGAAAGTTTACAAGTAAGAAAACAAAGTCTTAATTATAATTGTACATCTTAGATCTACTTATTAGAACTCTGGCTACTAAACTAGGCTAGACAAAGCCTGTACCTCAGCAGCCAGCGAGCAGAGATACACATATAACAAATTTTGCGATATGAACTTTACTATGAAATTTTACTATTTATTCTGTACTTGTACTTAATAAAGCATATTTGATTGATTGATTGATTGAACCGACCATTTTAAGTAAGGATTAAACAAAATAAAGGTAAGTACAAATGCATTACTTTATGATAAGACCGTGTATGTGTGTAAGACGGTTAGTAATAGTTAGTAATAGTATTAATTTTTTTTTATTCACAATTGTTAAACCCTTGACAACAACTCACCTGGTGGTAAGCGACGATCTTGCCGAAGATGGAAGCGGGCTTACCAAGATTCCCCAACGCAATGGGGAACTGGCTATCTTATCTTCATGCCAGAACACACCAATGATATCAACATTGATATTTGGCGGCAAGACTTAGATAAGATGGTGGTAGCTAGCCAGGCGGGCTTAGAAAATGCCCTTCCACCAACCAAACCGAGTCTTACAATTGACCCCGCCGGGAATCGTACCTACCCGCGACCTCCTGTGTAAAGCCAGTGAACTTTGCCTCTGGGCTACGGAGGCGGTTAGAGCTAAGAATTGTTTTTCCTAAGACCCAAGAACTCAAATCGGACAACTCAGAACTCAAATCAGAAATTTAAATCAGACAAGCACGACGTTTCTGTTACGATAAAATAACACTTAGTAGTTTATTGTTATTCATTACATTAATTATTATTCAAGGGTCAAACTTTTTAGATGTAATCCTTTTAATTAGAGGTTCTCTTCGTGATTATGAACAGCTTTCACTGAGGATCCTACAGTACGAAGTAACTAGTATCTCATCTGTGCCTACGGTCAATTGAGATGATGACTGCATAAAAAATAAAATAAAAAAAATATAAATAAATAGGCTCAAAAGTGTTCGCGAGAGATCTGTCTGTTGGACAAAGCCAACTGACCAAGCTGAAGACTGAGGACGGCAGGACCATATCGCCTAAGACTGAGTTGCTGGAAGAAGTTGAGAAGTTCTATGGACAATTGTACAAGACCACACGTTTGCCTGTCAGCGATCTGGCTGAAGACCCAAGAGCCAGACTAACCCGACACTATACCGAAGATATCCCGGACGTCAGCCTGTACGAGATTAGAATGGCTCTCAAACAGCTCAAGAACAACAAGGCACCGGGTGATGATGGAATTACGGCTGAACTTCTGAAAGCAGGTGGATCACCGGTACTAAAAGCTCTTCAGAAGTTATATAATTCCGTTATACTCGAGGGACAAACGCCTAAGGCATGGCACAGAAGTGTGGTCGTGCTTTTCTTCAAAAAGGGTGACAACACTCTGCTGAAGAACTACAGACCCATCTCACTTCTGAGCCATGTCTACAAGCTGTTTTCGAGAGTCATTACGAATCGTCTCGCACGCAGGTTTGACGACTTCCAGCCTCCCGAACAAGCCGGTTTCCGAAAAGGCTTTAGTACCATAGACCACATACATACGCTGCGGCAGATTATACAGAAGACCGAAGAGTACAATCAGCCACTATGCTTGGCGTTTGTGGACTATGAGAAGGCCTTTGATTCAGTCGAAACCTGGGCTGTGCTACAGTCTCTCCAGCGGTGCCAAATTGACCATCGATACATCGAGGTGTTGAAGTGTCTGTATGAAAACGCCACCATCTCGGTTCGCCTCCAGGACCAGAACTCGAAACCTATCCAGTTGCAGCGAGGGGTGAGACAGGGAGACGTTATATCTCCGAAACTGTTCACCGCCGCCCTGGAAGATGTTTTTAAGCTTCTGGACTGGGGTGGACTCGGCATCAATATCAACGGCGAGTACATATCCCACCTCCGATTCGCTGACGATATCGTGGTCATGGCTGAGACTATGGAAGACCTAAGCACAATGCTCGATGGCCTCAGTAAGGTCTCTCAACAAGTGGGTCTTAAAATGAACATGGACAAGACGAAAATAATGTTAAATGTCCGTGTCGCACCCACTCCTCTAAAGGTTGGAGACTCTACACTGGAAGTTGTTGACGAATATGTATACCTGGGACAAACAGTCCAGCTAGGCAGGTCCAACTTCAAGAAAGAGATCAATCGACGAATCCAACTCGGCTGGGCAGCGTTCGGGAAGCTTCGCAATATCTTCACGTCCCAAATACCGCAGTGTCTCAAGACTAAGGTCTTTGACCAGTGTGTGTTGCCAGTGATGACTTACGGAACTGAGACATGGTCGCTTACTATGGGCCTCATAAGAAGGCTCAAGGTCACCCAAAGGGCAATGGAGCGTGCTATGCTCGGAGTTTCTCTGCGTGATCGAATCAGAAACGAGGAGATCCGCAGGAGAACTAAAGTAACCGACATAGCTCACAGAATCGCTAGACTGAAGTGGCAGTGGGCAGGGCACATAGCTCGTAGAACAGATGGCCGATGGGGCAGTAAAGTTCTCGAGTGGCGACCGCGCACCGGAAAACGTAGCGTGGGCAGGCCTCCCACGCGGTGGACCGATGACCTGGTGAAGGTCGCGGGAAGCCGATGGATGCGGGCAGCGCAGGACCGGTCGTCGTGGAAATCCTTGGGGGAGGCCTTTGTTCAGCAGTGGACGATTTGTGGCTGATATGATGATAAATAAATAATTAAATTGGTTTTGAATACTTACCATCAAGTGAGATGTAGCCAAACGCACTCAAATTTTTAATAAAATAAAAATAATAATAATAGTTTTTGGCCGCTGCACTTTTGGTGTTACCTTGTAAAGAAATATTTTTTTTTGCTAAAATATGCGTTTATGCATAACAAATATAACAATCTATAAAGATAGTGTGTTGACCGTTCTGTGTGTATTTAATTGTGTAAGAATTAATGTTATTCCTAATTCCTCTTGAACACGGAAATTTTGAAAAACCTTAATCGTTTTTTTTATGAAGTCTTAAATTTTCGATTCATCATAATCACAAAACTAGCACATTTATGACGCTAAAAAACAATGACGTCACGCCTAGACATTTTTAGACCAAAATGTCGTTTTTGACAGATGAGAAAAAGTATAACTCAAATGACTAGCAGTCGTCATCCCTATTCGCAAAAATTGTTTAACACGACTGCCCACAAAAAAGGAATGTAATGTTTTCAGGACTAATTAATAATCATATCAGCTCATATACGTCCCCACCGAAGGGCTCAGGCCTACCCTGAATTAGGGCGATGGGGCCTTAGTCGACCACGCGGGCCCGTGCGGGTTGGTCGACTTCACACACAACCTGCGAGTTTCTCCGCAGGCGTGTGCAACCTGCACACGCAACTTGCTCCTCGCAATGTTTACCTTCACCGTAAGAGCGTCTTCGGATAAACGTACGTACATATGAAATCTAAATTCGAAATCACTTGAAATCTCTCATGCATAATATTGTTTTTTTATTCCACGATATGTTCTAAACGGCTCGATGGATTTTATAGTGCGAGATATCGTTAGATTTTTCTGGATCCCGTGAGTGAGTGACATATGATACATTTTATCCGACTTCTTGAGAAGTCGGATAAACACTTCTCTCATGTATTTGGCCAGTACAGCAATTTCGATTCATCTCGAAGAAGGTTGTCAAAATAATTCTCTTTCCAAGCATCTTTGAGAAAAATATATTATCATCTTAGTTTAAACTAATGATCTAAGTTGGTCACCATCAGGGGTTTTATTCTTGATTCTGCAAAACTTTTTCAAAAAGACTTACCAAACGTAAATAAAAAAAGAACCTTTGGTCATTTCGTAAAACTAAATTGTTTACTCTCCATACAATGTTGACCTGACAGCTGATTGATTTGTTTTACTCGGTTCATTAAAAATAAATCTTCACTTGTTAAATACTTCAAAATATCGTGTCTATTTTACGAAATTTTGGCGCGCGTGGCCTTGCCGCGCTTGGCCCCGCCCGCTATATACAATAGGTTTATATTAATCTTCAAATTAGGTTGAATAAAAAAATACACGTGAGGTTGTGAGGGGGTGGAGGGGTAGCCCCAAAAACCTCACCAAATATCACCAGAGGGGCGGAGGGGGTCAAAAAGTAGTCGAAAAAACCTCGCGCGATTTGTGCACGAGCTCGAAGTGTAATCTTTATTGTTGGTTTGTGATACTTAGTGAATGGTACGCGAGAAAATATGCATTGTTTTTGGGAAAATTGATCGGATTCTTCAGTTTCCGAAACCCCAGTTTTTGTTTCAGCTAGGTTTCAGAAGAATGGACCTCATAAGAAGGCTCAAGGTCACCGAAAGGGCAATGGACCAAGCTATGCTCGGAATTTCCCTACGCGATCTAATCCGCAGGAGAATCAAAGTAACCGACATAGCTCACAGAATCGCTAAACTGAAGTGGCAGTGGGCGGGACACATAGCTCGTAAAACAGACGGCCGTTGGAGCAGTAAAGTTCTCGAGTGGCGACCACGCACCGGAAGACGTTGCGTAGGCAGGCCTCCCACGCGGTGGACCGACGACCTGGTGAGGATCGCGGAAAGCCGCTGAATACGGGCAACGCAGGAACGATCGTCGTGGAAATCCTTGGGGGAGGCCTTTGTCCAGCAGTGGAAGTTTTTCGGATGATATGATGAGGTTTTAGAAGGATTGAATAGATTATGTATGTATAATAAGGGTCTTCTTTTTCTTAGCGAGTAGATGCTTCGGCACAGATTAGATACTAGTTTCTTCCTTCAGCTCAAAATATCATCCCAGACCAGTACCAAAGTATATATATATTAGTACTAACATACAGTATGGACGCTCCCTGCCGCTCTCTAGATTACGACCTCACCCCCTCGTCACCCAGATTGATACAGATTGGTTACAGTTTGGTTGTCGAACGTATAGGATTTCGCCGCCATTTTGTTTGTTCCGTCGATCCTTTTTTGAAATGTCATTTCTGGTCCGTTGTAAAAACTGTCCACGATGTGCCAGTACTCTGCCACTAAGACAGCATACTAAGGTTACTAATTCAGTATTGGAACTGTTATCTAGCCCTAATATTAGAACTTAACTAAAATCACAGAACACGGAACAGTTATTAGATACAGCTATCTCTGAATGTCTGCTATCACGTTCGTAGTTGTAAATTATGTTTCCTACCTTCGAATGTAACAAAGCAGTTTGCTACATTGTTGACGATCAACTCTCAAAGGTGCTCAAAGTTTCTATTCGATAACACGACCAAGATAGTAGAATAGTCATATTGTCTGCATCAGTGTTTCAAACCCTTCATTAGGTCTGTCTGTAGGTATAGGTTTCTATTTTGGTACTGTTTTGTTGACCTTGGTACCAAAGTGCTCATTGAATTTCTCAATCAATTTGCTGATTTCCTCACTATCTTTCTCGTCAGTAAATTTAAATTTCGAATATACATCGTAGCTTTAAGCTGATTCAGGGTAGGCTCGAGCCCCTCGGTGGGGACGTATATGAGCTGATATAATAATAATAATAATCGAGTTGACTACTAATTAGCATAGCCCGACATAGTTCCCAAGGAATCTAGAGTTGACTCAGTTCCCACGCTCGACAGCACGACAGACATAAAAACTATGTTCACGCGAAAACTAACTAACTACTGAACATATCTGGCTGAAATTTGGTAGGTAGACAGCTTAGGATCTGGATTAACATATAGGCTACTTTTTTCCAAGCTCGCGAGCCGCGTACGGCTCGCGCACTGCGCACACTCGAAGACAGTCATTAAACTATGTTCAGCCGCTGGCAAAGTCTAGTTTATTAACAAACTCGCCTGCACGTCCTCTGATTCTTTACGCACTCCGGATGCCTTCAGAAACACCTGGAATTGTCTTTGCCACTTGCGCCACGTTTCAGCGCGCTGCGCTGGACAAATCAAATAAAATCAAATCAAAATAATTTATTTTAACAGGTATAATTTCCAACCCAAAATATAGAGAACTTACACAGTTTTAATAGATGTGTCGTAAATAATAAATCTGTTGATGCGCATTATTTGTTTTGCACAATATTTCTATGAAAATTTCAAAAGCTGTAACGTAGTTAGACGCATTATTAATTTCCTTGTCCTTATCAAGGACAAAACTCATTATAATATTCATGTCAAGGATCGATCGGTCTACTGCGCATGGCAAAGCTACCGGCGGTACCAACCCACTTTCAAGTCTCGAATTGCAGATATTTTGTTTGAGTCACAATAAATTCCGAGAACACGCGCCACAATTGTAATTTCAAAGTTATAGAACCTTTTTAATTAGCTAATAGCGCCACGTCATCGAAATTAATGAAATCACGAACATAAATTTTACTTTTAACAGCTCCTGATAACAATATGCTCTACTTTATCGTCCGAAACTTTCGACGCCATTTACAATCCCTGGACTCGAGATATCACCATCGTTATGATCAACAAGTCCATTGTGTTGTTATTACAATCGTAAAATATTATGATCCAATAAATTTGGATTTGTGTTTATAAAGCAAAGAAATTTAGCAGCGAGCTTTTGACAACATGCCAAGAAGAATTAGATATCTGATTCATCTAATAGCTCTATCTCGTTTTATCAGGAATGTTTCAATGGATTCTGTAATAGCCACGTTGGAACTTGGCCTTTGTGTCTCTGACATAAACACGAACACGTGTTCAATAGCTGTTGCTACGTGTCTCACAAATAATAAACCGCGATGTAGCATGACTTTGTTGGTTCGTAATGCTTTATAATTGTTCAGATGAATCTTCCGTATTATTTCTGAATCAGTTTGGGCTTATACGTTAAATAGTCGAAAAAAAGATCAAAGAATCTCTGGCTCTTACTCTGAAAAATTTTTTTCAGGTGCTTAACCTGCTACAGACGTTCAAAAATAATTGTGACGCAAAAATAGCTATCATTAATATTAGAAGTGATGGTCACTTGTGTAATAATGTAGAAAACTTAATAATTTGATTCAAACTTTATCTGAAAAACCCAGAACGATAACATATCAAGAGGGTTAAAGGTTGCAACCAGTTTCAAATCCCAATTTTTATGTAAATTACATTCTCGGATGTCTTATCAGTGAATGAGGATGTTCATAGGATAAAGCTTCTACGTAATTGGGCGGAAAAACCAGATATTAGTTGTTATCAGTGTAGGGTCCCAGAGTGCAAAGCTATTATCATGGACAAACATGTTTACGTAAATCAAGTAGGTTCTAAATGATTGCACAATTATTTAATGAGCATAATCATCATACAATGACTGCAAAATTAAAGACAACGTATGAATTTCGACAGTAACTATTGTTTAATGAATTCGTACGAACCAATGTCAGAATGATCAAGAACTTGGTCGTATACGTGTAACTTTTGGTGAGAGAAAATAACAATTCAACTCAAGCCAAAGTATGGGTTTGAAGTGATGAAATTTCGTGGGCAGATAATGAAATTTAGAGGTTGGAATTTTATCTTATTATCGACTGTAAGTTAGCAAGTGTCCTAGAAAACCTAAAAGGTTATCGTGCAAGAAGGTTAGGAGTTCACAATTATTGAGAGATAAGAGGACGTAAGTAGGTCAAATAATTGGTGAAATATCAAATATCAAAAACTAATCGAAGCTGTTGGATAAGATTTCTTTAAAGTTATTAAAGATGATGTAACGTATGAGTTTTTGAATTAAAGTAATTTTCAAATAATGAATTTTTTTGAATTAAAGAAGATATTGATCTGTAATGAATCATCGAATCTATAAGCTTTTGTACTTCTGAACAAAAATACTGATTAAAAGTCAGTTATACACCCCCTTGAAAAGGCTCTAGACTTCCGGAAAATTTCACTATTTTCCCTGTCAACCTTCCAGGAGCTTAGGCGACCTTCGATTAGAATTTTCACACCTGAAAAAGCCTCGCCAACGATTCAGATCGAAGCCTGCGTGACGTCAGAGTAAAAGGTAAACACAGTGACCATAACCTACCTCAACTCAATGTTGTAAGTGCAATGACCCGTTACTTCACTATCTGTATCATCTTAAGTGGAAGGTCAGGACAGTTCATATGGCGAAAGGTTATCCTTGTGTTTAGACTAATTTTAATGTCAAGGTGTCTGACTTCTTCCATTGTGATCCATTATGATCCATAATGGACTCATGTCACTTTATCGCTCGTTCGATATTGCATGCAGTTCAGGTGAAGTATCTCCATGTCGAAATCTTCGATTTCAATGAAACTCAAAATCATGGTCAATAATGTCGAAAGTAATGGATCGGCATAATTTTTTTGAGCGAAAACTTGTTAGTTGCAGAGATATTCTGTCTTTTAGATGTAGGTTGTCATCAGTTTTTGCGCTTCTTAACTGACTGGATCATCGTACTCATAAGCATTTGTGCGTTATGAGGCGTGTAAAATTGTGTTACCGTTGGTTTGTTGTAACGCCAGTGACTCAGCTATTAGTAAGGTGCTTCCATGAAAACAATTAAAAGACCGGGTAAACAAACATGTTTTCCTCATTAAATCTCAACCTACTTCTGACCGCATGACTGAGATAACTTCAATAATTAGTAGTTGTGGCCATTGTTTACGCATGCTATAAATGTCAGTTATTACCACGCTAATACCCATTTGTTCCTTGAGAATTTCAATACGGATGCTATGAAATACTTTAGTCCCCAATACCCGGAAAGAAAAGCCCCGTTAAACCATTTTTACTATTTTTTCAAGATGTTTCCAGAGTAACCTCTGAACCCTTATTATTTTCTACACACTTCAGGTTTGAATTTGTGCGCGCTTTATTTATGAAATTAAATATATTTTCATGCTTATGATATATTCGACCAATTACAGTATTACGATAGTTGTATGATAAACTTTTCCAGAATTTTTTACATTGTATATCATCGTAAGTATTCTGTTCTTAAACAAACAGAATAAATTAACCAGTAATTATATTCAAAACATGCTTGTTATCAACGCACTGTACTAAATGTACTTAATTGCGCTACTTCAATCCTGTTGATAACAACGTAGTTTTATAAACACATTTGTGCTTCCAATCCGGCCAAGCCCCGTGCCCCGTGGCGTGATAACGAGTACGTGGAACTAGATGACGCAATATACTGTTTGTTTGCCCTCGGTATAAAAGCGGCACATGCTCGTGACTTCATCGCCAATCAAAGTTATTTTCCGCAGCTTACGCATCGGCTCGGAGCGTTGACAGTAATGATTATACATTTTTGTGGAAAGAAAGAAAAAGTTATTTTATCAAAATGTGAGTACAGCTTTTAGTTTTCAGTGGAAAGTTATTTACAAGGATAAAAAGACTTATTTACTCAAAACTTGTACAGTTGAAAAAGTTATTGGAATTTACTTGAAGATTTATCATAAAGAAGTTTTACTTCTTACATGTGTACACTCGTACACGTACATATTTTTTTTTTTGAATAGTTTTTGACATTTCTGTTTAATATTTCCAGGTTCAACGGTTCCGTGGGATCAAGAATTACGCCGTAGCAACCAGAAATATTCGTCAAAGTCCGAAGATAAATTTGAGAGGAGAAAGTCAAAGCCGTATCAAATTCCCAAGAAGGGATCGCCGAAAAGTATGGACAAGGAATCATATGACGAAGCAAAGAAACAGCTTTATTTAAAACGATTGAATTGTAAAAATGAAACTGCCAAGTCAACTGCTCAGAAAGCTGATTTGCGGCCGGTATCTTCAACAGAATCGACTACCATCAGGGATGAACCATCAATGGAAAGTCCTCAGGCTAAAGAAATTGCTGCAACCGACGGTGCTAAAAGTCCTGAAGGAAGCAGTCACTCTACCGAACAAGTTAATGATGAGCAAGAGCAAAGCATGCCGGTAATAGACGTAGATGGAATTAGTGACGTCGTCAATAGTGAAGATCAGTCGCAACAAGAGCAGCCCGGGGAAACCAATGGAAACCAAAATCAACTTTCGAATAATTTCGTAGTTGCACCAAAGTTTCCATCTCCAATTAAGCAGACTCCTCAGCCAAATCAACACCATGACCAAGGAATTCGAATAAAAGATTTCCGGACTCTTACAGCACCTTCGAACAATCAAGAACCACGCGTTGACATTTCAAACACAAGGCAAATTACTTCTCAGCTTGCACTAAATACTGATCTATGCAACCAGATTTTAAATGCCAGGAGGAATATGATCATTGCCGCGCAAACTTCTTTAAATCGAACAGATCTGACCCAGCCATTACCAAAGCCTTTAACTCAACCATCACCAGCCAATATTCAGAATCTGGTACACCAAAAACCATCAATTTTCATTGCAAATAGCATGAATTGTGCTCCGGTTGCAGGCATTTTGACCAGCTCTCAAGGAATCCAGCATGTAATAGGAATGAATACAGTATCTGCTACTGACCCAAGAGTTGTTTACTCTGTCGCTAGTGTCGCAGCTCCTCAAAACCTTCCACAACTTAATCAGAGTCCTATCTTTGTCTATCAAGGTGTCCAGCAAAATTTACCAGCTTCACCAGAACACATGCTAATGCCTGGACAAGGGTTACTTCAAATACCCACAACACAAAGTCTTGATCCTAGACTTCGTGGGCAATATCATCCGATCAGTCAAGTCCCACAGTATCAATCTGTCAGACCGTCTTTCAATAACAATCCAACGAACGTACCAAGTCAGTTTCATCAACCTCAGGAGATCCAACATCAAGGACAAAGGACAGTCAATCATCAAGATGCTCAACGACCACAAGCTCCTGTCTACATTCCTATTTTTCCCAAAAACGATAAACAAAACCCAACCCTTCAAGGAGTCAAAAAGACAACGCCACCACCCACTTCGTCAAAAATTCGAATCTCAGTACATCAAGCAATATTAAGTGCTCTCAAAAAGTATCCATTGAATGAGCAAGAGTTGCAAGCGATTCTAAGTAATATTCCCAAGAAACAGATAAATCTAGGTTTGATAATTGTCCTTCGAAACATCGCAGTCTTACAAGCACATTGTTTGCACAGATCCGAGATGTCTGCGGGTTCATCCGACCAGTCATCAATGAAACCTTCACCAGTCCATCAACATGTGGGTCAAAATCCACGCCCGCAAGTTGATCAATCTAATGAAGCAAATCCGACGATGAAACGGGTCAAATTTCAAGATGACCCTGTCACGTCTGCTACTAAAAAAACGATGGTAGCAGATAGTGGGCATCAAACAAACGTGTGCATGTCAGAACCTCTGTCGTCACCTAACAGTGCAGCATCAGATTCAAGAATTGAGACGGATCATGAAGCAGATTTCGACTATGAGATGTCAGTAGATGAAGCGCATGAGGCAGCCAATGAGACTGATCAGACTAGACGAAGTTCAAGAGACAGGTCGACTGCGCAAAACTCGCTGTCAGAGTTGGCGTTGCAGCAACAAATAGAGGAACAATTTGCAACCTTCTGTAGTCGAGTTAGCTCCATTTTGCACAATACGGCAAAAGTGTTCGAGTTATTACGGAATTCGCTCCTCGAAACTGCTAAGTCATATCAAACGTTTTTTGATAACAAAAGAATCAATGCGTCAGAAAATTTAGCAAACCACGTGTCATCTTCTAGCAGCGTCGCAGAAGAAGTCCCGCCGGTTGTTGAAGAAAGACAGAATTCAGCGCCTAAGAGACGAAATTCTAACAACGGGAATCAGAGCAATGGCGTCAGTCAAGCACCAAAAAGAATCTACCAGAAAACTTCCAAGCATCTGCTTTCCACACGGCAGTTTGTTCTACCACCGGAATATGATCCCGACGATACAAAATGAACTCTGAAGTATCGGAATCATCTGCCCGGGCACTTAGAACTTATACCTCACAGCAATATTTATGTCAGGTACAGTGAGCTCACACGTTGCGAAGAAGTATCGAATTCTTGCGAATCATTAGCGCGAATGATGTTACATGAAGTCTTCAACGAAAAAGCTCTGGGTGTATGTGCATCGATGACTGAAGCAGTAAAGATTAATTGCAACACGGACCCAGATGCAAGGCCTCCATTAGATAACTATGGATCTTTATTCCTTCTCAATTACGTTATACAGTATGGAGTCAAACTTGGTTGGAGTATTGATGTTGCAAAAATCCTTAATACTTTAGATCAGGAGGTCAAAAAAATACGATTTAAGTACGCTGTTGAATCTAGGTTTTGTTGATTACATCTTAACGAATATTTATGTGAATAGTATGAATTTTTAGTCTAATTTGCCACTAGTTCTAGCCTAACTTTTTTTTTTTTTTTTTTTTTTCCTCAAAAGCCATCAAATAAAAAGGATGCGTTAATTATGCTTGTTATAAGTTCATATCGGGTATTTTGATTTGGCAGTTGTAAACCCACCATTTTGTGTTCTTACATTAAGTTTTAGGTTAAGTAACATTAAATGTAATTTATTCTGATTTTTATTCGTGTTTTGGTAGTTTCGGGAGTGTTTTATATTGCAGGGATCGAAAATTATCAAACAGGATTATATCTTGTAAATATTAAAAAGGAAATTAATATGCAAATAAGCGGCATGTGTATTAATTAATTTGTTCGGGTTATTTGTAAATAGGACTTCTAGTATAAGAACTAAAATGATTATCAATGCAAGTATTCTAAGAAAATTATTTTTTAAATTTTGCTCGTTCATCAAAGACTTTGTGTTATTTCAAATATAGGTTAATCATAATGTAATTTTTGTCTACAATTAGATAGACCAAATGTTAATTGATAGGGTTACTTATTTGATTTTCGTAAGACTACACCAAAGACTGTTGAAGATCTGAAATATTAATTTGTAAATGTGTAGCATAAGTAAATTATTACTATTGTACAGTAGCATAAGAACTGAAGATCATGTAAATTATTTGAAATAAAAAATTTGATATATTGAAATTACTGTTTTAAAAATCGTTTTATTGAACCCTCCGGCACAATCGTGTCACTACAAGATATGTACTTATGCAACTAAAGAGCCATAGATTTTTACATCTGCAATAATGTCATTCAAGCGTTGAAAATCGAAAAGTGCATGACTCAAAATGTTTAATCGACGCTATTGTACTTATAGCTGAAACATAAAATTCTGACTCTTTAAAGTTCAAAAAATCTTAAACAATGATTGCATCTAAATTCTTGATTAATGCGAATTTGAAAAAAATTAAAAGGAATTATTAACTTTTGTCTTTGGAATTTATTCTATTTAAATAGGTGTTTGCACACACTTTTAAATAGTCAAAAAAACTTATTGAATATTACAAATAATGTCATAATTCATATTACAGTCTCAGGTAATGGTATTTGTTATAGAATCAATATATATCTTTGTTATTTACATAATCTATTATTTTATAATATCCACAAGCATTTTTTGACATGAGTCTTGAATTTATTCTCTGACAAACTAGTTACATTTTCGGGAATTTTATTGTAGAATCTTATACACTGCCCCACAAATGACTTTTTAACCTTACTCAGTCTCCAAAAGGTTAAATCTATTTTATTTACATTTCATAAATTCAAATTATGCCTGTCACTGTTTTTAGGAAATAAATGCAAATTCTTACCAGTCCTCCCGATAGTGACCATTCGGCTGGCGGTCGTGCATGTTCCTTTGTTGTGAATATAAAACTTTTTTATATCGCTTTTTTGATGAAATTGTAACTGAAAACCACTAAAACTATTTAATTCTTAGCACCGCTGTCACCATGAAGCAAACAACACGATAGCTTGACATAAACTGACTTAATTCGGTAACCCTCATTTAACAATTATAAAATTAATGATACACAACAGGTACTCGATGATTACATGTGCTATCATCATCTACATAAGCTTAATCATCTGACAGGTATAACCACACTTTCGGGTTTCGTCAACTGTTTCCCGGCAATCGTTGTATGCCATCTGTATATCTATTTATCTAATCCGGGGTATATACACAACAGGTACTCGATGATTACATGTCCTATCATCATCTATATAAGCTTAATCATCTGATAGGTATAGCCACATTTTCATCCACTGTTTCCCGGCAATCGTTGTATGCCATCTGTATATCTATCGAATCCGGGGTATATTGGCAGGTTGGTTGGCTACCTGGTGACTATCGAACTTTTGCTGGCCACCACTCTTCGTCCACTGGTTATCTTTCGGTCTAGTCAAAAGACCCGCTCTCCGATTCACCTAAGCACACCCTGGACACTTCATAAAACGGGCCAGAAATGAAATTTCAAAAAAGAATGACGGAACAAACAAAATGGCGGCGAAATCCTATACGTTCGACAACCCAACTGTAACCAATCTGTATCAATCTGGGTGATGGGGAGGGTGAGGTCGCAATTTAGAGAGCGGCAGGGAGTGTCCATACTCTATGTAAGTACTAATATATATACTTTGACCTAAGACACAAACACTCGGATATAATGTACAACAAACAGAAAACATACAGAGAACAAACATATTACACGTATCGTAAGTAAAAAAACCGGTCAAGTGCGAGTGGGACTCGCACTCCGAGGGTTCCTCTCCACCACAAAATAGATAGGTAAACAACTATGATAATGATATCTATTCACATTAGGTACATACAAGAAAGATCTACGCAAGCGAAAGAAATACATACTTTTTTTATTTTATACCTTTAAACGAGCAATTCTTGTATATATATGTATATTTCTGTGATCTCGGAAACGGCTCTTACGATTTCGCTGAAATTTTATATATGGGGGTTTTTGGGGGTAAGCAATCGATCTAAAAACGGAAAACGGGGGAAAACGCGTGTTTTCGAGTTTTTATGCATTTTCCTTTACACGCAGGATATGGTCGCTAATTTCGTGTTTATTGCCGGCTGTCCGTCTGGTCCAGCGGGTTAAGACGCGGACGGCAAGACATGAGTGTTCGAATCTCTCCCGGTAGCTAACTTTTGTTATTTTATTATGTGTTCCAGTTTATATATTTTTTTTAAATTTTTATTGTTTTTAGAGAAGTTTAAAAAATGTAGTTAATGTATGAGATAACAATATATATATTTTTTACTTTTTAAGTTTATGTAAATTAACACCTTAACACCACCATATTACAATAAATAGTTATAACCGAGCAAAGCTCGGTCTCCCAGGTACTTTAGTTTATTCGTCCAAGGTATGGACCACTTAGCGTAAGTACGACTCACACTTGGCCAGTTTTTATTATTTTTTGTTTTATTTCAATGTAAGTATTGTAATATCACGCTTGTACTTATTATGTAATCACGCTAATTGCTTGTATGTATTGTAATTTCACGCTTGTATGATTTACCGTTTTTTACGATAGAGCTTTATTTAAATAATACCTATAAAATTGTATTTTAGGAGATCCCTTATTTATAATTTTTAGTATTTGTTGTCATAGCGGCAATAGAAATACACATTCTTTAAAAATGTCAACTTTCTACCTTAACGGTTCATTACATACAGCCCGCTGACATACGGACAGACAAGGGAGGCTTAGTTATAGGGTCCCTTTGGTCACCCTTTAGTTGTACGGAACCCTAAAAATAACACACTTTACATATTCCACATATTTTGTCACTTCTATCCAACGTAAGTTGCTTTTATTTTCCTTCCACTCCGCACAAGTAAATTTCGCAAGACGTTTGCCAAACGTACCATAGTTAGGCTAGAAATGTGCAAAATTTGTATTCTCTGGGGCGGTCGGGAAGACACCGGTGGAATACTAAGGGAGTTGACTAGGAATAATGTGGAATAAACCGCCGCAGTGGTACGTGCATGAAGGATGCATAGTTGTGCATTCGATGCTCTCACGATTCGGCGAGCTTTCTCGCTTTGATGACTGACAAAGATGTTGGAAAAGTTGTAGACGTTAGTTGCGGTGCGTTCTAAAACGAAACTAATATTATTTATTGACAGAAAATCAAGTGTATAAACTATATACATATAATAAAACCACAGATAAGAAAAAAATGCTTCTATTCTGCGAATAAAACTGTAACGGGGCCGTGTTTGTACATGAAATATTTTTGTAAAATAATAACTGTGGTGGACATTACAAACGATATAGAGGCCAAAACAACAACTTTTGGACTCTTTTATGTCTGTATGTTCGCACATCCATCACGCAAAAACTACCAGGACGATTTTTATGAAATTTTGTACGTTGGTTACTTATAGCCCGGGTTAACAAATATAATATTTTTTATCCCGGAAAATACAAGATTTCTCGTGGGAAAAATCAAAACCTCCACGGACACGAAGTCGTGGGCACAACTAAGAAGCAATAATTTCAATAATTTGTGTAAGGATTATCCACTTGATCTATTTTGTTCAAGAGTTGCGGCGGCGAGACGTATGCCTATGCGACCGTTCTTCGAGTACTAGCACTATTTAGTAATCTGTGGTACTAGCCCACTAACCAAAAACGTACTGTATTTTTTTTCCCTTTATTATTTTTTAATATTTATCTACGCTATTTTTGTGAAATTACCTTGTCACTACTGCTGGTAGTTGCGTTTTGCTATGAATTTTCCAATTTGCTGTTTTGAAAATCTTATAATTATGTTTCTATTAGTGAAGACTTTTAAGAGGAAACGCGGACGTCATTTTTTCCATACAAACGCAGTCACTTGTTTCCTCCCTGGATAATGACAATAGAGCAAAAATGTTTTTTTCATCAAAACTATATCCACCATGGCCATTCCCCTATGTTTTGTTTTTTCCCATATTCTAATTATAATAGGAAGTACTTAGGAGCCTTCGAAAACTGAGAAAATTGCCCAATTGAAACGTCATTTTCAGACACCCACCAAAAATTAATAATACGCTCATCCCTACTATATAAATAAATAAATCAAATCAATGAAAAATATAGGAATACGATAGGAATAGTAGCGGGAACAAAACTCTAAACCCTACTAATATTATAAATGTGAAAGTAACTCTGTCTGTCTGTTACGCTTTCACGCAAAAACAACTGAACGGATTTGGCTGAAATTTGGTAGGTAGACAGATTAGGACCTGGATTAAGACATAGGCTACTTTTTACCACGCTCGCGAGCCGCTTGCGGCTCGCGCACTGCGCACCCTCGAGAAGTCATAGAAACGTGGTCCACGCGGGGGAAACCGCGGGAAACAGCTAGTTAACAATAAAATGTAAACATAGAAGCATATGAGTAGGTAAAGCGTTGTTTTTAATATTTTTGAAAAAAAAAAAGATTACTGCTTAAGATTTGGAGGAGGTAATAGGGGACTACGAAATGCTGTTTTGGTCATTTTTAGTGCCTATTATCGGTCTGCGCTGCAGTTCTCCCTTTCTTGCTGTAAACGGGAAGGTTTTGGGAGATAGCAACATTTTATTTAAAAACCTAGTCTTTAGACCGCGTTTCCTCTTAAGTAGCATCTGTTTTTATGTAATTTTTATACTGTTACATTAGGTATTAGTCTTCTAATTTTATTACATCTCTATGTATAAAAATTAATTTCTATTTCCCCTGGTCATCGCATCACGCGTGAACGGCTGGATCGATTTCGCTTATTCTGTTTTTGTTGAGTTCGTTATTGTTATGAGAAGGTTCTTATGTAGGTAGGGAGTTGTAGGTTAGTGTAGGGTAGGGTAGGATAGGGTAGGGTAGGATAGGGTGGGGTAGGGTAGTGTCGTGTAGTGTAGTGTAGTGTAGTGTAGTGTGGTGTGGTGTAGGTTAGGGTAGGATAGGGTAGGGTAGAGTAGGGTAGGGTAGGGTAGGATAGGGTAGTGTAGCGTAATGTAGTGTGGTGTGGTGTAGTGTAGGGTAGGGTAGGGTAGAGTAGGGTAGGGTAGGGTAGAGTAGGGTAGGGTAGGGTAGGGTAGGGTAGTGTAGTGTAGTGTAGTGTAGTGTAATGTAGGGTAGGGTGTGTAGTGTAGTGTATGGTGGTACGAAGTTTGTCGGGGCAGCTAGTTAAAAATAAAAATAAATAAATCAAATCAATGAAAAATATAGGAATACGATAGGAATAGTAGCGGGAACAAAACTCTACTGAAAAACACGAGTACCTATCCTGCAATAACAAATTATCGGGAGTAGGGCGGCAATTATGGCATAAGTGCCGTTCCGACATAATAGATGTGTTGCCAATAATAAGTTTTCTCGTTTGGGACCGCAGTGAGGATAATAAAATTACGGTGCCCATTGGTAATTGCAAATATTTATTTGCGAGGAACAAAACAGAATAAACGTTCTTGGGTTTCGCTGGAATACAAAATATTGTATTTTTTTTTGAGATAAATAGGTACTTCATTACAATTACATAATTAAACGAACTTACCTGAAGTGAAGTTCTATTGTAATTATACGAGATGCTTAGTCCGAGATCCTCTAATTGACTTTGTAGTTTCACAATCTTGCATTGTGCGTGCCGCGATTATTCAGAGAATCCAAAACCGAAAACAGGCTACTGGCAACACTATATCTGTCAATCATTCTTTTTAGAGCATTAGTTATTAAAGGATTATGATTTCCAACTTCATTTCTAGGGACATCGTAATTTATGAGAACGATAAGGGTGGGTGGGAGACTGATATCTCGGACTAAGCATCTCGTATAATTACAATAGAACTTCACTTCAGGTAAGTTCGTTTAATTATGTAATTATACTCAAGCTTAGTCCGAGATCCTCTAATTGACTTTGTAGATGTTTAGAGAATTGTTGGAAATCATAACTTAGTGCAACAGTGGTGAATAATAATAAGATACATAATTAAAAACATAAGAAAATTTTTAATGTGACTTAATTAACAATCATTTTTGGCATGCTTTTACAAATAATTAACAGAATTATAGCAAATGTGATGAAACATATTAATTTATACTAGCATTACAAATGGTATTTGCAAATGTGTAATTGCTGTCTATATTCAAGGGTCTATTATAATGATTAGCAAAAACTTTAGATCCTGTAGACCAACCAGCCGATTTAAAAATTGAATCTAATGTTACACCTTCTCTACACGCCATAGACGTAGACGCCTGGCGCGTGGAGTGAGGGGTAAATTTTTTAACATCAATACCACATTCAGTCATAATTTGTCTTATCCAGCGACTGATTGTCTGATTACTGGCACAGGTATGAGGCTTCTTAAAACAAATTAACAGTTTATCAGTATTATTTAAATCAACTTTTCTGAGAGGTTTAGTCTGGTCAATATAATCTCGAAGTACGGTTACAGGACATATTTCTGGTTTCATATCAAATATGGGTAGTCTTATTACAACCTGATTCTTGCCTGGAGTAGTCGTTTTCAAGATATCAGTAATTACAATTTTAACCCCAGTTTCATTGAATTCTATGTTATTCAGTCTGATAACTGATAATGTTTGTATCCGCTGAGCAGTTGTGAGAGCTAACAATATTACTAATTTTTTTGTAAGTTTTTCTAAGTTAAGGCTACTATTTGGTGACCAAGCTTCAATGTAGTTTAAGACGGCAGAAGGATCCCATGTATCGTTATACTTAGGTCTACAAGGTTTCAGTTTAAAGACTCCCTTAAAAAAATCGTTTAATTTGTATATCTGTCCCTAAACTTGCATCTGTGATTAGAGACAATGCTGAACGGTATGTGTTAAGGGTTGTGTAAGAAGCACCCTGCGATAACATTTCTGTAAGAAATTTCAGAATTTTTGGGACTGACAGCTCATAAACATTTTTTCCATTACAAAAAGACCACCATCTTTTAAGAGCTGTTGTATATTGTTTGATAGTGTTTTGTGATAAGGATGCTATCATGATATCTATTGTCTCAGCAGGGATTAGTTTTCTCTGGAACGCTTCCCTGATAATATGCAGGCTCCCAGGGAAAGACTGTGGTGCAGGGGATGTAGTGTTCTGAAAGGTGATATTAACAAATCTTTTGAGGGTTCAAACTGTAAGATTTTTGAAATTGCTAATTCTTTAATGTAAGGGTACCACGGTTGCGAGGGCCATAAAGGAAAAACTATAATACCTATTGCCTTATCACAAATTACTTTTTGTATGCATTTAGAAATCAATGAAAATGGAGGAAACGCATAAAATAAGTTAAATGTTGACCAGTCAATTGTAAAAGCGTCAATATTTTCAGCATATGGATCTCTATGCCAAGATATGTATCTTTGACATTTTTTGTTTGCTCTGGTTGCAAACAGGTCTATATCAGGTTCTCCTAGTGACTTTGTGATGTTTAGAAAAACTTTGTCACACAATTCCCATTCAGAATCTATATTTTTTACTCTAGATTCTCGATCAGCTTCTTTATTTTCTTTGGACTTAATATATGAGGCAAATAACCATATTTTACGATCCTCACACCACTGCCATATAGTTCTTGTCAGAGAATTAAGCTTAGCAAATTGAATTCCCCCCATTCTATTTATATATGCTATGGCTGTGGTGTTGTCAATTCTTAACAAAATCTGACAAGAATGCATGTTTTTAGCAAAACATTGCAGTCCCAGGAATGCAGCTAGAAGCTCTAAATAATTTATGTGATTTTCCTTATCTTTTGACGTCCAAAAACCATTTGCAACGGTATCATTACAGTATGCCCCCCAGCCTGTCCCCGAAGCATCTGAATATATTTCCAAGTCAAATCTGAATTGTCTAATTCTATTTTTAGAGTTTTTAATTTGAGTATCCCACCATTTTAAATCAACTTTACAACTGTCATTAATTTTCATGATAGAATCGAAATTATTGTTTGCTCAACATAATGCTTGATATTTTTGCTGCTCAAATGTTTTAGTATATAAAAAACCATAAGACACAGCTGGTGAGCATGCTACAAGGGTACCGATAAGTTGTGCAAATTCTCTTATTGTACATTGCTCCATTCGTAAATACTTCTGAATTAACTTATATGTCGGAGGGTCATTGAAAACGCGACCAATACCAGCTCGAGATAAGTTTACATAGTTACACTTTGTTTGGATCAAACGTCAGGTATTAGTACCTGGGTGAAACCGGTGGTGGCGTGACGATCGCTTGTACTCGTGAGACGATCGTTTGTGATAGCAAAGATGATGTATTAACGGAAGGCTGTTTGTGCTGCCACACTGAGTTGAGAATTTATTAGATCTGTGGAGAAGCCAGATTAGCTGGACGTCAGTCTCGGGGCAGACACTTTTTGACGGAGCGTCGAGCAGAACACATGCAGTGGTGATCTGTGAGAAAAATGGACGTGTCACGCCATCGCTGTGATCACCGCGTTTGCATCCATTGTTATCCAAGGCATCCTGTACAATTTCGATTACCAAATGATCAAGACTATTGAAGAAGGACCTCTGTGATATAGCTGCATTGTTATTTCGACACCTACAACCGAAATAGTTAAGGAGTGAACCACGAGGCCATCCATAACCTAACCATCACCCTCTCCGTTGACATCAGAAGTTGGATAGTTCCCTGCGCTCGCAACAAGTGGACAACGACGGGAAAATGTGAAAATTGATGATGGAGGAGCGAAATAAAAACCACTGGCAACAATTCTTCGTGCTACAGAACCAGAACATGCTGCGATTGATTGAGGTTATGCAAGCACCATCGACTACATCTGCTGCAATCATATTGCCAGCATTCAACCGGAATATACCGGAAGCTAATCCACGTGCACGGCGCTCAACTGTCGATATCTCCCTTACGGAACGACCATTGGAATGAGGTGACAGCGTGGGCTGTGCTGGCAGCAGCGGAGATGCACGCGAGCGGCGCGTGCGGCTTCTGCGAAGTGCGTGATGTACGCGGTGCTACGAAAATCCGGTGAGTCGTACCCCGTTTGTTTTGATAGTGGTACTAGTACAAACGTAGTACTATTACCTAATCTGTGGTGGTACTGAGTGTTCTCTCGTTAAGGAAGGTTTCGTGTATAGACTTTCGGGAGTGTGTTCAGTACAAACGCACGATTGACTTTTATAGGCAACGCTCACGTTTACTGTACAGAACAAATATTGAGTGAGGGTAGTATTGACGGGAATCATTCAGAATTTTTATTTTTTTGTTATGCCAAACGAGTACCTACGTTCCAACCTACGTACAACAATACGTGCCAACAATATTATGATCGGTTCAGATATTTTAAATCTAGGATTGACGGTATTCTTAAACGAGTCTGTCAATAACAAAACAGCTTGACTGTCGGTAAGGATGCGAATAGAGTAGTTAGTCCCTTACCCTTCTAGTAGTGATTGCATTAGCAGCCAAAATGATGCCTTGTAGTCCTTCAAAGTGCTCTTTCACGTGCTTTCGGATAGTTCCTTGTGGCACAGCGTCGTGATTCAACGGTAGATTTAAAAACTAGAGTTTTGGTTATACAAACCTAAACCAGGATAGAAAGTATTGAAATCCCTTTAAGCTTTTATAATATTGAGACTGACATTTTTACATGGAGTAAAAAAAAAAAAAAAAACCTTTATTAGCTTTCGTAGTATTGGGACTGATATTCTCATTGATCATAGGCCAAAGTTATTGCCTATTTTTAATAGCTTTCGTGATGAATTTGTCGAGGGCATCCTTAATGCCCCGCTATCATATAGACCCTATGTAGGTATGAGTTTCATTTCATTTATTTCATTTATTTATAGTTTGCAATCATGTACAAAAATAAGGTCTTAAAATAATGTAAATATAGCATGGTACATGGGCCCTGCTAGGGCATGGCAAACAGGATAGGTAAATTGTAATAATGTACAAAAAAAAGAGTTTCGGGGACCCCAATAAAATATTTTGTTTACCAATTGTAAAAAAAAAGAATAATAACAGGGTAGTATGCGGAGTGCAGTGATGAACGTCTTACGGCTGATGTGATGATGATACAGGATTCATGGGCTGGAGGCTGCGAATGTCATAAGCCCCGAAGCTTTCCCTTTTTGACGGCCTTATCATGCTGGTAAAGAAAAAGGATAGCATAGAACGCAAGTGTTGATAACCGTGAAAAAAAAAATGATAACAACATGCCTGAACGAAAATTGCTTCCTCTGATAGCTTGGAACATCGATTGACTTCATAGGTGGTCACTATTTAACCACGTCAGGCATAGCTAGTGGTTACATCAGGTGCATTCTTTACCTATTAAATCGAAATGACTGATTTTGTAACCTCTGTTCAAATACGTCCACGTGTCATTCGATCTACGTAATGCCCCCTTGTATTTGAACTTACGTTCATAAACGCTTTAGGCGCGTGGCAACGGTCAGGTGAATCTTAGCACGTTTAAACGTTGGTACTCTTAGTTAAGTGTCATTTAAAATATGCTCACTTCCTTCGAGTATAGTAATGAGATTTCAATGTTACAAGTCCTTCCATGATGATCATTTGGCAGCAACCAAACTGTTGGGTTAACCGAGTTACGAAGTACAGCCTCCTGGAGTTGCTTCTAGGTACGAGTAAAGTAGCCTAACCTCTAAATGTCATGTTTGTCGATTACACACACAGGCTGTAATTTTATCTAAGTGAAGCACGACAACATACTAGTGATAATACGAAGAGTAACGCATCCTATTACAGGAGTTGTTAATCAGCTTGCTGCTGATGTGATAATAGACATGGGCCTCCCCCATGTTGGAGCGGTTTCACCAATTGTAAAAAAAAAAAAAAAAAAAAAAAAAACGCTACGCTTGGCGGGCTGTTTGGCGGTACAGTATGAGCGTGAAGGACGATGTTGCTTGTCCTCAAATTTTTAGTCCCTTAGTCACTTCTTGTGAAACCCTTGGGAAGAGATGGGGTGGTGTATTGCTCTGAGGCAGCGCCACTGGCTGATTTCTAGACAAAAGCTTAGTTTCACAAGTTACCTAACTTTGTGTTGTTACAAATGGAGAAGCGTTACCTACCACTTTAGATATCAAATACCGTCAGTTATTGAGGACAGACTACGTTAAATGCCCGATAGTGACAGTATTATTGACTTGGACAGAATTGATGATGGAGAGACTGAACCTCGACCATCTACTAGTGCAGATTAAGGACTTTTGTACTTGACCGTGATTTTAACGTTCACTAGTTTGTATTTTGAACCTTAGACGTAAACAATTTTTCGCAACTGGATGACAATAGCCTCAGCCATTCGTAGACGTAGGCGTAAAACACCGAGTTGATTTTCTCGTTGCTGTGCGGCCACAACTGTGTGTGGCGTGCGCTTGGCTCGCAGGCGTATCACCGGGGAGGTGATGTTGGCAATGACCAGAAAGAGGTGATGTTTGAGATCGCCGCATGGAAGCGATAGTGTGGTTGGACACCGGAGGGAGGTGGTCCAAGAGTCGCCAGGTAGGGTGACTGTGTGTTTGGGCGGGCACCGGATGGAGGTGTCTGAGAGTCGCCAGGTTGGGTGACTGTTGTTTGTTTGGGCACCGGATGGAGGTGGCCCAGAGTTGCCAAGATGGGTGACTGTTGTGGTGATACAAAATAAGGAGCGTAACCAAACCAAGTTAGATCACAAATACCGAGGGCCGTTCAGGGTCGTAGAGGTCTTAGAAGGTGACAGATACAAATTACAAGCTTTGAATTTGAGACGAAGTTACAAGTATGCCCATGACCGTTTACGTAGTATGTCCGAAGGTTATTTGCCTCCGGATGTTGACGATGAATCTGGTGCAGAGGCGTCTACCTTTCAATGTTAATTGTATTGACAGATCGTAACTCAATCAATTGTGTACAGTTGTAATTTTTTTCTTTATCGTTTATTTTTGTGTGTAGTACTGAAGTATTCCGACATGTTTCAGCGGTAAATGAAGAGTGCTGAATGGCGCTATATGTTTGCATGAATTGGCTGCTGCTTGTTTTGTCAGACTCGTTCTGTCATGATGTGTAGCAGGTACATTCGTGTTTTTGTAAAAAAGAAGTATCCCGTTTACCGGCTAAAACTGTTGATGGTATTCCGTCGCCTGTATAGGTGATGATGGTATTCCGTCGCCAGTATTGGTGATGATGGTGTTCCATTGCCTAGATTGGTGATGATGGTATTCCGTCGCCTGTATTGGTGATGATGGTGTTCCATTGCCTAGATTGGTGATGATGGTATTCCGTCGCCTGGATTGGTGATGATGGTGTTCCATTGCCTAGATTGGTGATGATGGTGTTCCACTGCCTAGATTGGTGGTGATGGTATTCCGTCACCTGGACTGGTGATGATGACTGATTGGTATTCCGTCGCTTGGCGTTAGTGATGATGATTCTTTGTGGTGTCCCGCCACCCGGATGTGGTGATGTTTAATTCTGGTGTTCCGTCGCTTGTGATTTGCGATGATGATTATGTTCCGTTCTATGTGCCCCTAAAGGTTGTAAATGGTTGTAAGGTTTCAAGCCTTGCAGCTGTGATTTACCTTGGAGACCTAAACTGATTTGAGATTGTTTGAGTTACGATGCTAATGCTGAGGTTTATTTAGTTTACGAGAGTGAAATTATTTTGGTTTTTTTTGAGACTGTTAAAATATGTCATTACCATGATTGTAGTCTTGAATTAAAGCTTCACATTATTAGTGTTGCTTTTATTCCTTGAGCTGTGGACCTTCCTAATGAAGGTCAGGATTGGCCGAACGAAATGGAATCTACTGGTTACCCTTTTCTTTTTCAGGTTAGTCACCCGAGGACGTGTGACTCGCAGGATGGCCGTGTCGGAGGGTCATTGAAAACGCGACCAATACCAGCTCGAGATAAGTTTACATAGTTACACTTTGTTTGGATCAAACGTCAGGTATTAGTACCTGGGTGAAACCGGTGGTGGCGTGACGATCGCTTGTACTCGTGAGACGATCGTTTGTGGTAGCAAAGATGATGTATTAACGGAAGGCTGTTTGTGCTGCCACACTGAGTTGAGAATTTATTAGATCTGTGGAGAAGCCAGATTAGCTGGACGTCAGTCTCGGGGCAGACACTTTTTGACGGAGCGTCGAGCAGAACACATGCAGTGGTGATCTGTGAGAAAAATGGACGTGTCACGCCATCGCTGTGATCACCGCGTTTGCATCCATTGTTATCCAAGGCATCCTGTACAATTTCGATTACCAAATGATCAAGACTATTGAAGAAGGACCTCTGTGATATAGCTGCATTGTTATTTCGACACCTACAACCGAAATAGTTAAGGAGTGAACCACGAGGCCATCCATAACCTAACCATCACCCTCTCCGTTGACATATAAATATTTTCCTTTTTCTTAGAAGTCACTGATAATGACATGTCCTTTGTATTTACTATAAATCCTAAAAATTCAGAAGTATTAGATGGAACAATTTTACTTTTTTCTTTATTTATAATAAAGCCTAAACATTCTAGTAACCTCAAGGTCACCTGACAGTTCTCTAGACACTCTTGGTAAGTTCTACCAATACAGTTAATATCATCAAGATATGACACTGATTTATAACCTTTGCTACGAAGAAAATTCATTACCCGTTTAAGTAATTTTGTAAATGTGAATGGAGCGGTACTAAGACCAAATGGCATACATGTAAACTCATACATTACATTCTGAAACCAAAACCTAAGATATTTTTTATCTTCACCTATAGGGATCAAGAAATAAGATTCTTTCAAGTCAATTGTACACATGAAATCGTTTTTTGAAATCAATTTACAAAGTGTTCTCATATCTTCAATTTTAAAATGTTCTGGTAAAATAAAATTATTTAGGGATTTTAAATTTAAAATAAATCTGGGTTCGCCATTTGGTTTTGGTACTGTAAATATTTTTGAAAGGTATTGTCCTTTAACTGGCATACATTCAGTAATTACTTCAAGTTGTAACAATCTACTAATTTCTTTAGACAATATTAACTTCTCTGTGTCAGAAAAATTTATATTTTTTGGAATAAAATCTTGGTGCGGTGGCTTTAAAAAAGGAATGTTATAGCCATTCAGCCAAGACAAGACATTTTTGTCTTGTGTTATTTTTGACCAGCAGTGATAGAAATACCTAAGTCTACCAGCAAAAGTATTTCCTACCTCTATGTTTGTCGAACAGACGGTTTGGCCGGAGGACGTTGTGGGGGTTTCTGTTTCTGGGTATAGTGCTGTTGTTGATATCTGCCCCCCCCTTGCTTCCACTGGGTCATGCTCGTACGAGGAGGGCCCCTGAAGTTTCCCTGTTTCTTGGGATAATTTTGAGAATAGTTTGGTCGATTGGTTGGAACATGTTTCCGGTTGGATGTGTTTTGAGTTTGTTTCAATATTGTGCCAGCAGATTTCTTAATAGCTGTGGCCGTTTTAACATTCTCATTGAATTTTTCTCCAAATAGGTACTCATCCCGTTGTTGATTTTCCACTGTCTTGCCAACATTTTTATCTAAATTTGGGATAATTAACTTCTTTCTGGTGACAGTGTCTTGATAATGGAGGTCCATCAGCAACCGTGTAACATCGCTGATTGTTGATATTAATTGAATTTTATCAACACCATCTTTTATGAGTCCATCTGTAGTAGACAACAAAGCTGCTATTGCCACACCCATCTGTTGTTGACGCTCTTCCACTCTCTTGTCCCGGGCCTTTGTGGTGTCATTTAATAGACCCTCCAACTCTCTATTAAGCTTAGGTGCATCTAGAAGTTTGGTGTTGGAAGGTATCAAGTACTTCTTGTTAAGTTCTTCCTTTAAGTCTTTTTTAAGGCCTTGGGTAATAATACCTTCCACCCTTTTCACCAGCTCGGTATGAATGTCTGGCCCATATTCCTTTTCCGATGATGTGGTTTGACCAAGAGCCTTGATAATTGAATCATCCAGCATTTCTTTCGTGTTATCAACACATTCAGCACCTATAACAAGACCAAACAACCATGTTTGCGATATCGATTTGATACCTATACATTCAGCTACCAGCTGTTTTGTCATAACTTTACGGCTACCAGCCATATAGTATGTAAATCTGTACTCTAAAGAGTTTAATTACAAGTTGCACACAATGTGGCTGTTTTAGCTAAGAAAACTTTTCTTTGCTACATTAGTATTTGACGAGATGCAATACTATAATATTAACTCTTACAACACTTCAACTGCGTGAAATTAGAACAACGCTATATTATTAACTCGGCGGGACTTCCCCGCGATGACCTCACTCCACCGGAGTGCCTGTAATGATACGTTCCACGTATCATAGAAACACAGGAACGATCAAAAGTTAGGTTATTTTTTATGGATAAACTTGCCTGTAATCTCTGCATCCACAATTTCAACATCATTTTCATCAGGTAGGACTGTACAATAGGGTCCATCGCTTTGGGGGTTGGGAGTGGGGGGGGAGGGGGGAGGCGGAAAACCGCCTGTTAACGATGCTTACGTTGAAAAATCGCTGCCGCTTGTTAAAAAAAAAGCTCATCTACTTCTGTGACAGCGAAAAAATCGCTGCCGCTTATTAAAAAAAAGGTCACCTACTTCGGTGCCGGGCGAAACTTCCTACAGTGTTGAGTGGTCGACGGAGCCCCTTCGGGGCTCCTACTTCTGTGTTCTCATGTCAAACCTAACACTACGACTGTGCGGGGAGTCTCCGAACCTAACGCATCCGAGTCGGGGTGCTCCGAAAGTCCGAGCTCGCTTCGCTCGCTCCCGCTTCCATTTAGAACTCCCCGTACCACACCCTTCCTACGGACCCGCATGCTTTCCCCGCCCTGATACTCCCACATCCCCCTGGGATCCCGAAGGTTTGTTGGGGGTTTTAAATGGGTGGCGGGGGCTACGCCCCCGTTAGGGGTCCGCTTCGCAGACCCCATATTATGAATCTTTGGGATTCAATTTACTTAGACCTTGACCTTGAAATGACCTTGTATGATTGACCTTGACCTTGACGGATTACCCCCTGGTTTTCGATTTGTTACCCCAGAGTTTGTCCGCCCTCAAGTCGGCCCCGCGTGCTTTCCCCCGCCCTTATACTCCCACATCCCCTCGGATCCCGAAGGTTTGTTGGGTGTTTTAAATGGGTGGCGGGGGCTACGCCCCCGTTAGGGGTCCGCTTCGCGGACCCCATATTATGAATCTCGGGGTTCCAATTGACTAACACCTTTTTGTAATAAGCGTTAGCGAGTTTTCCGATCAAAGAGTATGTAAAAATACCGATTTCTAAAGGACCAAAGAGTACCTAAAATTACAATTTTCAAAAATTCATAACTCAAAAACCGCTGGTTTCCTAACCTTGAAATTTGGTATGGATGTTCAGCTAAAGCATATCTCTTACCAAAAAAATCGCGGACTGCCAAATCGATGGACCCTATTGTACAGTTGAGCCTTTCATCATTTTCATCATGTAAAGGTGTTTGTGTTGGCGTCACTGATCGTGAGCAAACCGGCGATGAAGACCGACTGTGACTTTCCCCCTTTTTGTGTTTTAATTTCCTTTTCAGACGCTTTATTTTTCTCAAATATCTTTCTTCTCTACTTTCTCGCTTCCTTTTAGGCATTTTAACACTTTTTAAAACTCGCAAAACACTTGAAAAATATTAAAACACAATATGAGAAAAAATATTCGACAGATACGCACAGTAAAAACGTAGTTTATTATATTCTCTTTGACGCACAGCGCGAAAAAAGTGAATGATTGACAGATATAGTGTTGCCAGTAGCCTGTTTTCGGTTTTGGATTCTCTGAATAATCGCGGCACGCACAATGCAAGATTGTGAAACTACAAAGTCAATTAGAGGATCTCGGACTAAGCTTGAGTATAATTAAAGCTTCTAGTGGTCAGTTCCTTACTAATAATTTAACTAGCTGTTTCCCGCGGCTTCACCCGCGTGGACAACGTTTCTATGACTTTTCAAGGGTGCGCAGTGCGCGAGCCGCAAGCGGTTTGCGAGCGTTGAAAAAAGTAGCCTATGTGTTAATCCAAGGCCTAATCTGTCTTGCTACCAAATTCCAGCCAGGTCCGTTCCGTAGTTTTTACGTGAAAGAGTAACAAACATACATCCATACATTGTTACAAACTATCGCGTTTATAATATTAGTAGGATGTGACAATGTGTTTGTTTGTTAGTTACCTACTTACAACATATCAAGCATTATTCCAATTGCCCAATTTGTAAGGAATTATCCGTCAAACATTGATTTAGGCCTTAGTAACATTTACATACTTACTTCTGAGTTATAATATCGGATTATCTATCTCTCATAAAGCCTATTAAATACTTCTTGAACACATTCTGGATATTCTTTTATCAAAGATCGCTGTATTACGTTCAAATATTTTAATTTTGTAGAAGTGGCGCTTCCTCTGAAATCTCTCCTATAACAAAGTATATATTCATGTATATACTTTTATAATATATGTACTAATGTACTAACATACAGTATGGTCACTTCCCCCCGCTCTCTAGATTGCGACCTCACCCCCTCGTCACCCAGATTAATACAGATTGGTAACAGCTTGGTTGACGAACTTATAGGATTTCGCCGCCATTCCTTTTTTGAAATGTCATTTCTGGCTCGTTGTATGAAGTGTCCAGAGTGTGCCTATAGACTGTAATTGCGTTTGGTGAAATATGCTACTTACAGTATACCTACAGGTTGTAACATAAAGCTGCGTGATCGAATCAGAATCGAGGAGATCCCTAGGAGAGCCAAAGTAAGCGACATTGCTTTCAGAATTGTTAAACTTAAGTGGTAGAGGGCAGGGACATAGCTCGTAGAACAGATGGTTGTTGGGGCAGTGGGGTAGTAAAGTTCTCGAGTGGCCAACGCGCACCGGAAAACGTACCGTGCAACGGGCAGGCCTCCCACTCGGTGGATCGGCGATCTGCTAAAGGTCGCGGGAAGGCAGCGCAGAACTGGTCGTCGTCCCTATACCTAATATCACGAAAGGAAAAAAAACTGTCCGCAATTTTTTTCCTACATGCCAAAAAAAGTTAATTGTATAATTAAATTGATAATGATGGTCCTAGTCGTTTTTGGCTACAGCGACCGCAGAGTTGTCCAGCTCAGCTGCGGCCGTCCCGCTGGTCCGCATGTAGTTGTTGTAGCCAATCTTCACTCGGAACGTGCGGTCACACTTTGGGCACGTCAGGACACCGTTGCTGAAATTGTAGTGGATAACTGCAGGTGATCGAGCTTTTATTTCGTCCCTTTTGGAATTAAGTTGTGTTTTGCGCGTGTCTTCAAAAGAGGATACGTTGTGTGTTACCAGCTGCCTCCATTTATGGCGATCGTCGGCTAGCGCTTTCCAGTCTAGGTGATTCAGCTTGCACCTTTTCATATGCCTCTTCAGCACGTCTTTTTTGGCATGCAGGAAAAAAATTGCGGTTTTTTTTTCCTTTCGTGATATTAGGTATAGGGACGACGACCAGTTCTGCGCTGCCTTCCCGCGACCTTCAGCAGATCGCCGATCCACCGAGTGGGAGGCCTGCCCGTTGCACGGTACGTTTTCCGGTAAGAGTTGTCCGCCTTGCTTACATTCGCCCTCTTGAAGTTCACTATAAAAAATGCGCTTCGCAACCCTCGTGTCCGGCATGCGCGACTGATGTCCACACCAGCGCAATTGCCTCCGCATAATATATGCCTCTATGCCATAGGTTGGCACGACGTTACACTTCTGTATGTATGATGTGGTCGGAACAATGGATACCCAAGATGTCACGAAAAGGCAGTTCATGTGGAACCGATCAAGAGAGCGTATATTTTGTTTCCGATATAGACACAATGTTTCTGACGAATAGAGAAGGTTTGGTATAACTATTGCCATATACACTGATATCTTTGTCGTCAATTTAATATCGTGGGACTTGAAAACTTGAGGCTTTGGTTTGCCAAAAGCTGTGGAGCCGCGCCAATCCTGGCATTAATTTCGGCATCGAGTTCACATTTGGATGTTATGTGATTCAACTAGAGTAGTAAGAATAAGTCATCTTTGGCTAGGGTGTAGTTTTAGTTGGTAGTGTTGGTACTCTTGTTTGGTTAGCCAATCAGAATGATTGTTATTATCGAATCAATAAATGAAAATGCAGCCAACCTACGGGGGCTACGATAGAGGCGCCAATTATTTTAGGAGCACTTGATCGAGCAGCTGAACAGTCAACTTAAGAAGCTAGCCCCATACCAAACTCACCGCAGTTCTGAAAATAATCAGTTCTCATCTGCGTTATCCTCGAGCCTTGTGTTGTAAACGTGTGTTAATCATCATCATCATCATATCATCCGAAGGAAGTCCACTGCTGGACACAGGTCTCCCCCAAGGATTTCCACGACGACCGGTTCTGCACTACTCGCATCCAGCGTCTTCCCGCGACCTTCACCAGGTCATTAATGCACCGCTACGTTTTCCGGTGCGCGGTCGCCACTCGAGAACTTTACTGCCCACGGCCATCCGTTCTAGGAGATATGTGCCCCGCCGACTGCCACTTAAGTTTAGCAGTTCTGAGAGCTATGTCGGTTACTGTGGTGCTCCTACGGATCTCCTCGTTTCTGATTCGATCATGCAGAGAAACTCCGAGCATACACTAAAACGACTCTCTATTGATAAGGTTGACAGCATCCGTGATCTAGGAGTTATTCAGGACAGCCAGTTATCATATGATAATCATATCGATCACATTGCAAAGAAAGCGAATAAGGCAATGGGTCTCATTATGAGAGCTAGCTCTCAGTTCGCGAGTGTTAAGGTAAACTAATAATTTTAAAACTATTTTAGCGAAAAGCTGGTTTGACAGGTTTCTTGACTTGTGTGTTTGATCTGTGTGTTTGTTTGTGCACATAAGTGTTTTCTCCACTGTTTATTTGTAAGACTAGTCTAAAACACGCCGTGTTTTTCAACTGTTGTGGTGACTGGACGTTCAGGGGACTATCTCAAACCTGCCTGAGATGCTGGAATGGTAAGTGAATTGTTTCTACCTATGTGTTAGCAAGTATCTCACTTACTTCCTCACTTGATTTTTAGCTCTATTGATAGCTAACAGTAACTAATCTTGGTAAGCCCGCTTCCATCTTCGGCATCATCGTCACTGACTATCAGGTGAGATGATGCCAAGGGCTTACCAATTGTGAATAAAATCAAAACTAACCCGACTGCGCCAGAAGGAGGGTTATGTGTTTCGAGTGTATGTATGTATGTTGAACGGCTTTGGAGTGCTATGTGTCGTTAGACTCATCTTGATCCCATGAGTGACTAAGGATACATTTTCAACTGACTAGCGAAAAAATAGGGGTTAAGTATTTAATTTTGGCGTGCGAGTTGTCATTAGATTCGTATTGATTCGACATGTGACGTAAGGATACATTTTTACCGAACTGGTCACAAAGAGGGATTACATTTTTTATGCAGTCGGGTTTTTGATTTTGACGTGACAACGTCTTATAATTCGATAGAGCTGGCTGCACGCACGAAAAAACATGACTCATGCGTCGTTACCTCGCTCTGAGGCGTTCCGTCATGCGTCGTTACCTCGCTCTGAGGCGTTCCGTGTAAGTCTTGAAGTGCAAGCGAGAGCGCGAACGAGCGACAAAGAAGCACAATCGGCCTTTACGTTCGGCAGCGTTCGACATCCGTCTCTCTCCTACTTGAGTGAGCGATGTGTCTGTGTGAACAGCTGCTATACTATAGTACATCTACATGTTTTGATCGAGTATCAAGTGCAGTGAAAAGTGAATGTGTTGTTCTTGTTTATAACAACGATAATTACAGCGATAAAGGTAATGATTTTTTCGATATTAATTATATATTCAGTGATATATTGTCGAATATTCGTGCTTTCATCATTAAAATGAATAGCATCGGTCCGCTAGTGCAGCGATTATAGGTTATGCTATAATTGACAAAATTAAAACAATAAGTTAACAGAACTATTTCACGATGAGTAAAAAATCGATGACTTTACTATTCAATCGAAATAATTATCGAGTGTTATTATGATTTAAAAAAATTAAAACATAAATATTAAATCTTCCATATATCACAACAACGTGTCTGAAATGACAGGTCGGACCAGCCATCCGTCAAAGGGAACATTTTCTCCTATATTAAACACATTGAGGCGGGCTTTTTAAAAACTAAATTTACGAAAATTTTAATGTTTCCAAATTTTAAATTTTAAATGTAAGATTTATAAACAATAATTTAATGATTGTTTATTCTTATAATGAATTATTTAAAAATATTACTTTTTTATAACAAATTACAATTAAACTTGCAAAAATAATTAAGTAACTAATTGAAAAAATTTAATTATATTATTAAAATAATGTTTATTAAAATAATATTAATAAAATAATTAAGTAACTAATTGAAAAAATTTAATTATATTATTAAAATAATATTTCCAAATTTTAAATTTTAAATGTAAGACTTATAAACAATAATTTAATGATTGTTTATTCTTATAATGAATTATATAAAAATATTACTTTTTTATAACAAATTACGATTAAATTTGCAAAAATAATTAAGTAACTAATTGAAAAAATTTAATTATATTATTCATCATTACAGCTCATATACGTCCCCACCGAGGGGCTCGAGCCTACCCTGGATCAGGGCGATTAGGCCTTAGTCGACCACGCGGGCCCAGTGCGGGTTGGTCGACTTCACACACAACCTTCGAGTTTCTTCGCAGGCGTGTGCAGGTTTCCTCACGATGTTTTCCTTCACCGTTAAAGCAATCTGTAAGTATGTACGTAAGTTTTTTGAAAAACTCATTGGTACGTTGGCCATCCAGATTTGAACCCGGTACCTCTGGTTAGATGGACCGAGTCGTTACCGGTTGAGCCACCGACGCTCGAACGACGAATTATATTATTAAAATAATAAAATAAAAATTTTAATTTTAACAATTGATTAGAAATTTAAACAATAAATTTTATTCAAGTATTTTGTTGTATTTTTATTGACGTGATAACGTCTTATAATTCGATGGAGCCGGCTGCACGCACGAAAAAATGCGTCGTTACCTCGCTCTGAGGCGTTCCGTTTAAGGCTTGAAGTGCAAGCGAGAGCGTGCAACGAGCGACAAAGAGGCACAATTGGCCTCCGCGTTCGGCAGCGTTCGACATCTGACTCTCTCCTACTTGAGTGAGCGATGCGTCCGCGTGGAAAGCTGCTATACAATACATTTACATGTTCTCGTCAAGTATGAAGTGCAGTGAAAAGTGAATGTGGTGTCAATTGTTTATAGCAATGATAATTGCTGCGATAAAGGTAATGATTCTTTCGATATTATGAAACCATTCCATCAGTATTTTCTTATGACGTTGTCACGTTCAACTATCGTCAGTAAACCGACTTTACAGACAACCGTTTTTTATTTACATAAGAGGTTCAATCACATTCGTTACTCACTTTTTGGTAACATTGTAACTGACCATTTAAAAAACCAAAAATACGCTTTGATAGCAAATCAAAGTAATTTATCTTTTTTTTTTTTTTTTTGTATTTTCATCGGTTTTTAACACCGTGTGCAAATTTTGATCTAATGCGACGTCTTGAAGTGGGTGAAATTCACATTCAAAGATTCAGTATTGCAGATATAGATTTAGGTGAAGTTAGTATAAATAAGCTTATTTTAGAAAACCTAATAACTTTTAGGTACAAGCCTTTATTATTTCATATTCTTCTCAGCCAACCCTTTCATTTGATACCCATATCATGGTGGTGCATAAAAAACAATAACTGGTCCGCCATCTTTGGGAGTCCGCCATATTTAATTTAGAATGACGTCACTCAGCTAACCACGCATTGTAATCCAAACTAAACGTGTTTGAAAAATTTCAGCTCAACCGGAAACCAGGAAGTGGGTGAAATTTAACTTGAAAATTTTAAAGCGGACAACTTACATACATAAAACGTAAAATCTTTTAGATACAAGCATTTATTTTAATAGAGTTTTTATGCTCAAAAGGAAAACGCTCAAGGCACGTTCCAAATTCAAAAAAAGGCGACGATCCTTGGACCTTGATTCCACCTGCAAAGTTCATCTTCAGATCAACCTCAAAATACCAAAAGGAACTATTCTCACCGGGAATACAGCTTCATACCAAATTTCAGCTCAATCGAAGCCCTGGAAGTCACTCTAAAATCGATTTCAAGATTTGACCTAAACAAACATACATACATTCATACAAACATTGCAAGAAAAAAAAGCTTTTAAATAAAAAAGGCGAGCATTTGAAACAATGACATTAAAGCGTATGACTTGAAAAATCAATAATGAAATGCGGCACGGTGCCGCTTAAGCACTTTAAAAAGTTTACAGTTTGAATTGACTTTCCCTGTTCGGGGCGAAGTAGCCGCATGCCTCAGTTGGCGTATCGCGGCTGACCCATTTCAAACGTCATTGTTATAAAGACCTCCTCCTCGACGTGGATCTCTGAAAATACGGGCAGATGGGTAACCAAGTAGATAAACTTATCAGTAGTTAGAGGGTGTAGGGAAATATTTAACTTGCTATGTAAATATATTTAAGTTTTTAATTTCGTGATTAATTTTAGAGCGACTTCCAGGGGTCCGATGGAACTATTTGGTATGGAGCTGTATTCCCGGTGTCAATAGATCCTTTTTTATTCACAATTGATAAGCCCTTCATCTGATGGTAAGTGACGATGATGCAGAAGATGGAAGCGGGCTTACCAATATTTCCCAACACAATGGAGAACAGCTATCTAATCTTCAAGCCGGAACACTTCAATGTTGTTAACACTGATGTTTGGCGGTAAGACTTAGATAAGATGGTGGTAGCTAGCCAGGTAATAGGCTTAGAAAATGCCCTACCACCAACCCAACCGAGTCTTACAAGTTGACCCCACCGGGAATTGAACTCGCGACCTCCTGGTGTGAAGCGAATGGAAGACGAAGGCGGTTAGTTCCTTTCGTATTTTGAAGTTGATCTGATGATGAACTTTAGAGGTAGAATCGAGGTCCAAGGATTATCGCTTTAAAAAAAAAATTGGAAACTTGCCTTGAGCATTTTCCTTTTGATCATAAAAACTATTTTGAAATAAATGAATGTAAAAGTTTTAAAAAAAAGCGTCGGTGGCTCAACCGGTAACGACTCGGTCCATCTAACCAGAGGTACCGGGTTCAAATCTTGGACGGCCAATGTACCAATGAGTTTTTCAAAAACTTACGTACATACTTACCGATTGCTTTAACGGTGAAGGAAAACATCGTGAGGAAACCTGCACACGCCTGCGAAGAAACTCGAAGGTTGTGTGTGAAGTCGACCAACCCGCACTGGGCCCGCGTGGTCGACTAAGGCCTAATCGCCCTGATTCAGGGTAGGCTCGAGCCCCTCGGTGGGGACGCATATGAGCTGTAATGATGAATGATGAAAAGTTTTAGGTTTTACTTCAATTTATACAAGCTTAACTTGCAATGTTCGTATGTATGTATGAGGGTAAGTTGTCTGTATTCCCGGTGACATTATTTGTTTTTTAAATATCACGGATTGGATGTTGACGTAATTAACTAATGATTGTATATTTCTTGATTTTTCATAAATGAAATTATGTAATCACTATTTTATGACTATCAGAAAGAGTGTAATTTGCACCTATTTTGAATAAATATCTTGAATCTTGAATAAATTACACCTCTTTGTGACTATAAGGAGTAATTTTGACTTAATGTCACCTTAAGAAATAAAGTAGAAACAAAAAAACGTTTATAAGCAACTACTAGTGACAGAAAATACTTATACTTACAGGGTGTAACAAAATTGGTGTAGGTCCCGTCAACTGGGGCTTCTACTCATCATACTGAACACCTTTTGTTCTACAACTTTGATGAAAACGTAAAAAAAATGTTTACTCTTCATACAAATCGAGCAGCTGATCGACCGATTTTGTGCATTTTAGTATGGAGTGGCAATTTTTTTTTTGTTGAGAATTGTCTATGGGTTCCTTGGAGAAAGTTGTCCAGTATGATGAGTAGAACCCCCAGTTAACGGGAGCTACACCAATTTTGTTACACCCTGTCTATACTTACAGAAACTCAAGATGTGTTTGCATATATAAGTTTTATCTGACACTGTTTTAATATATTTCTTCTATCGTGTCGTTGGTAATCATGTCAATTTAATTTAAATTTAGTTAGACCAGTTTGCGCTGCCTCCAAAAGTTGAGTTGTTACACTAATTATAGTTTATAACAAGCTGTGAAATTCACAAATGTTCTAGTTGGGATGTCACAGTAGCAATGTAAAAGGTATTTCCACCGCAGCCGGAGCCAGCGAAAAAACATTTTCGATGTTAAAAAACATTACACAAAAAAGATACCCTTGTTACTGTATCCAGGTATCAGAATTGGTCCAGGCCCCAGTAACCGAATCACAGACCCTTTTCACTGGCCGCGGAAAACAATCCGCTTTTTTGAATAATTAAAATCACTGGAAATTACTTTTTCTTCCTCAATGGCTTTCGACAACTTTTAAGGATGACACTGAACCTCACTTGGGAATTTACGGAAAGTAGGGTAAGTACCTAATGAAGCAGTCGCAGCTTAGTGCTACTTGCGTGGTTGGGTCAATTATACAGGTTAACTGATCTGAAGTGAGGTCATTACCTTGATGGGTTTGATTCAGATTCACACATTTATTTGATATCCCATCCAACTTGAAGGCGATAAGTAAAGTGCATGTATTCCAAAGACTTTTAAAGCGCTTTTTGTTGGAAAAATGCTATTATAGTATTGATGAGTTTTGTGAGAGTAAGTGACTGTATTTTGTTAATGGAATAAAATTGAATTGAATTGTCATAAAATACAACATAGGCGTTGGTGGCGTAACGGCCAGTACAGTCTAGGAGGTCGTGGTTCGAATCCTGTCACGCATCAATGTGTTTTTAACCGACTTCAAAAAAGGAGGAGTTTTCTCAATTCGACCGTATATATATATATATATATTTATGTGTGTTCGCGGAAATTTCGTCGTTTATGAACCGATTTTGATGGTTCTTTTTGTTGGAAAGGAGATATCACAACGGTGGTACCATGATAAGGAAACCAGGATCTGATGATGGCATCCCAAAGAAACCGAGGGGCACGTTACTTTCCTGTTTGAAGTCGCTTTTTTTTTGTTCAAAATTATCAAATTTCGATTTTATATGTTTGTTACTCCGACGCTCTTATGGCGATGAAAACATCGTAAGAAAACCTGCACACGCCTGCGAAGAATCTCGAAGGTTGTGTGTGAAGTCGAACAACTCGCACTGGGCCCGCGTGGTCTCCACTAAGGCCCGATCGCTTTAATTCAGGGTATACCCGAGTCCCCCGAGGAAACTCATATGAGCTCATATGATGATGACTTTGAAACACGTTCTACGTGTACCTAACACTTTCTCACTCGTCATCACAACATCATCAAATCATATTAGCTCATAAACGTCCGTTATTAACATATTGATAAATTAATACTTGTGGAAATATATACTTATGCACAATTTCAAATTTACGAACGTATAAATTTTTGTTCAAATTCTTGTGATATTCCGATAAATTACAACAGGCACTATTTGAGCTTGCGTGTTACATCTTCGGCTGCATCGGCACTGACGACCAGGTGAGCTGCAGCAGCTAAACTCACTCAAATTTTTGATAAAAGAAACTTAATGAAAATAACTTAATCAAATTAAAATTGCACCTTTTGCTCATGGACCCATGTTCGAATGCGATGTTTTATGTCTGTACTATATTTTGGCCTACTCAATTCCGGATAACTGTCTGAATCCCCGAGTCTTTGGGAGTCACATCCCAATGACTCGGGGATTCAGACATTCAAATATTCACGTCCGCATTTAATCACTGTCATAATCTGCCGTTTAGAGCATCCTGTAGCCGCGTTCTGATACCATGGAATGTAGAACGAGGAATATTAACGTTTTGATAATTAATGGGAATAGTATGTGCAATAGTGTTCATGTTACGTAATTCCGCGAAATAGCAGAGCTTTTACGTGATGTCACGTATTGTCGCATGTCAGAGAAATGGTATGCAGGGTGTAGGTCCCGTTTACTGGGGCTTCTACTCATCATGCTGATCATGTTTTATTCTACGAATTTGCTGAAAACGTAAAACATTTTTTTACCTTTTATACAAATCGATCAGCTGATTGACCGATTTTGTGCATTTTAGTATGGAGTGTCCAAATTTTTTTTATGAGAATTGACTATGAGTTCTTTAGGGAAAGTTGTTCAGTATGATAAGTAGAACCCTCAGTTAACGGGACCTACACCAATTTTGTTACGTACCTAATTACTCGAGTTTGTTGCAGTCTGTCTCTCAGTCGCACCCTCATTACTAAAGTATGTAAGCACCAAGATGTGTGATTCAATCAGCTCCTGTCATTGGCTCTTTGAAGAAAATTAATGAAAGTTTGATGTGTGTTTAATGAACATGTAGTCTATTGTCAGGAGCAAACAAAACATCCATTTTTTACAAATTCCTTAGTATTATAAAATGTTAAAATCTGTTTGTTTGTTACCTTTTCGCGCTTAAACGCCTCAACCAATGTTGACGAAATTTAGCACGCACGTAGCCTGTGGTATATACACGCAGGTAGGCTATTTTTTACCAAGATATCTTAAGTGCTGTTTGTTAAGTCTCTCTCTCTTCGTTAATTGTAGTGTCCGACCGAGGCTTCGGCTTCGGTTTTGGCCATCTTCGGCCAAAAAAATATCTACGGCGAAACATTCGGCTTCGACCAATAAGGGCCAAAGTTTTGGCCGAAGCCGAAAGTTTTTAACAAGCGCCAAAATTGAACGAAGCGTTACGAATGAGCGAGAGTGCGACGGACGTGGCGTTGTGTAGCGGGCGATGCACACTGCGATGAAGATTCAAAATGTTATTAATTAATTTTGAAAAATTGCAAGGTATATTTTATTAACTTTTGATCAATTTCTAGAGATTATAAATTTTTGTTCTTTGTATTATACAGTCAATAATTTGAAAGTTTTAAAATCATTTAAAATATTATAATTGTAGGTTGTAGCAAATCTTGAATCGATTTTTTAAGGGTTTTCAAGCCATCAGCTTCAGCTTCAGCCGAAGTTTGTGGCGATTGTCAATAATCGGCTTCAGCTTTGGTCTGAAATCGACCTTCGGTCGGACACTAGTTAGTTTCATTTACAGTGAAGCAAAAGATTGACGTGATATTTTGCTAGGATATTTAGTGGGGTGGAGAGTGACAGTCAAAGTGACACAAACTATTAATTAGCATAGTCCTGAGGGATTTGGAAAAAACCTCATTTCCACGCTCACTCATCTTGTATTCAACGGAGCAACGGATTGACGCGATATTTTGCAAAGATATTTGATCAGGTGGAAAGTAATACAAACTATTAAAAAGCATATAACTGAGGGATCTGGAGAAATCTCATTTTCACGCTCGCTCATCTTGTATGCATTGGAGCAACGGATTGACGGGATATTTTTCAGAGATATTTGATCGGGTGGGAAGTGACACAAACTATTAATAAGCATAGTCCTGAGGGATCTGGAAAAAACTTACTTTCACGCTCGCTCATATTGTATGCAATGGAGCAACGGATTGACGCAATATTTTGCAGAGATATTTGATCGGGTGGAAAGTAATACAAACTATTAATAAGCATAGTCCTAAGGGATCTGGAAAAACCTTACTTTCACGCTCGCTCATATTGTATGCAATGGAGCAACGAATTGACGCAATATTTTGCAGAAATATTTGATCGAGTGGAAAGTGACACAAACTATTAATTAGCATAGTCCTGAGGTATCTGGAAAAACCTCATCACGCTCGCTCATCTTGTATGCGATGGAGCAACGGATTGATGCGATATTTTGCAGAGATATTTGATCGGGTGGAAAGTAATACAAACTATTAATAAGCATAGTCTGAAAAACCTGGAGGATCTGGAAAAACCTCATTTTCACGCTCGCTCATCTTGTTTGAAATGGAGCAACGGATTGACGCGATATTTTGTAGAGACATTTGGTCGGATGGAAAGTGACATAAACTATTAATAAGCATAGTCCTGAGCGATCTGGAAAAACCTTATTTTCATGCTTGCTCATCTTGTATGCAATGGAGCAACGGATTGACGCGATATTTTGCGGAGATATTTGGTGGGGTGGAGAGTGACACAAACTATTAATAAGCATAGTCCTGAGGGATCTAGAAAAACCTCATTTTCACGCTCGCTCATCTTTTATGCAATGCAGCAACGGATTGACGCGATATTTTGTAGAGATATTTGATCGGGTGGAAAGTGACATAAACTATTAATAAGCATAGTCCTGAGCGATCTGGAAAAACCTTATTATATCAGAGATATTTGATCGGGTGGAAAGTGACACAAACTATTAATAAGCATAGTCCTGAGGGATCTGGAAAAACCTTACTTTCACGCGTGCTCATCTTGTATGCAATGGAGCAACGGATTGACGGGATATTTTGCAAAGATTGCAGGGAAAGGATTGGCATAGATAAACTACTAATTAGCATAGCCCGACATAGTTCCCGAAGCACATGAAAACTCATTTCCACTTGCGGCTTGCACACCACGTAGCCTCGAAGCTGCGGGCAAAAGCTAGTTGGAACATATTTTATTAAAAAGTGCAGAATCTTTGATTTCACTTCGCTCATTTTTTTATAATCGTCACCCTTTGAAGTACCTACAGATTCGTAGAGTTTTCTTTACCATATAAGTCTTATGCCATACAATAGAATTTTTTGTTTTGACTATTTAAAAGTGTGTGTAAACACCTATTTGAAATAAATTGTTTTGAATTATTTTTTTTGAATTTTGAAGGTAAGATTAAGCGATTGGGACTGAACTAACAACTAAGGTTCTTTAGAATAGACACACTTTTTGAAATAAGATAATAACAAACAGTCAAGTTAGGCAGGTCCAACTTCAAGAAAGAGATTAATCGTCAGCGTTCGGGTAGCTTCGCAATATATAAACGTCCAAAATATAGCAATGTCTTGAGGCTAAGGCCTGACAAACGGAATTGAGTCATATTAGCCTCATAAGAAGGTTGATGCCAAAGGGCGATGGAGCGAGCTGTGCTCGGAGTTTTTCTACGCGATCAAATGAGAAAAGAGGAGATCCGTAGGAGAACCAACGTATAAGGTATTAGGTAACCGAGAATCGCTAAAATTAAGTGGCAGCGGGCGAGGCACATAGCTCGTAGAACACATGGCCGTTGGGCGGTCAAGTTGTCGAGTGACGGCCGCGCACCGAAAGAGGTAGCGTAGACAGGCCTCCCACTCAGTGGACCAATAACCTGGTGAAGGTCGCGGGAAGCCGCAGGATGCGGGCAGCGCAGGACCTGTCGTCGTGATAATCCTTGGCGAACTTTGTCCAGAAGTGGATGTCTTTCAACAATAACAATATTTATGAAGTAAAACTTCTTTACACACGCTTGACTTGGCGAGTAAGCTGGTGGATGCGTGACGAGAGCGTTACGGAAGTTTGATCGGGCGTGGCGAACGGAAGTTGAGAGGGATATATAAATTAGTGAAGATAGAAAGAGAGATACTATTTATTTTTGTTTACCAACAATATCGGTTGTCAAAACAAACATATAAGATAAAAAAGATTTTTTCATTTTCAGAGGATAATAAAACTCTTTTCATAAGTTGTCTATACCTCCATATGACAAAAAGATTTGAATATTTTTATTTACTTACTAGCTGTTTCCCGCGGCTTCACCCGCGTGGACCACGTTTCTATGACTTTTCGAGGGTGCGCAGTGCGCGAGCCGCAAGTGGCTCGCGAGCGTGGTAAAAAGTAGCCTATGTCTTAATCCAGGTCCTAATTTGTCTACCTACCAAATTTCAGCCAAATCCGTTCAGTAGTTTTTGCGGGAAAGCGTAACAGACAGACAGAGTTACTTTCGCATTTATAATATTAGTAGGGATACATATAGATGGAGCTAAAGAAGTTTTACTTCAGTCGTGTGGTCTTAAAGCACACTCGTATTTTTTTTTATAAGTAATTACATTATTTACTAACCTATAAACCCTTTCTTCTCAACATTTTCATTTCACTTTTAGATAAAAGAGAATTCAGAGCACAAGCACAGTATAATCCGTTATCCATTGTAGGATAAAAAACGTAATTTATTATTCTTTTATTAGAACGGAGACACTCATGCTCTCTGAAGATACTCAGTGTTGCTTGGTTAATTAATTATGGCGTTGAAATCGTCGGTATTGTTTTAAAAGTCAAACGATTCATTAACTAAATGCGCCCGACAGCTGAAATAAGCACTTTCAGAATTGTTTCCTTAGCGTTCAATTAAATTGCGTCAATAAATATTAAATTCTTTACAAGAACAAAGAAAAGTAGCGCGCCTGGTTCTCATCATATCCACAGACGTCCACTGCTGGACAAGGATTTCCACGACGACCGGTTCTGCGCTGCCCGCATACAGCGGCTTCCCGCGACCTTCACCAGGTCATCGGTCCACCGAGTGGGAGGCCTGCCTACTCTGCGTTTTCCGGTGCGCGGTTGCCACTCAAGAACTTTACTGCCCCGCCCACTTCCACTTAAGTTTAGCAATACTGAGAGCTATGTCGGTTACTTTGGTTCTCCTACGGATCTCCTCGTTTCTGATTCGATCACGCAGAGAAACTCCGAGCATAGCATGCCTAGTTCTACTAAACTCTTATAATAAGTATATGTTGTAACAATATGTTAAACTGAATAACTGTTCCAGAAATGATGCCAAGGGCTTACCAATTGTGAATAAAAAAAGGAACCAATCATTATATTATCAGATCATATACGTCGTCCCCACCGAGGGGCTTGAGTCTACCCTGAATTGGGCGATTCTAGAGTCGACCACGTGGGCCCAGTACGGGTTGGTTGACTTAACACACAACCTTCGAGTTTTTTCGCAGGCGTGTGCAGGTTTCTTCACGATGTTTTCCTTAAAAGCGTCGAATAAACGTATATATGAAATCGAAATTCGAGAACCCAGTGGTATGTGGCAGGAGTCAAACCTCCTGGACAGGAGGTAAAGCGGCCCTAGCCGATGCGCCACCGACGCTCGAACCGGAACGACGCAAAGGAACCGATCGATTATCGTGATTTTAGTAAAATAATTTAACAACAGAATCTCACATAAAATATTACATCTTCTTTTAAATTTATCCTGTAAAAAAAATCGCTTACAGAGTATTAGAAAATTGCTTTTATACGTAATAAAATAACGATTTGAACTTTATTTAAAAAAATATATCTATGGAATTACTCTAATAAACGATTATTAACAAAATAAACAGTCCTAAAAATAATATTTCACTAATTACAAATTACACCTAAAATTAAATGTCCCAAATACTTAAAATAAAACACCTTATATACCTAAATCGTCCACTGCTGAACAAAGGCCTTTGTTCAGCAGTGGACGATTTGTGGCTGATATGATATACCTAAAATGGAACAATTAAAATCACGTCTAAAATACCTTACATAAACACCTAAACTAACCAGTCCCTCGTCAGCCTCGGTGCAAAGGTGCCCATAACACTAGCTGAATTGCGTTTATTAATTTTTATTATTTTATTATAATTACTGTAATTGGGTTAACTACTCGTTGTAATTATTAAACAAATAAATAAATAAATAAATTGATTAAAACTTGTTCCTTAGTTCAGTCATTTGGGTCGGATGGAGATGGATTACAGTCTCCGGCTGCTGAAATGGCTACAGATGTAAGTAACAGACAACAGTGGGAAAAAATACGCCTCAAGTAAATGTTTTTCCAAGGTTTTTTCTTTTACCGACCGCACCCACCTACACGTGTAGGTACAGGGGATTTAAATACTGTGATAAAGAGCTCATGTGGCACTCGTAGTTTTTTCATTGGAAATATTATAAGAGAAAGTAAATAAAAAAAGAAACCGGCCAAGTGCGAGTCGTACTCGCTTACCGAGGTTTCCGTACCAACACATCTCTGCATAAGGAACCTTAAAAATATGAAATCGAAAACTATACATCATAAAAATAATTAAAAGTCTGTTTAAGCTTGTGTCAATGAAGCCCTTTCATACGATGGCACGGTCGACTCAATTTAAAATTTGGACCGCCGCCGTTCCTTGCAAAGTTGATTACGTACTTCAAATAAAATACTATATTTTTATGATCTAATTAAAAATGTATAGTTTTTACATTTTACCATATATTTGTAGTATAAGATGGTATTACTTGCCAAATTTCATAGTTATAGGTCAACGGAAAATACCTTATCAATTTTGATTCCCTTGAGAGTGTCGAAATATACGTTTTCTGCGGCATAAACAGCCGTATCTTTTTTTTACGTTAACTTAGAATTTTGTTTTTTTCACAGCTTCAAGTGACTGCAGACCAGAGTACATGGTTTTAATTTGAACTCGATACCTCCACGCGTTCCCGAGATAAAGGGTCTTGACAGACAGACGGACGGACGAACAACAAAGTGATCCTATAAGGGTTCTGTTTTTTCCTTTTCAGGTACAAAACCCTAAACACTAATGTTTTTAGTTGCCCATCAAACAATTAATCACCTGTCAAATAATTTTCGTCATTTATTTATGACAATCATTTAAAAAATAAAATAATAATTGCACATCAAATTATCATCGTTCTCAACTGGACTAAATAGAGTTGAGCGAGCGAAGCGAGCGATAATAGGCTCGATTAGGTTTGATTGATTATACCGTCTGTTTTATATACTTACCAAGTATTAAAACAGTTTTGCTTAAACCAAATAAATGCTATACTTGTATCTAAATAGTGGTGCGCTACGAAATTAAATTTTTGCTTAATTAATTATATTTTGAGGTAAGTATTTGCTGTGCAATCAGTAACTTTGATGGGAATTGGGATTCTTTTATCATACAAAAAGTATTTTTTTTGGGTTTGAATACTACCCAATACTAACCGACCGCGCACCGGAAAGCGTAGCGTAGGCAGGTCTCCCACTCGGTGGACCGATGACCTGGTGAAGGTCGCGGGAAGCCGCTGGATGCGGGCAGCGCAGAACAGGTCGTCATGGAAATCCTTGAGGGAGGCCTATGTCCAGCAGTGGACGTCCTTCGGCTGATATGATGAATACCCAATACTACCCGACCGCGCACCGGAAAGCGTAGCGTAGGCACGCCTCCCACTCGGTGGACCGATGACCTGGTGAAGTTTGTGGGAAGCCGATGGATGCTGGCAACGCAGAACCGGTCGTCGCGGAAATCCTTGGGGGAGGCCTATGTCCAGCAGTGGACGTCCTTCAGCTGATATGATGACTACCCATTTAAAAACTTTTGTGTGGCCGTCGAAAGGGGTAACTGAATAACCAAACTTTAAAAGAAATCTATATTTGTTTTGGTAACAACAGTAACTGGGAAACACGTATTCACTTCACACATGCGATATATTAGCTCTCTCTTGGAACTGCCTCATACAATGAACTTGCACCATCTGAAGAACATAACCTATTAATTTGTTTTGGTAACAAACAGTAACTGGGAAACACGTATTCACTTCACACATGCGATATATTAGCTCTCTCTTGGAACTGCCTCATACAATGTACTTGCACCATCTGAAGAACATAACCTATTAATTTGTTTTGGTAACAAACAGTAACTGGGAAACACGTATTCACTTCACACATGCGATATATTAGCTCTCTCTTGGAACTGCCTCATACAATGTACTTGCACCATCTGAAGAACATAACCTATTAATTTGTTTTGGTAACAAACAGTAACTGGGAAACACGTATTCACTTCACACATGCGATATATTAGCTCTCTCTTGGAACTGCCTCATACAATGTACTTGCACCATCTGAAGATCATAACCTATTAATTTGTTTCGGTAACAAACAGTAACTGGGAAACACGTATTCACTTCACACAGTCATGCGATATATTAGCTCTCTCTTAGAACTGCCTCATACAATGTGCTTGCACCATCTGAAGAACATAATCGCCCTCTCTTGGAACTGCCTCATACCATGTACTTGCACCATCTGAAGAACATAACCTATTAATTTGTTTTGGTAAAAAACAGTAACTGGGAAACACGTATTCACTTCACACATGCGATATATTAGCTCTCTCTTAGAACTGCCTCATACAATGTACTTGCACCATCTGAAGAACATAACCTATTAATTTGTTTTGGTAACAAACAGTAACTGGGAAACACGTATTCACTTCACACAGTCATGCGATATATTAGCTCTCTCTTAGAACTGCCTCATACAATGTACTTGCACCATCTGAAGAACATAACCTATTAATTTGTTTTGGTAACAAACAGTAACTGGGAAACACGTATTCACTTCACACAGTCATGCGATATATTAGCTCTCTCTTAGAACTGCCTCATACAATGTACTTGCACCATCTGAAGAACATAACCTACGCGAGGAAAACTTGCCAGACCAGGGAATTCTCGCATCCGTTCTTTCCCTGAATTTAGAGGCTCTATTTTAAGCCCTAAGCTACATTTTCATTGTTTTGTAAAATATTACTTGGAGTTGGAGTTTGTTCTGTAAATATTCTAACTTCCCGTACTGTTGTAAGTGGATTTACTTAACAACGATTGTTAATTGTATAAACGCTTGATCTTAGTTTAGTTATAAATAGGATTTTAACAATAGATGATTTGCGATTGGTGCTCTGATTGTATTGGTTCCTCATCTTAGGGAACGTTATTAATTTTTAAGTTTCAATTAAATTTGACGCACTTCCCGGTTTCCGATTCTGCTGAAATTTTGCATGGAGTATATCGCGTGACAATGCAAGATTAAAAGCTTGTACCTATTTTTTTAGGTTTTAGAATTGTTTTTTTCACTTCTACTAAGTGGTCGAAAGAAATTATTGACAACTTGTTTTTGCCCGCGGCTTCGCCCGCGTGAACATCGTTTTAAGGGTTCCGAAGTCAACAAGAAACCCTTATAGTTTAGCCATGTCTGTCTGTCTGTCCGTCTGTCTGCGGCTTAGCTCAGAGACTATTAGTACTAGAGAGCTGTAATTTGGCATGGGTATACATATTGATCACACCGACAAAGAGGTACGATAAATCTTGAAAAAAAAATTTGGAGTAGCTCCCCTACATGTAAAGGAAGGGTGTTTTTTTGTAGATGTACACTATCGTGTAGAGCGTCGGTGGCGTAATGGCTAGGGCCGCTGCCTCCCGTCCGGGAGGTCGTGGTTCGAATCCTGCCACGTACCAATGTGATTTTCGAATTTAAATTTTCATATGTACGTTTATCCGACGCTCTTACGGTGAAGGAAAACATCGTGAGGAAACCTGCACACGCCTGCGGAGATACTCGCAGGTTGTGTGTGAAGTCGACCAACCCGCACTGGGCCTGCGTGGTCGACTAAGGCCCGATCGCCCTAATTCAGGGTAGGCTCGAGCCCCTCGGTGGGGACGTATATGAGCTGATGCCATGCCACACTATCGTGTGGGGTATCATGGAATAGGTCTTTCAAAACTACTGAGGGTTAACTAAAACCATTTTTAGATTCAGGGATTAGTTTGTGAAATATTAAGCTTTAAAATGTTAATTATTGTTAGTGTCAAGTTCTATTACCAACTGCAAATACAATTTTGTTTCTTAAATATATACATTTATTTTTGGAAAAGACTAAGGAAAGTCCGACTCGCACTTGTGCACTTGATCTACGATTTGCCGTTTTTTTTGCGCTTAATAAGTTACCCGTATAATTTCTACACACTTACACTTTTCCTTTACTTGGCGCATCATTATTAAAGTAATAAACGCCAAAATATACATATAGAAATGGCTCTTAGAAATACATATGTATGTAGCAAGCAACTCAAAGCTTGCCTTCAATATGGTCGTGTCTGACTTAACGGCGCTCAAGTATCAATAATTCCTTCCACTATGTTCCGGAAACTGGCGCCTATACCATACCATTATTATAACCAAACAATAAACCAAAAACTAAAATTAAATTAAAGATTATTTTTGCAAAAAAATATTGAAATCCTTTGCACTTTCCTTGACAAAGTTTATCGGAGCAGAGGTGAACTATTGAATAAATGCATCAGTGGCGTAATGGCTAGGGCCGCCGCTTCCTGTCCGGGAGATCGTGGTTCGAAACCTGCCACGTATATCAATGTGATTTCGAATTTAGATTTCATATGTACGTTTATCCGACGCTTTTACGGTGAAGGAAAACATCGTGAGGAAACCTGCACACGCCTGCGAAGAAACACGCAGGTTCTGTGTGAAGTCGACAAACCCGCGCCTGGCCCGCGTGGTCGACTAAGGCCCGATCACCCTAATTCAGGGTAGGCTTGAGCCCCTCGATGGGGACATATATGAGCTGAAATAATGATTGAATAAAAAACAGAGAAAAGTAATTAGTAATTAGTAGTAGTAGTAGTAGTAATTAGTGAACTTAAAAAAGCCCGATCAAATATCAGCCAAATCGGAGCTACTTCACCTTAGGGTTATTCAACTTCACTTCTTTAATTTTGTTTCTGCTATTTTGTTTTTATTGCATTTGAATTTTGCCCTGGGTGTACATTATTTTAGTTAAAAGGATTGTGAAGTTGCGACTTTTCATACGAACGGCGTTAACGATTTTCACCTCTTAAATGTTAACCGATTTGGACCAATTTTTGATAGGTTGTCAGTCAGAACAAAAGCTAGGCTTATACGTTTAGTTTTTTCAATTATTGCTTATAACCCAAATTAGTTTTGTATGAAAACACGTAAACGACAATAAGATTAACCTTATTAACTTTATTGAAAAAACAAAAACGTATAAGCCTAGTTTTTGTTCTGACTAACAACCTATCAAAAATTGGTCCAAATTGGTTAACATTTAAGAGGGGAAAATCGTTAACGCCGTTTGTATAAAAAGTCGTAGTTTCACAATCCTCTTAAGGCAGGTCTGTCGGACTCCACGCTGCTGGCATTAAAATGTACCTACACCGCGCAGCCTCCTGCAGGAGGCTAATAAGTAGTCAGAAGAGATAAGAGTTACGCGATAGAAAGAGAGGCAACTCGTTGGTGAATACAACTGTAGGTAATTGGCGCTTTGCGAATCTGAATTGCACTTTATTGTGTCGTCGCAAGAGTCGCCATTTATTCAAATGAATTTTTTGGAGTGAAACTTCTTTTACGTCAGTAAATAGTCTTTATTGTTTGATATTAAGGCACCATTTCTCTGTTTCCACCATCTTCATTTTGGTGGACAGTTAATAACCTCCATGAAGGGCTGAATTGATTTAATATAATAATATAATTTATTCAAGTACAAAGCTGACAAAATAAAACAATGGGTGAAGATTTTACCTCCTAAAAAAGGGAAAAACCCTGTGTTTATAGGATAGGTAATAATGCTCATCCCACCAAATCATTGACACCAAGTAACAACAAGTCACAACAAAAATTTAAATCAAATATATTTCTATCAAATATCATCTCATATTATATTTCTATCAAATATAGGTATCATCTCAGTTAATCAAGCTTTCAAAGAAAAAAACTGCATTAAAATGAGTCCGCTTATTTGGGAACTATGATGACATTTTTTACAGACACACACAGACATACAGACCCTAGGATTCAAACTCATAGCATATTTTGCGTCGGAGGTCTTAAATAGTTTGATCTAGTGGTAACAGAAAATTAAAACATGGTTACATAATACCGTATTTTTTTAGACAGTTCTAACTTGTCTAAGCGTATTTTTAACATAGCGCAAAAATTACTAGCGAGCACAAAACAGTGTCTGACCGCTCTGCGGAAGTTCTAGAACCGAAGTGAAATAGGCCGATAGGGTATATGCATGCAATTTTTTTATCGCATTTATTAAAAAAATATAAAAAAAATCCTAAAAACAATGTCAAAAAGTGAAATAAAAATTTAAATCGGCCAAGAAATACGGAAGATATAAGCATTAACTACTAATTAGACAGAGAGATCCGATATTTAAATGTGACGATATAAAAACACGGTCCGTATAAACTCTATGCTACATTTTGTTTTGCTAGAAAGAGATAGAGATAAATCTTTAATGGCGTATATCTTGGTTCAAGCGTCGGTGGCGTAATGGCAAGGGCCACTGTCTCCTGTCCGGGAGGCCGTGGTTCGATCCTGCCACGTACAAATGTGTTTTCGAATTTTGATTTCATATGTACGTTTATCCGACACTCTTATACGGTAAAGGAAAACATCGTGAGGAAACCTGCATACGCCTGCGAAGAAACTCGAAGGTAGTGTGTGAGGTCCGCGTGGTGGACTAAGGCCCGATCGTCCTAATTCAGGGTAGGCTCAAGCCCCTCGGTGGGGACGTATATGAGCTGATGTGATGATCTTGGTTATTTTATAGTTATTCAAAAATATATTTTGTATACCGTTTCTTATATGAATGAGCTTTAATTAAAGCAAAAAAAGTATCATGCATATTCCCCATTCAGCTTATTGTTAGAACCAAGCAGATCAAAGCCAAATGGATATCTTGATTACCTGGGCCGATTAAACAAGTGGTAAATCTAGGTCAATGTTACCCGCTAACGAAGTTGGATATCTGGAGAAATTGCCTTTGTTTAGAATTAAGGCAATGTCGGGAGGTGGTTCGGTTCATCTGTTGAATATTGATTTCTATCGATGTTGGCAATTTAATGATGATAGTATATGCATTGGAAGCAATTCCGTAGGAGATAAATATCGTACGGGATCACTTCTAGTAAAACCTTAGGTGAGCTATTTTAGTATGTATATGGTTCGAATCCAACTCGGCTGGGCAGCGTTCGGGAAGCTTCGCAATATCTTTACGTCCCAGATACCGCAGTGTCTTAAGACCAAGGTCTTCGACCAATGTGTGTTGCCAGTGATGACGTACGGAACTGAGACATGGTCGCTTACTATGGGCCTCATAAGAAGGCTCAAGGTCACCCAAAGGGCAATGGAGCGTGCTATGCTCGGTGTTTCTCTGCGTGATCGAATCACAAACGAGGAGATCCGTAAGAAAACCAAAGTAACCGACATAGCTCTCAGAATTGCTAAACTTAAGTGGCAGTGGGCGGGGCACATTGCTCGTAGAACAGATGGCCGTTGGGGCAGTAAAGTTCTCGAGTGGCGACCACGCACCGGAAAGCGTAGTGTAGGCAGGCCTCCCACTCGGTGGACCGATGACCTGGTGAAGGTCGCGGGAAGCCGCTGGATGCGGGCAGCGCAGAACCGGTCGTCGTGGAGATCCTTGGGGGAGGCCTATGTCCAGCAGTGGACTTCCTTCGGCTGATATGATGGTTCAGGAAAATATTCATGTAATACTAAGTAGGTCGACTGTGCAGTCAAGGTCAAAAATATAGATACGTTCAATCAAAACATCAAGAATAGGCTTGTTTCCACTAAGAATAAATCGGATGGCTTTGAGTTTCTAATGATTAACCATCATAATTAGTAAACAAAAAAACAACTTTTCTATTAAAATAATAAAAGATTAATAATATTTTTGGAAAATAAAATCGACGAAATGAGGCGTTTAATCACGTGACATTAAACGCCAATCAGAGAAGCGCATGAAAACGTGACGTCAGGCCTCGCGAAATGAGCGCGAAACGCTATGTTGTATCTGTTATTTTCGTATAAAGTGAACAGGTTATTTCAAGTTTTCAGCAATTATTGTTAAATTAATACAGTTCGTTTTTAGTTTCATCTTGAAAGACAGGTATAATTTGCCATGGAATCAGGATTTAACAAAGCAAACAGCAGTAATTTGCCCAAAATTGACACCGTTATGCTTGGCAAATTTTTTGCAATGAACACCGACTTTTGTTCATCGGAGTTTCGCAATGTTAAAACTTCTATGTAAGTATTATGTGAAGAACAAACAAAGTCTTATTTAATTAGCAGTTACCAGTCCCTATGTTAGTACCCAGTCCCCAATCTACGTATTGTAGATTTGTTATGGTGCAAAAACCTATTTTATAAATAGATACATCACGTTGTGTTCAATACTTACATCAAAATGATCTTCACAGAAATAAATTGTGGAATCAATTGATAAAGTAAGAGCATCTTGCCTCCTTGCCATTTTTAACCACTTTCTTCGTATTAGTTTATTGTTTGGAACGTATATGAATAATTTGTTTGGCGTTTTATCGTTGTACTTTTACATTGGGGCACTATACAGTATTTATAATACGAGGAATTCATTATTTATTAGAAAACACAATTGACTGACATATACAAACACGGCTGTTTCGCGAGGTGTGACGTCATTCAAGACGCCATGACAGTCTTGGCCTTTTTCGCGGTAAATTTCAAGTTCATTTCTAAAAACTCAAAATACTAATGTAAAACACCTATTTTTCTTAATATAATATATTTTTGGGGTGAAATAGATGCTTAGCTATAGTTTTAAAATAATTTCCAAATATTGTCAACTAGCCTATTGTATTCACGACCTTATGTATATAAGATCGCCAAGGCTCGGTTTTTAAACTCATACTCGTGTTTAATTATAATTACCCCTCCTTATGCAACAGTTTCATAAACTACTATCTACTATATAAAAATAAGTCGGGTTTTCCTTCCTGACGCTATAACTCCAGAACAGCTGGACCGATTTGGCTAATTATTTTTTTGTCGAGTTCGTTATTGTCAGGAGAAGGTTCTTATGTAGGGTAGGGTAGGGTAGGGTAGGGTAGGGTAGTGTAGTGTAGGGTAGGGTAGTGTAGGGTAGGGTAGGGTAGTGTAGTGTAGGGTAGTGTAGGGTAGTGAAGTGTAGTGTATGTAGGGTAGGGTAGGGTAGAGTAGGGTAGGGTAGTGTAGGGTAGGGTAGGGTAGGGTAGTGTAGTGTAGGGTAGTGTAGAGTAGTGTAGTGTAGGGTAGTGTAGTGTATGTAGGGTAGGGTAGAGTAGTTTAGTTTAGGGTAGGAAAGTATAGGGTAGGGTAGTGTAGGGTAGGGTAGTGTAGGGTAGGGTAGTGTAGGGTAGGGTTGGGTAGTGTAGTGTAGGGTAGTGTAGTGTAGTGTATGTAGGGTAGGGTAGGGTAGTGTAGGGTAGGGTAGTGTAGTGTAGGGTAGTGTAGTGTAGGGTAGTGTAGTGTAGGGTAGGGTAGTGTAGTGTATGTAGGGTACGGTAGGGTAATGTAGGGTAGGGTAGAGTAGTGTAGGGTAGGGTAGTGTAGTGTGGTGTATGTAGGGTAGGGTAGGGTAATGTAGGGTAGGGTAGGGTAGTGTAGTGTAGGGTAGTGTAGTGTAGTGTAGGGTAGGGCAATTTAATGTAATGTAAGGCGGTACGAAGTTCGCCGGGACAGCTAGTTATTTCATAAAAAATAAATGAAGGAGAAAAACCCTTTTATTTCTTTCTGGTGACTGTATTAAAAACTATTTAATAAAAATTAAAAAAAAACAACATAATTAGCACATCAAATTTGGAACCATTGTTTAACTTTTGTTTCTCTTCTGTCATACAAATAGGGCATTTTTTGTGCATAAATTAATTATTCTGATCAAATTTAGTTAAAACATGTCACTTACCCCTGAAGAGTGTACCACAATTCTGACAATGCTTGAAGACGGGCGCAGTCAGTGTTACAGCGAGAACTGTTGGTGTGTCGCTATCAACTATTCAAAGAGTGCTCCTGCGATTTGAAGAGACTGTATTCAATATTCGCAGACCAGGAACAGCCCGAACAAGGTACGAAAGCGCGGGAGGATCGATATATGGTGTCGAAAATATTGAGAAATCGATTTCAAACGGCTTTTGAACTCAAAAATCACTTTCGAAGTGCTGGAGGGAGAAATCCGAGCACGTTTACAGTGAGGCGGTGTCTTGCTGAAGCAATCTTGAAGTCATTTAGACTCGCCAATGGTCCAAAACTCGAAAGACAGCATTGAAATGCAAGGCGGAGTTACACTAGAGAACACGTGAATTAGACTCTCGATGACTGGTCAACTGTTATGTTTTCGGACGAGTCGAGATTCATGATATACAAGCACGATGGGAGCCAAAGTATCTACAGAAGACCAGGAGAGCGCTGTAACCAAGCTTGCATCGAAGAGAAAGTGTCATACAGCGGAGGCTCCATACACGTGTGGGCTGGAATTTCTTCCAAAAGCTGCACCGTGATCGAAAATGGAACTTTAACTGCGGAGAGATACGTGAATGAAATCTTAAATGAGTATGTTGGACCACTTTTTTAGTGAACATCGGCGAGAACGCCATCTTTATGCAAAGTAATGCTCGTCCCCATATAACTCGGATAGTGCTAGACTACCTTGATGATGTCGCTATCACACACATGGAGTGGCCAGTACACAGCCCAGACTTGAACCCCATCGAGCATGCCTGGGGTGAACTGGGACGACGTGTACGCCAGCGAAATTCCCCTCCAATCACGCTTCGTGAACTGAAAGAAACACTGATAGAGGAATGGGAGAACATTCCTTAGCATCGGCTCAGAAATCTGGTGGAAAGCATGCCAAACCATGTAACAGCTGTTTTAATTGACACCGTAGCACATTTTCGAAATAGTGAAAAGTTGTCATTTTTACATAACCCACTTTTATTTAAAATAAACTTTATAATCTTGAACTTTTATGACTTATTTTTATCTTTATTTAAGCACTATTAAATTGTAAAGTATAATACAGTCTTAGTGTCGGTAGCGTAACGGCTAGGGCCGCCGCCTCCTGTCCGGGAGGTCGTGGTTCGAATCCCGCCACCTACCAATGTGATTTAGAATTCATATGTACGTTTATCCGACGCTCTTTCGGTGAAGGAAAACATCGTGAGGAAACCTGCACACGCCTGCGAATAAGCTCGCAGGTGGTGTGTGAAGTCGACCGACCCGCACTGGGCCTGCGTGGTCGACTAAGGCCCTATAATTCAGGGTAGGCTCGAGCTGTTATGATAAATACAGTCGATATTTCATAAAGCTAGTTACAATATTTTGAAAGTTATTGAAGTTTTTGTTACCGACCCGTTTCTTTGCTGTCGAGTGTAGATTAATAAAAAAATATTCCTTATGTATTGCTACACTGTCTCAATCTGACGTAATGTAACATGTCAAAGTGTATTTTTACTACCACCTAAAGTAACTTCTTCCAGTCAGGATTACTCCGAATAGGTACGCAGACTGATGTGATTTCGCTCAATAACAAGATTCCGCGTGAGTTGAGTAGGTTTTTTCCACCTTTGCTCAGATCTTTATTAGGTTATAGGGGATGATGTGGGATTTATAGCTGCGTGATCTCAATAAAGCGTCTACTTAGCAACAGCGTGGTCGCTAGCCATATAGGCCGTAATGTCGTTGCCTGAGCGGACTTTGTTCACAGTGATGAATGTAACGCTTAGACTGCCACCACCACATACTGTGCACTGTATTAATAATAACGCTTTATTGGCTAGTATATATATTACTAGCTGTCCCAGCGAACTTTGTTCCACCTTACACTACTCTACACTACCCTACACTTCACTACCCTACACTATCCTACCCTACACTATCCTACCCTACCATACCCTATACCACCCTACCCTACACTAGCCTACCCTACACTACCCTACCCTACACTACCCTACCCTACACTACCCTACCCTACACTACCCTACCCTACACTATCATACCCTACACGACACTACTCTACCCTACACTACCCTACCCTACACTACACTGCACTACCCTACACTTCACTACCCTAAACTACCCTACCCTACACTATCCTACCCTACCATACCCTAAACCACCCTACCCTACACTACTCTACCCTACTACTATCCTACACTATCATACCCTACACGACACTACACTACACTACACTATTCTACACTACCCTACCCTACCCTACACTACACTGCACTACCCTACACTACCCTACCCTACACTACCCTACCATATACTACCCTAACTACTCTACACCTACACTACACTATCCTAGCCTACCCTATCCTAAAACCAATTATTTTATGACTGATAATATTTTTTATTGATATATTTTAATACTTATTATCCTATTCCGCACGAAGACAAATGCAAAAACACAAAAATCATAAAAATTGGTACAGTCGTGCTTGAGTTATAAATGGTGTAACTAACACGACTTTCTTTTATATACATATAGATATATATAGAGGTGTAAAAAAATTGGTGTAGGTTCAGGTCACTAGGGCTTCTACTCATCATACTGAGTTGTTTTATGACTTTGAAGAAATCGCAAAAAAATTAACTGCTTATACAAATCGAACAGCTGATCGACCAACCATGTGCATTTTTGTATGGAGGGTCATTTTTTTTCTAGAATTCACTATTGGTTTCTTGGACAAAGTAGTTCAGTACGATTAGTTGAAGCACCAGTTAACGGGACCTACACCCATTTTGCTACACCTATATTGTATGGAGAGCTTTTACGGACACACAGAAACACACATACACAAACACATATATACACACAGCCACAGACATACACACACCCACACACACTCACACACACACAAACACACACACAATGTTTTTTTATGGTTTTGTATTTTTTCATAATCCTTACTATCCTTTACTAATTTTCTTAATGTGGAAAAGTGTTTGTTACTTTTTCATGCTTCGTCAAATCTTAATGAAATTCGGCATGCAGGTAGCCTGTATCACCACTGGGAAGGACGTAGGTTACTTTTTCATCATCATCAATATCATATTTTTTTATTAAAAATTTGAGTGCATTTGGTTGCACCTGCCTGATGGTAAGTGCCGATACAGCCGAAGGACGTCCACTGCTAGACAAAGGCCTCCCCCAAGGATTTCCACGACGACTGGTTCTGCGCTGCCCGCATCCAGCGGCTTCCTACGCTACATTTTACGATGCGTGGTCGCCACTCGAGAACTTTATTACCCCAACGGTCATCTGTTCTACGAGCTACGTGCCCCACCCACTGCCACTTAAGTTGAGCAATTCTGAGAGCTGTGCCGGCTACTTTGGTTCTCCTACGGATTTCCTCGTTTCTGATTCGATCACGCTCCATTGCACATTGGGTGACTTGAGCCTTCTTATAAGGCCCGTATGTCATTACTGGCGACACACACTGGTCGAAGACCTTTGTCTTTAACTTCACTTTTTTGGCGTGATTGTTATGTATACCCATGCCAAAATACAGATTTATAGTAGTAATATTCTCTGAGCCAAGCCACGGACAGACGGACAGCCAGACAGGCATGGCGAAGCTTGGGTTCTTTGTTGACTTCGGAACCCTAAAAACGATATCCACGCAAGCGTAGCCGCGGGCAAAGTCTAGTTGTCAATAATTTCTTTTATTTTTTATTTCTTTTTTTTCTCTTTTATAGCTCTCCTAAAAAAAATCTTTTATTGTCTTCCACTTCGACCGCTTAGTAGAAGTGAAAAAAAAATTTCAAAAACCTAAAAAAAAATAGGTACAAGCTTTTAATATTGCATTGTCACGCGATGTACAATTATGTATACAAAATTTCAGCTCAATCGGAAACCGTTAAGCGGGTCAAATTTAACTTGCAAGATTTCATTACAAACATCGGGACAGGTGAAACTAAATAAAAGCTTGTAAATAATTTTCTAAACACCTTAAAACTTTTAGTTAAAAGCTTTTAATATTGCATTGTCACGCTATATACATATGCATGCAAAATTTCAGCTCAATCGGAAACCGGGAAGTAGGTCAAATTTAACTTGCAAGATTCTACCCGAACAAACATACATACATTGCAAGTTAATTAAAAGCTTGTAAAAAGGCATCATTTTCTGGTATTTGCTTAGCTGCCGCCTGTTATTTCTTGTCTGTTTAATTGTTCTCTTGTCCGCCACGAGACAGGTCTAAGTGTGGGGTCACAGTTAAGGTGGTATATTGGCAGCGCAGAACCGGTCATCGTGGAGATCCTTGGGGGAGGCCTATGTCCAGCAGTGGACGTCTTTCGGCTGATATGATGATGATGATTGGCAAATAAGCAATGAGAAGCGCTTAGCAAAAAATCAGGAAAATTTATCTCGCTTAATTTTTCGGCCTGAAAAAAAGATATGTTATATTCAAGGAAATTACATAGGGCCCTTGTAAGTTCATTACATGATTAAATTAACTTGACTCGATCATAAAAAAGCCGAAACACAGCATAAATTCAAGCAAAGTGAAGCAAAGCCTGTAAACATTTGTAGGAAAAAATATTTCTTTTAAATTTGAAATTTATATCATTATTTTCTTCTTCTCAAACTACGTAGTCCATGTTTATTAAAATTTAATTTTTTATCTAACTTTTTCGAAACTTTACAACAAAAAAAAAAACATTGAAAAAGTGCAAAAGTGTGGTTATTTTCTTTACTTTTGACACGTAAAGAAAAAGACAGATACAACTGTTCAATCAACGCCTCGCCTTAATGTGTGTAAGAGGTAAGCTTAAGGTTCTTTACAAATAATTTACGTTATAGCATGAACTCTCAATAAAGGCCAAACATGTCTGTATTTTGCGTAACATTATCGAAGCATAATAAAGTACCAGTGTTCGACGCAACGTTATTCGGTATTGCGAACCAACTCAAGTCGGCTTTCATTCGATTACGAGCCGGGCGGCGCCTGCGAGACACAGACTGTTTATGGCTTTATTTATATAACTACCCGCTGGTCAGGAGAGCCGTCAATATCACGTAAACAGGATGTATTCAATACTAACAAAACATTCTAAGAATGAGTGTTTTTTTAAATCCACAATTGATAAACCCTTGGCATCATCTCAGCTAATGGTAAGTGACCATGATTCCGAAGATGGAAGCGAGCTTACCAAGATTCCCCAACGCAATGGGGATCTGGCTATCTTATCTTTAAGCCGGAATACATCAATGCTGTTAACACTGATGTTTGGCGGCAAGACTTAGATGGCGGGCTATGAAAATACCCTACCTTTTAATGAATTTCATCAGTGTATGTTGACATTTTAGACATACGAAACTGAAACATGGTCGCTTAGTATGGGCCTCGGTGATGGAGCAAGCATGCACAGATTTTCCTCACGTGATCGAATCAGAAATGAGATCCGTTGGAGAACCAAGGTAGCTCACAGAATCGCAAAATTTAAGTGAAGGTGGGCAGGGTATAAAGCTCTTAAAACAGATGGCCATTGGGGAAGTAAAGTTCTCTAGTGGCGACCGTGTACTGGAAGACGTAGCGTAGGCAGGCTCGACGTCGGTGGATCGACGACCTGGTCAAGGTCGCAAGAAGCCGCTGGATGCAGGCAGTGTAGGACCGGTCTTTCTAGAAAACTTTTGGCTCATATGATGATTAATGATGACAAAATTACCACTATATTATCGCCCGTGGTCGAAATTCAACCATCATGAACATACTCGTAAGTAATAAATTTCATTAAAATTACTACAGTTTAAGTAGTAATTAAATTTTTCTTCATACACTATTGATAAGCCTTTGTCATCATCTCACCAGATGGTAAGTGACGATGATGACGAAGATGGAACCAGGCTTACCAAGATTCCCCAAAGCAATGGGGATCTGACTATTTTATCTTCAAGCCGAAACACATCAATGCTGTAAACACTGATATTTTGGCGGCAAGACATAGATAAGTTGGTGGTAGCTAGCCAGGCGGGGTATGAATATGCCAAAACCTTTCTTCTGATATGTTTACCTGTGGCTCAACCACACAAGCCGCTTTGAGGTGCGACCCCTTCTGTTCTTGTTGAAGATCGCGCCAACTTTTGTTTATTACTGATCTGAACTGTGATGTGGCTTACTGCGCCGGTATAACCGAGTAGTAGGTACCTAAACGTTCTACTAACACCCAAAGCGAAGTATAAGCCGCAATGAGGTGGGACCGCTTCTGTTCTTGTAAAAGATCGCACCAAACTTTATTTATTACTGATCTGAACTGTGATGCGACTTACTGCGCCGGTATAACCGAGTTGTAGGTACCTCAACGTCCTACTAACACCCAAAGCAAAGTATAAGCCGCAATGAGGTGCGACCGCTTCTGTTCTTGTAAAAGATCGCACCAAACTTTATTTATTACTGATCTGAACTGTGATGCGACTTACTGCGCCGGTATAACCGAGTTGTAGGTACCTCAACGTCCTACTAACACCCAAAGCAAAGTATAAGCCGCAATGAGGTGCGACCGCTTCTGTTCTTGTAAAAGATCGCGCCAAACTTTATTTATTACTGATCTGAACTGTGATGCGACTTACTGCGTCGGTATAACTAAGTAGGTACTAGGTACCTCAACGTCCTACTAACACCCATAGTAAAGTATAAGCCGCAATGAGGTGCGACCGCTTCAGTTCTTGTTTAAGATCGCGCCAAACTTTATTTATTACTGATCTGAACTGTGATGCGGCTTACTACGCCGGTATAACTGAGTAGGTACCTCAACGTCCTATTAACACCCAAAGCAAAGTATAAGCCGCAATGAGGTGCGGCCGCTTCTGTTCTTGTAAAAGATCGCGCCAAACTCTATTTATTACTGATCTGAACTGATAAACGGCTTACTGCGCCGGTATAACCGCGTAGTAGATACCTCAACGTCCTACTAACACCCAAAGCAAAGTATACATAATAGTACTAACATACAGTATGGACACTCCCTGCCGCTCTCTAGGTTCCGACCCGACCCCCTCGTCACCCAGATTGATACAGATTGATTAGAGTTTGGTTCTCGGACGTACAGGATTTCGCTTTGATTTTGTTTGCTCCGTCATTTCTTTTTAGAAATGTCATTTCACGACCGTTGTATGCAGTGTCCGGGTTGTACCCAAAGTTTGCTACTGCGACCCGTCTTGCGAACAACTTCAGAGCCGCGTGATCTTTTAACGTGTGTGTATTCTAATTTCTAGCAAGAGGTGCCCTGTTTTTCTTCCGTTCCGCATAATGAGCTGAAGTCCCCAGTTTCGGGACGAATTTTGCTACATACTGTATATCCCTTACAACAACCCTAGGGGGTCACTCGTTAGGTGCTCTTGGAGGGGGAGATTCAAATTGATAAACCAGATTTTATGAGATTGTTCTATTGCGTGTTTACTTCTCATCTTTTTCAGCTTACAATTACGTTTGTTTATCATATTTTTATTATAGCTGTGGCCGCGACTTCGTCCGGTGCAGGTTTCCTCACGATGTTTTCCTTCACCGTTAAAGCAATCGGTAAGTATTTGTATGTAAGTTTTGAAAAACTCAGTGGTACGTTGGCGGTCCGAATTTGAACCCGGGACCTCTGATTAGGAGGACTGAGTCGTTACCGGTTGTATTGACTTTGACAAATAGAGTCTCAAAAAATAAAAAAATAAAAGTGTATCTGTTATTGGGTGTATGTTTATGTGTGTGTCTGTGCGTCCGTCCGGTGATCTAGTTCCCAAACTGCTGGACGCATTTTGGGTAAAAAGTAGGTTAGAGCAATATTATTTTCACATTTCCAGACGTTCCAGATTTTTAGATTGATTTTGCATTTGTTCCCACTAGTTCAGTTCAGTTAAATTAGGATTGCCACCGTAGTAAAACATTACTTTTTTTTTACTTTACAAAGGCTCTAACGATTATAATAAAACTCGGTACATTATTATAAAATTTATTGGCCTACAGTACGCGGTAGTTTGTTATTCGAAAAACAATCGGCATGGGTATGGGTACCTCTCATACAAATCAAGGTTGGCTACTTTTGCTCAAAAAAGGCTCTAACGAGTTTAAAGAAACTTTGTGAATGACTAGGACTTAATACGGCCTACTGCACAGGTTAATTAATTGTTTCAGAAAAAATCCAAGTAAGGTACCTCCCATACAAATCCAAATTATTTATACATTTTTCATAGTGTAATGTTTATTGTTGACTAGCTGTCCCGCGAACTTCATACCACCTTACACTACACTACCCTACACTAACCTACCCTATCCTACACTACCCTACACTACATAAAAACCTTCCCCTGACAACTCAACAAAAAAAGAATTAGCGAAATCGGTGCAGCCATTCACGCGTTATGCGATGACCAGAAGAAATAGGGATTCATTTTTATATATATACTAGCTGTCCCGGCGAACTACTCGTACGTACCACCTTACATTACATTACACTGCCCTACCCTACCCTACACTACCCTACTCTACACTACACTACCCTACCCTACACTACACTACCCTACCCTACACTACTCTACCCTACACTACACTACCCTACCCTACACTACCCTACACTACCCTACCCTACCCTACATACACTACACTACACTACCCTACACTACCCTACACTACACTACACTACCCTACACTACACTACACTACCCTACCATACCCTACCCTACCCTACCCTACATAAGAACCTTCTCCTGACAATAACGAACTCGACAAAAAAAGAATTAGCGAAATCGGTCCAGCCGTTCTCGAGTTATGCGCTTACCAACACATTTTGCGATTCATTTTTATATATTAGACTAACTGTCCCGGCGAACTACGTACCGCCTTACATTACATTACACTGCCCTACCCTACCCTACCCTACACTACACTACACTACCCTACCCTACCCTACACTACACTACACTACCCTCACCTACACTACCCTACCCTACACTCCTCTACCCTACACTACCATACCCTACACTACCCTACCCTACCCTACATACACTACACTACACTACCCTACACTACACTACCCTAACCTACCCTACACTACCCTACCCTACCCTACACTACCCTTCCCTACCCTACACTACCCTACCCTACACTACCCTACCCTACACTACACTACCCTACCCTACCCTACATAAGAACCTTCTCCTGACAATAACGAACTCGACAAAAAAGAATTAGCGAAATCGGTCCAGCCGTTCTCGAGTTATGCGCTTACCAACACATTTTGCGATTAATTTTTATATATTAGAATAGATTTGAGTATACCCAACTACGACAGACGGTTGAGACTTCGCGAGAAAGTATTCACAGCGTGGTTGTACAATGGGCAAAAAAAGTATAGACGCGCAAGGGGCACAACTTATTTTTGTGCAAGTAAACTAAAACAGCATGTCGGTAGCGTATGAGCGTCGGTAGCGTAACGGCTAGGGCCGCCGCCTCCTATCCGGGAGGTCGTGGTTCGAATCCTGCCACGTACCAATGTGATTTCGAATTTAGATTTCATATGTACGTTTATTCGACGCTCTTGCGGTGAAGGAAAACATCGTGAGGAAACCTGCACACGCCTGCGGAAAACTCGCAGGTTGTGTGTGAAGTCGACCAACCCGCACTGGGCCCGCGTGGTCGACTAAGGCCCGATCACCCTAATTCAGGGTAGGCTCGAGACCCTCGGTGGGGACGTATATGAGCTGATATTATGAAACTAAAACAGAGAACTATAAGCGTCGGTGGCTCAACCGGTAACGACTCGGTCCATCTAACCAGAGGTACCGGGTTCAAATCTGGACGGCCAATGTACCAATGAGTTTTTCAAAAACTTACGTACATACTTACCGATTGCTTTAACGGTGAAGGAAAACATCGTGAGGAAACCTGCACACGCCTGCGAAGAAACTCGAAGGTTGTGTGTGAAGTCGACCAACCCGCACTGGGCCCGCGTGGTCGGCTAAGGCCTAATCGCCCTGCCTCAGGGTAGGCTCGAGCCCCTCGGTGGGGACGTATATGAGCTGTAATAATAAAACAGATTAAACGATTAAACGGATCTTATTTCCAGGCGTTTGTAAAATGGTATCCTACAGGATACTATCTGCCAAACAACATCTGAAACAAACTCGTTGATTTCAATCTGCACTATTGAACGAGCCTTAGATACGTATTTGATTTGGGAGGAAGCGAGGCGAGCCTAACGTGTGAGGTGTCATCTTACATCAAACGCCCTCGCCATATGGTAGGAGCTATCCGCCGTACCGGAAAATAGCTTACCGAGGCGATACGCGGAACTATTTGGTACCTATTCCGTACACATTACAGTCCAGTGGTTGGAAAGATAATTCGAACTTTTGCCGTCGCTAGTACCTAGCTCTTACTTAATATATTTTTCATCTCTCCTGTTCGGAAAGTTTAATTTTCATGAGTAGATAGCCGTGTGGAACATTGCTTTTCCATCCCTAGGGTAGAAAGTATTTTCATCCCTAGGGTGGAAAGTATTGTCATCCCTAGGGTGGAAAGTATTTTTTTTTCATTGCCAGCCACGGAGTCGAACTAAGAGGTTTTCATATATCTAAACTCAGCTATATATTAAACGACGTGTTTATTACGATCCACAGATTGATAATAAATCATTTTATAGTTGGTCAATTTTTTTCACAATTACAGAAGATTAAAATTTAAAATCATTCCTCTATTCTGCTGCGCGCCATAATGCCAAGATAACATGACACTTTTTTTTCAATTTTCGGCATGGCCACCTAGATGCACGTCGTGACCAACTCGATTAGTTTCAATCTAGTCGGCCGTGGCAAGCGGCCATTGCAAAAAGGTTGGAGGTTGGATATAGGTAAAACTAATTTATTGATATCTAATTAATATTTTATATCATATAAACAATTAAATTACAATAAATACATTTCCTCACAGTCAAAATGAAAAGTAGAGTGTTTAACTCGGGTGAAATGAACCATTTTACCCTCGAAATATTGGCGCTCTCACTTCTTTCGAGCGCCAGAAATATCTCGAGTGAATTGGGTCACTTTCTTTCCTTGATTAACAATCTACTATTGTCTGCATATCACTCAACGTATTTGTGATAAATATGGGTATATAAATAATAGGTCTACCAGAGATTTGTTACCATAGATGGGTTATGCACTAACAAACCACATTTGAAAATCGAATCCATTTACACACACAATATAATAGGTCATTATAGAGCGTCGGTGGCTCAACTGGTAACGACTCGGTCCATCTAACCAGAGGTACCGGGTTCAAATCCGGACGGCCAATGTACCAATGAGTTTTTCAAAAACTTACGTACATATCATTACCGATTGCTTTAACGGTGAAGGAAAACATCGTGAGGAAACCTGCACACGCCTGCGAAGAAACTCGAAGGTTGTGTGTGAAGTCGACCAACCCGCACTAGGCCCGCGTGGTCGACTAAGGCCTAATCACCCTGATTCAGGGTAGGCTCGAGCCCCTCGGTGGGGACGTATATGAGCTGATATAATAATAATAATATAATAGGTACCTACCGAATGCTACTATGAAAAGAGATGCCAATTGGCATCTTTTTTTTGCTTCACTTTTAGGATGCATGTAACCTATCTACCTCCCCTTATATATAGCATATCTCTGAGGTCTACCTATGAAATTGCCGATTTAGTTTTTGAAGTTCAATGCCGATTATTTTTTATTATTGACCATATGGTGACACTACTTATGGTCTTTTATTAGTAACTAGTGGCATGTCTTTCATGTTCCAATCCCCTGAGCTATGTACCATTGAATAGAACAGAGACGTTTTCTTGTTGGTCAGATGGGGCAATTTTTTAAACTAGTTAATTTCCTTGAAATTTCCTGAAAGTGAGGAAGTCTTATGCGGGGTATTCCCAAATATGACATTAGTAACGAAGAAACCGCTGCGATGACTCTAGAGCTTTAAATTAAAAAATGTGAATTTTTTGCCTCAATAAAGGCGATTTTTTCAGGTGAAAAAACCCGACTTCATGGGTTTAAAGCCAACATGCTCTCAAAGTATCTAAACGATATGTTTACGACCATTTAATTTCCAATAGTCTAATGCTATTTTGAGAACAAACTTTGTTTTAATAACTATTGTTATTATATTAATTTTCATCTTTATTTATTTTTTATACAATCGGCAGTTTCGTAGATAAAGACCTAATAATAAAAAATCAGTAGTCATGTAAGTTGATAGTTACGGCTACGAAATCATCGGAATAAAACGAGTGAAAATTATATTTTCTTGGTCGAGGACAGACAAGAAAAAACCCATGGTAAAATCAATAGCAACAACTGGATTCATTTACAGGTAAACAATTTAATATGTTTAATATAAGTAATCATTTTTTGATGTGTAACATCTTTGCTCTCGCTTTCCTGCAATTTGTGGGAGTGATTTCGTGAAATGGGACGGAAATGTGTAACAGGAAATGCGAACGTTTTTTAATTCTCGAAAACTAAGGTTGTCATAGCCATTCCGCCTAGTGTGATGGCAAAGGCAAAGATGACATACTACTATTCGAAGGGTCGGCCCGTGAATGTACGACCCGATAATTAATTAATTTCATAAGTATTTTGTCACATGTTACACATTATATGCGAGTACTGTAGGTCTCGTTTATTTTTAACACAGGTGCTCGAAAAGTGGTGCTTTAAGCGAGTTCACTGTGTACAAGTATGCGCTAAATTTGCTATTTTTAGGGTTCCGTACCAAAAGGGTAAAAACGGGACCCTATTACTGAGACTTCGCTGTCCGTGTGTCCGTCCGTCTGTCACCAGGCTGTATTTCATGAACCGTGATAGCTAGACAGTTGAAATTTTCACAGATGATGTATTTTTGTTACCGCTATAACAATAAATACAAAAGATAAAAAAAAGAAAAAACAAGGGGGGTTAACCTACAAACAAACGTGATTTTTTTTGCTCGTTTTTGCTCAATATTGATAGCGCCAACAGGCAGATGCTTGAAATATTCGCAGAATATTTAGTTATATTATTCACTTTAAAAATAAATAATTCAAATTAAATAAAATAAATAATTAAGGGGGGCTCCCATACAACAAACGTGATTATAATAGTTAATGGCATGGAACCCTTCGTATGCGAGTCCGACTCGCACTTGGTAATTATTTATATTTCTAGCTATTAAAAAAAATATAATTACCAAAGATAGGTACATAATCTTCTTTCAGACTTTTGTAAGGAGAATTTTAAAAGAGACAGGTTACATAACGCTTGTTGATTAGATTCTCTTTGGGTTCTACCTTTGAGAAGAAAAGATAATAAAATATATCATGGTGGCCTGTGTCAGAAGGAGATAGATTGATGAACCATAAAGTTCATAGATCACACCAAGGAATATGACATTTTTGCCGATACTATGCCAAGCCTTTTTTGTAATCTGTATGGTAATAAAAATACGCATGCGTATGTGTGCCTAGCTAAAATAAGCAACAATTTTCTTGAAATTGAATTGAGTTGTTTTGGACGTGAATATGAATTTAATTAATGAATAGTAAATTTATGTATGATAAAGTTATTTATGATACAAGGGTGGTAAAAAGGTAAAAAACAAACGAGTGAAATTAGTAAGCTCAGGCCGCAGGCGAGGGTTAACCATCGTCACGAGTTTGTTATTTTCTTTTACACCCATGTATCATATGTAATTTAATGTAATACAGTTGTGAGAAAACAGGTAAAATAAAAAACTACCGTGATAGAAAAAAAATTCCATGGGTACATTTAACGTGACTTGTGGCTCAGTAATTTCACTTTTTTTTTCTACTCATACACATAAATATATTTTTTATTACACATACATTAACTCATCACAATTTTATTCGCATTCACAACTAAAACAAATTTATTCAGTTTTAAGTAAATTGCGCCATATTTTAGCTAGGCACACGTACGCATGCTTAAGTTTTTTCTCATACTACCATAAATAGTTATATAGATAGGTTACATGCGTCTAAAAAGTGAAGCAAAAAAAAGATGCCAATTGGCATCTCTTTTCTTAGTAACATTCAGTGCAATAAAAGGAAACTACCTATAACATTGTGTGTGTAAATGGCTTCGATTTTCAAATGTTGTTTGTTAGTGCATAACCCATCTATGGTAACAAATCTCTGCTTGGGATAATATTGTAAGCATTAAAACCTCTTTGGAAAAGATGACATATTCTTTGGTGTAACTTATGCGCTTCATTCATATTTACTCTCATTTCTACAAAGATATAACCCGAAGATAATCTAGTCAGCTAGGAGTACAACCTCTCGGAAGTACAACCTATCTCTTTGAATATTCTCCTTTCAAAAGTCTTATAGAAAATTATGTATCTGGTTTTTATATTTTTTTAACAGTTGCTCGAAAAATGGTACTTTATATGCCAGTTTACTGTGCGCAAAATAGATTTTGCCGCACTCGAGCTTTTTACTTTGCCACTTTTTTATTTTAAAGTTTAGAGGGACAAAACATTTTTAGCAAATAAAACAATTCAATAACCAAAGATACATAATCTTCTTTGAGACTTTAGAAAGGAGAATATAAAAAGAGATAGGTTACATTCCGAGTAACCGAGAAGTTTCATAATGCTAGTTGGTAAGATCCTCTTTCGGTTATGTCTTTGTGTAGAAACGAGAATAAGAGTAGTGTAGGGTAGGGTAGTGTAGGCTAGGGTAGTGTAGTGTTGGGTAGGGTAGTGTAGTGTAGTGTAGGGTAGGGTAGGGTAGGGCAGTGTAATGTAATGTAAGGCGGTACGTAGTTCGCCGGGACAGCTAGTATTTAATAAAAAACTTACTCATATACGTATGTGTGCCTAGCTAAAATAAGGCGCAATTTTGTAAAACTGAATTTAGCTGTTTTAGTTGGGTATAAATAAAATAATACATAGTTAATGTACATATGTGTGACAAAAATGTATTTAGGTGTATGTTTTGGAAAACAAAGTGAGATTACTACCCCGGACATTGAAAATGAGCCAGAAGTCACGTAAAATGAACTTTGGTTGCCGAAACCTTAATAGGTATGCAAACATGTGGTTTTTTTGCTGTTGTTATTTTTTTTTTTACCTGTTTTCTCACAACTGAATTAAAAAAAAACGTAGTATAATACATGGGTGTATAAGTTAAATGGCAAAATCGTGACGATGTTAACTTATAAATGTCACTCGTTTGTTTTTTACCTTTTTACCACCCTTGTATTATAAATAACTATTTTTATTTGATAGAAATGTCTTGTTCATCCGAGCTAGAACTAAAAAAAATGGCAAAGTAAAAAGCACGTATGCGGTAAAATCAATTTTGCGCACAGTAAGCTAACATATAAAGTACCACTTTTTGAGCATCTATATTGAAAAATATATACCTATGTGTATTAATGTATAGGAAAATTAAAATGAGATTACTCCGCCGGACATACAATGAGCCACAAGTCGCGTAAAATGAACTTTGGTTGCCGAAAGCTTAATAGGTATGTACCCATGTGTTTAGTTTTTCTGCCACAATCGTTTTTATTTTACCTGTTTTCTCGCAACTGTATTTAAAAACGTCGTATAATACATGGGTGTAAAGAGACAAACTCGTGATGGATGATGGTAAACCCTCCCTTTTTTCCACTATTGTATCATAAATAACTATTGTTTTTATATATCGGTAAGTATGAATGCTAGGGATCCTAAGTATACATGGAAAAATTCACAAAGGTCTTGTTTTTTTTGGGTTTTGTACCCAAAGGGTAAAAACGGGACCCTAGTACTAAGACTCCGCTGTCCGTCCATCCGTCTGCCACCAGGCTGTATTTTATGAACCGTGATAGCTAGACGGCTGAAATTTTCACAGATAGAGAGAGAAACTAGCGCCATCTGGTATGATGGTACGGAACCGTATGTGTGCGGTTCTGAATTGCACTTAGTCGGTTTTTTTAGCAGTAATGTTTGGAGAAAACTTGGGGAGGCCTATGCTGAAAAGCAAGAAAATCAAGATACCGGTGTCTAATATGAAAATTATTATTTACTTATGTAAACCAATTTTCTTTGTATTACTTTTTTTTTAATTCACAATCAGTAAGCCCTTGGCATCATCTCACCTGATGGTAAGTGACGATGATGCTGAAAATGGAAGCGGGCTTACCAAGATTCCCCAACGCAATGCAATCTGGCTATCTTATCTCCAAGCCGAAACACATTAATGCTGTCAAAACTGATGTTTGGTGGCAATACTTAGATAAGATGGTGGTAGCCAGCCAGACGGGCTATGAAAAAGCCCTACCAACAACCAAACCGAGTCTTACAAAGTTGACCCTACCGGGAACCGAACCAGCGACCTCCTGATGTGAAGCGAATGGACTCACCATTACGCCGCGGAGGCGGTTACTCAGTAGAAATAAGATGAAATGTAACTTATAAGATTTTTAATACAGATTTTAATTATTATCATTATTATTGTTTGAGCAGCAAATAATTTTAATAGTCTTTTATATGGGGCCTTAAAAAAAGGTATGCACTTATTTTTAACTGGAGCTTGTACTCATGAAACTGAACCACAAGAAACCAATTCGCAAAAAAAAATGTACTTCCCATGTAAATCGATCAGCTGGCGGGCAAACTTTAAGCCAAAAATTTTTTTTTGCGAATTGTCAAATTCAAATTTCAAATAACTCTTTATTGTAACTACATCAAAATAAATACATATGCAAAATTTAAATTAAAACAAAGAGACGTAAAATGAAGGCGGTCTTATCGCTGAGTGCGATTTCTACCAGACATCCCAGTGCTCGGAGAAAAAGCAAGGAGACAGATAATACGCGAGCAACAAAAACAGAAAAAAAAAGAATAATGAATAATAATTTTAAACTTATACTAAAACATATAAAGCTATTATCACTTTTTATATACTAACTAATAAAGTACCATATTCTTAATAAATAAAACCTACTCGGACTATAAAATAAATAATTATATATACGCATATATAAGGTGTAACAAAATTAGCTGAAACTATTCCAACCTGTGCTTCTACCCATGAAACCGAACAACCCCCCAATTGACCACGGGTTTCTTAGGGAAAGTTGTTCAGTTTCACGAGTACAAGCTCCAGTTAAAAATAAGTGCATACCTTTGTTAAGACCCTATATTGCTTATTCAATAAAATAGGCTTCTCCATTTTCATTAGATGTATTCATAAGTCGCAGACCTAGATTATAGTGGAATTTATTTTCTCCGCCCAATAGCAATTGAATCTGAAATAGATCCGGCCGTTTGCCGTATCGATCCGCGTTATTCGTAGCTCGTTGCCAGACGGCTGGAAAGAATATACAGCGAATTCTACGGCTTTAATTACGGTTTTAACTCTAGAGGTAAAATAATCGTTTCATTACTTTGATGTGGAAAATCTAGTTCATGGAAAATTTAATAAATCTGTCTCCTGTTTTATTAGTTTTTTTTTATTTAAACAAGATCTTGTTTTATTTGCTATCTTGTCAGTACAAAAAGTAATTTGAATACTATTTGTTTTTATTAGGGTTCCGGACATCCAAAGGTGACCCTATTGCTAAGCCTCCGCTGTCGTTCTTTCTGTCTGTACGTCCGTCAGCGGGCTGTATTCCATGAACCGTAATAGGTAGACAGTTGAAATATTCTCAGAATGTGTGAAATACACTGTTGCCGCCAGAGATTTGTTACCATAGATGGGTTATGCACTAACAAACCACATTTGAAAATCGAATCCATTTACACACACATTATAATAGGTACCTCCCAATTGCTACTATGAAAAGAGATGCCAATTGGCATCTTTTTTTTGCTTCACTTTTAGGATGCACGTAACCTATCTACCTCCCCTTATACATAGCATATCTCTGGTTGCCGCTATAATAATAATCAATTTATTTACGACCAACTTTAGGATCAATTTTTGTTAGTAATCTTACAAACTAAGCTTATACACTAAATGTTAGTAAAAATGTATCATAAACATAAAATCATAAAATCAAAAACTTCTTTGAGGTTTGATTGCCGGCACATGAACATTGCAACAGTGATTCATGTAGCATCAATCAAACCTGTCCGCTATCATAGCCAGGACGTTATTGGCACTACCGCGCACTCTGCGCACTAAGGACGCGCACCTTTTGCGCATTGTGGCATAGAAACAGTCTACGCGCACCTCCGCGAACATTTCCGAGGCACTGCAGTAGCGCGGCAGCCTATAAACACAAAGTACTAAAAATTTCAAGAAGTTAAAAATCTCCATACAAAAAACGTAATTTTTATAGGTTTTCAGAAGGATTTTTTTATTTAGCTTAAAAACGGTAATACATACAAGCGTAAAACTTGGTGTGATTAAAGTACTTATACTAAAATAAAACAAAAAAATGGCTTAGTATGAGTTGTACTCGTGCTAAGGAGTCCGAACTAATTGACAAAAAAAGTTTATTTTTGTCGCTTGTGTTGATGTCTTTTGTTTAAAATGTGAAAAGGTATTATTGTCATAGTTGTGTTGAGAAGTGTAGTAGTACGGAACCCTCGGAGCGCGAGTCCGACTCGCACTTGACCGATTTTTATTTTTAATAAGTCTCTCTTGTAACTAGTACTTTTCTATTTCTCTACTAATAGTATCCTAGCTGTATCCAGCTGGATTTTACAGAATATATATTGAAAGAAGCGTACAGTTCGAACCATTACGAAGTTTCTATTCCAGCTAAGCTGCTAATTTCCTTTCCGTTCAAATGGCTTGGAACTTTGAAGACCTGGAAATGTGTTCTCTTTTCATAGCACTTTTAAGGTTTTTTTAGAAACCTGCTAGGGGCGAAATTAATCTGTCATCATGTGTTCGAGTACACATGATGACAGAATAGTTTAGCTCTGCCGAGATTTTTCTCTCTTTCTCTCTTATCGTGTGGCACATTAACCGTGCTCTCTAAGGGATAAACGTTGATAAGGTTGCCGAGATAGTATTGGTTTACTGGTAAAGTTCGCAGGAATGTGTTCGAGTACACATGATGACAGAGTAATTTCGCTCTGCCGAGATTTCTCTCTCTTTCTCTCTTATCGTGTGGCACATTAACCGTGCTATCCAAGAGATAAACGGCGGTTGCCGAGATAGTGTTGGTTTACTGGTAAAGGTCGCGGGAATGTGTTCGAGTACACATGATGACAGAGTAATTTCGCTCTGCCGTGATTTCTCTCTCTTTCTCTCTTATCGTGTGGCACATTAACCGTGCTATCCAAGAGATAAACGGCGGTTGCCGAGATAGTATTGGTTTACTGCTAAAGGTCGCGAGAATGTGTTCGAGCACACATGATGACAGAATATTTTTTCTCTGCCGCGATTTTGTCTCTCTCTCTTTCTCTTATCGTGTGGCACATTAACCGTTCTATCCAAGAGATAAACTGCGGTTGCCGAGATAGTATTGGTTTACTGCTAAACGTCGCGGGAATGTGTTCCAGTACACATGATGACAGAATAATTTCGCTCTGCCGAGATTTCTCTCTCTTTCTCTCTTATCGTGTGGCACATTAACCGTGCTATTCAAGAGATAAACGGCGGTTGCCGAGATAGTATTGGTTTACTGCTAAAGGTAGCGGGAATGTGTTCCAGTACACATGATGACAGAATAATTTCACTCTGCCGAGATTTCTCTCTCTTTCTCTCTTATCGTGTGGCACATTAACCGTGCTATTCAAGAGATAAACTGCGGTTGCCTAGATAGTATTGGTTTACTGCTAAAGGTCGCGGGAATGTGTTCGAGTACACATGATGACAGAATAATTTCGCTCTGCCGAGATTTTTCTCTCTTATTGTGTAGCACATTAACCGTGCTATCCAAGAGATAAACTGAGGTTGCCTAGATAGTATTGGTTTACTGCTAAAGGTCGTGGGAATGTGTTCGAGTACACATGATGACAGAATAATTTCTCTCTGCCGAGATTTTCTTTCTCTCTCTATTTATGTGTGGCACATTAACCGTGCTATCCAGTGGATACAGGGCGGTTGCCGAGAGAGATATTACTGATTAATGCGGGAATTAAGCCACTGGATGCAGCGCAGGACGGGTGGTCGTGGAAATCCTTGGTGGAGGCCTTTGTTCAGCAGTGGATGTCTTTCGGCTGATATGATGATGATGGTTTACGAACGAAATTTTGGTGATTTAGTGATATAATATGGCAGACATTTATACCACCACGCTTTTTTTAGCTACTGTGACAGTATAATATTTTCTACATAAAAAGTAGCTTTCCAGTGTATATTGCTTGCTACGGGTTTACGCTACAGCAGCAGTGGATTCACTTCTATGCGCTATACGCAGCCTCGACGAACGAACACAGAAAAAAAAGCAGAAGTTCTTTTCGTATTTTAACAGGGCTGTATTTATTAAAAAAAAAATAACTTGCAATGTTTTTATGTATGTATGTTTGTTTAGTTCAAATCTTGCTATCGATTTTAAAACGACTTCCAGGGTCCGATTAAGCTGAAATTTGGAATGAAGCCGTTTTAACGGTGACAATAGATCCTTTTGTTATTTTGAAGTTGATCTGATTATGAACTTTGGAGATGGAATCAAGGTCCCAGAATCGTCTTTTATTTTTCAATAGAATCGTAGGAAATACAATACTGTTCTCACCTTATTTTGAATATGGAACCGCGTATTTTTTATATTCATTTGAGCATTTGGCTTTTTGAGCATAGAAACTCTTTTCAAATTAAAGCTTTTACCAAAAAGCTTTTAAGCTTTTCGAAAATTATTAACAGTCAAGTAGGTTGGCTACCTAAGGAACTTTTAACAGAAAACGTGTTACTTTATGGCCTCGTTCAGGACAATTAATAAAATAAGTGCGCGGTGCGTAGGCGGAACTGAAACCTTAGTGCGCGAGTATGACTCGCACTTTCAATATTTTTATTTTTACTTTACGAAAGTAATAACATTTTTAAAGCTTTAACGTCGCTTATTGTACTTCGTGTAAGGGAGAAATATTTTTTTAAAATTCACAATTGGTAAACCCTTGACAACATCTCACCTGGTGGTAAGTGACAATGTTGCCGAAGATGGAAGCGGGCTTAACAAGATTCCCCAACGCAATGGGGAACTGGCTATCTTATCATCATGCCGGAATACACCAATGATATCAACATCGATAATTGGCGGCAAGACTTAGATAAGATGGTGGTAGCTAGAAAATACCTTACCACCAACCAAACCGAGTCTTACAATTGACCCCGCCGGGAATCGAACCCGCGACCTCCTGTGTAAAACCAGTGAACTTTGCCTCTGAGCTACGGAGGCGGTTAAAAAAGTAATAACATTTTTAAAGCTTTAACGTCGCTTTAATTTTTAAAGCTTTTCCGTACAAGGGAGAAATATTGAGTAGGTACCCGCGTAATTATAGGGCTGCAGTGTCGGACGGTCGAGTCATAAATCGGGAGCTACTCGTAATATCGGACCCGCACCGGCGCCGGCGCCAGGTGACGATCTTGTGCACTCAGAGAGAAGCCAGTATTAACCACTTTATTCATCGTTTCAACAGATTTATGCTCCATTCTTTAGGTGCGGCGATAGTTTTATGTGCTCGCTCACAGAAATGTTCAAGTATAAAAAGATCTGAAATATGTCGTTTAATACGTTACTCATCAAATCAAATCAAATCAAATCCAAATAATTTATTTTAAATAGGTGTTTACACACACTTTTAAATAGTCAAAAAAACTTATTGAATATTAACAAATAATGTCATAATTCAGATTACAGTCTCAGGTAATAGTATTTGTTACAGAATCAACATATATATATCTTTGCCATTTACATAATCTATTATTTTATAATATCCTCTAGAGCACAAGCATTTTTTGACATGAGTCTTGAATTTATTCTCTGACAAACTAGTTACATTTTCGGGAATTTTATTGTAGAATCTTATACACTGCCCCACAAACGACTTTTTAACCTTACTCAGTCTCGAAAAGGCTATATCTATTTTATTTACATTTCTTAAATCATCATCTTTCTTCTTTCCCGGGTCTGCTGAAAGAAATTTCTTTAAAAATAAGCTGTATCCTTTGTATCACCTTAATGTTTAAAATTCGTATTTTATGTATCCTGTGTACAATAAACTATCAAATAATAATAATAATGATAATCGTATCAGCCGAAGGACGTCCACTGCTGGACATAAGCCTCCCCCAAGGATTTCCACGACGACCGGTTCTGCGCTACCCGCATCCAGCGGCTTTCCGCGACCTTCACTAGGTCATCGGTCCACCGAGTGGGAGGCCTTCCATACGCCACTATGCACTGTTTTATATAGGCTTTCAATAATAATTTATGATAATCATCATCATTACAGCTCATATACGTCCCCACCGAGGGGCTCGAACCTACCCTGAATCAGGGCGATTAGGCCTTAGTCGACCACGCGGGCCCAGTGCGGGTTGGTCGACTTCACACACAACCTTCGAGTTTCTTCGCAGGCGTGTGCAGGTTTCCTCACGATGTTTTCCTTCACCGTTAAAGCAATCGGTAAGTATGTACGTAAGTTTTTGAAAAACTCATTGGTACATTGGCCGTCCAGATTTGAACCCGGTACCTCTGGTTAGATGGACCGAGTCGTTACCGGTTGAGCCACCGACGCTTTATGATAATGTGGTGAAACAAATCGTTGTATGGTGATTCATAATAGCAATAGGCTATACCAGAAAATTTATTCCATCACAATAATTTCAGGTTCCATTGTCATAATTTATGAGACCGTCGTGGAGCAACGGAAATTAAATCATTCAACGAGTTTCCTTCTATTCTTTCGAAATGAATTCTGTGCAAGTAGCTTGATGTATTGTTTTGCATAATAGCTTTAATTGTTAATTATGGCCAGTTCTTTTCGCAAGAGCTTGTAACGCGGTACGCTGTTATGCGTTCTTTCATTCGATCTTTTTTCATTCCATCTATTTTTTTTTACGCATGCGCTGACATTTGTTTCCAATAATCATTCAATATCTTTCACTATTTCACCATTTCGTTTCTTTCATCATAATAATCTAATATAACTTGCATTTAAACCTGTTTCTCTCCATTAAGACCCATATCGGGTAATATTAATTCATATTTTTGTGATTTGTATTTAAAATTTATGTTTTTCTAAATTCTTATGTTCTTTTCAGGTCTTTTACTTTTACTTATAATTAAATTCCATCATTAAGGATAAGGACGCATCTTTATTTAAACCCACGCCCACTACTATATCTACCTAAGTCGTGCTACAAGCTTGCCTGTGGATTTGCTATGGCCGAACCTCCAGCCACTTAACATAATTTAAAACTTACAGGTCCCATTATAAGAAGCGTCGGTGGCTCTGCGGTAACGACTCGTTCGTCCAAACCACAGGAACACCCTGGTCACTTCATACAACGGGCCAGAAATGACATTTCAAAAGAGGACACGTTCGACAACCAAACTGTAACCAGTCTGTGTATCAATCTGGGTGACGAGGGGGTGAGGTCGCAATCTAGAGAGCGGCAGAGAGTGTCCATACTCTATGTTAGTACTAATTTATATATACTTTGCCATAGGGCCCGCGTTAAAATCCTGACGGCCAATGTACCAATGAGTTTATCGAAACTTACGTACATATATTATTATATTTGAAAAGCGTCGGTGGCCGAAAAGCGTCGGTGGCTCAACCGGTAACGACTCGGTCCATCTAACCAGAGGTACCGGGTTCAAATCTGGACGGCCAATGTACCAATGAGTTTTTCAAAAACTTACGTACATACTTACCGATTGCTTTAACGGTGAAGGAAAACATCGTGAGGAAACCTGCACACGCCTGCGAAGAAACTCGAAGGTTGTGTGTGAAGTCGACTAACCCGCACTGGGCCCGCGTGGTCGACTAAGGCCTAATCGCCCTGATTCAGGGTAGGCTCGAGCCCCTCGGTGGGGACGTATATGAGCTGTAATGATGACGTACATATATTTACCGATTGCTTTAATGGTGAAGGAAAAACTCATCCCACGCAGTGGACTGACGACTACTAGACCTGGTGAAGATCGCGGGAAGCCGATGGATCAGGCAGCGCAGGACCTGTCGTCGTGGTAATCCTTGGGGGAGGCCTTTTTGTTTTTTGGCTTATATTATGATGAAGGAAAAACATCGTGAGGAAACCTGCATATATGATTCCAGATGTGTAATGAAGGTCGCGTTGCACACGTCCGTAGATGTAAATCTAAATGCCCTACACGTGATCGCGGGTGATGCTAAGTGCAATACCAGACAACCGCTCTCTATCCCTTGGATAGCATGGTTAATTGTGCCACACGGTATGAGAGAGTCCCATTATCATTGCCGTTGATAGGATAGCAGTATAGCCTTAGCTCTTTGTTCCAGGCCTACATGAAAGGGAAATATTTGGGCAAAGTATACAGGATGTAACAAAATTGATGTAGGTCGTGTTAACTGGGGCTTAACAACTTTTGTTCTACGATGTTTTTTACTTTTCGTACAAATCGATCAGCTGATCGAACGATTTTCAAGCGACTTCCAAAAAGGAGGAGGTTCTCAATTCGTCTATATGTTTCTTTTTTCATGTGTGTTACCTCAGATCTTTTGACTGGGTGAACCGATTTTTATGATTGTTTTTTTTTCTTTGAAAGCTAGTGCTTCTCGTGTGGTCCCATATAAATATTATCAAAACCGGTGTAGTATTTTATTAGAAATTTAACATAAACCAAAAATAATAATGCATTTATAGTACATTTATACTATGTTGTTGCGATGGGTGTAGCGACTGACACTTCATGTAGACCATTATTTAGTAAGCTTAATATATTACCGTTACCTTGCTTGTACATATTCGAAATGGCTAAATTCGTTAAAATAAATTGTAAAGTATTCTATAAAGAGGCTAGAGATGGAGTGCAAAGAAATAGGAGAAACCCCAACAGATTAACTGTAGAGGACATACCCCAGAGCACTAGTTTTCAAAAAAAACTGTTTTTGGATGGGACAAAGAATATTTAACAAAGTACCTGATGATATTACATAATTACCATTTAATAAATTTAAGAACAAATTGCATGCGTGGCTGCTTCAAAATATGTTTTATTCAGTCAATGAATTTTTGACACATAAATAAACCTAATAGAAATTATTGTTCAACTATATTTAAACATGACATGATGTGAATTTATTTAAAATATTGACATGTTTTCGTATTCTATATGTGAAGTGAAATTAATTGTTTGTTTGTTTGTTAATCTATTCTTTTCTTGCTTTTTTTAATGTTTCTATTTATAAATTTGCATGCTATAACATAAAATGGCTAAACAAGAGAGTCTACGGTCTTTAAACTAACATCAATTTTGTACCTTGTTTAATGGCAAATAAATAATATTTGTATTTGTATTTGTATTTGATGGTAGTCGGTTTTTTAACGTATTTAGCGTTTTGTGCATATTAGTATGGAGGGTCCAAACTTTTTTTTGAGAATTGACTATGGGTTCCTTGGAGAAAGTTGTTCAGAATGACGAGTAGAACCACCAGTTAACGGGACCTACACCAATTTTGTTACATCCCGTATATTTTAGCCCTACTAAAGTAATTTGGGAGAACATCGTCGAGTACGATTTCTCATATTGACACAGGTTGGATAAAAAATTGAGCGCTGTGACCCAGTTCTACCCAGATGAAGTTGCAGAGGCTGGGTTGTTGGTACCCATGATCTCCTGAGAAATGATTCTTAAAGAAATAATACCTAACCTAAACATTAGGAATACGATAGTTTAATTTAAGGGTAGAGGAATTATGTAAGACAATACTATAAATTTCTTAGGAATATCTTAATAGCAATTATACGTTCCGTGCCAAAAATCTTTCTATGTTGGATTATGGTGAACGGTAAAATTTAACAAGTTTAAAAGCTTTTAGGTACAAGCTTTTATTTGAAAAGAGTTTTTATACTCGAAAACCGAATGCTCAAATGAATATAAACACACGGTTCCAAATTAAAAATAAGCTGTATTTCCTACGATTCTTTTGAAAATAAAGGACGATTCTGGTACCACGATTCCACCTCCAATTTTCATCATCAGATCAACTCCAAAACCCCAAAAGGATCTGTTGTTATCGGGAATACGGCTTTACGTTAAATTTCAGATCGATCGGACACCTGGAAATCGCTATAAAATCGTTCGCAAGATTTGAACCAAACAAACATACAAACATTGCAAGTTAAATAAACGTTAACTTTTTAAAGGGGGGGCTACTATTGTACTCATGAAACTAAATAAATTTATTTCAACGACTTCACTGAAAATGCAAAAAAATCTACTCCCATAAAAATTTGAATAATCAGTTGATCGATTCTTTGTGGATTATTTTTTTGTGTTTTTAGCAAAGATGTAGAAAAAATGGTTTCAGTTTCACGAGTAAAGCGAAAAAAAATTACATACGTATTTTTAAAAGTTATTGTAGCACAAGGGACTGAGTAATAGAGAGTGAATCGTTTGTCATGGTTTGGACATGTAATGATGAGGGATGAATGAAAGCCATGTGACATAATTGACAACGCTAAAACGGTAAGAAAGGTTATTCCAGTGATTGGTACACACTTAACAGTCCTTATCTTGGTAACTACTAATACAGCTTTTATAAAACTTGCACTGTTCCCTAAGTTGAAGTTGAAGTGGTTCCCTAATTCAGTAAAAAAAATGTATTGCGTTTAAGCGTCGGAGGTGGGATGGTTAGGGCTGCTACCTCCTGTCCGGGAGGTCGTGGTTCAAATCCTGTCACGCACCATTGTGATTTCGAATTTATTCATCGTTTATCCGACGCTCTTAAGGTGAAGGAAAATATCATGAGGAAACCTGCACACGCCTGCAAAGAAACTCGAAGGTTATGTGTGAAGTCGACCTACCCGCACTGGGCCCGCGTGGTCGACTAAAGAATAGAATAGAATAGAATAGGCTCGAGCACATCGGTGGGGACCTATATGAGCTGATGTAATGATGATTGCATTATAATAACAAACAGTTTCTGAGAACTACGTGGAAAAACATACAAAATATTATTTAACATATATGGGGGTTTTTGGGGGTAAACAATCGATCTAGATTAGTCATTTTCATGCGTTTTTCTTTCCACGCAGGATATGGTCGCTAATTTCGTGTTCATTGCCGGCTGTCCGTCTGGTCCAGCGGGTTAAGACGCGGACGGCAAGAAACGAGTGTTACGGGTTCGAATCCCTCACGGTGACTAACTTTTGTTTTTTTAAATGTTCAAGTTTTATTTTTTAAGTTTATGTAGATTATCACCACCATATTACAATAATTTTGTGAAAAATACGAAGTACTGTGCAAAACGGCACGATGATGTACTCCGTCTTATTATCGTTGGAAACTTTCCTGGTTTTGTAGTAAAACTATTGTGTTTTGAAGTGAAATATTTAGTTTATAAACACTTATGAAAGTGTATTATGCTATGATAGCGTTAATTTTTGTGAAAATGTGTCATTAGTTTGTGATAAGTGGGTGCATTCAGTGTCTAAAAATGCAAGGATCGGGTTTTTTTTTGGGTGATGATGAAAACCACAAAATGTCTTCATCAGGTGAGTAATAGTATTATTATATTTAATACTTTGATTAGCTAGGAAATTTATTAATCTTAAAAAAAATATTTAACAATAGATAACTTATATCTATATTTACAAAAAACTTAAAAAAATAGGTCGAAGTCGAGTCTGAATTACGTCATCCTTTACTCAATTACGCTCAAAAACCTTGCACTTTTGCGGAAAAAATCGAGTTATGCCGTTTTTACGTAAAAATGACAGCTGTGATCCAAAATTAAGATCTTGAAGAGTCTATGATTTTTCTGAAGAAAATAGTACACCAGGTTTAACAGTGACCGAGTTATGCCTTTTTTAAGTTTAACAGCAGTCGTCCAAAATGAAGATCTTGACGATATCTATCATTTCTCTAATCAAACAAGTAGCCCAGGATCAATCGTTTCCGAGTTATTCCGTTTTTAGTACCCCAAATAATAATTGGAAACAGGGTAGGGCATAATAATAATATATTTTTTAAATTTAATGTCAACCAACCAGGTCAAGGCGACATGTTTATAAATTATTCATGCGCCAGCAGCGGGTAAGTGTGAGTGAGACCCACGAATATTCTCAAGGTAGCGTCTAAAAAGTTCATTCTCAAATTTGAATTTAAAATACTCACCGCTGTCGACTTCAAGATCCTCACAAGTTCTTTCAACATAGGTAGGTATACTAGGTAAGAAAATACCTATGTATACGTATTTGCTGCGATCAATCAAGAACTTATCAAAGCTCATAAAAGTGACTTAAGTACAGTTCTTGCAATACGGTGTTTTACAAGTAATCATTTGAGTAACTTTTTATCAATTGTCAAAAACGAAAGTTTGTTCTGCAATAGGGATGACGACAGCATCAGAAATAAATTATGAGCTCTTGATCACTAAGTTGTCCTCCTACTTAAACTTTGGAAAACCTTACTCATTTTGTTTTCCATCAAGTCTTCGATTTTTAATTCACCAAAATCACAAATTGAGTATGTACATATTATGACGCTGCTAAACTATGACGTCACGCTTAGGTATTTCAAACATTTTTAGAACCAAGTTAGTTTTGACAGATGATAAAAAGTAACTCAGATGACTGGCATTCGTCATCCCTATTATTCGCGTTACTAAAATAGTGACGTCATAAGTCATAGTCTTCAACGAAATAATATGCTATTTTAAATAAATATAAAATTAAAAATTGTTTATTATTTCAAATATCAATATAAATCAGTGTGTTTGCTATTTTAGAAGAAACGCTATTTGTTGAATAGTGTTTTTTTATTTATTTTATAAACGGTAAAATAGCCTATTTGCGAGCACGCGCAAGCTTTCTTTTTGAATATATTCATGCACACTTTACGTCAGTGTGCGTACCTTGCTTAGCTACAACGTACACTATTCTATTGTAAAGTGTGGGTACATGTCTATCCACAAAGTTCACTTCACGCGAGCTCATGTATTGAGATAACTATACTTATATATTATTACTAGCTGTCCCAGCGAACTTCGTACCGCTTCACACTACACTACAGTACACTTTACTACACTACCGCTACCGCTAATACTACATTACCAATACACTACCACTACCACTACCACTACTACTACTACTACAACTACACTACTACTACAACTACACTACCACTACCATTACCACTACTCTACCTCTACCACTAATACTACATTACCAATACACTACCACTACCACTACTACTACCACTACACTACCACTACCATTACCACTACACTACCACTACCACTGCTACTACCACTACTACTACCACTACACTACCACTACACTATCACTACTACTACCACTACCACTTAAGTTAACGATTCTGTGAGCTACGTAGGTTATCGTGTAGTGAAATTCCAAGCATAGCTCGCTACATCGCCCTCGGGTGAGGGTAGTGTAGTGAAGGGTAGGGTAGGGTAGGGTAGGGTAGGGTGGGATGGGGTAAGGTAGTGTAGTGTAGGGTAGGGTAGGATAGTGTGGGGTGGGGTGGGGTAGGGTAGTGTAGTGTAGGGTAGGGTAGTGTAAGGTGGAACGATGTTCGCCGGGACAGCTAGTTAATTATAAAGTCAACTTATGGGTACCACAATTTTTTTCGTAGGATATTCTAACACTTTCGTTAGAATATTGTTACGCTTTTAATAAATTTCTTCTTCTTCTTCTTATCAGCTCATATACGTCCCCACCGAGGGGCTCGAGCCTACCCTGAATTAGGGCGATCGGGCCTTAGTCGACCACGCGGGCCCAGTGCGGGTTGGTCGACTTCACACACAACCTGCGAGTTTCTTCGCAAGCGTGTGCAGGTTTCCTCACGATGTTTCCCTTCACCGTAAGAGCCTCGGATAAACGTACATATTAGATCGAAATTCGAAATCACATTGGTACATGGCAGGTTCAAACAACGACCTCCCGGACAGGAGGCGGCGGCCCTAGCCATTAGGCCACATATCTATCTAACTAAAACAAAAACAAAACCGAAATCTCATAAAAAAATTAATAGTTCAATGTTGGCAAAGAAAATCCTCTTTGTGTGGCCAAAAAAGCAAGGGTTGCTGTGAAATAGGTCCATGCTATTAATATTTTATATTCCCTTGGCGTATTTGCTCAGATCGTAAAATATTTTTTTACAACTGAAGCGCAATAAAGTCTGTTAAGTAAAGGTTACAGAAAACAATATATAAACCAAATAGATTTACTTACTAGTAGGTACCTACTGCGAAAAAAAAACCGGCCAAGTGCGAGTCAGAACCGCACACATAGGTTTCCGTACCATCATACTAGATGGCACTAGTATCTTCACGTTTAAAAAAAAAACACATTTTTCCAGTGACCTATATATTACTGGCGTACATCTGTGCATTTTTCACTTTTTTATATTTGAGTTGATCGAATGAAAGGTAAATTGCGGTTTACGATTTATGACGTATAAAAAAAAACTACTTACTAGATCTCGTTCAAACCAATTTTGCGTGGGATTTTGCATGGTAATGTATCATATATTTTTTTAGTTTTATCAATTTCTTATTTAAGAAGTTACAGGGGAAGGACACACACATTTTAACACTTTGGAAGTGTCTCTCGCGCAAAAAAATGATATTAGAAACCTCAATATCATTTTTGAAGACCTATCCATAAATACCCCACAAGTATGTATGGGTTTGATGATAAAAAAAATTGAGTTTCAGTTCTAAGTATGGGGAATCGTTTTTTTTATATTCTTGTGTGAAAATCTTAATGCGGTTCACAGAATACATCTACTTACCAAGTTTCAACTGTATAGTTCTTATACTTTTGGAAAAAAGTGGCTGTGACATACGGACGGACAGACAGACAGACAGACATGACGTATCCATAAGGGTTCCGTTTTTTGCCATTTGGCTACGGAACCCTAACAACACAGTTCGAAGTTTCTATAAAATTCCAACTTGACTTTATGGCGAGGCATTTGATTAGAACAGTTGTCTCTGTTTTTTTCTTTACGTGTAAAGAGTAAAGAAAATCACCACACTTTTGCACTTTTTCAATGTTTTTTCATTTAGTTTCAATTTTTTGAATGAAAGTATACAAAATAATAACATTTCTCACTTTGTATTACCATAAAAAATAATGTTGTATATTTTTTACAATTTATACTTAAAAAATATTAGTTAAGTATAACTAGAGTTGAAAGTAACGGTGTAGACCTATCTTTGGGTTTTTTTTTCTGTCGAGCCAATACTACTAAATCGTGTTTCTATTAGCTTTTGGCTTTAAGGAACATCATCAACAATAAGGGTTTTTTTTACAACCTGGGTGTTCTATCGTTTAGGAGTAATTGGCGTCAAAAATAACGAAAATCTGTTAGTAATAATACCGCCCTAACCGCTTCCGTGGCGTAATGGTTAGTCCAATTACTCCACACCAAGAGGTCACGGGTTCCACTTTTTTTTTGTTTGGTTCCCTTTTTCGGAGGGAGGAGGGTATTAAAAAATGCTTTTACGCATACCAGTACGTCCGCCTGTACTGGTTATGTGGGACTCACAGTTGAAGACTGTACTACCCACTTAAAAACCCCTTTAAGGTTTGGCAACTTGGTTACCATTAAAGCCTATCGGAGCAACCCACACCTTCAGAGGGGGGATTCCCGGCGGGTTCAACTTTGTTAGACACGGTTTGGTTGGTGGTAGGGCATTTTCATAGCCCGCCTGGCTAGCTACCACCATCTTTTTGCTGTGTTAACATCATTGATGTGTTCCGGCTAAAAGATAAGATAGCAGATCTCTATTTCGTTGGAGAATCTTTGTAAGCCCGCTTCAATATTCGGCATCACGGTCACTTACCATCAGGTGAGATGAAGCCAAGGGCAATCAATTCTGGATAAAAAAAGACTGTTTATTGCTCAAGGTAGGTAAGGTAAGTAGCCTCAAATATACTCTTCACATTAGCTCATATACGTCCCCAAAGGGCTAGGGCCATCGGGCCTTAGTCGACCACGCGGACCCGTGCGGGTTGGTCGACTTCAGACACAATCTTCGAGTTTCTTCGCAGGCATATGCAGGTTTCCTCACGATGTTTTCCTTCACCGTATAAGAGCGTCAGATAAACGTACATATGAAATAGAAATTCGAAAACACATTGGTACGTGGCAGGATCGAACCACGACCTCCCGGACAGGAGGTCGCGGCCCTTGCCATTACGCCACCGACGCTGTATTCTATTGTGGTAAAATATACTCTATATCACATCAATTGGATACTGTATGTACCTGTGTAGCCAGGAAATGATTATGCTAATACAGAGGCAATCGCTTTTCCGCTAGTTGAGCGGCAGTAATTAAAGTTCATCAGCCAGTCGCGTCTCGTCGGCAAGCTGCTGGTGTATGCCCGGCTGGCTAGCCCCGTTTAACTTGACCTCGAATACAAAGTGTTGGTTACCCCTTTAGGGTCGTTATGCTGAAAGGGGCGGGGGGGAGGTGCGGTTGATACTACATTGGGTTAACTCTTTGTGGCGCTGCGTTGGCTAACAACCACTATAAATTGCGAAATTGAACTGACGAAGCGTTCCTTTTCGCAGAAAATCTTTAATGCACTTTTTGCTGCATACGTATAGGGCTCTTGTGGAAAAGTTTTGAGATATTCGGGTAAAGCCTTAAGATAGGTCAAATGACAATATTCAATTCCAATTATTGAAAGACTGTGTAAAGCTATCACTATGGAAAAAATATATAATACTTGCTTTTTTTATGACTGTCTTAGAGGGTGCGCGTTGCGCAAGCCGCAAGCGGCTCGCGAGCGTGGGCATGAATTTTCTCCAGATCCCTCGAGAACTATGTCAGGATACGCTTATTAAGCTATTAGTAAATCATGTCATTTCCCACCCCCTCAACCATCTCTGTGCAAAAAATCACAAAATCGATTGTTCCGTTGCGATAATAAAGAAATTAACCAAAAAATATTATATTTTCAGTTCCCTCAGGAACTGCATCGGACTATGCTATTTTAACGGGATAAAAAGTAGCCTATGTCCTTCCTCGTGACACAGGCAACCTGCATGCCAAATTTCATTAAGATTGGTCAAGGCGTTGAAGCGTCAAAAGGTAACAAACAATCAAACACATTTTCACATTTATAATATTAGTAAGTATAGTAAGGATACTTAAAGTAATAAACAATCTATAAAATTGAATACAATTTTAAAAATATTACCACGTTTGATGTAAAAAATATACTGTTGTCCCTATGTTTGGCATTAATTGCAAAATTTCTCGAAAACAAATAGTTAATGTTGAATGGAACCAACACACAAGAATCGGTAACTTTAAGACTTTTCATTTTTATTGAACATATTTTTTTAAACTTATTTGAAAATATAGAAAAGTAATAGACATGTAAAAATCAAGAATTAGGCGTTCGGTTTCAACGTAACAGCCGCGCTGAAGCCCGCATTGATTTGAACTTATTACGTTCCATATTAACTGATTTACGTTTAATATTATTGTAACACGTTTCAAACTGCTCGGATTGAGGCATCTTAAAGCTTTAATCTTTAAGATTACATATTTACTAGGCACCTTCAAGAGTTTGAAGGATAATATTTCGGTTATCTATCTATATATAAGTACAGAAGAGGAAAAGTCTCTATCTGTTTCTTCTTATCAGCTCATATACGTCCCCACTGAGGGGCTCGAGCCTACCCTGAATTAGGGCGATCGGGCCTTAGTCGAACACGCGGGCCCAGTGCTGGTTGGTCAACTTCACACACAACCTTCGAGTTTCTCCGCAGGCGTGTGTAGGTTTCCTCACGATGTTTTCCTTCACCGTAAGAGCGTAACGTACATATGAAATCGAAATTCCAAAACACATTGGTACGTGGCAGGATTCGAACCACGGCCGCCCGGACAGGAGGTAGCGGCCGTAACCGTTACGCCACCGAACGATCTATCTGTTTACTACTGAAATATGAAAAAAAGTGAAATTGAGCCCTGTTATAATATAAAGTACTAGTCATTACCTGCGACTACATTTCCTTAGAATTTGGATGAATTTCTAACTCTAGGTTACTGGAAAAATAAAAAAATTAACGGCACGCCTCTAATGTATTTGGCTTGTCCTGTAAGGTGCCATCACATTCAACAATTATTACACTGAGACCACCTACTATAGTTGGCATGAATCGTTTTGACCTGAATTCAATGAACGTCTTTTATTTCATTTTCGAAATCCCAGCGGGTATTACCGAAAAATAGTGCTGGCGGAGTCAACTTGTAAGACTCGGTTTGGTTGGTATTAGGGCATTTTATAAGCCAGACTGGCTAGCTACCACCATCTTATCTAAGCCTTGCCGCCAAACATCAGTGTTAACATCATTGATGTGTCCCGGCTTGCAGATAAGATAGCCAGTTCTCCATTGCGTTGAGGAATCTTGGTAAGTCCGCTTACATCTTCGGTATCATCGTCACTCACCATCAGGTAAAATTATGCCAAAGGCTTACCAATTGTGTATAAAAAAAAATTGTACGTTCGAGGGCTTCGTACGACTGTAATACAGCAGATCATCTTATCAGCTCATATACGTCCCCACCGAGGGGTTCGAGCCTAACCTGAATTAGGGCGATCGGGCCACGCGGGCCCAGTGCGGGTTGGTCGACTTCACACACAACCTTCGAATTTCTTCGCAGATATGTGCAGATTTCCTCACGATGTTACAACAGATAGAAAAATAATAATTAAACCGCCTGTAAGATCCATCTGAAGACAATACGAAAACATAATATTCATTGCTCGTCAAGGACATCGTGGACCACGCAAGTGACCTTTGATAAATTATATGCCGCCGTAAATTATTTAAACTTAAAACAACTAACAAACATGCAAGATAACGCTAAAAAGGTCGGAAAAGAGGCTACTAAGTTATGTTAATATTATTGATACTTAACAAACAACTTCGGCAAAGTAAAGCGACCAAGTTAGAATTTAGACCATTTCGCGCAGAAAGTGGGTATAAGGATTTCGTAAATATCGGAAAATAAACTCTTCTACTGTATATGGGCACAAATAAAAGGTTTTATTTATAACAACCTGCACACGCCTGCGGAGAAACTCGCAGGTTGTGTGTGAAGTCGGCTAACCGGCACTAAGGCCCGATCACCCTTATTCAGGGTAGGCTGGAGCCCCTCGGTGGAGACGTATATGAGTTGATATGATGATTTATCACAACCAATAAAAACTATGAGAAAGACTATGAGAAAGCCTTTGATTCGGTCGAAATTTGGGCTGTGTTACAATCTCTCGAGCGGTGCCAAATTGACTATCGATATATCAAGGTACTGAAGTGTTTGTATGAAAACGCCACCATGTCGGTTCGCCTCCAGGATCAAAACTCGGAACCTATCCGGCTGCAACGAGGGTTGAGACATGGAGACGTCATATCGCCGAAACTGTTTATCGCCGCCCTGGAAGATGTTTTTTAGCTTTTGGACTGGGGTGGACTTGGTATCAATTTCAACTGCGAGTACATCACCCACCTCTATTCGCTGACGATATCCTGGTCTAACCGCTCGGGTCTTCTCTTGTCGCCTCACGGCGACCGAGGAATCCGGTTCGGGACCAGGTCCCCTGCCGGAGGGGTCTTCCGCGGCTCGCGACTACGAGCCGGAATCTGTGGTGGGCCTAGGCCCCGTTCCGTCGCTCCCTGCTGGCTGCATGTATGATGCCTCCTGCGGTGCGTCCTGAAGTTGGTGTCGGTCGGCTAACTCCCGGGGGAGCGCTCTTCTTTCCAGCGGCTTTGCTTGGGCCGGTGCTAAGTCCCTGATGTATCTTCTTCCTTAGGTCCCCCTGCGCGCTCCAGTAGAGGAACCTAAGTGGTTTGCCCGAGGTGCTGTCGGAGGAGTTGCAGGAGCGGCTCCTCAAGTTGTTTGAAGAGTCGGGCGGCGGCTGCATCTGGGTTGGCCTGCTTGGGCTTTGGGGCCTCTGCTGCGCTCTTCCGGGCTGCGGGCATCCCTGAGCTTGCGGCGAGGGTTGCGGTGGTTGTGGTTGCTGCGGAGACAGCTGGAGGGTTTGCGGCAGGAGGTTGGTCGCTTCTCTTCCGTTTTTTGCTGCGCCTGGTTTTCCTCTTACGTGCAGAGGAGGAGTCTGTGCTGGCGGGATCAGCTGCGGTGGTGAAGGCGAGGGTGTCCGCATTATGGGAGGTCCGTAGCTACTACGTGAGCCGGTTTCGGCAGAGAACCGGTCTAACTCTCTGCCATCAGATATGTTGAAGCGTGTTAAGCTATCATATATCCTGGTCTAGCTGAGACTATGGACGACTTAAGCAACAGTAGAGCCTCTCAACAAGTAGGTCTTAGAACGAACATAGACAAGACGAAAATTATGTCAAACGTCCGTGTCGTACCTCCTCCTCTGAATCGTAACTAGTTACTACACAAGAATGACTTTCCGAGCTCACAAGTTTGATAAGTACTCGTATATAGGTAATGTTGAGATCGTTTAGCTCAACGTTCGCTCATTTACGCCTCCATTGCTATTTTTCTACCCGCGAGTCGTTTTAAAAAGCTAATTTTCAATAAACACCAAATTCAATCTTAGATGTTGTTCGAAAGCTTCTTTTAAAACAGTTGAGATTCATTCTATTAAAGGCCGCGAGCCAGGGCAGAGGCACACCCCGGACACTCCATACAAACGAGCGAGAAATGATATACATAATTATAACTGACGTATCTATAGGCAAGAATGCAGGTAGGGTTGAATCACACCGGCGGTATTGGTCACGAAATGTTTGTTAGTTATTTACTGCATGCACACTGCAAGATATATATACTGTGCTGCAAGCAACAATCAACAGTTATCTTACATGATTAATTAACTTACATGGATAACATTGTTCATTTGTTCTTCAAACACAGGAGCTTTTGTCCGTGAAACAATCTCATTTAGCAACCTACAATAATAGTCAATCTCAATCTATAATTCCGAGATCACATTTTATAATATCACACCACTAGATATTTCTATACAACTCATACTTTCACACCATCTAATCAAATTATTACAAACAATCATCACGAACAAAATATCTCACAAGCCACAATAACAAACTGACATCTGACATATGAAAAACATAAAGGAACTACATTTCTAAAAAAAAAGATACAGCTAGTATGAAGATTCATAGGAACTGATTGTTCTTAGATTTGGTCGTATAATATTGGTGGTCAGCCAATCATGATACGAGGCATGCTGAGACGCCGCCGCCGTGGCCGCCTATTGGCGTCGAGCGGTGAGCGGCGCGCAAAGTAAATATAAGTGACGTTAATCGCGCATGCGTAGTTCGTCCTTTACGTTCGGTAACTAGTTGCTTTTTATTCCGGTGTACGAAATCACAGCGGCGCGCAAAGTGAATATAAGTGACGTTTATCGCGCTTGCGTAGCTCGTCCTTTACGTTTGGTACCCAATCTACATCCAATCTGAGTGACGTGAGTGAGGTCGAATTTAGAGAGCGGCAGGGAGTGTCCATACTGTACGTTAGTACTAATATATATACTGTGGCAGAGGTCTCTACGTCCAATACTGAGTATAATTTAATAGAAGAAAGATAGCAAGCGGTTAGTATAATCGTATGATCTCGAGCCAATAATCAGCCAGCCGGCAAAGCCGGATTCTGAAGTGAATAAATATTATATTTCAACAGTTTTACAAACTAAAAGAAACTTGTTTTTCCTTGTGAGATTACCCCCCGACGACCTATATAGAAGCGTCATAGAACCTACAGACTGCTTTTGACGTCAGTACACAATTTAATCAAGAATTAATTGAAGCCCATTACCAGTGAAATGTTATTTCTCTTGAGCGTAACGTACGGGCTTAAATGTACGAGAACGTACTCTAAACGTGAACGATGTTCCTTGACGTACCTCTAAGTTACTGTGACGTTACTCGAAACTCATGTCGTCGGAACGAACATTTGAAAAGCGTCGTTGCAATGCTGCGTTGGCTCGTAGGTTACTCTTGGGAATATACACTAAACTTTTACAAACATTCTTCTTTTCAAAAAATTAAAATTTCTCTACTCTCATCGTAAAATAAGCTGTAATGGTATAACATGCTGGGTTTTGGCGCTATTCATACGTTTTGTCGTACTAAATTTCGTAGAATTTTTTTTTAACTTTGATAATTTTGTATATGTATTTATTTATTTTGATGTGCAATAAAGAGTTATTTCAGTTTGAGTTCGATCTTTTAAGGTGCCATAGGAACTTCGCAATAAAACTACACAACCCCATAGAGTTTGGGCTCGTTTGATTCGTATCGACGAATACTTGATCCTATTAAGCTTGTACCTAAAAGTTTTCAAGTTTTTCGAAAATAAGTAGGTATTAAAACAGTTTCATTAACTACTTTCTAGGACATTGTAGAAACGATACCCATCATATTTTTGTAATGTGTTGTTTATAGCTTTATACTAGCTTGCAATGTTAGTTAGTTTGGGCCGAATCTTGAAAACTAAATTAAAACTACTTTCCGGTTTCCGATTGAGCTGAAATTCTGAATACACACGAAATTTGGAACGTATGGTTAGCCGAGTGTAATTTTTTTAATCAAATATGGCGGATTCCCAAACATGGTGGACTCCCAATGATGGTGAAACAGTTATGAAAGCTAGTATCTAAAAGTTTTTAAGTTTTTCAAATTTTTTTTCTGTCTTACTTAATAACAACCTAATCTTTGAACGAGAACAATGACTCGCTCACCAGAAAAACACGTACACAAAATATGATATGAGCATTCCTTTACATTGCATAAGTCGGAGCAGCGGTACGCTTGCAGCTAAGCCGGACAACTCTGCGGTCGCTGTAGCCGAAAACGGCTAGGACCATCATCATCTCATCATAAGTCGGACCCCCCCTTAAACTGTTCCGTAAAAAAACGTTACAAACATTTATGGTTCTAAATAAAATTAATAATCGCAAGTTAAAGAGATGAAGTTTAACATAAAAAATATAGATAAAAAAATATAAAAAACACAACAACAAAAAAAGTAAAAAATAATTCTTATTTTAAACTGAAAACAATAATGAAAAAATACCAGTATTATTATGAAAAAAGCGTAGGTTGCTCGATATACGAAAAATATGGCACAAAGCGCCCCACGCTTTTTTCACAATATTACTAGTATTTTTCGTTCATTATTGTTTTCAGCTTAAATTAAAAATTATTATTCACGTTTTAGTTTGGTGTGCTTTAAAAGCGTGTTTTTTAGATTTTAAACCATGTTTATTTTTCGATTTTTAGTTCAGGATAAGATAGACTTACGAAATTATTGTATTGTCACGGATTCTTGATAAATGTACAAAGTTTGAATCAAATCTGTCCGTTTAAAGTGGGTCAAAATCGAGAGCAAAGGAGTCGGTTACAAACATACAAACTTACATATATACAGGTGAATCTAATAAAAGCGTGATAAAAATATAGAATATCTACGTTAAAACTAATGAGCACATCAGAAAATGGTCGAGAAATAAAAAAAAAACCGGTAAAGTGTGAGACAGAACCGCCCACAAAGGGATTCGTACCATCATACTAGATGGCGCTAGTTTCTTCACGTTTAAAAAAAAAAAAACGCGTTTTTTGTATGGACACTTTCACTTTTTCTGAGTTTTAGTATTTGTTGTTATAGTGGCAACAAAAATACATCATCTGTGAAAATTTCAACTGTCTAGCTATCACGGTTCATAAAATACAGCCTGGTGACAGACGGAGAGACAGACAGACAGACGGACAGCGGAGTCTTAGTAATAGGGTCCCGTTTTTATCCTTTGGGTACCGAACCCTAAAAAGAACAAATAGCAATTTCACGTAATGGGTCTTTTGACTTATTTGTAAACTGAAGCCAATAGCTAATATTGTACTGCAATTTTTCTCTTTGGCTAGCGATAGGTACTAATTTTAACACATATTCATATATAGACTGACTCGGTGGCTCAGTGGTTAGTGCTCTTGACTACTGATCCGAGAGTTGTGGGTTCGATCCCCACCCAGGGCAATCACTTGTGTGATGAGCAGATTTGTTTGCTCTGTGTCTGGGTGTTAAATATCTATATATGTATTTAAACATATATAAGTATGTATATCAGTCTCTGGTTCCCATAACACAGGGAATCCTACTTTGGGGCCAGATGACCATGTGTGATTTGTCCCAGAATATATAATATATTTATTTATATTTAGTTTTATGTTTATGCATATGGACAACAGAATGTGAATTTTGTAATAATATGCAACGTTAGTGAAACGTTTACGTTCTACGGTCATTTCTTCTTAATAATAGTGATGTTACCACATGTAACCATTGATAACGTATATTGTGACCTATAGATTTGTTAAAAATATTAAGAATTCATTTGCACACAAACATTTATTTCTTGTTGCGTCAATCAACCAACCATAAAAGTGATATGTTTATGTAAAAATAATTGTAGATTGTACAACAAGAAGACAAAACAAGCTATTTTACCCGAGACGTTCATTTAGTCAACCAAGCCGGTACGGCGAGGGTGGATAGTCACGTCGAGGGTAAAATGCTCGAGTTTTACACTCTGCTTTTCACTTCAATTGCAAGTAAATAATAAATATTCAACCGCAATACAACAAATTTCGCTTATTTTGACGAATTATTTTCCCTTTCACACATTTTTTCTTGTTTTCCACCCCCTCCATCCATTACCGCCCCTAAAATCGACGGTCCACAAAGTACACTTTAGCCTCTGGTTTGGCAACAATATTTTGGAAATGGCTATTTTATTTCGTTTTATGTTACATCTACATGATAAGTACACAGAATTTACTATGGAATTATATGGGCACATCACTAGTTACGTCAAATTAGCATATGTCAAATCAGCATTCTCTGGACGGCCGCAGTGTCTTACATGTTCCAATCCCCTGAGCTATGTACCATTTAATTGAGCGTTTTCTTAAATCAAAATCAATCAATTATGCGGGGTATTCCCAAATATGTCATTAGTAACGAAGAAACTGCTACGATAACTCTAGAGCTTTAAAATAAAAAATGTGTATTTTTTGCCTCAATAAAGGCGATTTTTTCATGTGAAGAAACTTGACTTTATGGGGTTAAAGCCACCGTACTCTCAAAATATCTGAACAATAGGCATATGTTTACCACCATTTAATTTCTAATAGTCTAATGCTATTTTGAGAATACAATTTGTTTAAATAACTATTGTTCTTAATATTAATTTTCATCTTTAAACTTTTTCATACGATCGGCAATTTCATAGGTAAAAACCTAATATTATTCACCGTTGTCACCTTTAGAGTGTGTACACCTTGAATAGCGTCTTGAAAGTTGCTAATTTCCTTTTGAAAAAGGCTTGGTCCTGGTTGTTGAAAAAGACCTCCACAGCGCACATAACCTCATCATTTCCACTGAACTTTATACCATGCAAGTGTTTTTTTTAAACAGAAAACATTAGCTACTATAACGCTAAATACGTTAAATAACCAACTTCCATCGCAACAACTTAGTACATTTTTTCATTATTATTTTTGGTTTTTGTTAATTTTCCAAGAAAGTACTACACCGATTTTGATAGAATTTATATGGGACCAAACGGAAAGCACTAGCTTTCAATTAAAAAATGAATCATCAAAATCGGTTTACCCAGTCACAATTTCTGAGGAACCCATAAAAAAAAACATACAGTCGAATTGAGAACCTTCTCCTTTTTGGAAGTCGGTTGAAAAAAGGTGAAAATCATTTGGAGCTAAGTCTGAAAATCAAAGCGGGTGCTGCATCAACTGAAACCAAGCTATTCGGATAGCAGCGGCTGCAGCATCAGACCGACATGTAGGTCCATTGTCTTGATGAAAAAGCACTTCGGCACGCAATTATCCTCATCATTTATTTTTTTATCAACGCTGCGTATTACTCTTCGATTATTGTATCTCCATTACTTAAATAATCAATCTAATGATTGATAAGTAAGTATAGAGGTATAGTTTCTAAGTATCATAATTGATACTTTCCGCATCCCAGAAACAGTGGCTTTATCTTGCCAGCGGATGCAGACACCTTCCGGGTCAAAATGGAGTACCTACCCAACGTTTCCTCAACAGTCACGAATTGAACTTTTAAAGATTCCGGATCTTGTTCAATTATTGACAAATTTAACTTTGAAATGTCTACTCCTGATTTCTTTTGTGCGTCTGTGTCGAGAAACCCATCGCGCCTTCACCATTTTTAATTTTAGCATATGAGTATAACATTTTTATACACCGAATTGTGCCAAACAAAAGCTTCAAAATCTCAGATAAATACCGAACACGTTGATCCATCTTACTATATTTACTTATTTTTTTAAATGTTTTCTTCAGTTGGTTGCCCCGAACTAGTCTTATCGTAACAAGTATTGTATGCTTGCATTAGTAGGTTCTTGGTGGAACACTGAACTGAACATATTTAGGTTTTAAACCTAAATATGTTATCGTAACAAGCTATTCTGCTGCATTTAAATTCCGTACACCAGTATGCCACTGTTGGATATTGTTTTTTCACGGAACCAGTAAACGGTGCCGACCCATAGAGTGAATCTATCTTTCTTTTTCGATTCTTGTTTGTATATCGTTACCTATAACGATAATTCAACATCTATATTACCAATCTAATGCTAAAAACGGTTACATTTCATTGGTGTATTTGATTATTCAACCAGGTGAGGTAAAAAAAAACTTTTTATAAATTTGATTAAAAGTATTGAATAATTACATTTATTTGTACAAGACTATGGCACAAAAGACGGTTATGATTTTGCAAGTCTTTCCACCTATCCAGCGTCCTTCGTAGCTCCAAAACACTCATTGTTTTTGGACAAATGAGACATTTTTTTAAATCCTCAATGGCATCGTCTCACCTGATGGTAAGTGGCGTTGATTCCGAAGCGAAAATAAAAGCGGGCTTACTAAGATTTAATATTGTACGAATGCTCCACATAACAGAGACTACAAAAATTACGTCTAATTAAGTCTCAGACCTGGGCGGTCGAGCTTTGCTCGGGGCATAGTACCCAGAGCTGTTAAAAATACGCTACCTATTGCGTGACATAACGTTTTCCCAAAGATGAGACCTATCTTATTCGATTTTTTGCCCCCAAAAATCCCAGTATACTAATTTTCAAGCAAATCGTTGGAGCCGTTTCCGATATTTAGATTATATATAATATACAAGGATTGCTTGTTTTAAGGTATCAGATAAGATAAATATAACGGCTAAGAAACACAAAATACTCAACGCAAAAAAGAAATTCACTAATTAAACTTATATATCACTAATTAAAATGTGAACTGTAATGAAAATGGTGTACGTTAAAAGACGCATAAAACTTTTTAATGCGGCGATCTCTTGCTAAATGAGAGACTAAGGGTGAGTTACACCATGTAACTATAACGATAACCAAACCGTAACCAGCCGTCAAATCGCCGTTATTTGACCATACCAATAACAATAACCGGTCAAAATCGAGAGGTGAACAATAGCGTTAAGTTATGACGTCATTTTAACCGTTGTTAAAATGGTGCAACCCCTATAACCGGCGATATGACGGCTGGTTACGGTTTGGTTATTGTTATAGTTACATGGTGCAACCCACCCTTAAGAGTCTCCAGGAGGCTCGCGTTTCCATACAAACGTAGTTCCGCTTTCATACAAAAACTACATGCCGCATTGAATCCAAACTTTGCGAATGTGTTTAGACATATATTGATGTTTTTAATTAGTTTTCATCGTAGTAAATTAAAACATAACTAAACAAAGGCTTAAATTAGTTTTGCACTGAAAGTTTGAAACTGCTCTTATATTTTTCCGTTTTATATTAGTACATAGAAAACTAATTACAAACATCGATATGTCTACTAATTATATTTTCAAAGTTTGGATTCAATCAAGTATGTAGTTTTTGTATTAAAGCCGAACTACGTTTGTATGAAAACTCGAGCCTCCTGGAGACCCTCAAGGCACCAGGTAAAACTTAGTTTTCATATAACTACGCTTTTTACCTGACTATGGCGTATACGTTTGAAACATATCTCTGTCTTTCTGTGTGTCTGTAAGCTCCTAAACGGGTGGATCGATTTCTATGCGTTTTTTTGTTTGAAAGCTAGATTAATTCACACTGTTCTGAACTATCTCATATAGAAATCCATTCAGTCGTTTACGAAGATCGGCAATTGCCCGCCAAAAACAGTAAGAGACTAAAAAGTGGTGTTTTATAAGTATGTCGGAGCGTAATTGAAAACACGACCAATACCAGCTCGAGATAAGTTTACATAGCTCGTTAAACTTTTTTTGGATCAAACGTCAGGTATTAGTACCTGAGTGAAACCGGTGGTGGCGTGACAATCGCTTGTACTCGTTAGACGATCGTTTGTGGTAGCAAAGATGACGTATTAACGGAAGGCTTTTACGATTAAGGTGGCAGCACTGAGTTGAGAATTTATTAGATCTGTGGAGAAGCCATATTAGCTGGACGTCAGTCTCGAGGCAAAGACTTTTTGACGGAGCGTCGAGCAGAACACAAGTAGTGGTGATCTGTGAGCAAAATGGACGTGTCACGCTATCGCTGGGATCACCGCGTTTGCATCCATTGTAATCCAAGGCATCCTGTACAATTTAGATTGCCGAATGATCAAGACTATTGAAGGAGGACCGCTGTAATATAGCTGCATTGTTATTTCGACGCCCACGACCGAGATAGTTAAGGACGTGAACCACGAGGCCCTCCATAACCTACCACCCCTCTTCGACAAGTAAAATTAATACTTAATTAATGTGACTTGAGCAAGTACTACATAACAAAAACGGTTTTGAGTTTGGCAGTCTATGTATGTATGTATGAATGTTCATCTGTTTCTTCGTAGCAATACTAATGAGATTTGGACAAATGCGATGTCATTGTATGAATGCTCCTCGTAACATCCTACTATAATATTATAAACACGAAAGTTTGTATGTATGGATGGATGTTTGTTACTCTTTCACGCTTCAACCACTGGGCGGATCGGAATGAAACTTGGCACACATATAGGTTAGGTCCTGGATTAACATGTAGGCTACTTTTTATCCAGATTTCTTAAGTGATTCCGTTGGGATAGCTGTTAAATCTCTCTCTTTTTGGTAATATCTGTCACTTCGCAATGAAGCGAAGGATTGACGTGCTAATTAATACTGATTATCGAATTGACTACTAATTAGCATAGCCCGACACAGTTCCCACGCTCGACAGCATGACAGACAAAAAACTATGTTCACGCGAAAACCAACTAACTACTGAACATATCTGGCTGAAATTTGGTAGGTAGGCAGCTTAGGACCTGGCTTAACATATAGGCTACTAGTTTTCACGCTCGCGAGCTACTTGCGGCTCGCGCACTGCGCACCCTCGAAGACAGTCATAAAACTATGTTCAAGCGAGCGAAGCCGCTAGCAAAATCTAGTAGGCTATATTATGACATGGTTATCGGAATTGAGATAGAACGTGCGGCGTTTTCGCTAATTTAAATATTTTATTACAATAAATAAAGTGGTTACGATAGGATGGTGTCTATTATAATTTATAATAGTCTAGTTGATAGTTAGATATACTATGTCTTGTTTATAACCTTTGAATGAGCAGTTAAAGCCTTAGTGGGGTTTCAGTTTTTGGCATAAAACTTCTTTACGCACGCTTGACTTGGGGAGTAAGCTGGTGGATGCGTGACGAGAGCGTTACGGAAGTGTGGTCGGGTGAGGCGAACGGAAGTTGAGAGGGATATATGTATAAGTGAAGATAGAAAGAGATATACGATTTATTTTTGTTTATCAACAATAACGGTTGCCAAGGCAACAAAATCGGTGGTCAAAACAATTAAAACAAACATATAAGATGAAAAAGATTGTAGTTTCCTTTGCACAAACTCACTAATGTCTGTATATATAGACATATGTTAAGTCTATTGTGATGATAGTGCCCATCTTCTCAAATAGGTATATTTTAATGTATTTTTATTTCATTTTTTCGTATAGGTGGATACATGATTCATTATTATTTTTGTAATACTAATATATTGTCATAAATCTTTCTTTTTTCTTTTATCTGTTTGATTTTTGCTAACATAGGGTAGATAATTAAGCTTAAGTGTATTTTGTCAGCAACGATATTAACTAGTACACGGATAAACCTGTAAAGGTTTTTGATGTACTGTTTTTATATTTTTTTGTAACATTCTTTTATCAATTAAATAAAAAAAAAACCTCCATATGACAAAAAATATTAGATTATTTTCTGAAGACTAAGTGTTTACTTTTATAATATAGATGGAGCTGAAGAAGTTTTACTTGAGTCGTGTGGTCTAAAGCACACTCGTATTTTTTTTTACTTTACCGTTCTTCAAGGTAATCAGCTAAGTATGTCGCTTAGTTAGAAACGACCACAAATGGGTCGTGTAGGTACACCTACGGGTAATTTAATGCCGTACCCTCGTGAGAATTGGCAGGGCCACTATCGCATTGCCACAGATGTCGAGTTAATAAGAAAATACACGAAAAATATACACAATTCTCCTAATGGGACTGGCTTACACAAAATCGGCGTTCTTCTGTAACATTTTTTTAAATTCGCAGTTGGTAAGCCCTTGGCCACCCAGATTGATACAGATCGGTTACAGTTTAGTTGTCGAACGTATAGGATTTCGCCGCTATTTCGTTTGTTCCGTCATTCGTTTTTTAGGAAAGGTCATTCCTGGCCCGTTGTATGAAGGGTCCAGGGTGTGATTGGCATCATCTCACCTGATGGTAAGTGACGATGATGCCGAAGATGAAAAGCTTGCTTACCAAGATTCCCCAACGCAATGAAGAGCTGGCTATCTAATCTTTAAGCCGGAACACGTCAATGTTGTTAACACTGATGTTTGGCGGCAATACTTAGATAAGATGGTGGGTTAGCTAGTCAGGCGGGCTTAGAAAATGCCCTACCACCAACCAAACCGAGTCTTACAAGTTGACCCTACCGGGAACCGAACCCGCGACCTTCTGGTGTGAAGCGAATCGACTAACCATTACGCCACGGAGGCGGTTACTTTCTTTTTCAAAAAAGCAAACAATATACGAAAATAAAGGAAACAGAAAACAAAACAGCGATGTTTTCAACGTCAGCAGAACATCCATCAGAGAGCGTTACGGGGCAAATCGCTGACAATATCGATTACTGACAAGAAAAATAATATTTATAGCACTTCGACGCCAACTTTACACATTATTCCCTTGTTTGTTTCTCTTTTTCAACTCACAGGAAAAAGAGCAGTTTTATATAAAAGCGTATAGTAAACGTTGAAAAAGTTTGAAGTACATACACTTTATACACCCTAAACCATCAATTTATTGGAACTTTTTTGCAAGTGTGTCACTATGAGCCCAGTCAAATTAACCATAAAAAATCATAAGGACTATTTTGGAGATAATTTTAAGGTGTACAACTTTGGTCTGCTATACTTTTTTGATAAAACTTACCATTTTCGAGAAAAAATAAAAATCCTGAAATTTTGACATTTGACCCCAATTAACTTATGTAGTATCAAGTATCAAGCGTCGGTGGCTCAACCGGTAACGACTCGGTCCATCTAACCAGAGGTACCGGGTTCAAATCTGGACGGCCAATGTACCAATGAGTTTTTCAAAAACTTACGTACCTACATACTTACCGATTGCTTTAACGGTGAAGGAAAACATCGTGAGGAAACCTGCACACGCCTGCGAAGAAACTCGAAGGTTGTGTGTGAAGTCGACCAACCCGCACTGGGCCCGCGTGGTCGACTAAGGCCTAATCGCCCTGATTCAGGGTAGGCTCGAGCCCCTCGGTGGGGACGTATATGAGCTGTAATGATGATGAACTTATGTAACACACATGGGATCGATGTGGACTTTTGACACTTTATTTCTAATGATGAACCCAAGGTCTCCACCAAAATTTGTCTCTCCGACGATTTTCGTTATTTCAAATGTCTAATTTGACCGGGCTATACGAGTATATAGAAAATATCCATTTCTGTTTTGATTTCACGCAAACGAAAAGTTTTTGAAGTAAAAGTTCTTCACGCACGCTTGATTTAGGCAGTAAGCTGGTGAATGAGTGACGAGAGCGTTACGAAAAGTGTGGACCGAGGAAAATGGAAGTTGAGAGGGAGATGTAAGTTAGTAAAGATGGAAAGAGAGAGACTTACGTTTCGTATGTTACTGAAGGGGCAAGAGAGAGCAGTGCGCGTGCACATTTTATTTCTCTTTTTCTCTCATTTGCGAGTTTGATTTTTTCGTAATTTCATTTGGTTCTTGAACAGTTTTATAAATTAATATGTGAATTTTCGGGTGAATAAAATTATGACAGGAAGTGACACAGACTCTGAATATGAAAGCGGTGCTCCAGGACTATCAACTAAGAAGAAATTACGTACGGAAATTGTGCTTGAAAATTTTAACAAAAAAAGCCCGACTTCAAACAGGAGACTAAGGTTCCCCTCGATTTCTCTAGGATGTCATCATCCGATCCTGGTTTCCTTATCATAGTACGACCCTTGGGATATCTCCCTTCCAACAAAAAAAGAAACATCAGAATCGGTTCTTAAACGACGAAGTTATCCGCGAACACACTTAAAAAAAAATGTACGGTCAAATTAAGCAACCTCCTCTTTTTTTGAAGTCGGTTAAAAAGTGTGTGACAACATATTCAAGGCAAGATTTAAAACCTAGTTTTAAGACCCAACCAACTGATAATTGAATCACGATGGTAACCGCGTATCTCATACCAGTTACTGGCGTCGTGACGTCGTAGCGTCATATGCAGCGATCCTTTTTCTTTGTCTATTTTTTCCCTCTACTAATACGCGCCATTCCAAAGAAAATTTATCAAGCTACGTTTTTAAGAGTCGGAACTCCTATAAATAGAAAGGAATTACAGCTTTGTATTGAATACGCGGCATTCCAAAGAGAATGTAACAAACTACGTTTTTAAGAGTCGGGACTCCCATGCACAGAAAGGAATTACAGATTTGTTTGTTTGCCCTTTTCAGGGCAGGCTAAGCCTCATTGGCCATACTGCCTTGTCTTCAGTATACATATTATTGTTTTCAGTTGTATTAGTTTACGTCTTTAGTATTTTTTCTTCCACAGTTCCAATTCCCGCCAAAAAATCCTACAGATTTGTATTGAACGCCTGCGAACAGATAAACCAATAGAATAAAATGCAAAATGGCAGTCACATTTATATTCGCTTCGGTTATGTATATACATACTTAAAGAGGGAGCTAAATAAGTTTTACTTCAGTCGTGTGGTCTAAAGCATACTCGTTTTTTTTTTTTAAATCGTGATGGATGTAGAAATTTTAAAAGAATACTAACTTCTGTAGAAAAAAGCATGTAAAATTTCATTTAATTTCAATATGAATTCTTTTTTTAGTAACTTTCCTTTTTTTAATAATGAAAATAAAATAAGTATTTCTTAATTATATAACAATAAAACTTTTTTTACTAATAAGTATATTATTTATTTATTACATTAATTGCTGTAATTAAAATTAATTATATTTTATGGTCCTCCTCAACATGTAAAATGTCATAAAACGCATGGGCACAGAATTGGTTATTTTCGAGCGACGAAGGTATTGAAGAAGGTATTGTGATGGCAAAAAAAAACAAAGTTGAGATTTTGATGGGGATCGATTGTCTTACACTAATAGAGGCCAAAAAAAAAGAAAAAAGAAAAAAATGGGTGTGTGTGTATGTCTGTCCGTCCGTCCGGTGCTCTAGTTCTCAAACTACTGGATGGATTTGGGTGAAATTTGGGTTAGTGCATTATTATTTTATACCTCCAGGCTTTTTTTTTAAATTTTATCTTTCTTGATTTTTAGGGTTGCCAAAATGTTAAAAAAATCACTTTTTTTCCTTAAAAATGGCTCTTAGGATACTGATGTAGTAACTCGGTATATGGCCCACAGTCTCTTGTCCCAAGAAAAATCGGAATAAGGCTCCTCTGATACAAATCCAGGTTGTTTGTTACTATTTTTCAAAAAAAGCTCTAACGATTTTAATGAAACTTTGTAAATAATTTTACTTCATTACTCCAGGAAAAATCTGAGTAACATACCTCTAATCAAAACCCAAATTATTTGTAAGTTTTTCATCAAATATGATATAACTATATAGCTTTATTCTTTGCTAATAAGTAAGTGTAATGAGAGCGTGGCGCAACGGTTACGGCCGCAACCTCCTGTCCGGTGTGCTGAACCCCCCCTTATGTGCCATTGGCCTGCTGAAGCTGCTGGGAGTGAAAGCCTCATGAGACTGAAAGCCTGTGTCTCGTGTCTATTTGATCGTCTCGATTTTTCTGAAGTGGATCCTGTATTAAGCTCCCTACTGATGGAAAGCTATACCTATAGGACAGAAAGTTTCCGCGAAATGTATTGTATCTATAGCCTAGTATCATATCAGCTCATACACGTCCCCATCGAGGGGCTCAATCCTGCTCTATTGATAGATCAATAGATTTATATACTCACCAATCTGAAAGGTTCAAAGTATGAGCTACAACCTTACATCTCAAATTAAGGCGATACCAGCGTTCCTATGAAGACTTAATGATGTGTGCAATGGATAAAATAAAAAATAAAAGAATGTTCGGGTTGAGTGAAAGGCAGCCTTAACTGTAATTTAAGGCTCTTGAGTGCAATTTGAATGTTTTAGAGTGGCTCAGAGAATCTAACTCGAGTAATACGGGAAATATTTATAAAATGAAGTGCTGGAGTCGTTTATATTTATGTATATAATGAGGTTAATTAAAGGACATTTTATTTGAGGTGGCAGTGGAGAAATCAAAATGCATTGTTGGAGATAAAACTTAATATGTTTATTATCTCCTAGGAGGGGAAAAGGGAGGTTATTCCCAAAAAAACCCCTCCTATGACTTTATCTGACAAATACTCGAACAATTAAGGATAAAATTATAACCAAAATATACTTTTACAAAGGAAAATCAGTAACGTCTTATTTTACATTAAAACGTCGTCGTCTTGAGAACTTTTAAGATACATCTAGGCAAAATATTTAGATTACACTGTTTATCAATTTTAGACATTGCCTCTACAAAAGGAACCATTTTATGGCTGAGCGTTTATAAATGTACAAGTATCTTTTAGTGAAAGCCCAAACACATGTGCCAAAAGTAGCCTTTGCGCTCCCAATGTCTCACTAGAGGTAGCTTAGTTAGTTACTAATATATTTACATAATCGATCTCAGGTCAATCTTAATGCCTGTATGTCACTATACGCTAAATCGACAGGATTTAAAGTTTTATATTACTTAAGATGATTGTTTAGGATTGTTGTTAGATTTCCTTAGCACGGACCAAGATTATTTAGGTAATCACACAGAATCGATCCCCAAAATACTCCGCAATTATTATTGAAGTTGCGAGCGTTTTAATTAAGCGAGAATTACATTAAAATTCCTTACTGAGTAAGACCTTATTGTGACGATTCTGTGGGATTATTCTGCAATCATGCAAGCAAGCGTAAAACATACCCTTTCTGCTCTTGACAATGACACAGAAATAACTTCCTTCCCCAATTTCACTTAGCACGCGTCTCTCGACTCCTCGCTCAGGACACAATCGTTGACCTCCGCCATCCGCGCGTTCCTCTCCAACTGACTCCAGCCCCGGGGGTCTCTGCTCCGTCCGCCCCGCCAACGCTCCCACGCAGCCCCCAGAAACACATTCCTTCCGTCGCATTCCGCACACACGCGCGCTCACTCGTACTTTCTCTCTCTCATCCCTTGTCACTTGCCTTTTGTTAATATCCTTAAATCATTCTTCACACAGCCAAATGCATATAGCGGCAACATCGCAAGCCACATGCACGTGTTAGATCAGGACAAGATCGGCAACCTCGCTATTTCTCTAAGAATAATACACTAGTCTTATCGAACTAATTATTTTAGGGTCCCGTGCGACAGGGGTGGCGTTCCGGCCACCACACCGGGAGGCCGTGGTTCCATTCCCGCCACTTACCAATGTGTTTTCGAATTTCGATTTTATATGTACGTTTATCCGACGCTCTTACTGTGAAGGAAAACATCGTGAGGAAACCTGCACACGCCTGCGAAGAAACTCGAAGGTTGTGTTTGAAGTCGACCAACCCGCACGACCACCCTGATCACCCTAAATCAGGGTAGGCTCGAGCCCCTCGGTGGGGACGTATATGAGCTGATAAGATGAAGAAGAAGTGTAATGTTTATTGTTGATTTGTGTATATGTCGTAAGCGGATTGTATATTTAGTCATATTACAATACCGCTAGCTGTTTTACAATACGGAGGCACATTGCGATACAGCATGTCGACGATACGCTGCATCGTCATCGCGACATATGTGGCAGGCAAATTGTATGATTAGTCATTTTACATACGGTCAGGCAAATTGTAAAATTCTGTTTCAGATTGCAAAATGCTGAGCCAGGCAAATTGCCAAAATGCCATACGGCAGATTGTACTTAAATGAGCTCGCGAAGCGAGCGATGTTAGGTTCGGTCAGGTTTGATTGATTTAACTGTCAAAGAGCCTCGCGAAGCGAAGCTCCCCGCCCTCGCCATTATAATTATAATTTGCCTGACCGTATGTAAAATGACGAATCATACAGTATGCCTGCGACACAATGCCAGCGGTAATGCAATCTGCCTTATCGTCGACCCGCTGTATTGCAATGCTCCGTATTGTAAAACAGCTAGCGGTAATGTAATTTTTTTTTTATTAAAAATATGACTAAACATACAAAACGCCTGCGACATAAACAAGACTACAACAGACGGTGAAGGCTTCACGATAAAGTATGAACGGCGTGGCTGTACAATTTATTTCTGTCTTTATAGTATAACGTTTTCTAATTGCTTACAGCGTAGCCTGGAGTATGTTTTTTTACGAAAGTAAGAAACATATTTTACTCAAATATGCATGTAATGTGGTCATTATTTTGACAACCTTTTTTGAGCAAAGTAGACCTTGCCGTTCTGTTTCAAGGAGCGGCCGGCAAAGTTTTGCTGGCCGCTCTAACAGGCCGGCAAAACATTGCCAGCCGCTATTTTGACGTTTCAACGTTTTAAAAAATCAAATTCAAAAAGATTTTATTTAAAACACAGCTGTTTGTATTTATAGAGATAGGTACAAAAAGATTTTATTCCATATTTGGCTGTATAGTTCCAACTACCATTGCTTAAAAAAAACAAAGAAGTAATAAAAGCGCGGTTCAGCGAAAATTTTGTTTTTATTAAGTGACTTTTTTGCTAAAAATGAGCTCTCACCTTATATATAGCATATCTCTGCTCTCAAAGCTAAAATTCTTCCGATTCAATGTGTTTAACACCGCCAGACATTAAAGATGAAGCTAAATTAGTGGTTGAAAATTTGATACCGCGAACTTGCATTTTCGAGAAAAAGCACTATACAAGCCTTCGCCCACAATGACTGCTTCGCTGGTCACGCTATGATTGCCTCGAGCTAGCCTAGCTACGCTCTAGGCCTTCCAGCTTGGCCATCGTTGCAGCCCTTGCTCTCCTCGCTGTAAAGGCCTCGACCTTCGGTCTCGGCCTTTATCTCAGCTCGTCCATCAAGTGCTGCACGCTGACCGCGCTGTGTCGGCCTGGAGCTGCGCTACGCTGCGCTGTCGGCCATCATCAGCGCGACCAGCAAAGTAGACATTATAGACCGCGGCAGTAATGTACTAAAGTTTGTCTGAGTAGGAGTTACCAACCCTTAGCAAAGTTTCTTGGCTTCAGCTGACGTCATATAAATTATACAAAACAAACTTAACGGTAATTTGACAGGCGAGTGAAAAACGCTCCGAGACGCGCCTCATGACTTCAAGTTGTGTAAGCCTCTGAACGACTATAAGGGGCTTTCACTATTTCAGCCACAGATAAAAAATATTTTTTGCCGCTCATTTCGGCAAATATGTATACTGTAGAGATCGTATAGCTCTACCACATCCTGGACACTTCATACAACAGGCCAGAAATGACATTTCAAAAAACAAATGACGGAACAAACCAAATTACGGCAAAATCCTATACGTTCGACAACCAAACGGTAACCAATCTGTATCAATCTGGGTAACGAGGGGGTGAGGTCGCAATCTAGAGAGCGGCAGGGAGTGTCCATAGTGTACTCGTATGTTAGTACTAATATATATACTGTAGAGATCGTATGACTCTACGTTCGCCTCCTTTACCGTCTTTCTTGTAAAGCTAATTTTGGATAATTTTAAACAAAAAAAAACCGACTTCACACAGGAAACTAAGCTTCCCCTCAATTTCTCTGGCATGCCATCATCAGACCCTTATCATGGTACCACCCTTGGGATATCTCCTTTCTAACAAAAAAAGAATCATCAAAATCAGTTCATAAGATGAAATTATCCGCGAACACACATAAAAAAATACAAACATCCTCCTTTTTTGAAGTCGTTTAATAAAAACCAAATTCAAACTTAGCTGTTGTTCGAAAGCTTCTTTTCAAACAGTTGACAGGCATTTTATTAGAGGCCGCGAGCCAGGGCAGAGGTCCCTTCGTCCATTACTGAGTATAAATTTACAAAAGAAAGATAGCAAGCGAACCTCGAACCAGTAACACAGCTCTACAAAAAAAAAACGAGACCTACAGTACTCGCATATGATGTGTAACATGTGACAAAATACTTATGAAATTAATTAATTATCGGGTCGTACATTCACGGGCCGACCCTTCGAATAGTAGTATGTCATCTTTGCCTTTGCCATCACACTAGGCGGCATGGCTATGACAACCTTAGTTTTCGAGAATTAAAAAACGTTCGCATTTCCTGTTACACATTTCCGTCCCATTTCACGAAATCACTCCCTCAAATTGCAGGAAAGCGAGAGCAAAGATGTTACACATCAAAAATTGTTACCCTGGATATCTTAGCAAATGATGTACGACCCGTCAACTGGGAGTACTACTCATCATACTGAACAACTTTCCCCAAAGAACCTATAGTCAATTCTAAATAAAAATGGAACCTCCAAACTAAAATGCACAAATTTGATTAATCAGCTGATCGATTTGTATGAAGAGTAGTTTTTTCTGCAATTTCAGCAAAGTCGTAGAACAAAAGTGGTTCAGTATGATGAGTAGAAGCCCCAGTTAACGGGACCTACACCAATTTTGTTACACCCAATATATATAGCGTGACTAAGACCCGATCGCCCTTATTTAGGGTAGGCTCGAGCCCGTCGGTGGGGACGTTTATGAGCTGATAAGATGATACATATTGTATACATTTTTTTTTAAATTCACAATAGGTAAGCCCTTGGCATCATCTCACGTAAGTGACGATAATGCCGAAGATGGAAGCGGGCTTACTAAGCTTCCCCAACGCAATGGGGAATATATAATAAACTCAGCTGCTTTAGTTCATTCGATGTATGCTTAAAAGCCCGGCATACTCAAAGTTAAAAATTACTGCTGGGACACCATCCCAGTGAAAAGTTAGGAACATTTACATAACCGTAGTCGCCCTCACGCCATTTTGCCCTCGGCGAGTCACGTGCATCAAATTGGCGGCGGAACAGTTTTGGTACTTGTAGTACTTACATTTGGGTTTAGCTTAGCAGTGTAACAGTATTACGTAATGGCTTACAGTAGTGCAACGCCTGTGATGTCGCACGATGCCGCCACGGTGCGCCAGAAGGAGGGGTTATGTTTTTCGAGAGTATGTATGTATGTATGTATGTATGTATGTATGTATGTATGTATGTATAATTGTTTGGCACGCTCTGCAGCCTGAACGGCTGGATGGATTTTGGCTTGAAAGGTGTCGTTAGATTTGTATTTACTGTGAGAGTGACACTGGGAATATAAAAATAAAAAAACAAAATGGCGGATTTTTGGCGCCAAATTCTAATGTTTGACACGCTCTGCAGCCTGAACGGCTCGATGAATTATAGCTTGAGGGTTGTCGTTAGATACTTTTTTACTGTGAGAATGACACTGGGTATATCAAAATAAAAAACAAAATGGCGGATTTTTGGCGCCAAATTCCAATGTTAGGCAGGCACTGCAGCCTGAACGGCTCGATAGATTTTAGTTTGAGGGGTGTCGTTAGATACCTACGTATTTATTCTGTGTATGACACTGGGTATATCAAATTAAAAAAAAAACAAAATGGCGGATTTTTGGCGCAAAATTCAAATGTTTGGCACGCTCTGCAGACAGAACGGCTTGATGGATTTTAATTTGAGGGGTTTTGTTAGATACGTATTAACTGTGAGAGTTACACTGGGTATATCAAAATATTAAAAAAAATGCAGATTTTCCGGAGAATTACCGCAAGCGGAGTTTGTTGACGACCGCACAATAAAAAATAATCAACCAGGAGTTCGTATACGGATTGAACCATGTGCGATTGATTTTGACGCACTTCGAGGACAAGGAAAAAATGCCCTTAATCCTAAGTTGGGCTATAACTGTCCACAAACTTCAGGGTACTACACTCTATTTGACACTTGTGGACCTCGGCTCACATATATTTGCTTAAGCTCAAGCATATGTAGCTATTAGTCGAGTTAAAACATTAGCTGGACTGGTCTTCTGTACACTTGATCCTAAAAAACTTTTAAATCGGCCACACGATCAGAATTCTTTTGTACAGCTTCGACGTTTACGAGAACATTATTCTATTTAGGTACTGATAAGTTAATAATCTGCGTAATCTTAATGTGTGTCATGTGTATATAGGCTACTATACAAACTCATTTAATAATTTAACAAAAGAATGAATAAAATAAAAAACAGTAATTTGAAAAACTAAAACACCCGACTGCGTTTCTTTGTAATTTGGAAATGAAAAACCCTAAAACAAGAAAGTCATCATACCCGATTGCACTTAACTTATGAATCGCCAAATTTGCTAAGGCGACGATGCTTATAAGCGTCAAATTCATACCAAAAATGCCAATTTAGACCTTGCATAATAGTCTTAGGGCGCTTTAAGAAGTTTAGTGCAAACGGGCATTCGACTAATAGGGGTAGGTTAATTATAGAACAGCAGCTCATTGTACACATTTTTAAAATATTTTTAAATACATGAAAAATTTTAGCAGTCGGGACTCATTAGCATAGGGTTGCCATAAATCCCCAGGGCCCCGTCGGGACATTCACAATTTGGTGTCCTTTTTTTAATATTTACTGTGTTCGTTGATGCGCGGGAGTTTCATATAAACAAGGGCAATAGAAAAGCCATCGCATCACAAATAAAAAAAGGATCTTTAAAACAAAACCATTTGGGATTATTTATATTCATTTATTAATGGGGGATGGCGCTTTATCAATTTTTAAAAACTTGTAGGTCTGCGCTTGACTATGTTGGTCGGGACATTTTATAGCTTGTCGGGACGACGGGACACCACTGTTAATAACGGTGACATGTCCCGACGTATCGGGACGATTAGGAACGCTATACTAGCAGTACTAACCTGTAGCTAGCCTGGCAAACTCCGCCCGCTGCCCCGCAAGTGCCCCTCCGTTGCTCTGCGTAAGTACATTCGTTGCACTACTGTTAGCCGCTATATTGTTATACTGTGGCAGTGTGTTTTGATCTTATAGAAAACATACAAGGCATACTTTATATTAGTAGTCGCGCAACTAGCGTTGTCGTAGCCGGCCAAGTGGGCTGACGCGGGATACGTGAGTTGTCCATTAAGCGGATCTGCTGGTTTGTTTACTGGTAGGGAAATATCTCCGGAACTTGCCTGGATAGCAAGTAGAGCTACGCTAGTACTGCTCCGGCTGATCCAGCGATAAACGCCGGAAAGTGAGCGTGCCTACAGCTCCGGTACTACACTGGAGATGTGGGAGGCAGCTTCTCTGGCGTCCGAGCGGGGATCGAACCGCCAGCAGCGAAAGCCGCGGGAGGTGAGCGTGCCTACCGCTCCGGTACCTACCTGGAGAGTAGGTAGTGGTCTCTTCCACGAGGCACTCGCCTTGCAGAGTACCAGGGCAAGCGTCTTGGCGGCAAGTCCTATCGCAGTTGGTCCTTGTCTTTGCCTTATGGTGTTGGCAGGAATAGCGACCCTCACTAAATACCCAAAGGGTCGGTAAGTAGGGCCGCTATATCATAAACCTGGTAGTTTAGCGTATCTGGTATTTTTACCGCCTCCGTGGTGTACTGGTTAGTCCATTCGCTTCACACTAGGAGGTCGCGGGTTCGATTTCCGGCGGGGTCAACTTTGTAAGGCTCGGTTTGGTTTGTGGTAGGGCATTTTCATAGCCCGCCTGGCTAGCTACCACCATCTTATCTAAGTCTTGCCGCCAAACATCAGTGTTAACAGCATTAATGTGTTCCGGCTTGAAGATTAGATAGCCAGTTCTCCATTGCGTTTGGGAATCTTGGTAAGCCCGCTTCCATCTTCGGCATCATCATCACTTACCATCAGGTGAGATGATGCCAAGGGCTTACCAATTGTGAATATAAAATGTACGAGAGAGCATGTCTATTATTAGTCGAGCGTATTTATTGTAACAGGTAAAAGTCACCAGTATTTTTATGAAACAGTCCGTACCTGTTATTGTCAGCTACAAATAACGGTTACTCGAAATAACAGCCTCTCAAGGCGTATCACCTTATAAAGCGGCATAGCTTAAGTGAAGTAAATATAGTTTAAACCGGCCAAGTGCGAGTTGAACTAGCGTATAGAGGGTTCCGTACAATGCCAAAGTCAGATGGTGGTAACTAGCCAGGCGGGCTTAGAAAATGCCCTACCACCAATCAAACCGAGTCTTACAAGTTGACGCCAACGGGAATTGAACCCGCGACCTGGTGTAAAGCGAATGGACTAACCATTATGCTAATTAAACATAGATACAGATCTTTATATTGCATTTATCCTGTAATCAATGACTGACCTCTTCCAACTATTGGTTGCGAATTTTTGGTAATGATGTAAATTTTTCTCGTTTTCTTATCAATTTTTTAACTTCCGATATTAGGTTTGTCACGATAGGTATTTTTTTGGGTTTCGTTCATCCAATGAAAAAAGGAACTCACATAAGATCTTTTATGTCCATCCGTCCGTCTGTCACACTCGATTTTCTCCAAATCTACTGGACGAAAATAGTTAAAATTTGGTACATATATAAAGTTTCTTGACTCAATCGTGAATGAATGAATTTTGATTTTGATGGTTAATTCTGGGGGACAAAATAAGAAGTTTAGAAAATAATAATTTCAAGTGCATCACGTGACATATCAAATGAAAGTTCTCGTTTTAAGAAATACGACTACATTTGTTTTTATTTTTAAAATGCATAGTATAAAAGATATTAAGTAAATTATATGAAAATTGAGCATCCCCCCCCCCCCCTCTCCTAATCTGCCAAACTAAAGAGTTTAAATTTTGATAAATAAGTTAAAGAAAACCTAGAATCTTTTGGGTACAAGCTTTTATTTGAAAAGAGTTTTTTTGCTCAAAAGCATGGTCACGGCACATTTCCAAATTCAAAAAAGGCGACGAATGTATTTCCTTCGAATCTATTTAAAATAAAACACGATCCTCGGACCTTGATTCCACCTCCAAACTTCATCATAAGATCAAGCGAGAGTGAATAGGTATTATTTGAGTTTGCGTGTACCATCCTCGACAACATCGTCACTTATCATCGGGTGAGATGTAGTCAAACGCACTCTGATTTTAAATAATAAAGAAAACTTCAGAATACCAAATGGATATATTGTCACCGAGAATTCAGCTTTATACCAAATTTCAGCTCAATAGAAGCCCTGGAAGTATCTTTAAATTAAATTTTAAGATTTAACCTTAATAATGTTTTGAAAAAATTTTGCAAGTTAAATGAAAGTTTTTAAAATAGAGAATATAGGGCCTCTCTTATATTTAAATATAAATGAAAATCCTAAGTTTTAACGTTCTTACAGAAAAAGGTACGGAACCCTTCATCGCGCGAGTTCCACTTGCACTTTACCGATTCATTCAGGTCAAAGTAATCTCCTCATATTTACTTTCTTTCCACTATGCAATTACTTACAATTACAACAAATGCAAATAATTAAAATCTGGACATTTTAATTAATTGCATTCGCTAATACGATACACTATTAGCAGGACGAAATTTTAAACCTACTGATTTTCCTATAAATACTTTGTAACAGCCCCATATAAGGCGTGATCTTACACTCAATCCGAGTAGGTTGATATGTGTTTCAATAATATCGAATGTAAGTCTACCTATTCATTTTAAGTTCAAATCAATGCGAGCTTCAACGCGGCTGTTACGTTGAAACCGAACGCCCAATTCTCGATTTTTACATGTTTTTATTACTTTTCATCACTATAAGTTTAAAAAAACGTGTTCAATTAAAATGAAAGGTCTTAAAGTCACCGATTTTTGTGTGTCAGTTTCATTCAATATTAACTATACGTTTTCGATAAATTTTGCAATTAATGCCAAAAACAGGGTCTACATATTATTATTTTACATCAAAAGTGGTAATATTTTTTAAATTGTATTCAATTGAATCGATTTTTTATTACTTTAAGTATATTTTATATTTTTTCCATAGTGATAGCATAACACAGTCTTTCAATAACTTTAATTGAATATTGTCATTTGACTAGCATTTGACCCATCTTAAAACTGCCATGGAGTAAAACTTCAAGGGAGCCACAAATTCACTGTGGACTTACATTCTACAAGTATTTTTGTATGTTCGATCGTAGACCCGTCCCAGCGAGGGGCGTGAGCTCATTGTTCAGCTGTGAGCGGCGAGTGAGGCCATATTTATCATGGCTCGGTATAAATTGCTCAGTGTCATTGCCACTCGAACATTTTCAACCTATCCTATTGTACCCTCTGACTAACTTTGCAAGCCATTTTTTATGTTCTGAGGGCTTGTTTAAGGGTGTCCCAAAATTAATGCTAGATTTGAATTTAATAGAATACACAGTTAGTATAGTCACACCCTGGACACTTCATACAACGGGCCAGAAATGACATTTCAGAAAAGGAATGACGGAACAAACAAAATGGCCGCGAAATCCTATACGTTTGACAACCAAACTGTAGGTAACCAATCAGTCTGGGTGACGAGGGGGTGAGGTCGCAACCTAGAGAGCGGCAGGGAGTGTCCATACTGTATGTTAGTACATCTTCTTAATATATATAAATCTCGTGTCACAATGTTTGTCCTCAATGGACTCCTAAACCACTTAACCGATTATAATAAAATTCGCACACCATGTGCAGTTCGATCCAACTTGAGAGATAGGATAGGGTAGGGTAGGGTAGTTTAGGGTAGGGTAGTGTAGGGTAGGGTAGGGTAGTGTAGTGTAGGGTAGTGTAGAGTAGTGTATGTAGGGTAGGGTAGGGTAGTGTAGGGTAGGGTAGTGTAGTGTAGTGTAGGGTAGTGTAGGGTAGGGCAGGGCAGTGTAATGTAATGTAAGGCGGTACGAAGTTCGCCGGGACAGCTAGTACTAATATATATACTTTGGTATAGTCTTCAGATTGTGTTTTGTTTTATTGAATCATAAAATACATAGGATAGGGTTATTTATGGAATAACACATCGGGGAAATGGCCTCCACGGCTTTGCTGGCACATACGTAATCTTTTACCAGATACCGCAGTGTCTTAAGACCAAGGTCTTCGACTAGTGTGTGTTGCCAGTGATGACATACGGAACTGAGACATGGTCGCTTACCATGGGCCTCATAAGAAGGCTCAATGTCACCCAAAGGGCAATGGAGCGTGCTATGCTCGGGTTTTCTCTGCGTGATCGAATCAGAAACGAGGAGATCCGTAGGAGAACCAAAGTAACCGACATAGCTCTCAGAATGACTAAACTTAAGTGGCAGTGGGCGGGGCACATAGCTCGTAGAACAGATGGCCGTTGGGGTAGTAAAGTTCTCGAGTGGCGACTGCTCACCGGAAAACGTAGCGTAGATAGGCCTCCCCCTCGGTGGACCGATGACCTGCTGAAGGTCGCGGAAAAGCCGTTAGATGCGGGCAGCGCAGAACCGGTCGTCATGGAAATCCTTGGGGGAGGCCTATGTCCAGCAGTGAACGTTCGTCGTCGGCTGATATGATGACGCATTCTTTTATCGAAAATGTACACGTCCAGAAAATGTTTCATGTAGTAATTGAATTGTTTCACGGGCTGTGTGGCATGTGGCACGTATGGCATAATGAAGATACGTTGTTCTATCGTGTAACGCTCCATTTTAAATAACCCTAACTTGTCACCTGTCAAATTGTTTTTTTTGGGGTTGTCAACACTTTACTGTACGAATGGCGGCAAATTCAAATCTTGCGACACCCCAAGTTCTTATGTTGTACTCCTCTGACGCATTGGAAACTATGGTCGCAGGGATCTCTATTTTTCTCAGCAATTACAAAATATTATGAAAGTCATATTTTGTAACCTGATTCTTCATTTCAATGACTTCATTTTGTCAGTTGCAGAAACACGATTCGTTAACTTAAATAATAGAAAAAAATATATCAAATAAACCTCTTTTAAAACAGAGATTTGTATTCTACAGGCCAACCAGACAGATCTAAATTTTTAAATTTTCAAATAAATTAAAATTCTAATTAATTAATTAATAAGATCTAAATTCTAAATTTTTTAGTCGATAAGTTTAAACACATAATTCAATATGCCAGTTGGATTTAAAAAAAATATATTATAGGTTTAATTGAAACGAAAAAACATTGAAAAAGTGCAAAAAGTGTGGTTATTTTCTTTACTCTTTACACGTAAATAAAAAAGACAGGGACAACTGTTCAAATCAAAGCCTCGCCTTACGTACAACTTTTACCAATTTGAGAATTGACTACGGGATCTTACCTTGGGGAAAGTAGTTTAGTATGATGGGTAGGCCTCAGTCAAAGTATAGGTATATTAGTTTTAACATACAGTATGGACTATGGACACTCCCTGCCGATCTCTAGATTGCGACCTCACCCCCTCGTCACCCAGATTGATACAGATTGGTAACAGTTTGGTTGTCGAACGTATAGGATTTCGCCGCCATTTTGTTTGTTTTTTAGGAACGGTGCGTTCCTATTCGACGAGAGCAAAGGGAGATATCCTGCGCAGGCGAGGTGGTATGCCTGGGGTCCGGCCGTGGACCAATCGTTGATGATCGGTATCTGTATATTATATACTCAGCGCTGAAGAAATTCTAATAGCGCGTTCTAGGTGTCGTATTTCTTTTTGTTCTCTCGTCGCTTGTGTTAGTGTTCAGTGGCGAGTTACTGCAGTTGCCGCCACAGTTTCGTCATTCGTTTTTTGAAATGTCATTTCTGGCCCGTTGTATGAAGTGTCCAGGGCGTGCCTCAGTTAACGGACCCTATATACACCTGTATACTGTATACACCTGTATACACCAACCTACTGGGTCATAATGAGGCTTTTTCGTACTGAAGGAAAATAATAAATAATACCTACTCTTTATTACACAATCAAAAATTATTTAATTAACTTATTTCTAATGATTTTTTTATGCACAATTGGTATTATTGGCATCGCCTCACATGTTGGTAAGTGACGATGATGCCGAAGACGGAAGCGAGCTTATCAAGATTCTCTAACGCCATGGGGAACTGGCTATTTTATCTTCAAGCCGGAATACATCAATGTTGTTAACATTGATGTTTGGCGGCAAGAATTAGATATGATGGTGGTAGCTAGCCAGACGAGCTTAGAGAGTGCCGTTCCATCAACCAAACCGAGTCTTACATAGTTAAAATCCGCCGGGAATCGAATCCGCGACCTCCTTCTGTGTGGCTAATGGACTTAACGGTTAAGTCACGCAGGTGGTTAAAAATTTTGTTTTAAATCGTCAAATCCTGCGGGAAGGAAGACAGTCAGATTTTGTGTACATTTGTCATATGACCATTGAATAAATAACAAATAATAAATATGTGGTAAAAATATCTATTTTTTATATCAGTTTGAACGACAAAATTGCGCTGTGAGGCCGACAAATTGTTGCTGCGATAATTTGTCTCCCGTGACACGGAGCGGTTACGTTTTATTTATTTGCCATTCGTTAGTGATAAATAAATTGCAATATTTACTTTTCCCGCCCCAAGTTTAATCATAATATACTTCATTTAACATTCACTTTGTTTCCCATTATCTCTGGTTTATTTATCGCGCCCATAAAATGAGAAAAGAGTTTGTTCTCATTTGTAAAGCGTTATAAAAAGTTTTAGAGTAATCTTTTGAAATTGGAAGCTACATTTTTCTTGAGTTGAAAGAACTCGAGCTTGTAACTTTGTCGTTACAACTTTGAGCTTTCGTGAAAGAAGTTGAAGTTTATTTGTTCCTATATAGGTATTCTGTAGAGATCGTATAGCTCTGCGTCCACGCACTTGCAACTCTTTTGCAATCTTGTTATCCGCGGTTCGTATTAAAAAGCTAAATTTAAATAGTTACTAAAATCAAACTACGAGGTCATTCGAAAGCTTTTTTGAAACAGTTGAGTCGCATTCTATTCGTGACCGCGAGTCAGGACAGAGGTCCCTGATCAGAGGTGTATATTTATAGTAAGAGTGCAATATTAGCTTAGTCTGCTGGTAATCTCAGTCCAATAATCAGCCAGACGGCGGAGCCCTATTTTTGATGTGAAATAAAGATTGCTCTAAGTTTTTCTTCACAACCTAGAATCAGTTTTTCTAACATCGACGTGATCCCACTGAGCTTATTCCCCTGACGACTCGTTGGTGCGTCATAGTACCTTTTTAATAGCGCGAAATTATAAAAGGTATATATTTATCTTTAGAAATCATCATGTAGAATTATACCCACCTATGTTTTACAAACCTTTATTCAACTTGCCTTGTTAGTATGGGTCAAATCTTCCTATTGGCTGAAATGTGGTACATAAAAAGCCATAATCCCGGTAAGAATATTTTCTTGTGATATTTTGAAGTTCATCTGATGATGTACTTTGTAGACGGAATGAAGGTCTCAGGATCGTAATAATAGTAATAATAATAATGGTAATAATATACTGTGCTCGCCTTTTTGAATTTCGAAACATTAATTTATGAGTCCCAAGAACGCGCAACCCAATAATGCTTGACCCATGAATATACAGTCCGATAATGGCCGGCCGGTAACTCGTGTCATGGACTTAAACTGAAATAAAAGATCGTACCCAAAAATAATAATTTTAGAGCTTGATTTTATTACTTAAACTACTCTTGTTAAGCCATTAGCGTCATCTCATGTTACGCTTCTTGTTCACTGCCATGTTTACTAGGAAATTCTACATATTTTGAAATTTACAATAAGCAGATTTGACGCCAAAAGTCAACAAATTTGGTGTTATTTGATGTCAGGCGGCTGGTGCACAGGGCCGTAACCAAGACCTGCGTGTTTTGGTAGCGAATTACAATCTATACCACAACAATTATGTAAGTATGTGACTAATTGTAAAGTTAAATGTTTGAGGGAGTAAAGTCTTATTTTATATTAGCTTATAAGATTTATTCCTTCCAACGGCCCTGATGCAGTTGAACAGAGAACAGTGAAGCCACGCCTTCACCGCTCAGCGACTGCAAATTGAATTTCCAAGTTATTCCTCAAGTTGTGAAGGCACGAATGAAGTGAGGTCGCTGCAAGTTGTTGTTTCTCCCGCTGAAGTCTGGTGATTGGGGAGAGCACGGCAGATTGTGCTCGGGGAAAGGGAGGAGGTAAACTTCCCGTCCGCAGTACGCAAAGCCTTAAGTATCATTGTGTAGGCGCCGTTAACTGAGGCTTCTACTCATCAAACTGAACAGCTGTTCCCAAGGACTAGAGATTGCAATCCGGTGTAACGACATGTACTATTATTATATTTGCGCTGCGTATTCAGCTTGCCATTGCACTGGGCTCGGCTTGGCAGTCGCTCCCGAACCGCGCCTCGCTATAGACCCAACCTAAATTCTACATTCTTGTAAATTTAAATAAATCTGGATATTCGTGAACTGCATACCTGGTCACTTTTCATCCTCTCCACGCAACCTTCAACCGCACAATACACCCGCGACACCGGAAAACCGGATCCGGTAATCCGGCGGATTCGACATCGTTAGACGTCTACCGGATCCGGTACTAATTTACCGAATCTGGTTATCGGATCCGATATTAAAAATTTATTTGTGAAGAATACTTGTCTTGTTTCATGAGTAGGTTCTCGTATTTAGGCACTTGTCCCACCACCGACGAGAAAGCGACTAACTATCGACTATTTCTCTCTCAAGAAACGTACAATAGATGCAGATCCCGTGTCAATGAAAGAGATACATATGTCGCAGGATAATTTGATAATCCGTCGTTTCGCGAAAATCCTAGGAAAATTGGATACTATGGAGTAGAAAACTCCTAATAAAACCAAGTCGGACGGAGCCCCGCTTCGTTAAATAGGTTAGGTTATGTTAGCATGTCTTTTTCTACCGTAAAAAGGAGCCCCGCATAGCGGGGCTCCGTCCGACTTGGTTTTATTAGGAGTTTTCTACTCCATAGTATCCAATTTTCCTAGGATTTTCGCGAAACGACGGATTATCAAATTATCCTGCGACACATATATTATCTATGATTGTAACGTATAATTGTGAGACTGTCGATCCCACAGACAAACTGATCATTCAGTTTTGTGGGTCTAAAGTTTACCTATGTACTCATTTTTTCGATTAATAAATAAATAAATAAAATAATAATAAATAGTAGTTAATCGCTGACTGTTCTGACTGACTGACACTGCCGGCGATTAACTATTAGTATAATGTATCTCTTTTATTGACACGGGATTCACATCTATTGTACTTTTCTTGAGCGAGTTTAATAAGAAAATAGTCTATATATATATATAGTTAGTCGCTTTCTCGTCGGCGGTGGGACAAGTGTCATGCATGCTGCATGCGCGCGCAAGTCGTTCGACGTGGGTCCGCACGCTACCACACTCCATGCATGCACGACCCCACCCCAGCTCTCGCTGTCATTTGATTCGCTCGACTCAACAAAAATGTGTTGTGTTTTGTGTTTTATCACTGCTTTGTTATAAAATTACAAATGCACATCCGACAAGAAACGAAAACCAAGTATAAATATCAAAAAAAAGAAAGATTTTGAGAAAGTATTAAAAAAGGAAATGATTGCAAATAAAAGAGAAGGAGTTTGAGGAAAATACTTGTCTTCTATTCATGACTATTTATTGACAAATTGACAACAACACCGACAAGTATTTATAAGTCAAAGCTGAAAGTCAGTAGCTGAAAGGGCCTTTTCAGACTCTGGATTAATAATTTATGATAACTTGACTGGTAGATGACACAATTAATACTATTTGTTTGCTAAAATACTTTTTTTCTAAACTGAAATTGTTTGTTTTAATTTGTTATTCATAAAAAAAACTAAAAACCGACTTCAAAATAAAATTCACTCAAAAGTATGAAATAATATTTTAATACTACACGACATTAACTAACAATAACGAAATCAAAGGTGGGTACGAATTGAATAAGGGGGCCTAAATTAATTTTTGAGGTCGGTACCAGCACACAGCTACTCACATTTTACTTTGGCATTGCTGACACCGACCTCAAAAATGTTTTTATTATTTTTCTTCGCTTTTAAAAAAGTTTAAAATAATGTTTTCAATTAAAATGAAAGGTGTTAAAGTCACCGATTTTTGTGTGTTAGTTTTATTCAACATTAACTATTTGTTTTTGAGAAATTTTGCAACTAATTCCAAAAACAGGGTCTTCAGTATATTTTTAAAATTGTATTCAATTAAATCGTTTTTTATTACTTTAAGTATATTATATATTTTTTCCATAGTGATAGATTTACACAGTCTTTCAATAATTTTTATTGAATATTGTCATTTGATTATGATTTGTTTGAGACTTGAGACTGAGACTTTGGGATGTTGTTTAGGGATGGTTAAAAAACATTTTCTCAAGTTTAATAGTTTAATTAATAAAATTAATAGAAATAAGGTGTAACTCTGCATTTGTAATTTTTTAGCGAATTTTGACAATTTCCTTTTTTCGAAGCGCCCTATCTCGGTAAATAACTAATATACAAGCATATTTGATAGTCCAAATTGTAGAAAATTTAACGCTCTACAATTTTTTTTTATGTAGATCGTAAGGGAAAGAAGTAATCAAGGAAACACCTGAAGACCGAAAATTTTGCAGTTCCCCACACCGCCCTCTTTTTTGCACAGGGTCGTCGAGGTCCAAAACTTGAGATAATGTTAATTAACCGTCGCTGAACAACATTCCAAAGTTTCAATAACTTCCGACCTTTTTCTATCTGATTCTACCTATCGACCGAGCTATAAGTCTTTTAAAAGATTGTAACGTTGGAGCAAGCCTGGATAGACTCAGGTAGCGAATTCCACAGCCGGATGACTTGAACTGTGGAAATACATACAATCAACTTACATACACTTATGAAATTTGGCACGCGTGTTTAGAAACTATAGACTAATATTATACGAATATTGTGCAATTATATAATTTAAGGTGTTGATTTTGGAGAGGGTGTGGGGGAAGGTAATAAAAAGGATGTGACGTATCAAATATCGTTGTAAGAATTATAAAAGTATTTTTTATAAAATTAAGAAGTGTGTAATTTTAAGAATATGAAAGAAAATTTAGCATTTTAGAATGAAATTTCATATTTTCACCGCCTAGCCGTGTTACCGAACTGTTCAGATCTTATTTTGTGAAGTGCCTGTGCCTCCTGTGTTCTTCAGCAGCAAGGTGCGCCGTGCGTGTCTGAAGCTGACCATCATCTGGGATGAAGGAGGAACAAAGGTTGATGGAGCATTTAATTCACTATTTTGGCCAAAGCCTGATTCATATATTTCATCATTTTATACAGTCCACTAAATCACCTTTCCAACGTTGTGCAACGTTTGCACACATAATAGAACCTACTTGAAAATCACAGGAGAATCTCATAAATCATGAATCGATCCGGCCATCTGAAAGTAGAAAATTAAAAAACCGGCCAAGTGCGAGTCAGAACCGCACACATAGGGTTCCGTACCATCATATTAGATGACGCTTGTTTCTTTATGTTTAAAAACAACACGTTTTTTGTATGGAAACCCCCCCTTATTTTTCACTTTTTCAAGTTTTATAGATTTTATAGCGGCAACAGAAATACATCATTTGTAATAACCAAATATTATACATAATCTTCTTTAAGACTTAAAAGAGATAGGTTGTTACTCCGTGAGGTTAGTACATAATGCTAACTGATTAGATTCTCTTTGGGTTATATCTTTCTGAAAAAAAGAGAATAAATATGTATAAAGCGTATAGGTTACACCCTCGGAGGAAGAAAAAAGACGGAGGGATTATCGTTTAAGAATCAGCTGAAGTAGCTGAAGTAGCGGTGGCCTAAGAATGTATGAGTGAATTGAGGGTTGCCCTTTTAATATAAATTTCCCCATTTTTTCTATAACATTCGTAAACAAAGAAGACCTATTATTACCAATGGCGGCGGCCTAAGAATGTATGAGTGAATTGAGGGTTGCCCTTTTAATATAAATTTCCCCATTTTTTCTATACTATTCGTAAACAAAGATGACCTATTATTACCAACGTAAAGATGTGACAATCACATCCCCCCTCGGCGGACATCGATAGTATTGTTAGTGATCCGTGAGCTGAAGACAAAGTACATAGCTGTAACTCGTCAGTGGCGTAACGGATAGGGCCGCTACATCCGTCCGAAAATGTGTTTTCTAATTACGATTTTATATGTACGTTTATTCAATAACGAAACTCATATCAGTTTCGAAAGCAATTGTTTCAATAACTAAAAAGTTTAAAATGGCGGTCACTTTTCGAATTCAGACATTGGTTTCGAAATCATAGATCTCAAGGACCTTCAGATATCGATTTTGAAAGCAATCATTTCTGTAACCACAAAGTTCAAAATGGCGGCGACTTTTTTTAATTCTGACAACGATACGATTTGGTCAGCCAGTCAATAATTATTGAGTGAGTCTCTTGCTATTTATATTATAACAGTGTTTGAGTAAAACGCCTGTGACATACTGACGGACTGACAGACAGACGGACATGGTGAAACTAGAAAGTTCTTAGTTTTACTATGGAACCCTAAAAACGGGCGTGACAGATGAACGCAGGGGATGGACGGACGTAGAAGTAATGTTATAAGGGTTCCATTTTGTTCTAGTGAGGAACTCTAAATACCAACAAAATCATACATTTTAGAGTACACATACTTTGATTGGTTGACATTTCGAGCACACAAACATTCCAACTTCTTTCGAGTGGACATACTTAGATAAAAGAAAGAATTTAAAGTAAATAATCAACTGGTAATAAATGCCCAACTTCATTAGATGAGACAGATTAAACTCGATCTCCCACAATTTCAGGTAATTTGTTTCTGACATTAGTGGCAACACCAGTTGTTTGGTTGGGGTTTTTTGTTCCAATGTTTACAAATTTTAACACGTTAAATATAGAAAAATAAGTGAAAAAATTATAAACTAACGAATGGAATGTGATCCCCTGATGTTTATTCTCACGCTGGAATCTATTTTTACAGCGTTTCAATTCGCAAGTCGGCATAATAAATATTATTTCACGATACGTACATGTGTTCTTTTGCGAAAGGTTCGCTGCGTAATGACGGCCCATGGGTGTATTATAGTTTGAATGTGTGCGTGCGGGCTCGTACCTACAAGCGAGTGGGTATAATAGGGGTACTTCAGTCGCTTGTTCTCGATAAAGGGTCCGGCTATTATTAAAACGTCCTTGGTTACACCAAGGAATAGTTCATCTTTTCCAAGGAGGTTTTAATGGTAACAATAATATTATTATCTCAAGCGTTACGTTTAAGCGCTTTTTATTATTATTTTTTTATTCATAATTGGTAAGCCCTTGGCATTATCTCATCTGATGGTAAGTGACGATAATGCCGAAGATGGAAGCGGGCTTACCAAGATTCCCCAACGCAATGGAGAACTGGCTATCTTATCTTCAAGCCGGAACATATCAATGTTACTAACACTGATGTTTGGCGGCAAGACTTGGATAAGATGGTGGTAGCTAGCCAGGCGGGTTTAGAAAATGCCCTACCACCAACCAAAAATGCTTACGCATGCGCACGTGTGCCTATATAAATTAAATATAGCGCAATTTTCGTAAAACTAAATTGAGCTGTTTTAGTTGTGAATACGAATTAAATTATGATCAGTTAATATACGTGTAATAAAAAAATACGTAGATGTATGTATAAGAAAAAAAACAAAGTGAGATAACTCCCCGGATATTTAAAATGAGCCACAAGTCGTGTTAAAATTAACTTTGATTGCCGAAACCTTGATAGGTATGTACCCATGTATTTTGTTTTTCTATCACGGTCGCCAGTTATGTATGTCGCAGGATAATTTGATAATCCGTCGTTTCGCGAAAATCCTAGGAAAATTGGATACTATGGAGTAGAAAACTCCTAATAAAACCAAGTCGGACGGAGCCCCGCTGTGCGGGGCTCCTTTTTACGGTAGAAAAAGACATGCTAACATAACCTAACCTATTTAACGAAGCGGGGCTCCGTCCGACTTGGTTTTATTAGGAGTTTTCTACTCCATAGTATCCAATTTTCCTAGGATTTTCGCAAAACGACGGATTATCAAATTATCCTGCGACATATATAAATCATTGATCACGGTCGTTTTTTATTTTACCTGTTTTCTCACAACTGTATTAAAAAATGTCTTATGATACATGGGTGTAATAGGAAATGACAAAATCGTGACGATAGTAAACCCTCGCCTGCAGCTCGGGCTTAAAAATGTCACTCGTTTGTTATTTACCTTTTTACAACTCTTGTATCATAAATAACTATTTTTTATGCTAGTGAACTCATCACACTATCACACTTAATATTATAAAGGCGAAAATTATTTATTTTTATATTAAGTTTATGTTTGTTACTTCTTTACGCAAAAACTACTAAACGGATCTTGCTGAAATTTGGTATGTAGACAGATTAGGACCTGGATTAACATATAGGCTACTTTTTTCACTGCGCACCCTCGAAAAGTCATAGAAACGTTGTCCACGCGGGTGAAGCCGCGGGAAACAGCTAGTTTTGGATAAAATTAGAGAATGAGCATTAGGCTCTGACTGTACTCATGTGGTTCTGAAAATTAATTATGCTCCTTTATTCACTAACAAAATTGAAGCGATTCCTGTGATTTGAGACGGAAGATTTCCAGATTTGAAATGTTTGACTTACAAATAGGGCGACTGGCTGTTCATAGATAACCCCAAGGGCTTTCTTGGTGCGATCGTGATATCTCAACCGTTGCTGTCACCAGTTGATTGATGCTATCAGCAGTTACTTCAAAGGTACATCGTGAACGGTTCCGTTTGGAATATCCTTTTTGTTGATAAAATCATGCTAATATTATAAACGCGTAAGTTTGTATGTAGGGATATATGGATGTTTGTTACTCTTTCACGCTTCAACCACTGGACGGATCGGGATGAAACTTAGCACACATATAGGTTAGGTTCTGTAATAGGACAAAGGTTACTTTTTACACCGGGAAAACGTCTTATTCACACGGGAAAATCGAAAACAACGCGGGTGTAGCCACGGGCGGACGGCTAGTCATAGATAAAACAGGCCAAGTGCGAGTCGGTCACGCACAAAAAATCACTTTATTTTATGGCATTGTATCCCTTTGTTGTCAATTTTTAATTTTTTTACTTGTTGCTATAGTGGCATTAGAAGTGCACACTGAGATAATTTTAACTGTCTACCAATTACCGTTCATGAAATAAAGTCGTTCGTCCTGTTTGTGTTTAACTTAGTTTTTTAATTTTGCTTTATTACGTCTTTTATTTTAATCTTGTTCTTTGTGTCAATCTATCTATCTATCTATCTATCTATCTATCTATCTATCTATCTATCTATCTATCTATCTATCTATCTATCTATCTATCTATCTATCTATCTATCTATCTATCTATCTATCTATCTATCTATCTATCTATCTATCTATCTATCTATCTATCTATCTATCTATCTATCTATCTATCTATCTATCTATCTATCTATCTATCTATCTATCTATCTATCTATCTATCTATCTATCTATCTATCTATCTATCTATCTATCTATCTATCTATCTATCTATCTATCTATCTATCTATCTATCTATCTATCTATCTATCTATCTATCTATCTATCTATCTATCTATCTATCTATCTATCTATCTATCTATCTATCTATCTATCTATCTATCTATCTATCTATCTATCTATCTATCTATCTATCTATCTATCTATCTATCTATCTATCTATCTATCTATCTATCTATCTATCTATCTATCTATCTATCTATCTATCTATCTATCTATCTATCTATCTATCTATCTATCTATCTATCTATCTATCTATCTATCTATCTATCTATCTATCTATCTATCTATCTATCTATCTATCTATCTATCTATCTATCTATCTATCTATCTATCTATCTATCTATCTATCTATCTATCTATCTATCTATCTATCTATCTATCTATCTATCTATCTATCTATCTATCTATCTATCTATCTATCTATCTATCTATCTATCTATCTATCTATCTATCTATCTATCTATCTATCTATCTATCTATCTATCTATCTATCTATCTATCTATCTATCTATCTATCTATCTATCTATCTATCTATCTATCTATCTATCTATCTATCTATCTATCTATCTATCTATCTATCTATCTATCTATCTATCTATCTATCTATCTATCTATCTATCTATCTATCTATCTATCTATCTATCTATCTATCTATCTATCTATCTATCTATCTATCTATCTATCTATCTATCTATCTATCTATCTATCTATCTATCTATCTATCTATCTATCTATCTATCTATCTATCTATCTATCTATCTATCTATCTATCTATCTATCTATCTATCTATCTATCTATCTATCTATCTATCTATCTATCTATCTATCTATCTATCTATCTATCTATCTATCTATCTATCTATCTATCTATCTATCTATCTATCTATCTATCTATCTATCTATCTATCTATCTATCTATCTATCTATCTATCTATCTATCTATCTATCTATCTATCTATCTATCTATCTATCTATCTATCTATCTATCTATCTATCTATCTATCTATCTATCTATCTATCTATCTATCTATCTATCTATCTATCTATCTATCTATCTATCTATCTATCTATCTATCTATCTATCTATCTATCTATCTATCTATCTATCTATCTATCTATCTATCTATCTATCTATCTATCTATCTATCTATCTATCTATCTATCTATCTATCTATCTATCTATCTATCTATCTATCTATCTATCTATCTATCTATCTATCTATCTATCTATCTATCTATCTATCTATCTATCTATCTATCTATCTATCTATCTATCTATCTATCTATCTATCTATCTATCTATCTATCTATCTATCTATCTATCTATCTATCTATCTATCTATCTATCTATCTATCTATCTATCTATCTATCTATCTATCTATCTATCTATCTATCTATCTATCTATCTATCTATCTATCTATCTATCTATCTATCTATCTATCTATCTATCTATCTATCTATCTATCTATCTATCTATCTATCTATCTATCTATCTATCTATCTATCTATCTATCTATCTATCTATCTATCTATCTATCTATCTATCTATCTATCTATCTATCTATCTATCTATCTATCTATCTATCTATCTATCTATCTATCTATCTATCTATCTATCTATCTATCTATCTATCTATCTATCTATCTATCTATCTATCTATCTATCTATCTATCTATCTATCTATCTATCTATCTATCTATCTATCTATCTATCTATCTATCTATCTATCTATCTATCTATCTATCTATCTATCTATCTATCTATCTATCTATCTATCTATCTATCTATCTATCTATCTATCTATCTATCTATCTATCTATCTATCTATCTATCTATCTATCTATCTATCTATCTATCTATCTATCTATCTATCTATCTATCTATCTATCTATCTATCTATCTATCTATCTATCTATCTATCTATCTATCTATCTATCTATCTATCTATCTATCTATCTATCTATCTATCTATCTATCTATCTATCTATCTATCTATCTATCTATCTATCTATCTATCTATCTATCTATCTATCTATCTATCTATCTATCTATCTATCTATCTATCTATCTATCTATCTATCTATCTATCTATCTATCTATCTATCTATCTATCTATCTATCTATCTATCTATCTATCTATCTATCTATCTATCTATCTATCTATCTATCTATCTATCTATCTATCTATCTATCTATCTATCTATCTATCTATCTATCTATCTATCTATCTATCTATCTATCTATCTATCTATCTATCTATCTATCTATCTATCTATCTATCTATCTATCTATCTATCTATCTATCTATCTATCTATCTATCTATCTATCTATCTATCTATCTATCTATCTATCTATCTATCTATCTATCTATCTATCTATCTATCTATCTATCTATCTATCTATCTATCTATCTATCTATCTATCTATCTATCTATCTATCTATCTATCTATCTATCTATCTATCTATCTATCTATCTATCTATCTATCTATCTATCTATCTATCTATCTATCTATCTATCTATCTATCTATCTATCTATCTATCTATCTATCTATCTATCTATCTATCTATCTATCTATCTATCTATCTATCTATCTATCTATCTATCTATCTATCTATCTATCTATCTATCTATCTATCTATCTATCTATCTATCTATCTATCTATCTATCTATCTATCTATCTATCTATCTATCTATCTATCTATCTATCTATCTATCTATCTATCTATCTATCTATCTATCTATCTATCTATCTATCTATCTATCTATCTATCTATCTATCTATCTATCTATCTATCTATCTATCTATCTATCTATCTATCTATCTATCTATCTATCTATCTATCTATCTATCTATCTATCTATCTATCTATCTATCTATCTATCTATCTATCTATCTATCTATCTATCTATCTATCTATCTATCTATCTATCTATCTATCTATCTATCTATCTATCTATCTATCTATCTATCTATCTATCTATCTATCTATCTATCTATCTATCTATCTATCTATCTATCTATCTATCTATCTATCTATCTATCTATCTATCTATCTATCTATCTATCTATCTATCTATCTATCACTTACAGACAAAACATACGGAAATTTTGTTTCTTGTATGGGGTCTCGTTTATTTTTTGTTGTAATTGTGGCAATAGAAATACACACTGTGAAAATTTCAACTGTCTACGTATTAAGGTTCATGAAATACATCCCGCTGTCAAACAGTAATAGGGTACCGCGTTGGTCACTCTTTAGGTATACGGAACTCTAAAATAATTGAAAACGCTAAACACGTTAAAAAACCGACTTCCATCGCAACAACTTAGTACATTTTTGCATTATTATTTTTGGTTTTTGTTAATTTTCTACTTAAACACTACACCGATTTTGATAAAATTTATAAGGGACCACACGGGAAGCACTAGCTTTCAAAAAAAAAAGAGTCATAAAAATCGGTTCACCCAGTGAAAAGTTCTGAGGTAACAAATATACAAAAAACAAAAAAAAAACATACAGACGAATTGAGAACCTCCTCCTTTTTGGAAGTCGCTTGGTAATAAATTAATTTTAAAAGTCTTTTTAATTGTATTTACACAGCCGTTCGTATATTCCTGTCAAACTAAATCCATAAAGAAGTTAAGTATCGCTTTGTATATTGAATATTGTGGTCTCAAGACAAGGTCTTTGACCAATGTGTGTTGCCAGTGATAACATACGCCACTGAGACATGGTCGCGTACTATGAGCTTTACAATAAGGCTCAAGGTCACCCAAAAGGGCCATGAAGCGAGCTATGCTCGGAGTTTCCCCACGCGATCGAATCAGGAATGAGGTGATCCGTAAGAGAACCAATGTAACCGTCATCTTAAGTGGCAGTGGCTGGGGTACATAGCTCATTGAACATCTAGCCGTTCTCTAGAAAAGTTCTCGAGTAGCGATCTCGCACCGGGAAACGTAGCATAGGCATGCCTCCCACTCGGTGGACCGCTGACCTGGTGAAGATCGCGGGAAGCCGCTGGATGTGGGCAGCGCAGGACCGGTGTTGTGGAAATCCTTGAGGGAGGCTTTTGTCCAGCAGTGGAGGTTTTCCGCTGATATTATCACATGATGACATTACATTTTGGACATCGAGTATGTTCTTCCGAACATTTCATTCATTTGATCGTGTGTAGTTCATATAAACTTAAATACAAGTGAACATGGTTTATTTTTAAGAAATAATTTTCGATTTGTTTACTTAACTGGCCATTTCCAAACAACTTCGATTGCCGGCGGGGTCAACTTTGTAAGACTTGGTTTGGTTGGTGGTAGGGCATTTTAATAGCCCGCCTGGCTAGCTACCACCATCTTTTTTGGCAGAGGACGTCTATCGGCTGATATGATGATGATGATATTGAAAATTATATTTCACATGTGCACATATACATAAGACTGCCTATATGTACGACTTCCTCAATCATTGCATTTTTTACAAGCTTTAATTTCACTTGCAATGTATGTATGTTTGTTCGGGTGGAATCTTGTAACTCAATTTTGAAGCAGATATCTTCAACCGATTGAGCTGAAATTTTGTATAAACGGTTAGTTTTGATGACAATGCATGATTAACTATATAACGTCATTCTAAATCGAACATGGCGGCACATCCAAGATGGCGGACTAGTTATTTTTAATGCACTCCTACAATACGGGTATCAAATAAAAGTGTTTGCTGAGAAGAATACGAAATAATTGATAATTTTCAAATAGAAGCTTGTACCTAAAAGTTTTTAGATCTTTCGAAAACTATTTTTTTCTCAAGAGTGTTTTCAATCAATCTTTCAATAACATCGCATGTGGAAGTAAAATTGGTAAATATATACCTATAAACCAAAATGATAATCTCTTATAGAAGATACACGTTATTTATCATACTAATATTACCATAAGAAAGTCGGGCCATTTATCACTATTCCGCTGAGTCCCTTTTTACACCCGGGGTTAAGGAAGTGGATGTAAGGGCGTGAAGGACGTAAAGGGAGGGCTGCTAAAATCATCTATGTACAATTTGCTAACAAAGGGCTGCGAGTGTTTTTTTAATTTATTGCCTTCCTTGTAAGTGGAAGAAAAATAGTATCATTTATTCAGAGATTATCCAAACCGGGGCCGGAGTAGTGCGATAACACGAACTTGTTAGGCTGTTGTCTACTGAATAGCTCTCTATGAGCTTCGTTAGTATATTTGTCGCTGCGTCTCTTGTTTCCTATTTGCATTTCGAGCCAGCTTCTGTCAACAATACTATAGAACTAGTGGCTCTATGAGCTGTAGACTTCGCGAGTGTTTCGAAAAGGTTGAAGTATGATATGTTTTACGTTTCAACCCCCATGGCTGCGCTATTTTAAAAAAAATCTAAAAACTGAATAGTTAAAAAAAAACATATAATAGGGGATCGGACTGCTAGTCATTTGAGTTACTTTTAATGATCTGTCAAAAACGATATTTTGTTATAAAAATGTTTGAAATACCCACAAGTGACGTCATAGATTTTTAGCGTCATTGACGAACTTATTTTGTGAATTTGATGAATTAAAAATTGCAGACGTGATGGAAAAACGAAACAAGTGAGGTTTTTAGAAACTTCAAGAGGAGAGCAATTTAGGGAATCATGTTTTAGAATTTATTTCTGATGCAGTCCGATCCCTTATTATCACAAATTTCCACGAGAATCGATTGGAAAAAGCGACCTGTAGAGGAGAATAGCCGGATATCCGGACATCCGCAGGACATACGGAAGAATTTTTGCACAAATTGATACGGAGATTCTTTGCTTGCCCTTTTTTATCACTTTTTCTAATTTTTAGTATTTGTTTTTATAGCGGTAACAGACATACATCATCTGTGAAAGTTTCAACTGTCTAGCTATCACTGTTAATGAAATACAGCCTGGTGACAGACAGACAGACGGACGATCTTAGTAATAGGGTCGCGTTTTTACCCTTTTGGTACGGAACCCTAAAAAGTCGGGCTGAGATTTCCTATGATTTACCATTAATTTGCATGATTCTAAATATACATTTATGTTTTTATTTAATTTATCTACTCTCATATCGTAAAGTTCGCATTATCAACTTCAAAACGAGTTTATATTGGCATACTTTATAAACACAATACCGTAATTAAAAAAAAAATTACATTATAACATTATTTTGTTAGAGAAATTGCATTTTTTTTTCATTACGATACAAGTTAAACCAAAGAGATAATATCACCAACGAAGTTCCATATATATTTTTGTTTATTGGAACGCACATGCGGTTCGCGCCATTTTTACAGCAATACAAAAAGTTTTCATTCCAATTTTTAATTGTCTGTGACAGCGCCCGCTTTAACGCATGCGTTTTTCATTGAATTTTGTTGTAGATACTGAATTTCGTGGATAATTTTCATTTTTGTTTAAAAATGTCTGAGATCAGTGAAAGCATTGTTTTTACCTGTCTGTGACACCGTCCGCTTCAGTGCAAGCGCGGTGATGCACTGGGATTCAGCGCTATGACACGTTTTGTTGTAGGTACTTACTGAATTTCGTGGGACTGTTTTCTTACTCTTAACTTTGATCTTTGTATTTTAGTTGATTCAATCCCAATGCATGAGATTAGATAAAGTAGTGTATGAAACTGCACATAATTTGGTCTTAAAACACTCGTGTAATACTATAAAAAAACTCGCCTACGGCTCGTTTTTTTAACTTACACTCGTATTTTAAGAACCCTTATTATGCAGCAGTTTCATAAATTACTATTATTTAATTGATTACAACATTATTTAACACAACTAGTCACTTATACTTATAATCTGAAATAAACAACTCCCTAGATTTCCCGGTGCAAAGGTGCCCATATCACCCGCGGCGTATGATTCTAAATTATATGTATACTACATCTTATCAGCTCATATACGTCCCGCCGAGGGGCTCGAGCCTACCCTGAATTAGGGCGATCGGGCCTTAGTAGACCTCGTGGGCCCAGTGCGGGTTGGTCGACTTCACACACAACCTTCGAGTTTCTTCGCAGGCGTGTGCAGGTTCTTCATGATGTTTTCCTTCACCGTAAGAGCGTCGGATAAACGTACATATGAAATCGAAATTCGAAATTTATACTACATTCAAGAATTATTACTACTAGAGTAATTATACTTCAATGTTCTGCTACAAAAAAATATTATTATCTGAGTATTGTACTTCTTCTTTTCGTATCATTGGTATAGATAAAGACCTATAGATATTAGGCCAAATATTTAGCCACGTCCAATGCTCTTTGATTGGCCTCGAGCAAGTCAGTAGATGTAACATAGTTTGGACCGCAACGTACAGACACTGGTCGTCGCTAGAGATCCCCCATTTGACCATATAATATTTACAGCAACCAACGCCCGCTTTTAGTCTGTTAATGGTTTTCCAGATAACGTCCAGGTGGTAGGGTTTGGCAGGGGGTAATAAAGACCCAGCCTGGGGGTATATTTTGTTCCAAGCATCAATTCTAGTTTTGAAGGGATGTTTTTTAATCGGCTTCTATCTATTCGTTGATCTGAGGAAACTTTTTCGTCTTTTGAGTCGAATGAGACAGAATGTAGAGGGAATGGGCTAAACAGTGGTGAATGTGGTTTGAGTGAATGTAGAGGGGATTGGCTAAAAAGTGGGTGTCGGGAGTCTCTTTCACCACAATGGTAACTACAAAATGCAAATGAGTATTGGTGAAGGAAAAACATCGTGAGGAAACCTGCACACATCTGAGAAGAAACTCGAAGGTTGTGTGTGAAGTTGACCAACCCGCACTGGGCCCGCGTGATCGACTAATGCCCGATCAACCTAATTCAGGGTAGGCTCGAGCCCCTCGATGGGCACGTATATGAGCTGATATGATGAAGCTTCGACCAATATAACAGCTATGGACCGGCCCACGCGAACAGCGGTCTTGATGCCTATAGAATGAGCGCATTCGCTTATTTCATCTCAGTCGATCAGTATTCCCCAAATCAGTCAAAGGTCGAAGTGAGTGAAATTTTCTATTTCATTCATGCTACATTCTGAGCTCGTCTCTCTATCTCTGTCATTGTTTACACTTAAACGAGATTCGGTAGACTATAGCGGTTTGAGTATGTGTTTACTTGTAGTTGTATTTGATTCTTTTTTGACGAGATTATTGTACAGAAATGAGTAATTGAAATGATAATTTATTTGCATCAAACATCGTAGTACGATGTTTAATATAACTTTATAGTGCAATCATGTTTCGCCCGTGCAAGGCATGCAAATGTATAACATAGAATAAAATTATAATGTCACGCGAATCTTAAAAAAATTCAAATGACAACAAGTTTGTTTTTGTTGGAGAGTTAATCAACAACACTTTAATATTTTTTGTTACTCAGTCATTTAAACAATTTTGTCTTGAATGTTTTAGATTATAGCTTTCTTAGTTCAATCGGTAAGTTGTCATATATTCGAACGCTCATACACACACAATTTCGGCTATACATTTTAGTAAATGGGGTTTCATTAAAAACTAGCCAGTAAGGATCTCTAAGGGTTCTTGTGGTATTGTCACTGGCTTTTTTTAATAATTGCAGATGTTTTTTATATAATTGTAGATAGGGCCGGTCTGTTATAAGAGTGTAAATACAATAATTCCTACTTGTGTTTCCTGCTTGCTATTGTGCGGTAATCCTCACATGGAGCGCATAACTCCCGTCACTGGGGCTCCAGTGACAGCAGCGGCGCGGTGCGCTATCTTAATTGCCTGCTCAGATACAATCAGCACCGAATTTATCTTCTCGCCGCGAATAGGTAGCTTTTAGAATTCTTTGCTCTTTTGCTATTTTAAAAGGACCGGCAAAAAGTTTTATAGTTGGCTGTCTAACTGCCTGTGCTGATAGGGAAATTTATTTGTTTCTGTTTTAAACGTTCGAAAGAGTTTAAAAGGAAAGCAGTAAGGATATTTTTAAGTCGTCACAATTAGTAGATTCTAGGCATAATCTCACCTGATGGTGATAACAAGATTCCCAAACGCAATGGGGATCTTATCTTCAAGCCGAAACATATTAATTTTGTTAACATTGATGTGTGGCGCCAAGATTTAGAAAAGATGGTGGTAGCTAGTCAGGCGGACTTAGATAGATAGATAACTCATTTATATTTCTAGCAAAACAGCACCATAGAGCAAACAAGCGATGAAGATAAAACATTATAAGTACTTAATTCAATGAACAATGAAATATACAATGTCATTTCACCAATCAAACCGAGTCTTACAAAGTTCCTCAGAGGGGGTGAAAAGCACTTCCATGGGAAAAAAAATAAAAAAATATGCAAGTATGTACCTGTAGTCAAAGTGAACAGCATTGGCCTGGAAATGATTTCATGCTACCTAATTGAAAATATGAAATTCTCGTATGGTCAGAAAAAAATAAAGATAAATCTCACAATAGACAAATTGTTTTTTAAAAAACTTAGAAAAAAATGGGTACAAGCTTTTATTTGAAAAGAGATTTATGTTCAAAGAGCCAAATTTTCAAATGAATATAGATACACATCGAAAAAAAAAGGAAAAGTGCGAGACGGACTCGCGCACAGTAGGTTTCCGTAGATTTTTTCAAATACTAAATGTATATTTTTAAAAACAAAATATATTTTCAGTTGGTAATAGAATATTTTGTATAGAAAAATCATGTTTTTTTACAAACACCTCACACCTCAAGTTAATCAAATATTACTCCAAAACTTAGAAAGTTTTCTAAGCCAAAATAGTTTTACTTTTTAATTGATTGTATGTTCTCATATTAAAAAAAAAATCAGATGTTCTGAAATAGCGGTTTAGCTGTTAGCGGAGAGAGGTGGGAGGGGGGCACTTGACTCTAACAAAAAAGAGCACTTTTAAGCTTAATCATTTGTAAATTAATCCTTAAATAAAAAAAATGGTTTAATTAAACGCTCATTAATTTTAAAAGACCTATTCAACAATACTCCACATGAAACGGTACGTCTACGAAAAAAAATCATCCCCTCTTTACATATAATTACGCTACACGTTACTGAGCACAGTAACGTCTAGTTATTTGGAAATGGTCAAAAATGGAAACAACACATTTAATCTTTATTTTTTTCTTTTCATATCACATTTTCGCTTACTATGGGCCTCATAAGAAGGCTCAAGGTCACCCAAAGGGCAATGGAGTAGAGGATGCAGAACCGGTTCGTATCTAAGAACCGGGTTTTTCGGTTCCGGTTCCACACAGAACCGGGTACCCGGGTACCCGGTTCTGTTCGGTTCTTAAAACAAAATCCCTTTAGGACAAAACAAAACTAGATATTAATTTGAATAGTGGTAAAGCTGAAATGTATATATAACCATTTAAATGTGTCACAACTTTTATTATAATTAAATATTCATACAATTATATTTAAAAATTCTAGCTTGTGTTCTCTGCTTCATACATACTACATTAACAAGTTTTAGAATCTAAAATAAATCAAAGAATCAATTAAATAAAATCAGACTTATTTTCTTACAGGTAATAAAACAAATTAACATTTCCTGTCTTTCTTATTTTGGTAACAGCAGCGTAAAAATGAGATAACGTTTAAAGTTTAGAATGCCGTCTTCGTCTTCTTGTACCTGAATTTCTGAAAAACTATGTTCAATTTCATCTTGAATCGATTTTTTGTACATGACGTCAACTATTGGCAGTTGTATAGCATGAGCTATGCAAATTTGATAATAAGAATTTAGGAACTTGGCAACTTTAATCATGGGGCTACAGCCGTCCGTGGTCTCTGCCACAATATCATTAGAGATCGATATTCCGGACTCTTGTAATTTGTTTTTAATTAATTTTACAATTTTTTTTTGCTTTCGTGGAACCGTATACTCGTATTAGTCCGAGATTACGAAATCTTTTGTCACCAAAATAAGTTCGGAGTGTAGTATTAATGAACACATGTATCGTCTATAGCGATTAGAGTACCATTCGTCAAATTAAATAGAAAATTTTGAAATCTTTAAACAATATCTACGTTATTTGTCCTATTGATTCTTGCTTTCTTTTTACTTTCGAGCGACTTATAAAAGGAGCGAGCAAAAGCGAGCGACGAAGGAATGGATGAAGTATTGTGATGGTGAAAAAAATCGAAGTTGGGATTTTGGTGGGGATCGATTGTCTTACACTAATAGTCTTAAAAAATGTGAGTGTGAGTTTGTGTGTGCGTGTCTGTACATCCGTCTGGTGCTCTAGTTCTCAAACTACTGGTCCGATTTTGGTGAAATTTGGGTTAGGGAAATTTCATTTTTATATCTAGCTGTTTTTTTTTTCAAATTTCCCCTATCTTGATTCTTTATGGTGGCCACCACCATATTAAAAAATCACCTATTATTTTTTTCTCACAAATGGCTCTAACGATTTTTATAAAACTTAGTACGTTACCATAACTTTACATGGCCTACAGCACGTTGTAGTTTGTTATTCCAAGAAAAATCTGAAAAATCACTTGCAAAAAAAAGGTAATTAGGTAAGTCTCTATGCAAATATACTTTATTGACAAAAATCGGGTAGAACCGGGTATACCCGTTTTTTTCGGATCATGATGGAACCGGGTGTTTGCTCTACAATGGAGCGAACTATGCTCGGAATTTTCCTTCACGATCGAATCAGAAATGAGGAGATCCGCAGGAGAACCAAAGTAACCGACATAGCTCACAGTATCGCTAAACTGAAGTAGCTGTGGGCAGGGCACACAGCTTGTAGAACGGATGGCCGTTGAGGCAGTAAAGTTCTCGAGTAGCGACCGCGCACCGGAAAACGTAGTGTGGGCATGCTTTCCACGCGTTGGACGACAACCTGGTAAAGATCGCGTGAAGCTACTGGATGCGGGCGAAGCCACTGGTCGTCGTGGAAATCCATGGGAGAGGCCTTTGTCCAGCAGTGGACGTTTTTCGGCTGATATTATCACATGATGACATTACATTTTGGACATCGAGTATGTTCTTACGATCATTTTATTCATTTAATCATGTGTAGTTCATATAAACTTAAAACAAGTGAATATGGTTTATTTTTAAGAAAACAATTTTCGATTTGTTTACATAGTTGGCCATTACCAAACAACTTCGATTCCCGACTGGTTCAACTTTGTAAGACTCGGTTTGGTTGGTGTCTTATCTTATCTTCAAGCCGGAACACATCAATGCTGTTAACACTGATGTTTGGCGGCAAGCCAGGTTGGCTATGAAATAGGGCATTTTCATAGCCAACCTGGCTTGCCGCCAAACATCAGTGTTAACAGCATTGATGTGTTCCTTTTTTTTTTTTTTTTTTTTTTTATTCACAATTGGTAAACCCTTGACAACATCTCACCTGGTGGTAAGTGACGATGTTGCCGAAGATGGAAGCGGGCTAACCAAGATTTCCCAACGCAATGGGGAAACTGGCTATCTTATCTTCATGCCGGAACACACCAATGCTATCAACATTGATATTTGGCGGCAAGACTTAGATAAGATGGTGGTAGCTAGCCAGGCGGGCTTAGAAAATGCCCTACCACCAACCAAACCGAGTCTTACAATTGACCCCGCCGGGAATCGAACCCGCGACCTCCTGTGTAAAGCCAGTGAACTTTGCCTCTGAGCTACGAAGGCGGTTCCTGCTTGAAGATAAGATGGCCAGATCCCCATTGCGTTGGGAAATCTTGGTAAGCCCGCTTCCATCTTCGACATCATCGTCACTTACCATCAGGTGAGAAGATGCCAAGGGCTTACCAATGGTGAATAAAAAAAATATTCTGAGACTATATTTCCTACGATTGTATTGAAAATAAAAGACGATTCTGGGACCTTTATTCCACCTCCATATTTTATTACCAGATCAACTTCAAAATACCAAAAGGATATATTGTCACCGGGAATACGGCTTTGTGCCAAATTTCAGCTAAATCGGACACCTGGAAGTCGCTCTAAAATCGATCGCAAGGTTTGAGCTAAACAAGCTAACATACATACCTACATACATACGAACATTGCAAGTTTAATCAAAGATTTTATTTAAAAATCCCGAGACGTGTAAAGAGATTCGTACCCTAGCATTGGGGCAGCTTTGATTGTTATATGTTTAACATTATCTAAGTAGCAGTACCAGAATATGAAAATAAACGTACCTACATTAAAAACAAGGGGTGCACCATACAAAAAAAATTCAAAAACCTAAAACTTTTATCATATCACCTCATATACCTACCTACCACCGAGGGAATCGAGCCTACTCTGAATTAGGGCGATCGGGCCTTAGTCGACCACGCGGGCACAGTGCGAGCTGGTCAACTTCACACAAAACCTTCCAGTTCCTTCGCAGGCATGTGCACGTTTCCTCACGATGTTTTCCTTCACCGTAAGAGCGTCGGATAAACGTACACATGAAATCGAAATTCAAAAACACATTGGTACGTGGCAGGATTCGAATCACGACCTCCCGGACATCAGGTAGAGGCCCTTTTCATTACGCCACCAACGCTGCAAACTTTCAAGTTCAAGATTTTAATATAACACTGTCACGCGATATAAATATGCATGCAGAATTCCAACTCAATCGAAAATCGGGAAGTGGGTCAAATTTTACTTGCAAGATTTTATTACAGACATCGGGCCAGGTGAAACTAAATAAAAGCTTGTAATAAATTATGAGAGCGAAATCGACAAGAACAAGCGAGATATATATTTGTACGTGGAAAATCATCCTTTCTGTTTTAAATAGATACTCACAGAAATTATACTGAGCAGTGTTTCCCAAACTGTGGTCCAAAGACCCCCAGGCGTCCACAAGCATACATTTGGGGGTCTCATCTCTCGCCACCAAAAGTCTTGTAATCACTACACTTACTTACATTGGAATACCATTTGGGATTACAACTTAGTAGTTATTTGTACGTGGAAAATCATCCTTTCTGTTTTAAATAGATACTCACAGAAATTATACTGAGCAGTGTTTCCCAAACTGTGGTCCAAAGACCCCCAGGGGTCCACAAGCATACATTTGGGGGTCTTATCTCTCGCCACCAAAAGTCTTGTAATCACTACACTTACTTACATTGGAATACCATTTGGGATTACAACTTAGTAGTAACCTGCACACGAATATCACCAATTTAGTTGCAGAAAAGCAACACCAACCTTCACATTAACGTATTATTAATATTTTTTTTGTATTTCGAGTATTAAAATAAATGTTTTAAAATTTATTGTTGTTTTTTATTTGTAAAGGGGTCCTTCAAAATTGTCATTGATTTCCAAGGGGTCAGTGGCTGAGAAAGGTTAGGAAACGCTGGTATAAAGTAATACGATCGGGCAACCATTCCGTTTCGTGTAGCAACTACGCCGTAGCAGCGTAGCAACAGACATTCCCATATCCAAAAATAGAAGTATACAGAGTGTAATAAAATTAGTGTAGGACCCGTTAACTGGGGGTTCCACTCATCATACTGAACAACTTTCCCCAGGGAACCCATAATCAATTCTCAAAAAAAAAAAATTGGACCCTCCATACAAAAATCAGCTGCTCGATTCGTATGAAGAGTTATTTTTTTTTGCGATTTCAGCAAAGTCATAGAACAAAAGTGGTTCAGTATGATGAGTAGAAGCCCCATTTAACGGGATCTACACCAATTTTGTTACACCCTGTAATGCCTTGTATTGTATACAATACATACGGCGCCCCGCTTAAAAAACTCCGAATAAAACCGAGTCGGACGGAGCTCCGCTTCACGGGTCTCCTTTTCACGGTAGATCAAGACATGTTAACCTAACCTAACCTAACCTAACTGTATGTCCGTCCGTTCATCCGACTCGGTTTTGTTCAGAGTTTTATACTCTGTAGTTTACAAAACGGATAATTATACAATATGGCTGCGACATATACTGGGTGACTTTTAATAAGTTCTTGATAACAAAAGATATGAATGTAATCGTGATTACAAACAACTTTCCCAAAGAAACTACATGTCAAATCAAAAAAAAAATTGACCCTCGATACCAAGTAAGTTATCATTCATCATTCATGTCAGCCCATATACGTCCCCACCGAGGGGCTCGGGCCTACCCTGAATTAGGGCGATCGGGTTTTAGTCGACCACGCGGGCCCAGTGCGGGTTGGTCGACTTCACACACAACCTGCGAGTTTCTTCGCAGGCGTGTGCAGGTTTCCTCACGATGTTTTCCTTCACTGTAAGAGCATCGGATAAACGTACATATGAAATCTAAATTCGAAATCACATTGGTACGTGGCAGGTTCGAACCACGACCTCCCGGACCGAAGGCGGCGGCCCTAGCCATTACGCCACCGACGCACTACAACTACAACGACAAAGTAAGTTATCAAATCGACAAAAATGTATAAAGGATCAACTTTTTTTCTCATATTTTACATATACGAGTAGTTTCTTTGGGAAAGTTGTTTGTAATCACGAGTACATTCAGAGATTTATATAGCATATCTCTGAGTACATTCATATCCTTTGCTATCAAGAACTAATTAAAAGTTACCCTGTATAACGGTTCAATTTTGTGTTGTAATATGTTATAGATTTTGTCTCGTGGAGATGTGCGGTACGCGAGATGTACGAGAATAGGAATACGATTTTTCGGATTCCTCGGGAACTACCTATTTAAGTACTTACTCGTAACATCACCTACGGTAATGTGTAGAGCATAAATTTTAGATTTTCACTTAGGGACATCTTCATATACATCTGGAAACAGATGTGCAGATTTCCTCACAATTTTTCCTTCTTAAAGCAATCGGTAGGTATGAGGATACTTTGGCCGTCCCCGGATTCGAACTGGGGACTTTTGGTTACAGAAAAAAATCGTCAAGAGCTGCCGGCGCTTTTTACCTACTTTTTTTTTCACAATTGGTAAACCCTTGACAACATATCACCTGGTGGTGAGTGACGATGTTGCCGAAGATGGAAGCGGGCTTACCAAGAAAAGCCTAAAAAGAAGGGTCGACAGTGTGGTTGGAAACTGGTGGCGGAAACGAAAAGGTTGTATAGAAGAGGTCAGTTCCAGTCGATTTGACTCTACAATGTCCTATCCAAAAGTGAACCGTTTCCAAGATATTTCAATTTTTATTATTAAAAAAAAATCGCAAATCATATTAAAAATTTATTTAAAAAATATTCTTTTTTTAGGCAGGCCTCCCACCTGGTGAAGATCACGGGAAGCCGATGGATGCGGGCAGCGCAGGACCGGTCGTCGTGGAAATCCTTGGGGGGAGGCCTTTGTCCAGCAGTGGACGATTTGTGGCTGATATGATGATGATGATGTCTTTTTTTAACAAGATTTTTTGTTTTGCTTTAAGAACATTTATTTCAATTCAATATATCAATTAGGTCCACATAATTGAAATACTCGTAAACTTAGGCACTGTTCTCCAAAACATTTGAACATTCATATTTTCATCTAAGTAAGTTACACAAAAAAGTAATTTTAAAACAAAAATAAATACAAATCGATCAGCTGATTAGCCAAACTACTATGGGAAGTCAATTTAAAAAAAAATGACCTTATGTTTCTTGGAAAGCGTTGTTCAGTTTCAATTTCTTATTCAACTTCTTAAAGGTTTCTTAGATTTGCATAATCACCTGTATGTATGTATGTCTGTTTCTTTGGCTGAGACTGTAGCTTAACAATGGATTAATGGATTTTGGAGTGCCAAGAAAAGAGAAGTAATGTTTATATGCAGTTTGGTTCATAGTTATTAATTGAATTTGTTAAGTTATTCTTACTAATATTATAATGTGAAAATGCGTTTGTTCGTTTATTTGTAACCTTTTCACGCTTTAACACCTTAACCAATCTTGATAAAATTCGGCACGCAGGTAGCCTGTGTCACTAAGAAGGATATAAGCTACTTTTTATCTGGTGAAAATAATATAGTCCAATGCAGTTCCTGAGGGAACTGAAAATAAAATACTCTTTTTTTGGTTAGTTTCTTTAACATTGCAACGGAACAATGGATTGCTGTAATTTTTTGCACAAAGATGGCTGAGGGGGTGGGAAATGACATAATTAAGTAATTAACATATCCTGACATGGTTCCCGAGGGATCTGGGGAAAACTCATTTCCGCGCTCGCGCACGTCAGCGTCGCAACGGAGCTACGGACTGAAGTGGTTTTTTGTATAGAATTGGTTGAGGGGGTGGGAAGTGACATAGACTTCTAATCAGAATAGCCCGATATCATTCCTGATGGATTCAAGGAAAACTCATGTTCGCGCTCGCGAGCGGTTCGATTCGCGCACCACTCACCCTAAAAGACAGTCATAAAAACGATGTCCACGCGGCCGAAGGCGCGGGCAAAAGCTAGTTTATTATAAACCGAACATAAAACGTAGATGTAGTGGTGGGTGGGTAAATAACTTTACTGTGTGCGCGCACATCGTGCGAACAATGAACGCGTTGCGTTAATCTGTCCAGACTCGTGACGGTCGCACGCGGCACTTCAGTTTTATCTCCAAATTGATAGCCGATATAAAATTTCTCTCTTCATTTTTATATCAATAAAATGTCCACTCAAAATGACATGCTTTTAACGATTCGCCAGCTTGCAACTGACGTTTATTTTCTTTTATTTTCTCCAGGAAACAATCGAAAATTAACGACCTGGTGAAGATCGCGGGAAGCTACTAGATACGGGCAGCGCAGTACCGGTCGTCGTGAAAATCCTTGAGGCAGGCCTTTGTTCAGCAGTAGACGTTTTTCGGTTGATATGACAATGATTTTTTTTCCTTAAAAATTTGAGTGCGTTTGAATGCAACTCACCTGATGGTAAGTGATGATGCAGTCAAGGATGGTACATGAAAACTCAAATAATATATAATATCTTTATTCTTTCAGACAGTTTCAGTCCATTTTTGTTAGTACACACAACTTTAATAAACTATGTTAGTAATTAATAAATATAATAAAAACACACAGAAAAATAAAAATAAAAACATAATTAACATTTATTAATAAGTATGCCTATTCACTCTTGCCTTGAAGATCCCCAAATTATAGAAATCGGGGAACACTGACGCAGGCAAGGAGTGATGATGATGATTGTTGACTCCAAATTGATTCGTTTTATTGAACTGTTCTTTAATATTTATTTAATATTCATCATATCAGCCACAAATCGTCCACTGCTGAACAAAGGCCTCCCCCAAGGATTTCCACGACGACCGGTCCTGCGCTGCCCGCATCCATCGGCTTCCCGCGACCTTCACCAGGTCATCGGTCCACCGCGTGGGAGGCCTGCCTACGCTACGTTTTCCGGTGCGCGGTCGCCACTCGAGAACTTTACTGCCCCATCGGCCATCTGTTCTACGAGCTATGTGCCCTGCCCACTGCCACTTCAGTCTAGCGATTCTGTGAGCTATGTCGGTTACTTTAGTTCTCCTGCGGATCTCCTCGTTTCTGATTCGATCACGCAGAGAAACTCCGAGCATAGCACGCTCCATTGCCCTTTGGGTGACCTTGAGCCTTCTTATGAGGCCCATAGTAAGCGACCATGTCTCAGTTCCGTAAGTCATCACTGGCAACACACACTGGTCAAAGACCTTAGTCTTGAGACACTGCGGTATTTGGGACGTGAAGATATTGCGAAGCTTCCCGAACGCTGCCCAGCCGAGTTGGATTCGTCGATTGATCTCTTTCTTGAAGTTGGACCTGCCTAGCTGGACTGTTTGTCCCAGGTATACATATTCGTCAACAACTTCCAGTGTAGAGTCTCCAACCTTTAGAGGAGTGGGTGCGACACGGACATTTAACATTATTTTCGTCTTGTCCATGTTCATTTTAAGACCCACTTGTTGAGAGACCTTACTGAGGCCATCGAGCATTGTGCTTAGGTCTTCCATAGTCTCAGCCATGACCACGATATCGTCAGCGAATCGGAGGTGGGATATGTACTCGCCGTTGATATTGATGCCGAGTCCACCCCAGTCCAGAAGCTTAAAAACATCTTCCAGGGCGGCAGTGAACAGTTTCGGAGATATAACGTCTCCCTGTCTCACCCCTCGCTGCAACTGGATAGGTTTCGAGTTCTGGTCCTGGAGGCGAACCGACATGGTGGCGTTTTCATACAGACACTTCAACACCTCGATGTATCGATGGTCAATTTGGCACCGCTGGAGAGACTGTAGCACTATCACTATATCACTATATTTAATATTCACTATCAACTTTTACAATTTTTTATTAGGTACGTGCCTACGTTAAATAATCTATTAACCCCATTACGTGAACCTAAAATGACCCGCAGGGTATTATCACGTGCCAGGACCAGCCATAATGGGTGCGAATAAAAATTTATAGGCATGCAAATGGCGTTCTATTCTGTTCAGCTCCATCTCAATTAAAATCCTATTATCTAGTAAAATGTTGGCCGCCACGTGGCCCGAACTGCCGCCATAAATATTATTATTAACTTCCGCCTTTGGGTTGCACAGAGGCCAGCACATCAAGCTAGACACTTTGGACTTTGCAACGTTCTTATGTCGTACGCGTATGGATCCGAATCGCACTACGAGTGTCTAGCCCTTTGTACATTGGGTGCGGAGGGGGGGGGGGGGGGGGGGCTGCGTCCGGTCTTTTGTGTTCCTACGCACTCAGTTATTCAGTGCATCAATTCAACTCGATTGCGGCGGAAGACAATCTTCAAATAAAAGATTGGTGCGCAAATTAAAAAAAAAATGTAAATACCTAATTACTTCGGCATCGTCGTCATTTACCACCAGGTGAGTTGATGCAAAGGGCTTACCAATTGTGAATAAAAAAAATTAATGAAATTTTTTTTTTCTAGAAAAGGCCGAATGGCAAGTGATGTATAAGGTGGTGGAAGCTGATGTTTCTGAACTTATTCGACCCCGCTGCGTCAAAAATGCTGAACGCCTAACCGCTTTTGTTAAAGAAGTTTCCATCGCAACTGTTTTTTGTAGATTTTATTTGTAAATTGTTCAGTGTGATGAGTAGAAGATGGATAGTACGATTAATTTTGCCACACGATAAGAAGAAGAAGAAGACACATTTAACGTGACCTATACTAATTCTGATACATCCTGTATATTGAAGTAAAGAAAGTACAGTACGTGCAGGAGAATGCAAACCAATGCTTGTACGACCATTAATTAGGTCTAGTTTTAAAGATGATTCCTAAGGTTTAATTTAAGTATTAAGATCATCCTTAATATAAAGAATCGAATCGTTTGTCAAATTAAAAGTGTACAAAAAATGTGGGGTGTAGCTGTGTCATGGACACGGACGTTTGTTGTACGAGAATACGAATATGTACTGGCACCGTCGTATATTGTAATAATATGCCGTTGTTGATCCGCTCGGCCGCATTCAATTTTTTACGTTGCTAGCACTGCTTGAATATGTCATATGGTTTTATATTGTTACCATTCGATTGATTTTGAGATGCACTTTCCAATCGTATACGATCTCTGTATTTGGATTCGGCTTTTCTACGCATAAAGGCCGACATTATATATTTGTTGATATTATTAGTGAAGAAACAAGCGCCATCTAGTATGATGGTACGGAACCCTTTGTACTAGCGCCATCTAGTATGATGGTACGGAACCCTTTGTACTAGCGCCATCTAGTATGATGGTACGGAACCCTTTGTACTAGCGCCATCTAATATGATGGTACGGAACTCTTTGTACTAGCGCCATCTAGTATGATGGTACGGAACCCTTTGTACTAGCGCCATCTAGTATGATGGTACGGAACCCTTTGTACTAGCGCCATCTAGTATGATGGTACGGAACCCTTTGTACTAGCGCCATCTAGTATGATGGTACGGAACCCTTTGTACTAGCGCCATCTAGTATGATGGTACGGAACCCTTTGTACTAGCGCCATCTAGTATGATGGTACGGAACCCTTTGTACTAGCGCCATCTAGTATGATGGTACGGAACCCTTTGTACTAGCGCCATCTAGTATGATGGTACGGAGTCCTATGTGTGCCGTTCTGATTCGCACTTGGCCGGTTTTTTAATGTATAATATGGTTATGTACGTTTTACTTTGTTACTTTATATAAATAAATTAATTAATTACGAGTATTCCAAGAAAAATCGGATTTAGGTACCTCCCATACAAATCCAGTTTTTATGTTAATTTTTCTCAAAAATAACTCTAGTCATTTGATAAAACTTTGTGAATAACTAATATTTAATAAGATTTACTGTACTAAGTAGAAAATGATTCCAGGAAAAAACCCATTAAAGTACCTTCCATACATAACCAAATTATTTGTAAATTTTTAATGAAATTTGATATAAACTTATTCTTTGCTATTAAAGGTCCCCAGGAAGCTCAAGTGTCCGTACAAACGTAGTTCAGCTTCAATACAAAAACTACATGCCGGATCGAATCCAAGCTTTGCAAATATATTGAGTAGACTAGACACATAACGATGTTTGTAATTAGTTTTCATCGTAGTAAATTAAAACATAACTAAATGATACCTAAAATTAGTTTTGTACTTCAAGTTTCAAACTGCTCTTATATTTTTCCGTTTTCTATTAGTACATCGAAAACTAAAAAGAAACATTGCTTTGTGTCTACTTAATATATTTGCAAAGTTTGGATTCAATCCGGCGTGTAGTTTTTGTATTATAGGGGAACTACGTTTGTATGGAAACTCGAGCCTTCTGCAGACCCTTATGTTTATTGTTGGCTTGTGTATGCCCGACTACGACAGACGGTGAAGGCTTCGCGAGAAAGTATGCACAGCTTGGCTGTACAATTTATTTCATTTCATCGTGGTCAAAAACAGTAGGCCGGGGCTTATACGGTGTTTTCCACTAAATTTCTAGGTAGTTTTCTAAAAAAATTATACAAATGAAAAAAAAAACATAAATGTCAAATAACACTACAAGCTAATAGGGTATCATCATTACAGCTCATATACGTCCCCACCGAGGGGCTCGAGCCTACCCTGAATCAGGGCGATTAGGCCTTAGTCGACCACGCGGGTCCAGTGCGGGTTGGTCGACTTCACACACAACCTTCGAGTTTCTTCGCAGGCGTGTGCAGGTTTCCTCACGATGTTTTCCTTCACCGTTAAAGCAATCGGTAAGTAATAGGGTATATGCATGGATTTTTGTTATCGCATTTCTTAAAAAAAATTAAAATTTTGCAAAAAAAATGTCACAAAGTGAAATTTAAATCGGCCAAGAAATAAGGAAGATCTAAGCATTTTTAACTACTAATTAGACAGAGAGATGCGATATGTAAATGTGACGACATAAAACATACGGTCCAATATAAACTCTATGCTACATTCTGTTTTGCTAGAAAAAGATACAGATAAATCTTTAATGGCTTACATCTTGCATATTTTTATAGTTATTCAAAAATAACTTTTCTATACCGTTTCTTATATGAATGAGCTTTTATTAAAGCAAAAAAATCATTCATATTTCCCATTGGTTTTATTTCAACAAAGTAACGAACGTAATTAAGTTCTCTATAAAACGAATAAAGGAGCATTTGGGTCATAATAGGTTCTCTTTTCACACAAAAACGTACATTTTTCCCGCTTTTTATTCAAAAAATCCCCTAATAGCGCACGATTAAGCTAAAGTACCACGTAGCGACAGTTATGAATCAAATTCATGAAATTTCTATCCTATATAACAAGTACCAAGTACGTAAGTATATTACGGTACTGTAGGGTTGCCAAGCATCCTGTTTTCCCAGGATGTGTCCTGCTTTTTAGCTGACTTCAAAAAAGGAGGAGGTATCTCAATGCGACCGTATTTTTTTTAATGTGTGTTCGCGTATAACTTCGTCGTTTATAAACCGATTTTAATGATTCTTGTTTTGTTGGAAAGGAGATATCCCAAGGGTGGTACCATGATAAGGAAACAAGGATCTGATGATGGCATCCCAGAGAAATCGAGGGGAACCTTAGTTTCCTGTTTGAATTCGGTTTTTTTTCTTCAAAATTATGGAGTGTCCTGAATAGTTTTTAAGTAGTGTCCTAGGTTCGGGTGAATTGTGATTTTTGGGAATCGAGTATATTATCTATACCCAGCAGGGGTGCGATAGACATTGAAGAGCATCAAAAAAGGTCAAACACAAGATTACAGTCTTAGGCAGGAACTTCTAAAGGTCAACCACAAGATTATAGTCTTAGGCAGGGACTTCCAAAGGTCAAACACAAGATAACAGTCTTAGGCTGGGACTTCTAAAAGGTCAAACAAAAGATTACAGTCTTAGTTCTTTAGGACTTTTAAAGCCTTAGACACTTTCTTTAAGAAGTTTTATTTTATTTTTTATTTTGAATGAGGCATACCGATGGCGTATTACACCTTTCCATAACATAGTCAGTTCTTATTCTAATACAAATACTTATTATAGGTGTACACAACATTGACATAAAATTATTATTAAAACAACATGGAAAAATATTAACTAAGAAATTAATGAAATATTACTTTAAAATTTTGGCAATATATTATGTATGTTGTCGATATATAAGGAAATAGTACCTAGTTTAAGAAGGGACTGCAGCTTAATTTTTGCTATTAGTTGAGTTTCATTGATCTTATATTATCTTATATTAGCGTAATTACTATTAAATACTAGCTTTTGCTCGCGGCTGCGCCCGCGTGGACATAGTTTTGGTGACTGTCTTTGAGCGTTCTCAAGATCCCTCGGGAACTATGTCATGATATGCTAATTGGTAAATCATGTCGTTTCCCAACCCCTCAACCATTGCTGTGCAAAAAATCACAACAATCCATTGTTTCGTTGTGATGTTAAAGAAATTAACCAAAAAAAAGAATATTTTTTCAGTTCCCCCAGGAAATGCATCAGATTATGATATTTTCACAAGATATAAAGTGGCCTATGTCCTTCCCCGTTACAAAGGCTACCTGCATGCCAAATTACATCAGGATTGGTCAAGGTGTTCAAGCGTGAAAAGGTAACAAACAAACAAATAATTTACATTTATAATATTAGTAAGTATTGTTCTTTTATTGCGTCCTGTTTTTAAACATCAATGTTCTGGTATTCCGAATTTGGGGATGGCAACCCTACGCTACTGTAATGTGGTATTGTGTTTGTTTTATTCAGCAGGGTTACGTTTTTACATAATGTGATTTGGAGTAAATAGGATTATGTCAAATCGTATTGCGTTACGGAAAACAATGAGAAAACCGACACCTCCCGCTAAAACTGTAGCTATAAGTTCTACACAACCTTCTGTGTCAATGGATAAAGCTGATTGGGTCCGAAGTTCCTGAAGCTTAGTATCGACACAGTGCAGAACTAGTTTCGGTTGTGGCCAAACAAAGTGATGTTAAGCCAGATAAAGCGAGACAGTGAAAATGAATTTAGTATCGATTTCTTTTGATTATAAATGATTCGTTTGCTACCCGTAAATATATACAAAGTTATAAACTGGTGATTTTTGTTACCCCCTACGAGCTAACGAATGTTTCAGGAAATTTGGAAAGTATTGGTAACGTTAGGCATATAATCAATTTCATCATCATATCAGCTCATATACTTTTTCACCGAGGGTCTCGAGCCTACCCTGAATTGGGGCGATCGGGCCTTAGTCGATCACGAGGGCCAAGTGCGGGTAGGTCGACTTCGCACACAACCTGCGAGTTTCTTCGCAGGCGTGTGCAGGTGTCCTCACGATGTTTTCCTTCACCGTAAAAGCGTCGGATAAACGTATAAATACAAATGAAATCTAAATTCTAAAACACATTGGTACGTGGCAGGATTCGAACCGGACAGGAGGTAGCGGCCCTTGCCATTACGCCACCGACGCCACTATAAAATCAATTTAAAAGGAAAATTATCACTGCCAAGTAGGCTTACCTAGTTTAGGTGTAATATGTGCAGTTGGATTTGTAAAAGTTCATAGATTTTCCATACAAAATGTTCTATACCAAGTGCAAAAATAACTTCTTTAAAAAAATATACATTTATTAATTGAGAAAACTTTGCGCGTGTTCTCGACACGCACATGGCCACTTTTTATTTGAATTTAGATTTCATACGAGTATGTACGTTTATCCGACGCTAGTACGGTGAAGGAAAACATTGTGAGGAAACCTGCACACGCCTGCGGAGAAACTCGCAGGTTGTGTGTGAAGTCGACCAATCCGCACTGGACCCGCGTGGTCGACTAAGGCCCGATCACCCTAATTCAGGGTGGACTCGAGCCCCTCGGTCGGGACGTATATGAGCTTAATAATGTACATGAGGGTCATGTAATGCATGGGATTTGTGATTTTTTTTAATGATTAAATGCATTTTACAAACGCCTTTACAGCTCATTTTAGTACCTCACATGAAAAGGAAGATAAGGTCAGGTTAAACCTTGCAGCACGCCCCATACGGGTGCCATAAAGTGCTGTGAGTTTAAATTAAGCGTTCGCAAGTTTTATTATCAGTTAGCCAGTGTTGCAATGAATAATAAGGAGCTTGGAGTTTCGAGGAAGCCGCGGCGTTGGCGCCAGCGTTCCACGGCTGCAATATAGATAGCTTTAACAACAACCTGCAGCTATTTGAAAAACGAACAAACTTTCCAGATGGGTAACTTTGATTCCTCCCTTGTTTCCTTGAACTTGTTTTATTATAATTAACACAAATTTAAAACTTGAAAGCCAAGAAACGTTTCTGAAATTGTGAAGATTAGCTAAATTAGGGTTAGAAATTTACTACATAGTATTTTTATATTTTAATTTGGTTTATTATCATATTAATTTTTCCCTGACATTGTTTTTTTTTACCAAATCCGTAGGAATTGTAATTACCTGGTAACCCTAAAATTTATTTCAAATGTAACCCACACATTGTGTAATTAAATAGTTTGCCTGAAGATAGTGTTCCAAACCGGTCGCTGACAAATTATAAACGCAGTTTTATTTCTATTATGTGGAATTAGTGTAGATTTATACCAATATGTGTTATCTAATGTTCCACCAAGAACCTACAATCCAAAGTATCAACTACTACAGATTAGGTCGGCGGTTATGTCGTTCTCGTATCGCATTGATAAATGTTGCCTTCTATTACTATACAAGATCTACTGAAACAGACGTTTGGTTGATTGACTACACAGTATCTATCACAAATGTTCGTGCGGATGGTGGCGCATCGGGATCCGGGTCGTTCCTTTCCCTCTAATATGGTTGATGGGAGCGATGGCTAACTCACGCGTTATACTCGTGACCGGGTGCTGTCCGTGTGAACAGGCCTACTCTTGTCAAAGGTATCAATAATTTTTATGTATAACTTTTCGTGTCATATTGTGTTCATGTTCTAATGAGATAATCTGGTTTATATCAAGTATTTAATTTTGACGTTATTAACTAATATTTGTTTATTTCTTGATTTTTCACAAATGACATTGTTATTATTATTTTATGACTATCAGAAAGAGTGTAATTTGCACCTATTTTTAATAAATATATTGAATTGAATCACACTGTGATTGTAAATACCTGAGTGTACTACACGTTTTAAACGTAAGCAACATAAGCTAAAATTGGGTCCCAACAACCCTCTCGACCATTGAGAAACCTTCTTTTACAACCCAGCTTGATAAATTGGAGGTCGCCAAAACTCTACCCCATTGATTGACGGAGCCCCAGGAGAAAGGGATCGATGCCCACTCGCAGGGCGCGGGCGCTGGGCGTGCGAGTATGTCACGGGCAGGGAAACATTTTATGTGCGGCTTAATCTGCCCCAAGGGGTCGGCTCCATTAATTAGCTTGGTCATCCGCAGCCTTCGAGGTTTTTGCGGCTACAATTGACGTATGCTTTCTACGGGTTTCGGAACCCTGCTACCGCTTTGTCTTGATGAAATATTTTTTGTTTAACTTTTACTGAAGGGGTAGTAGCTGAAAATCAGCGCTGTGATCTTTGTGATGACCAGCATATGCTGAGCTGCTACCTTTTCAGTGATAGGTACAAACTATTGTATTTTAAAAACTACGCAATATTTCACTTGTGTGTACTTATCACTGAATAAACATTTATTCTATTCTTATTCTATTCTTTTTAGGGTTCCTTACCGAAAGGGTAAAAACGGGACCCTATTACTAAGATTCCGCTGTCAGTCTGTCTGTCCAAGTGTCACCAGGCTGAACCGTGATAGCTAGACAGTTGAAATTTTCACAGATGATGTATTTATGTTGCCGCTATAACAAAAAATACTAAAAATTAGAAAATGTAAAGGTCTCCATACAAAAACATGTTTTTTTTAAACGTGAAGAAACTAGCGTCATCTAGTATGACGGTACGAAACCTTTTATGCGCAGTTCTGACTCGCACTTTATAACTCCGCTACCAAAAAATCGGCCAAGAGCAAGTCGCATTTACGCACGAGGGTTCCGTACCGCTACACAAATACTCCACTCATTTTAATAGTTATACTAATTCATTACAAACAAAAGACATCAACGCGAGTCCCAGACTATTTTTTTCCCGTTCCAACTCCTAACAGTTGGGTTAGAACAATATTATTTATATCTCTAGCCGTTTTTTTTATTCTTAGTATATAGATAGAAATATAGATAGATATATTCTACGTTTATTTGTCACTACAATAACAGACATCCTTACTAATATTGTAAACTAGCCGTCCGCCCGTTTTTGATTTTCCCGTGGGAATAAGACGTTTTCTCAGGGTAAAAAGTAGCCTATGTCCTATTCCAGGATCTGAAATAGATATGTGTCAAGTTTCATCCCGATCTGTCTAGTGGTTGAAGCGTGAAAGGGTAACAAACATTCTACTGTGACCGGTCTTGCGTTGCCCGCATCCAGCGGCTTCACGCGAACTTCACCAGGTGACCTTGAGCCTTCTTATGAGGCCCATAGTAAGCTACCATGTCTCAGTTCCGTAAGTCATCACTGGCAACACACACTGGTCAAAGACCTTAGTCTTGAGATACTACGGTATTTGGGACGTGGATGATATTGCGAAGTTTCCCGAACGCTGCTCAGCCAAGTCGGATTCGTCAATTGATCTCTTTCTTGTAGTTGGACTTACCTAGCTGGACTGTTTGTCCCAGGTATACATATTCAGACAGACAGATAGACGAACAGACAGACAAAAATTCCAAAAGTTAATGTTTTGGCCTCTATATCGTTAGTAATGTCTACCACAGTTATTATTTTCCAAAAATATTTCATCTACAGACCCGGCCCGTTACAGTTTTATTATATGTATAGATTATATGATGCAAGTACACTCTCGTATAAACATCTCCTAATTTTAGTGGATATATGTAAGGTATATATGTAAGGTATATATATATATATATAGGCTTTTCTATATTGTTATTTCCACTTATACTATTCTTTACTATATGTAAGCTGTTGCTTTCCCAAAACTGTAAACATAAAAAAAAACAATACTAGTAGTTATAAAAAAAACCCGATCACCCAAGTTCTGATTATATATGTGGCTACGTTATGAATGTATCATCATATCAGCTCATATTCGTCCCCACCGAGGGGCTTGAGCCTACCCTGAATTAGGGCGATCGGGCCTTAGTCGACCACGCGGGCCCAGTGCGGGTTGGTCGACTTCACACACAACCTTCGAGTTTCATCGCAGGCGTGTGAAGGTTTCCTCACGATGTTTTCCTTGACCGTAAGGCGCTTTGCACACGACGGGGCGGGGCGGGCCGGTCAATTTCGCCGCCAACGATAGCACATAGGGAATCCTATACTACCAACGCACATGGAGGCGGCGCGGTCGACGCGGTCTTTTGGTCCTCTATGTGCGTTGGTAGTATAAGATACCGGCCAAAACTCGTTTCCTAGAAGTAGAAAGGGCACAACGTAGTCTTATCAAAGTGATATATTTCAAGAAAATGACATTCCCCACGGAAGATCTATATCACCTTTCTGGTTTGCTGACAGTAAGACAATTATATATTACACTTGCAGTCCTAAAGAAACATACCATTTTACCATACGATTCTAGCATTATGAGTAGAAGAAGGAAAGATATCGTCGCGAAAGTACCTAGAACAAATACTGTATTCGCTAGTAGACAATTTAATAAACGTGTGTCTCATTTGTACAATCTAGTTAATTAAGATCTTGATATTTATAGCAAATTATATTATGAATGCAAGAAAGCTATAACAAAATGGCTACAAACTAAGAGTTATGACGAAACTGAAAAATTATTAGACCACTCATAGTAGGTACACACGCACACACACACACACACACACACATACACACACACACACACACACACACACACACACACACACACACACACACACACAACACACGCATATACACGCACCTAATTTTATTCTAAATAGTTTTAATTTTTTTTATTACCTTATTATTATTATTTTTTGTAAGTTTTGTTTTTATTGTTTTTTGTTTTTGTTTTTTATTGATTTTGTATAATCAGCTTAGGTATAGTTTCTATAGTATGTAAAGATAAGGAAGAGCGGTGCCTCCTGACACAGGCTTTGTTTTAGCTTAAAAGGAGGCTCCAGCCATAGTCGTGTATAATATTACCTATATGGAGAAAATAAACATTTTTATTTATTTATATTATTTTCTTTATACCCTTTGTGCTATCGTTGGCGGCGAAATGGACCGGCCCGCCCCGCCCCGTCGTGTGCAAAGCGCCTAAGAGCATCGAATAAACGTACATATGAAATCGAAATTCGAAAACACATTGGTAGGTAGGTACATGGCAGGATCGAACCACAACTGTATGTATATCAAAAATGAATTATTAATGTAGGCATATTGAAGACACGAAGACGATATGTTTTGACTAATGTTTGGTTGACCCAGTTGTTGGACATCGGGACAATGCGCCAGATACTGGCCACTAAATAATGCTTCAACCTATCGATCCAAGTTATTTTCAGCACTATTTGAGTCTTGCTGTAGACACAATGTTCGAGAACTGTTAATAATTAAGGCAAATTAGCTTGTCCTGATTGAATGTCCAGATATAATTTTAAACCTGATATAACCTTCAGGGATTTACTCCAATAAAAGTCGTGGAATTCTCTTCGCATTGTTTTATTCCATCGATTTTAAATATTATAATATCCACAGCGAAAGGCACGCAGTGCCATATCAAAACTAAACCACACCCAGGACACTTCATGCAACGGGCCAAAAATGACATTTCCCAATACGATTGACGGATCAAACAAAATGGCGGCGAAATCCTATACGTTCGACAACCAAACTGTAACCAATCTGTATCAATCTGGGTAACGAGGGGGTGAGGTCGCAATCTAGAGAGCGGCAGGGAGTGTCCATAATGTATGATAGTACTAAAATATATATAATGAAAATGAAAATGAAAATTTTATTAACAACATGTTCTGTTGCACGTTAATGTACTTAAAATACAATTGAAGTACAAATCAATTTATAGTATTAATAATATTATTAATAATATATGAAATATATGTTTGTCGACCAGCTTTTCCAAAGCCTTCAGCAGAAATGATGAGAGGCTTATGGGTCTATGAGACCTCGGTTCATCATATCTATCTCTTCCTGGCTTTGGCAAGAAGACAACCTTCACACGTCTTCAGATTTTTGGAATATATCCGAAGGCGATACACGCTTTATATAGCCTACATAATGGCTTAAGTAGCGCCTTTGATCCTTTTTGTAGTACGATGGGGTAGATCCCATCTGGTCCTGGCGATTTCAATGGTTGAAAGCTACCCATAGACCATAGTAGCTCTTGCTCATTTACTACCTTCTTAGCTACGTCCCAGTCTTTTTTCCTCGTTTGAGTCTTCAGCTCATTCCGAGTTACTAGGTCATCCTTTTCGCTATCTGTTATTTCATAGCCCGGGAAGTGGGTTTCAAACATCACTTCCATTGTTTCCTTTCCAGATTCAGTCAGTTTTCCCTCTTCGGTCCTGATAGATGTTAGCTGATCTGATTTTGTAACAGAGAGCGCCTTTGAGAGTCTTATTCCTTCAAGAATATTGTCAATACTTTGACAGCGTTCTCTCCACTTTTCGTTTTTCTCTTACGCACTTCTAGGTTAAATTTAGTAAGAGCTCTTGAGTACTCAGTGAAGTCATTTTTCTTCTTGGCTTCATTGAATGCCCGTCTTGTGTCTCTCCTCATTTTTTCAAGATCAGAGCTCCACCACAAATCCTTGTTAGCCATGACAGCTTTTTCAGGACAGTTTTTAATCCAGGCAGTTTGTATTGCGTTAAAAATACTATCCGCCTCGATCTCTATGTCAAGTACAGAGTTTAGTTTACCTCGCACTTCACCTAATTCATCATTTAGATCCATCACGTAAGATTCCCATTCAGTGTTCCGTGGGTTTCTCCTTCGTACAGTCTGTATCTGGTTATCAGTTCTGTAGGTACTTAAAACTTATGTATCTATGATCAGAACCACTAATTTCGTTAGATACATGCCAATTAATTATGTCCTTACTTGCCCTGTTGGAGGCAACCGTGATGTCAATGACCTCGGCCCTTCTAGAATTGACGAACGTTGGTTCATTGCCTCTATTTAGAATTTTAGCGGAGAACTTACTATGTATTCTAATAGGTCCTCCCCCCTTTTATTGATATCTGATGTGCTTCCCCAGACCGTGTGATGTGAATTAGCATCACATTCTATAATAAGATCAAATTGATTCTTACCGCAGTGCTCGACTAGCTACGTCTCTTCATAGGGCATGTATGCAGAAGCCATGATGACCTCGCTCCTGCCCCCTTTCATGATCTTAACTGTTGTAAGATCTCTGGAACATAATTCGTATAAGGGCATTGCATATACGCCAAAAAAAACCGACTTCAAACGCACTAGTCGCCACTACGATTTTTGAAGTTTCCTCTCGATTTCTCTGTTATGAAATCATCAGATCCTGATTTCCTTATCATGGTACCACCCTTGGGATATCTCCTTTCCATCAAAAAAAGAATCATCAAAATCGGTTCATAAACGACGAACTTATGCGCGAACACATATAAAAAATATTATACGGTGGAATTGAGAAACCTCCTCCTTTTTTTGAATTCGGTTATAAATATTGACTAATAATAAAAATATTAAACATGGTTAATACCCTACGAGAAAAAAACAATTTAAATTTCACCTGTATTGTATGTTTACGCAAAACGTATCGTGGTCGACCCCAGTTTGGAAATAACGGACAAGTCGCGGACGCCACTTTATTCCACTCACGTACGCATCGCGCGCGCACAATGAGGATGCAAACATGTGCTCGGCACGCATGAAACACCCTCCCCACTGGATCTGATTCACTCGGTATGGAGTGTGGTGTTAGGAAAATTAAAGCAACCCTCTTTGGTATGGGGATTGATTATGATACACTAGCTTTTGCCCGCGGCTTCGCCCACGTGGACATAGCTTTTATGACTCTTTTTGAGGGTGAGTGGTGCGCGAGCCGCAATCAGCTCGCAAGCGTGGACATGAGTTTTCACCAGGTACCACACAAACTGTATCGGGCTATTCGGATTAGCAGTCTTTGTCACTTCCCACCCCCTCAACAAATTCTATACAAAAAATCACTTTAATCCGTTGCTCCGTTGCGACGCCACCAACGTGTGCGAGCGTAGAAAACAGTTGTCCCCAGATCCCTCGGGAACTATGTCAGGATATACTTATTAGTAAATTATATCATTTTCCACCTCATCTCTGTGCTAAAAATCACACCAATCCATTTTTTCATTACGATTTTAAATAAAACGAACATAGAGTATAGTTTTAGTTTCCTCAGGAACTGCATCGGACCATGATAATTTCCACAGATAAAAGGTTGACTATTTCATTCCCAGTGATACAGGCTACCTGCATGCCAAATTTCATCAAGATTGGTAGAGGTGTTGAAGTGTAAATAGGTAACAAACAAACAAACACATTTTCACATTTATAATATAAAGTAAGGATTTCTAAATCTTAAATAAAATATAGAGCGTCGGTGGCAAAACGGTAAGGGCCACTATCTCCTGTCCGGAAGGCCGTAGTTCGAATCCTGCCACTTACCAATATCTATACGAATATCGATTTCATACTGGTACGTACGTTTATCCGACGCTCTTACGGTGAGAAAAACATCGTGAGGAAACCTGCACACGCCTGCGAAGAAATTCGAAGCTCATGTGTGAAGTCATCAACCCGCAATGGGCCCGTGTGATCGTCTAAGGCCAGATCGCCCTAACTCAGGGCAGGTGGAGCCCCTTGGTGGGGACGTATATAAACTGATATGATGAAATATTATCAAAAAACTAATTCATATTATTATAGGTATCAATCTAGTAATAAAATTTCCTAACAATATTAATATGGGTCAAATCCTCGAGTCGTATCAGCTCCAAAAGAGCCCAAGACGCACTTCTCGTTACCGCGCTGGATGGCAATAGACAACCTTAGCAGCAGGTAGGACCTCACGTCACATCTCCTCTCTCGAAGGCGAAGGCCAATCTTCTTTGTGAAGGCAAAGGCTTCTGAGGGTTCAGCAGCCGGTTGTCTCACAGACCAGCGGCACAAAGCAGTAATTTGCCTTCAAGACCGAGTACTTATTATGCTTCTTTCTCACCGCGAATTGAGCAGCAGTACCGTACGGGTGAGGAGTGAGGCAAAAAAAGTGGCTTCCCAAAGCAGACACGTTCCTCCCTGCCATAGCGCCTGTTTAAACCCTCCGGCCTTTTGCCATCAGATCGACTAAAGCCTGGCCGGCGGCTGCATCAAAGATGGAATATTCCATCTGGCCGAGACCAGTGCCCTCCGAGTGAGGTCATTAAGGAATTGGTGACGTGGTAATCTTCACAAACACGACTGCAACTCAGTGAGTGATGGCCAATTGCCACCACCGAGGACCCGCAAATACATTGATGAGGTTCACAGATATTGATATTGCAGGCGGAGAGCAACTGCCACACGCAAATAGTCGCCGTCAGAAGAGTTCCCATATCCTGTGCCTCCTGTTAAAAGATGCTAAACTCGATTTATGTGTTTTTATTTTTTTACACGATTGGAATCTGTAAAAATATACCTCTCTGTTCGTCTATGAAACACATCGCTACGTACCATAGTTCCAGAGTTTAAAGTAGCGTATGCTGAAAAATACATAAATGAAATCCACTCAAAAGTATGAAATAATATTTTAATGTTTTAATACAACTTAAGCGCGTTTTAATATCCCTGCAGTGCCATCTATTGACATTCTGCTACTATGATTATAATGTTTGGTATGTGTAGCTAATATATAGAAAAAAGTACTCTATTGTTATTATTATAAGTATCGATAAATAATTTCCCACGGGACCTCTTTAGTTTTCCGGGATAAAGAATACCCGACTATACAATGATGGTCAAAACACCCCATCCCAATGTAAAGGTTTCATATTGTGACGTTGAGTCATTCTAAAGATACAATTTTTTGTATTCCTGTAGGAATCCTAATTTTTTTGGGATTCACAATGTCCCAGTTTTAGTTCGCGATAAGGGTATCAACGTGTAAAATTTGATTGTAATAGGTCAAGCCACATTTGCGTGGTGAGCCATTCTATAAATGAATACTTTTGATTTTCCACGGGAACTCTTGAATTTTCTGGGATAAAAATTATCCTATATGTTAACCCGGGCTATAAAGAACCATCATACAAAATTTCATCAAAATCGGCCTGGTAGTTTTTGCGTGATGCGCGAACATACAGACAGACAGACAGACAGACAGACAGACAGACAAAAATTCCAAAAGTTGTTGTTTTGGCCTCTGTATCGTTAGTAATGTCCACCACAGTTATTATTTTCCAAAAATATTTCATGTACAGACACGGCCCCGTTACAGTTTTATTATATTATAGATAGATATCTTCAGACTAGGCCAAAACCATTCAACTGTTTAGGGTCTTGAAAATCTTACTAATGTTATAAACGTGAAAGTTTGTATGTATGGATGGATGTTTGTAACTCTTTCACGAAAAAACTACTGAACGTATCTGGCTGAAATTCGGTAGGTAGACAGATTAGGACCTGGATTTACATATAGGATACTTGTGTTCACGCTCGCGAGCCCTGCGCACCCTCGAAGACAGTCATAGAAACTATGTTCACGCGAGCGAAGCCGCTGCTGGCAAAATATAGTCTTAATATAATAAAACTGTAACGGGGCCGTGTCTGTACATGAAATATTTTTGGAAAATAATAACTGTGGTGGACATTACTAACGATACAGAGGCCAAAACAACAACTTTTGGAATTTTTGTCTGTCTGTCTGTCTGTCTGTCTGTCTGTATGTTCGCGCATCACGCAAAAACTACCGGGCCGATTTTGATGAAATTTTGTATGGTGGTTCCTTATATCCCGGGTTAACATATAGGATACTTTTTATCCCAGAAAATTCAAGAGTTCCCGTGGGAAAATCAAAAGTATTCATTTATAGAATGGCTCACCACGCAAATGTGGCTTGACCTATTACAATCAAATTTTACACGTTGATACCCTTATCGCGAACTAAAACTGGGACATTGTGAATCCCAAAAAAATCCTATATAAAATTTGGGTTCCTACAGGAATGCAAAAAATTGTATCTTTAGAATGACAACGTAAAAATATGAAAAATACATTGGGATGGGGTGTTTTTGACCATCATTGTATAGTCGGGTATTCTTTATCCCGGAAAACTAAAGAGGTCCCGTGGGAAATTATCTATCGATACTTACAATAATATTACTAGAGTACTTTTTTCTATACATTAGCTACACATACCATACATTATAATCATAGTAGCAGAATGTCAATAGATGGCACTGCAGGGATAATAAAACACGCTTAAGTTGTATTAAAACATTAAAATATTATTTCATACTTTTGAGTGGATTTCTTATAAGTATTTTTCAGCATACGATACTTTAAACTCTGGAACTATGGAACGATAGCGATGTGTTTCATAGACGAAAAGAGAGGTATTTTTTTTACAGATTCCAATCGTGTAAAAAAATAAAAACACATAAATCGAGTTAAGAATCTTTTAACAGGAGGCACAGATAGATAGATAGATAGATAACACGTTTATTTGTCACTGCAATCACACACATATTATTACAATCATACATAATATAAAACAAAACATAACAAATTAAAAAAAGCAAAAAATAATAATAATACAAAAACATATGTGTGTTGCAGTAGTACAAAAGGGCCGTGACTCAGTGTGTTGATTTGCTCTTGCGAGCAATACACTGGTAATTCTGCCACAGCCCGAGGACTGTGTCGATTACAAGAAAAATGAAAATAAAAACGAGCAAACAAAACCAAAACTAATGTAATGAAAATACAAATATGTTTAGTGTGTATTTCTGTGCACAGATATGGGAACTCTTCTGACGGCGACTATTTACGTGTGGCAGTTGCTCTCCGCCTGCAATATCAATATCTGTGAACCTCATCAATGTATTTGCGGGTCCACAGCGGAGGCAATTGGCCATCACTCACTGAGTTGCAGTCGTGTTTGTGAAGATTCCCACGTCACCAATTCCTTAATGACCTCACTCGGAGGGCACTGGTCTCGGCCAGATGGAATTGATTCCAGACAGAATGGAATATTCCATCTTTGATGCAGCCGCCGGCCGGGCTTTAGTCGATCTGATGGCAAAAGGCCGGAGGGTTTAAACAGGTGCTATGGCAGAGAGGAACGCGTCTGCTTTGGGAAGCCACTTTTTCTGCCTCACTCCTCACCCGTACGGTACTGCTGCTCAATTTGCGGTGAGAAAGAAGCATAATAAGTACTCGGTCTTGGAGGCAAATTACTGCTTTGTGCCGCTGGTCTGTGACACAACCGGTTGCTGAACCCTCAGAGGCCTTTGCCTTCACAAAGGAGATTGGCCTTCGCCTTCGAGAGAGGAGATGTGACGTGAGGTCCTACCTGCTGCTAAGGTTGTCAATTGCCATCCAGCGCGACAACGAGAAGTGCGTCTTGGGCTCCTTTGGAGCTGATACGACTCGAGGATTTGACCCATATTAATATTGTTAGGAAATTTTATTACTAGATTGATACCTATAATGATTTGAATTAGTTTTTTGATAATATAGGTATATGTGTTATTTCATTATATCAGTTTATATACGTCCCCACCAAGGGGCTCGACCTGCCCTGAGTTAGGGCGATCTAGCCTTAGACGATCACGCGGGTCCATTGCGGGTTGATTGACTTCACACATAGCGGTTTCCTCACGATGTTTTTCTCACCGTAAGAGCTATTTAAGATTATTTAGCGTTATTTAAGATTTAGAAATCCTTACTTAATATTATAAATGTGAAAATGTGTTTGTTTGTTTGTTACCTATTCACACTTCAATACCTCTACCAATTTTGATGAAATTTGGCATGCAGGTAGCCTGTATCACTGGAAATGAAATAGTCAACCTTTTATCTGTGGAAATTATCATAGCCCGATGCAGTTCCTGAGGAAACTAAAACAATACTCTTTGTTCGTTTTATTTAAAATCGTAACGAAAAAATTAATTGGTGTGATTTTTAGCACAGAGATGAGGTGGAAAATGATATAATTTACTAATAAGTATATCCTGACATAGTTCCCGAGGGATCTGGGGACAACTGTTTTCTACGCTCGCGCACGTCGGTGGCGTCGTAACGGAGCAACGGATTAAAGTGATTTTTTGTATAGCATTTGTTGTGGGGGTGGGAAGTGACAAAGACTGCTAATCCGAATAGCCCGATACAGTTCCTGAGGTACCTGGAGAAAACTCATGTCCACGCTTGCGAGCTGATTGCGGCTTGCGCACCACTCACCCTCAAAAAGAGTCATAAAAGTTATGTTCACGTGGGCGAAGCCGCGGGCAAAAGCTAGTTAGAAATAAAATGTACAAACAGCCACGCTTTGCACTTTCACGCGAAGCCTTCACCGTCTGTCGTAGCCTGGCATACACAAATGTGATTAATAGATCGTTCGCTCATTTATCTGCATCTTCGATGAATGCCGCGAGCCAGCAGTGGCGCCACTCAAACACTCCGACAAAGGGGCCGCGCTGTTTATCAAACTATTTATCCAACTATTAAATAAAAATGAAATTGAATTTCTAAAGCGACATTAGTAAAAACCATTTTCGATCTGCAGTTGTTCTACCATTTTCCACTGTGCGGCGGCGCGGCGGTCTGCGCGATTAAACTCAAGGCGGCCTCTTTGACAGACATTTGTCGCGAGCCGCCAATGCTGCAGTTAATTCAGCAAGCGAATTTTATATATCAGCGGCCGATCGTAGAATTGGGCTGATCATAAAATGCCCAGGCATATCATAGAGGGGTTCCGAAAAAACTAACGTAAGTTTAGTTATTATTTTAGTAGCATGTCGTGTGTAACAGTAGAAAGGAGCCGATTTAGTTTTTTTGGATTATCTATACAGGGTGTAAAAAAATTGGTGTAAGACCCGTTAACTGAGGCTTCTACTTTATCATACTGAACAACTTTCCCCAAGGAACCCATAGCACACCTCAGTCACTGGCGATCAAATGTATGAAACAATCGCGTTCCTACGGACACAGTCTAAGCTCGTGTAGGTAAACGCGTACCATGCTTGTGTGAGTGAGATAAGACGTGCTAGGATTGCTGTGAGATATCTGAGCAGGGGTGGGCGGCACTTTCAACGGGAGGCAGGGAGTGACTATACTGTACGTAGTACTCTTTATTATACTGTGCCCATAGTCAACTCGCAAGAAAAATATTCTACGCTCCATACAAAAATGCACAAAATTGGTCAATCAGCTGATCGTTTTGTATGAAGAGTTCAAAAAATTTTTTTCGATTTTAGTAAGATTTAGAACAAAAGTTGTTCAGTTTGATGACTAGAAACCCCAGTCAACGGGACCTACACCAATTTAGTTACACGCTGTATAATAAGCCCGGGCATTTCATGATTTGCCCAATTCTACGATCGGCCGCTGACATTATATAAATAGTATATTGAGGACACCAGACAGATGCACCATATTCAAGGGTAGACTACGAACGTATGCATGAGCATAGTAACCTGATTCGATAAATACATACATACTAGTTTGATACCGTAAAAAAGTTAGTAAGTACGCTTTAAGAAGTAAAGTGCCTTGTAAGTTAGCAAGTACGCTTTAAGAAGTAAAGTGTCTTGTAAGTTAGCAAGTATGCTTTAAGAAGTAAAGTGCCTTGTAAGTTAACAACTGACGCTTAAAGAAGTAAAGTGTCTTGTAAGTTAGCAAGTACGCTTTAAGAAGTAAAGTGCCTTGTAAGTAAACAACTGACGCTTTAAGAAGTAAAGTGTCTTGTAAGTTAGCAAGTACGCTTTAAGAAGTAAAGTGCCTTGTAAGTTAACAACTGACGCTTTAAGAAGTAAAGTGTCTTGTAAGTTAGCAAGTACGCTTTAAGAAGTAAAGTGCCTTGTAAGTTAACAACTGACGCTTTAAGAAGTAAAGTGTCTTGTAAGTTAGCAAATACGCTTTAAGAAGTAAAGTGCCTTATAAGTTAACAACTGACGCTTTAAGAAGTAAAGTGTCTTGTAAGTTAACAACTGACGCTTTAAGAAGTAAAGTGCCTTGTATGTAATAAATAATATCATTGTGAACTTCCATCAACAACTTTGAATCGAACTTTTTTTATATTTTTTTATTCATAATTGGTAAGACCTTGGCATCATCACACCTGATGGTAAGTGACGATGATGCCGAAGATGAAAGCGGGCTACCAAGATTCCCCAACGCAATGGAGAACTGGCTATCTTATGTTCAAGCCGGAACACATCAATGTTGTTAACACTGATGTTTGGCGGCAAGACTTAGGATAAGATGGTGGTAGCTAGCCAGGCGGGCTTAGAAATACCTAAATCAGATAGTGGTCGTCCTGGATATGGGGACGTATATAATATATGTGTTTAAATGTATTTAACTACATATATATATAAATCTCTGGTTCCCATAGATGATCGTCATTTAATTAGCGAAAAAAAACTTGTACTCTTCATACAAATGAATGAGTTGATTGACCAATTTTTTTACATATTTGTGTGGAGTGTAGAATAGGGGATCGGACTGCTAGTCATTTGAGTAACTTTTTATGATCTGTCAAAAATGAAACTTTGTTCTAAACATGTTTGAAATATACCCACAAGTGACGTCATAGATTTTTAGCGTCATTGACGAACTTATTTTGTGAATTTGATCAATTAAAAATTGAAGACTTGATGGAAAAACAAAACAAGTAAGGTTTTTTGAAACTTCAAGAGTAAAGCAATTTAGGAAATCATATTTCAGAATTTATTTTTGATGCAGTCCGATCCCCTATTATTCTTTTTGAGAATCGACTATGGGGAAGTTGTTCAGTATGGTGAGTTGAAGTCTTACTAAAAAGCCTCCTACACCAATTTTCATACACTCTGTATAAGTTATTTTTTTTAATCCACAATTCGTAAGCTCTTGACATCATCTCACTCACCTGATTGTAAGTGATGTTGTAGTTATTCTGAGTAAAAAAAAGAACGCCAAAGGATTCGATATCTGCTTGGGGCATCTGCCTTTTCTTTACCTGTGGTCTCTTCTCTCTCTTATCGTGTGGTTTTGCACTTAGCATCACCCGCGGTCACGTGTAGGGCATTTTAGATTTACACCTACGGACGTGTGCATCGCGACCTTCATACACATCTGGAATCAGATGTGCAGGTTTCCTCACGATGTTTTCCTTCACCGTTGAAGCAATCGGCAAGTATATAACATACGTAACCTTCGAAAAACTTGATAAATTGGCCGTCCGGATTTGAACCCAGGACCTCTGGTTAAGAGGACCAACGTGTTACCGATTGAATCACCGACGTTTTTTTACCTGTGGTGTTGTTGAGGAACCAATTATGAAGTTAATACTAAATTATTCATCATCATCATATCAGCCGACGGACGTCCACTGCTGGCTATGTCCCCCAATGATTTCCATGACGACCGGTTCTGCGCTGCCCGCATCCAGCGTCATCCCGAGACCTTCACAAGGTCATCGGTCCACCGAGTGGAAGACCTACCTTCGCTACGTTTTCCGGTGCGCGTTCGCCACTCGAGAACTTTACTGCCCCAACGGCCATTTGTTCTACGAGCTATGTGCCCCGCCCACTGCCACTTCAGTTTAGCAATTCTGAGAGCTATGTCGGTTACTATTTTTTATTATTATTCATTATTGTTAAGCTATTGGCATCATCTCATCATTCACTTTGGTTTTAATACTAAATGTTGCCCCCAAAACCATGGAACAGCTGAGAGCTGAAAACAGCTCGAAAAACACGATAAAGAAAATAAGGTAATCTATTAGTTAGTCTGACAGTTATTGGTTCGGTAAACTTAGGACCAACCACTCATGAATAGTTAAAACGAGAGCCAGAGCCAGTAAAGTAAAGGTTTGTGCACACACAGTTGCCACAAACAGACACGGTAGCACTTGTTTATAGCGTCTGTATACTTACAGCTGTCTCGATTTCTTTCACGTTTCAGTAGAAAAAAGTAGAAGTATTCGTAGTTTTACGGTTTACGGATTCCCGTGAGGTGTCAGTGTGAGCATGGCTTACGTTTTGGTTTGGAGGCATGCGCGGCGCGGCCGACGGAGCCCGCTCGGCGCTCGCTGCCACCACAGTGTGGCCCGCTGCCACGGGACGCGGCCGCGATTCCCGGTTCCGCCGCTAAAGCCGGCTTACGTAAGTCCAGTTGAAACCCGCACGTGTATTTGTATAAACGTCACCACGCACGCATAAAATGTGATTTTGCATAACGTACTGTATAATATTTAAAGCGCACTTGTTGAAAATTGGAGTGTGTTATTGTTAGTGGGTGAACTAACTGGTGTGTACATGACATTTATTTTGGGTGTTGGTTGTTCCTGAATATTGTTGTTCACGGGATGAATAGTAGGTAAGCTACCAGTATCATTAGATACCAATTTTATCTTTCGAATATATCTGGATTTTCAATTTGAATTACGGAATGACGAGTTACCTAGTTACGAGCGTCGGTGGTGTAATGGCAAGGGCCGCTACCTTCATTCCGGGAGGTCGTGGTTCGAATCCTGCCACGTACCAATGTGTTTTCGAATTTCGATTTCATATGTACGTTAATCCGATGCTCTTACGGTGAAGGAAAACATCGTGAGGAAACCTGCACACGCCTGCGAAGAAACTCGAAGGTTGTGTGTGAAGTCGACCAACATGGGCCCGCGTGGTCGACTAAGGCCCGATTCGCCTAGTTCAGGGTAGGCTCGAACCCCTCGGTTGGGACGTATATGAGCTGGTATGATGGCTAGTTACTTACCTAAGCATAGGTAAATGTATTTTCATCTCTACTGTTCGGAAAGTTTAATTTTCATGAGTAGATAGCCGGGTGGAACATTGCTTTTTCATCCCTAGGGTGGAAAGTACTTAAGTTACGTCATATTATTAAATTAAAATAAAATAAGAGGTTTTCATATCTTAACTCAGCTATACATTAAACGACGTATTTTTTACGATCTATAGGTTGATATTAAAATCATTTTACAGGTGGTCTATTCTTTTCACAATTACAGAGATCAACATTTAAAATCATTCCTTTATTCTGCTGCCCATGGCCATGATAGCATGACACTTTTTTTTTCACGTTTCGTCATGACCATCTAGATTCACGTCGTGACCAACTCGATTACGTACAATCTAGTCGGCCGTGGCAAGTGGCAATTGCGAAAAGGTTGGAGGTTGGATATAGGTATACATATTTTAAATTTTAACTGTGTTTTATGAAATGTGCGTGTAGTATTTTATTTTCCTCACAGTCGAAATTAAAAGCAGAGTGTTTAACTTTCACTTCGTTTGAGCGCCAATATTATGTCGAGTGAAATTGGTTACTTTCTACCCTTGGTTAATAATCTACTATTTCATCATACTCATTCGAAAAACGACGATTGGTTCCTTAATAAGTGCGAACAAAATAGTTTCTCTCTTCTAATTGGTCTGTGTTCGTGCTTGGAGTTTTATCTTTCTCTTTTGATTGGTCTATTGAATTCTATACATACGAGTTTTTTTTCGTTTTTGGATTGTGATAAAAAATTATGTGTATTACTCGGGGTCAAAATTTTTCTTTTTTATGTTGCGTATATTTAATTCATCGCGAAGCTTAGGATTCTACTTTAGAATCCTTTGCTTCGCTCAGAATTCAAACTAACGCCATCGTGGAATAAATATTACTTTGCAATGTATGTATATTTGTTTGGGTGGAATCTTGCAAGTTAATTTTGACTTCCCGGTTTCCGATTGAGCTAAATTTAATAATGTGTATGTATATCGTGTGACAATTCAATATTAAAAACTTGTACCTAAAAACTTTAGGTTTTTCGAAAATTATTTTAATCAGGTACTGACAATGTCATTTTGTTGTATTTAACAAAGACTTTAAAAAACAAAGGTGAAGGAAAATATCGCGAGGAAACCTGCACACGTCTGCGAAGAAACTCCAAGGTTTTGTGTGAAGTTGACCAACCCGCACTGGGCCAGCGTGGTCGACTAAGGCCCGATCGCCCTAATTCAGGGTAGGCACGAGCCCCTCGGTGGGGACGTATATATTAGCTGATTTGATAACAAAGACTTTAATTTTTGGAATTTGTGATGTGGGAGAACGTCTTCAAGTCAAGAGTCATAGAGTTGTCAGGCACACGCCTTCTTCCTGAAAGTACAACACAATGGATATTTCAAGAGACTGACCTCTTCAAATGTTTGTAAAGCTTAGTTGCTTCAAATGTTTCTTAAAACAATTGGAAAGCTGACAGCATCAAAATAAATTAAGAACTCTTGATCATTAAATTGTGAAGCGTCGGTGGCTCAATCGGTGACGACACGGTCCTCCTTACCAGAGATGCCGGGTTCAAATCCGAACGGCCAATGTACCAATGAGTTATTCGAAACTTACGTACTCACTGAATGCTTTAACGGTGAAGGAAAACATCGAGGGAACCTGCTCACGCCTGCGAAAAAACTCGAAGGTTGTGTGTGAAGTCGACCAACCCGCACAGGGCCCGCGTGGTCGACTAGGGCCCGATCGCCCTAATTCAGGGTAGGTTCGAGCCCCTCGGTGGGGACGTATATGAGCTGATATAATGATGATGATCATTAATTTGCCCTCCTGAAACCTTACTCGTTTAGTTTTCCATCAAGTCTTTGGTTATTTATTCACCAAAATCACAAAATGAGTATTTAAAAAACGATGGAAAACTATGACGTCACGCCTGGGTGTTTCAAACATTTTAAGCACAAAATGTCGGTTTTGACAGATGATAAAAAGTATAACTCAGATGACTAGCTGTCATCATTCCTAGTACCTGGGCGATTAGCTTTGCTCGGGGCAAAGTACCCAGAGCCAGAAAAACATTAAAAAATACGATGAAACCTATCTAAATCGATTTTTCGTCCCCATGAATTTCCAAGATTCAGATTGTACAAGAATAGCTTGTTTACAGGTATTATATATATTTTCCTACATTCAGATTTTACACATATTCACTAGCTGTTTCCCGCGGCTTCGTCCGCTCAGATCCCGGTGAAAAAATTTCTATACCTATTCTCAGACCAACGGAATATACACAAAAAAAAATGGAAATCCCTCCAGCCGTTTCGGAGGAGTATGGCAACTAACACTGCGACACGAGAATTTTACAATATAGATAGATACAAGAATTGCTCGTTTAAAGGTATTAGATTATGTTTATAATTACTGCCAAAGCTTTGTATTAAGGACGGACTTTGTTTTAAAACACGTATGAAAGAATAATACGAAAGTTATCATATACGTCCTCACACGGCGATCAGGTCTTAGTCGATCACGCGGGCCCAGTGTGGGTTGGTCGACTTCACAAACAACCTTCGAGTTTCATCGCAGGCGTGTGCAGGTTTCCTCACGAAGTTTTCCTTCACCGTTAAAGCAATCGGTGAGTATATGTACGTAAGTTTCGAAAAACTCATTGGTACATTGGCCGCCCGGATTTGAACCCGGCACATCTGGTTAGGAAGACCGAGTCGTTACCGGTTGAGCCACTGACACTTCTTTATAAATAATACGAAAGTAAATGGTCGTAAAACTAGTTATATAAATAAATAAATAAATATTCTGGGACAAATCACACATGGTCATCTGGCTCCAAAGTAGGATTCCCTGTGTTATGGGAACCAGAGACTGATATACATATTTATATACGTTTAAATACATACATGTATAGATATTTAACACCCAGACACAGAGCAAACAAATCTGCTCATCACACCAATGTTTGCCCTGGGTGGGGATCGAACCCACAACTCTCGGATCAGTAGTCAAGAGCACTAACCACTGAGCCACCGAGTCAGTCGAATATAAAATTAATTAAATGAACTTATTAAGTACAAGCAATCAGCACGCTATGGGAAATGCCACACGCTACAAATTTTGTACGACCTGAATACAGTGTAAACTCTATATAGCGACACTCAAGGGACCGGGTATTATGTGACGTTATTGAGAGTTTTCGTTATACAGAGAGAAATTGGCGTCAAAGTAAACCAACTGGAGCCAGAAAATTTTGACGTTTTAAAGAGTGAGTGACGTTTTACAGAGTTTGCACTGTATTTTAAGTCCCTAATTATTCTGTGGCGTAGGGTTCCGCAGGCGCTTTACAGTTAAAAATCGGCTAAATGCGAGTCGGACTAGCACTCCGAGGGTTCCGTACCATCACACATCTTCACACAACTAGCATAATGACAATGATACCTATTCATATTACAAACAAAAGACATCAACGCAAGCGACAAAATATGTTTTTTTGTCATTAAGTTCGGACTCCTTAGCGCGAGTAAGTTTCACGCCTGTATGTATTACCGTTTTTACGATAAAGCTGAATGAAAAATCCTTCTGAAGAACTATAAAAAACGCGTTTTTTGTATGGAGACTCCCGTTATTACTTCACGTTTGAAATTTTTAGTAATTTTTATTATAGCGGCAACAGAAATACATAATTTGTGAAAATTACATCTGTCTACCTACTACGGTTCATGAAATACAGCCCGCTGATGGACGGACAGACAGACAGACAGACAGCGGAGGTTTAGTTGGTCACAGAACCTTAAAAACTGTTAATCACAAGATCCTTACTTATTTACTTCGTTGGCTCAGTGCCCTAAAAAGGCCGTTGGCCACCGACGCCAAATCACCCCACTTCTATCCTACACCACTTTGTACGAATCGGATCTTTGGAGGGCGTTCAGGTCACTAGTTTTATAGGTTAAACAGCTTAGAAACGCCATAGGGAGGGGCGGGGGGAAACGGGGTTACTTTGTAATCGACTGGACCTAATTAAATAATATATGTTGTTAAAAAACAACATCATCATCATCATCATATCAGTCGAAGGACGTCCACTGCTGGACATAGGCCTCCCCCAAGGATTTCCACGTCGACCGATTCTGCGCTACCCGCATTCAGCGGAGGCCTATACCATTGGCATATTTTTCCACAGTAAATAATAATGCCAAATAATAGAACATTACAAATAGTTACTATTTGCAAATTTTCACTTTTTAGTTAATTTTCTAAAAAAAATGTTAAAGGAAAATTTCTTTTTAAGAGGAAACGCGGTCTAAAAAATAAGTATTTGAATAAAATGTTACTGTCTCCCTCTCCCAAACCTCTCCGTATACAGCAAGAAAGGGAGAACTACATCGCAGACCGATAATAGGCACTAATATTGACCAAAACAGCATTTCATATTATCCTATTTCCTCCTTTAAAACTTGAGAAATATAAATATTTTATTCAAAAATAAATAAAAAAACACTTTGCCTATGCCTTTATGTTTTCATTTTATTGTTAATATGCATATTACTTTTTTGGTGGGTGTCTGAATAATATGACGTTATATTTGGGCAATTTTTTCAGATTTTGAAAGATCCTACTTCCTCATCATATCAGCTCATATGCGTCCCCACCGAGGGGCTCGAGCCTACCCTAAATTAGGGCGATCGGGCCTTAGTCGACCACGCTGGCCCAGTGCGGGTTGGTCAACTTCACACACAACCTTCGAGTTTCTTCGCAGGCGTGTGCAGGTTTCCTCACGATGTTTTCCTTCACCGTTAAAGCAATCGGTAAGTATGTACGTAAGTTTTTGAAAAACTCATTGGTACATTGGCCGTCCAGATTTGAACCCGGTACCTCTGGTTATAAGAACCGAGTCGTTACCGGTTGAGCCACCGACGCTTTTTACACCTACTTCCTATTATAATAATAATATGGGAAAAAAACAAAACATAGGGGCGTGGCCATGGTAGATATAGGTTGATGAAAAAAACATTTTTGCTCTATTGTCATTATATACAGGGGACTACGTTTGTATGGAGAAAATGGCGCCCACGTTTCCTCTTAAGCATGTATTTTAATGCGGCTAACAGTGTTATTAGCAACTTATTTCTTTAATATTTGACTAGCATTTTTTTCTTCTTGTATAACTTTCTTAACATTGGATGTACAAGTTTGTTCTTCTAAATTATCTAACTGTGGAAATCTGTAAAGGCTTTAGAATTTAGTCATACCATTTAGTTATATGTGTTAAAGAATAGCTGTTGATTTCCCAAACTGTAAAAATAAAAAATAAATAAAAATAAATAAATAAAAACTTGTGAGACTTGGTTGTAACTCGGCGATACTTTCCTTTAAAAGAAATTAACGAATACCTACTGCAAGTTAAGTAATTCACTTCTAAAAAAGATATTAAGGAGAATTGACTCCCCCGGAAATCAACCTCCGCCCTTTTGTATGGCTAGCCAGATCCTATCTCTATAAGGCACAGCTCTGTTACTAAGGAACTCATTGAGATAAATCAATAGAGCCCAATACGTTTATGTCGTTATGGAGTTCCCATACTATATTTCAAGAAATATAAACATAAAAGAGTAAAATACAGCTCCATGTAGTCTTTACATTATTTTCTACTAGATTTTACCCGCGGCTTCGCCCGCGTGGACATCATTTTTATGACTGTCTTCGAGGTCGAGTGGTGCGCGAGCCGCAAGCAGCTCGCGGGCGTGAACATTACTTTTCTCCAGACCCCTATCCCAGATCGGGCAATTCTGATTAGCAGTCTATGCCATTTCCCACTCCCTCAACCTCCCTGCTCGGTTGAGATGTTAAAGAAATGAACCAAAAAATACTATTTTTTCAGTTCCCTTAGGAACTGCATAGGACTATGCTATTTTCACGGGACAAAAAGTAGGCCTATGTCCTTCCCCGTGACACAGGCTACCTGAATATCAAATTTTATCAAGATTTGTCAAGGTGTTGAATCGTGAAAAGGTAACAAACAAACAAAAACACATTTATAATAATATTAGTGAGGATTTATATGATTTTAATTTTTAGACATTCCACGAAAGCACACGGCAGTATGCTTTTACGATGACAACACTTTTTTGCTCCTTGCTGAGCTTGGTCGCTCAAAAAGAACAAATCCACAAAGAATGAAAGTTGTAGCTTTTTAGTTAAGATATCCTTACTATAATGTTATAAGTGTGAAAATGTGTATGTTTGTTACCTTTTCATGCTTCAACACCTCGACCAATCTTGACAAAATTTAGCATACAAGTAGTCTGTGTCACTGGGAAGGACTAAGGCTACTTTTTTTATCATAAATGACATAAATATGACAGATAATTATCACAGCCTGAGACAGTTCCCCAGGGATCTATGGAAAACTCATTTACAGACTCACGCACATCGGCGTCGCAACGGAGCAACGGATTGATCTGTTTTTTTAACTATGTCAGGTTATAATTATTAGTAAGTTATGTCATTTACCACTCCCTCAACCATCACTGTGCAAAAAAGCACAACAATTCATTATTTCGTTGCGATGTTAAAGAAAATCACCAAAAAACGAGCATTTTTTCAGTTAACTTGGGAACTGCATCGAACTATGCTATTTTCACGAGATAAAAAGTAACGTTTATCCTTCCCAGTCACACATGCTACCTGCATGCCAAATTTCAACAACATTGGTTGAGGTGTTGAAGCGTGAAAAGGTAAAAAACAAACAAACTATCAAACACATTTTCACATTTACAATATTAATAAGAATTAGTAAGGATTTAAATTTGTGTAGGAGGTACCTTACTTGGATTATTACTGAAATAACCTTTAAATAACCTTACTTGTAATAACCTGAAATAATTAGTGGACCTTATTAGGTTCTACTTATTCAAAAGTTCAATAAAATCTTTCGAGGCATTTTTGAGAAAAAGTAACAAACAACCTGAATTTGTATCAGAGGTACTTTATTCGGATTTTTCTTCTTATAATAAACTACCGCGTGCTGTAGGCCATGTAAGGTTATAGTAACGTACCGCGTTTTATCAAAATCGTTAGATTCGTTTTTGAGCAAAATAATAATAAGTGATTTTTTCACTAAATTGAAAAAGAAACGCCTGGAAACTTAAATAAAATATTTCCCTAACCCTAATTTCACCCAATCCGTTCAGTAGTTGGGGAACTAGAGTACCGGACAGACGCACACACACACACACACACATACACACACCACACACCACACCCACACCTACAAATACATTTTTATTTTATTGTTTTTTAGACTATGTATTCGTGATCAAAATCTTATCTTCAATTTTTTTTGCCATCACAATACCTTCTTCACTCCGTTGTTCCTCGCTAACGCTGGCTCCTCAGTCGCTCGAAAGTAAAAAAGGAATCATCACAAGCGATATAAAAATGCTTTTTGAGTTGTAAAAAAACTAGGTGTGAACATTAATTGTTCACACCTAGTTTTTCTCCAACTCAAGCAATTTAGATGGGCAATAGCTCAAAAGAAAGAGCTCATTCTAGCCAGTGTTCTTATACCAAAACAAACCGCGTAGGTACTTAAATTAGAGTCGGAGATATTGAGAAAGAAGCTACTAACATCGCGTTTGAGTCTTGGGGAAATTTAGGTGATTTTCAATACTTGTAATCTATTCACTAACTAGAATTTTGTGACTTGCTTATGTTTATAAAGTTTCATTAGCGTCGGTGGCGTAACGGCTCACACCTAGTTTTTCTCCAACTTGACCAATTTAGATGGGCAATAGTTCAAACAAAAGAGCTCATTCTACCCAGTGTGTTCTTATAAACATCGCGTTTGAGTCTTGGGGAAAGTTATGTGATTTTCAATAATTGATGAAAAATTTGAGCATCAACCTTTCATTTAAAAATAAGCAAATCGGTTTGAAAGAACTGCCGGACGGACTCGAAACAGATTTCATATTTTTTTTTATTGTTGATTTTTATTTCAGAAGGGCGAAAGATAGGTGATTTTTGATGCTTGATGACAAATCTTTGCATGAATACCTTTCATTAAAAAAAAAAGAATTGGTTAATCAGTTGGATAGAACAGTCGTACGGACTCTCATTACATTTCAGATTTTGTTTAAAATGTTGAGAAGGGCGAGAGTTAGGTGATTTTCAATGCTTGATGACAAAGCTGTGCATCATAAAAAAAAATTAAGCAAATCGGTCCGATAAAACGGCCGGACGGACTCGTATTACATTCTAGATGGGAGCGCAGTGTGCGAGCCGCTAGCCGTTCGCGGTGATAATTTCTAATGCTTGATGACAAATCTGTGCATGAATACCTATAATAAAAAAAAAAAAAAACAACCAAATCGCTTGGATAGAACGGCCGGGTAGACTCGCATTAGTTTTTATCAATTATTATAATATATTCGCCTTTTTAAAAATTTGGAAACGTGCCATGAGCATTTGGCTTTTGAGCATAAAAACTCTTTTCAAATAAAAGCTTGTAGCTAAAAGATTTTAGCTTTTTATTCAACTTATTTTGACGTCACTGAATATCTACGAGTAATAGGTACTAGTCGAGAGTAAGGCACTATTCGGCAGGTACAGTCAAAGTCAAAAATATAGATACGTTCAAAGCATCAAAAATATGTATCTACGACCTTAGGTATATACGATATTAGGTATATTTTTGATGCTTTAAATATATTTTTTATTTGTTTATTTTTTAGATTGTTTATTTTTTGGCATGCAAGTGAGAGTGCCAAGGCTTAGCGCAATGCGTCGTCGGCGGCGGCGCTAGTCCCAACCTCCAACTACGTGAATATGTATGGGCCGTGGCTCGAGCTACGATTCGTTCTTGCTAACTCAATCTAGTTACTTATTCACTCTATGGGATTTATACATCAAATAAAACATAACCCTCCTTTTTTTCGTAGTCGGGCAAAAATCATTCTTTACTTTTATAACATCTTATGGAGCGTATTCACATAATCGTTTCACATACAAACTTAAAATTACTACTTCTTAAAAAAAATGGATGGGCCGATTCTAATGAAACTTTATACACATAAGCAAGTCACAAAATTCTAGTTAGTCAATAGATTATATTTTTGAAATAGTTATTATTTTAAAAGATTAGCGAATTTTAAGATTACTATGAAAACCTTAAATCACTGTTATTCAGTGACAACTTTATGTATCTACAAACTACAATTTCAAGACTTGCTTTTGCGTATAAAGTTTCATTAGAATAGGCTCATCCGTTTTCAATAAGTAGTAATTCAAAGTTTTTATGGGAAACGATTTTACGAATGCGCTCTTAAAAAATATTCCATGGTACGCTCACATAACTAAAGGCGAAAACTTTGTAATAAGTATCTCTCTCTTAAATCTCACATTTGCTTCTAGAGTACAGAGGCCAGCACATCAAGCTGGACACTTGTAGTGCGATTCTGATCCCTACGCATTCGACATAAGAACGGTACAAAGTCCAAAGTGTCTAGCTTGATGTGCTGGTCTCTGTACATTGAGGATATAAAAGTATTAATCTTTTTTTTTGTAAAAGAAAATAATACTAACTATTTAAAAGCATCAGATGTTTAGTTATTCCAAGTACGTTAGGCTCTACGAGTATTTAAGCCTAAACGTTTTGTGTCTTTAAAATCTAATGTTTCTTTAAAGACTAAACAAAAAGATCGAGGTAAAATACTATAATTTAAAATTAAAGTAAAGCTTTGAAGGAGGATTTTGTTTTAAGCAGTACACAAGCAGGGTTAAGGTCCGACAGTAAAAGCTTCAGAGGCTTTAAGACTTACGTAAGTAGCAAAAAGTAAAATAAAAGATTTATGAAAGGGTCTGGTTAATGATTTTCACGCTGTTTTATACTTGTTATTTTTATTTTAACTAGCGGATGCTCAGCGGCGTTGCCCTTGTAGATCTCGTTTTTGCCTTTCCCGTAGGATTATCCCAAAATCCTTTATTTGGCGGCTATCTGTTTGCCAAATTTCTGCTCAATCCGTCCAGCGGTTTAAGTCAAGACAATCGATTTTCAACGTGTAGATAAACATTGCACCGGAAGAGGTAGAGTAGGAAGGCCTCCCACTCAGTGAACCTAAGACCTGGTAAATGTCGCGGAAAAGCGCTGGATGTGGGGAGCGCAGGACGGGTCGTCATGAAAATTGTAAGACTCGATTTGGTTGGTGGAAGGGCATTTTCTAAGCCCACCTGGCTAGCTACCACCATCTTATCTAAGTCTTGCCGCCGAACTTCAGTGTTAACAACATAAATATTTTCCGGCTTAAAGCTAAGATAGCCAGTTCTCCATTGAATTGAGAAATCTTGGTAAACCTGATTCTATCGTCGGCATCATCATCACTTACTATCAGGTGGGATGATGCCAAGGGCTTTACCAATTATAGGGGATCGGATTGCATCAAAAATAAATTCTAAAAAATATGATTTCCTAAATTGCTCTCCTCTTGAAGTTTCAAAAAACCTTAATTGGGTATGCTAAAAAAAAAATGTATTTTTTTTAATTTTTTTTCTGATGGTTTAGACCATTTTGAAAAACTAATTTGAATATTTCATTTTTTAAGCCTCTAGATATTTTTAAATATTTTTTTAAATTTTGAAACCTTGATGACGTCATCGGTTCACATTACTATGAAACGAACAGCCCTATTTCTATGACGATGAAATGAATAGGCCTTGACGTCAACTGTCAAGTCACTCAAGTCAATCATTCCCAAAGGTTTTTTGGCGGGATTTGTGGTAGACGCATTCGTAGTTTTATTTTGTTGTTTTTTCATTGCACCGGCACTAGCATTACAAATCCAACAGCTAAGGAAGCCTAAATACGTCAGACCTGGCTGTATGGTCTTAGTAACCTTTGCCTTTTCCGAAACGAAACTATCACAAAGCCAACAACGAAACGTCAAAGTCAAAATTTACTTGTCATCAAACATCATAATCTATGTATGGACAAGGCCTTCAGAGTTTAAATGTTTTTTAGAACCACAATAAAAATTGGACCTCTAATGAATATCTTACCCATTTAAGTATTTAATTTGAATGACGTTCTAATAATATTTGATTGTTTCAAACGTAGTTTTTGGTGGATGATAAATAAATAGTGCCTTTTTCAGTGCTCGACGAAAGCTCGTCCTCAAATGCAAGGTCCGTAATTGATATGACAAGTAAGAGTGCACGTTCCGTTCAGTGGTGAAATAAGGTTTTATTGTAAACTCGTGACGTCATAGGGGTCAAATGAAGGTTATTGTCCTTTTCCGATTTTTTTACGCAATCTTTTACTTTTTCGAGTGGAAAATGAAAAAATATGGCTTTAAATAAAAATATCTCGAAATGGTTTTTTTATTTTCATGGCTTATAAAAAAATTAGCATACCCAATTGTTTTGTTTTTCCATCACGTCTTAAATTTTCAATTGATCAAATTCACAAAATAAGTTCTTCAATGACGCTAAAAATCTATGACGTCACTTGTGGGTATTTCAAACATTTTTAGAACAAAATTTCGATTTTGACGGATCATAAAGAGTAACTCAAATGACTAGCAGTTGGACCCCTATTGTGAATTTAAAAAAACCGTTTCTCACAGGATAGCTGAAATAATTTTCATCGATAGTTTCTAATAAGACCCACTTACATGGGCGATTTAAAGTTTCGAGGTCAAACCCTCCAGAAACGCCGGTGGCGAAAGTACACCTTTAGGGAACGCCGATATTTACAAATTCCTGAGAAAAATAACTTTCACCAGATACTACCTGATCAAAGCTTTACCGGAATTGTGTATAGGTCGCGGTCCCTTATCATATCAACTCCCATTTCCCCTGATTTTGGTTAGTTTAAACATTGTGAACGAGGGTTCAGTAATATTGCATGGGTTGAAGTGATATTTTTTCATTTATTCATATCTGCTCATATACGTCCCCACCGAGGGGCTCAAGCCTACCCCGAATTAGGGCGATCGGGCCTTACTCGACCACGCCGGCCCAGTGCGGGTTGGTCGACTTCACACACAACCTGCGAATTTCTTCGCAGGCGTGTGCAGGTTTCCTCACGATGTTTTCCATCACCGTAAGAGAGACGGATAAACGTACATATGAAATGTAAATTCGAAATCACATTGGTACATGGCAGGTTCGAACTATAACCTCCCGGACAGGAGGCGGCGGCCCTAGCCATTACGCCACCGACGCTGAAGTAATTTAAATACTCCAAATCTGACCAGTTTAGATTAAGAACTTCAATTTAATTTAGCCGTTTTCTGGAAATACTAAGCTGTAATGAATAACGAAAGAAATAATGAAACCCTTCTAGGATAAAAAAAGATCCTTCTCAGAACCTTCTATTTTAAACATATCCTATTGAATTTGAAGAAAAAGAGATTGGACTTATAAAGTGAACTCGTTAACTAACCTACCGTTCACTAATATTACCTAAGGTTATCCTACCTACGGTACAAAAAGAAGCTAATTTATTAGTAGATCCAGGTCTACTACTCATGACCCTGAACAATCATCACGAAGAAACCTATAGTCAAATCGTAAAAAGTCTTGGACGATACGTTATTTTGAAATAACATCGTGCAGAAACTAGCAGGGACCAGCTGGGGAGCGACTAGTGAAGTGCTTCGCTCAACAGCTCCATCTTTGGTGTATGCAGCGGCGGAGTACCATATTTAGCTTGACAGCGCAAACTTGTCAATGCGCATGTTGAGCTGAACAAAGTCATGCGTTGTATTTCCGGTACCCTAGGATTCACAGCGTGCCATTGGGTACCCGTACTCTTCCAAACTTTCCCACTGAACTTGAGAAGGAAAGTGTTGCTGCTAAGATATTTCGCAAAGATCATATAAGAATCCAAGTTTCACTATAAACTAAATGCTTCTGCAGCCTCTTAATACTGTCTTAAATAAAGATCGCTGCGTCACTGATGATCGATGATTTTAACCATAATCGTGAGTAGAAACAGTCTCGACACTGTCTGTCTATGGCGGGGAGTTTTGAGTGCGGCATATTTACCAGGCACCAAACTAAAGAGTTGTCGAGGCGAGTGTAATCTTAATAAGTAGACTGCGATCGGGTCATGGCAACTGCGCCTCCTACAAACACCGCTGTGGTTGAATCAAATCTCCACGATGTTCCTGCGGAGCCCAGCACATACTATTAGAGTGTCCAAACACATGTTATCTTGGTCCACCGGAAGATCTGATTATCCTAAATGACAACGCAATCAAATGGCTGAGATCACTTTATTAAGATTTGTAATTTGTTAAATGTCTCCCAGGCTATTTGCCATACTATTTATAAGTTGAATTGACAAACGTTTTACGGAATGTACAAAAAAGTTTTTTTTGTAAATTGTCTATGGAATTCTTGCAGAAAGTTGTTCTGCTTCGTGAGTAGAAGCCTCAGTTTAAATATTTTAAGGTAATTTTGTAACATAATATGTATTATTTATTAGGTATATTGGTATTATCATCTTTTTAATCGATCAAATCAATAGGGATGACGAAAGCATCAGAAATAAATTTTGAACACCTTGATCACTATCTTACTTGTATTGTTTTCCATCAAGTCTTCGATTTTTGATTCACCAAAATCACAAAATTAGTACATATATATGACGCTGCAAAACTATATGACGTCACGCCTAAGTATTTCAAACATTTTTAGAACAAAATGTCGTTTTTGACAGATGATAAAATGTAACTCAGATGACTAGCATTCGGCATCCCTATTCATGTCGGTAAACTGGCTTGTGTTTGGAAAACGAAATAATTGCTTTATTTCATTGGGTGGATCATTAATGCATTGTTTTAATTAATGCCTAAATAGATTGTACATTCGTTGGTGGGCCATAGCAGCGGGCGCCATTCCAATAATTTGGGAAACCAATTATAGTCCCTTGTCGCGACCCACTTTAGTACGTACCTATAGAGCAGGGGTGTAAAAAATGAAGGTAGGCGCTATTTGGGTCCGCGCCCCGTAGACTTTTCGTGAGAAAGTCGTCGGGATAAAAGCAACACAAGGGACTTCTTTTCTATTGAAAACTTTTATTAAAAAACAAATGTACTGTATATTCAGACACTTACAATATTTCTAACTTATCTTTAGTACGTCATACCTATAGAGCAGGGGTGTAAAGAATGAAGGTAGGCGCAATTTGGGTCCGCGCCCCGTAGACTTTTCGTGAGAAAGTCGTCGGGATAAAAGCAACACAAGGGACTTCTTTTCTATTGAAAACTTTTATTAAAAAACAAATGTACTGTATATTCAGACACTTACAATATTTCTAACTTATCTTTAGTACGTCATACCTATAGAGCAGGGGTGTAAAGAATGAAGGTAGGCGCAATTTGGGTCCGCGCCCCGTAGACTTTTCGTGAGAAAGTCTTTGGGATAAAATCATCACAAGGGACTTCTTTTCTATTGAAAACGTTTAGTGACAAACAAATGTACTGTATATTCATACACTTACAATATTTCTAACTTATCTTACTAAATTAAGACTGCATTATTATCTCATAGATTCCGTTGTTGTTGCCGGCAGCGGAGGTACAGCCCAGGGTAGTTCCTCCACTGCCGGCGCTGGTTCCATGATAAAAGGTAAAGTGGTAAATCAAAATGATCGCCAAGTATCAGCTGTTACTGTCAATATATGCGTGGCCCAACACACACTTCATAGGTTTTTAAATTTAATCTATACGAGGAGTACCCGTGCTTATATTATTTTTATTATTATTATTTACATCGATGGTGCGCGGTGGGCAACCCGCAAGCGGCTTGCCGTCGATGTTGTGCGGTGTGCGAGAGCGCACATTCTTGAATGTTCACACCTAGCTTTCGTTTTATTTCCAATAATGAAAATACTACAACTACTCACAAAATGTACTGTGCGTTTTATATGAGAAAATTGCGATCGCGCTAACTTTTTAACTCACTACTTGTCAAAATTGTACTGTGCGTTTTATATGAGAAAATTGCGATCGCGCTAACTTTTTAACTCACTACTTGTCAAAATTGTACTGTGCGTTTTATATGAGAAAATTGCGATCGCGCTAACTTTTTAACTCACTACTTGTCTATATTGTACTGTGCGTTTTATATGAGAAAATTGCGATCGCGCTAACTTTTTAACTCACTACTTGTCAAAATTGTACTGTGCATTTTATATGAGAAAATTGCGATCGCGCTAACTTTTTAACTCACTACTTGTCAAAATTGTACTGTCAGTTTAAAAAAAAAAGAAAAGACAACGTTGTTTTTTTTTTCAAATTGTATAGTGTATGCTATATAGATAGCACACACTATACAATTTGAAAACGGGACTGGTAACTGCTAATTAATTAAGACTTTGTTTGTTCTTCACATAATACTTACATAGAAGTTTTAACATTGCGAAACTCCGATGAACAAAAGTCGGTGTTCATTGCAAAAAATTTGCCAAGCATAACGGTGTCAATTTTGGGCAAATTACTGCTGTTTGCTTTGTTAAATCCTGATTCCATGGCAAATTATACCTGTCTTTCAAGATGAAACTAAAAACGAACTGTATTAATTTAACAATAATTATTGCTGAAAACTCGAAATAACCTGTTCACTTTATACGAAAATGACAGATACAACATAGCGTTTCGCGCTCATTTCGCGAGGCGTGACGTCACGTTTCCATGCGCTTCTCTGATTGGCGTTTAATGTCACGTGATTAAACGCCTCATTTCGTCGATTTTATTTTCCAAAAATATTATTAATCTTTTATTATTTTAATAGAAAAGTTGTTTTTTTGTTTACTAATTATGATGGTTAATCATTAGAAACTCAAAGCCATCCGATTTATTCTTAGTGGAAACAAGCCTATTGTTAAACTTATGTGGCAGTGGGCGGTGCACATACCTCGTTGAACAGATGACCGTTGGGGTAGTAAAGTTATCTAGTGGCGACCGCACAGCGGAAAATGTAGCGTAGGCAGGCCTTTCATGTAGCGTGGACGTCCTTTGGCTGATTAGTAATTTTTTGGGCCCACTAAAAACTGTAATTTTTACTGATGGTGTTACAGCAAAGTATATATATATATTAGTACTAAGCATACATTATGGACACTCCCTGCCGCTCTCTAGATATAAGCCTTTTTATTTGCTAAGTTACACTCATACAATATACTTTGAAAAAGTTTTATTTAATTCTGATATAACCCCCCAAAAGTTGGCCCCCCATCATGTTTCAAATTCATTTATTTACGTTAGGTACACGTCCGTCTTTGGGTCACCGACTTACTTAAGTGCTCAAAATTTTTGGTTGTCGAACGTATAGGATTTCGCCGCCATTTTGTTTGTTCCGCCGTTCGTTTTTTGAAATTTCATTTCTGGCCTCTTGTATGACGTGTCCAGGGTGTGGTTACACTTAAATTAAACGGTACGGCAGCCCCCATTCGACATTTTTTTTTTTTTGTGTTATAAATAAAGTGAGTAAAAAAAAAGTCGTGTGGTACTCGGGGCCTGCCGCGGTATAACATTTTTATCAACTTATGCAATTATAATTATTTTTTTTTTATTATTTTTTTATTACCAGTACCATATAGTCCTTGGGGCGCGGGATGTTTATGCAATAAATTAACGCTAAGAAAGTTCATCATCATCATCATCAATCGCCATCATCAATCGTCATCATCAATCGCCATCATCAATCGCCATCATCAATCGCCATCGCCATCGCCAGATAATATTTTTTTTTGGTGTGTCGGGTTTTATTTTCGTTATGAAATTTCTTGATTCGGTTCCCTTAAAGCCCGCCATAAAAGCTATACAATAGCTTAATCATCATTACAGCTCATATACGTCCCCACCGAGGGGCTCGAGCCTACCCTGAATCAGGGCGATTAGGCCTTAGTCGACCACGCGGGCCCAGTGCGGGTTGGTCGACTTCACACACAACCTTCGAGTTTCTTCGCAGGCGTGTGCAGGTTTCCTCACGATGTTTTCCTTCACCGTTAAAGCAATCGGTAAGTATGTACGTAAGTTTTTTTGAAAAACTCATTGGTACATTGGCCGTCCAGATTTGAACCCGGTACCTCTGGTTAGATGGACCGAGTCGTTACCGGTTGAGCCACCGACGCTTCAATAGCTTAATAATGTAATGATTTTGATGAATTCTTGTTGCGTGACCAAATATATACTTATTCGTAATACATGACAATTCAATAGCTCAAATCGCATGTTTCAAAGTCTTATAAGAACCATGACATGAACAAACACGATTTTTCCCAGACCAATGGGTATTACTATGTAATAGACAAACATAAGCAACTACGACGTGCAAAGTTTCATCAAAATCGTCAAAGCCGTTTTTGAGGAAAATAACAGTTACTGACAGCTACTCTTCGATTTGAAGTTACAAATAAACTTTTAATAATCCCTCGATGAAATAATGTTAAACTCTTAAGTTCCGAATTTGGTCCCAATCGGACTAAGGATTTAGCATAATTTAGATAACCGCCTCCGTCTCCGTACCGTAATGGTTAGTCCATTCGCTTCACACTAGGAGGTCGCGGGTTCGATTCCCGCTGGGGCCAACTTTGTAAGACTCGGTTTGGTTGGTGGTAGGGAGTTTTCATAGCCCACCTGGCTGGCTACCACCATATTATCTAAGTCTTGCCGCTAAACATCAGTCAACAGTATTGATGTGTTTCGGCTTGAAGATTTAATATAGCTAGATCCCCATTGCGTTGGGGAATCATGGTAAGCTTGCTTCCATCTTCGGCAGCATCGTCACTTACCAACAGGTGAGATGATGCCAAAGGCTTATCAATTGTAAATTTAAAAAAAGCCTACAGAGCCAAACGTGACGGACGGACGCACAGACGCACGGACGCATGAACAGACGGACGGATGGAATTGAGACATTCGGTTTTTCTGCATGTGTTAATGAAATTAGAACACATTTTCATAAAAAAATCGATTTTTTTTCTATTCACAACAACTGTATCATGGTAATTTATTGAGTGACGGATGACATCTATGAAAACTTAGAGGTATTAAGGTATCACAAAGAAGGTTGGTATTAAATCTGTAAATAGGATATAAAACAAGTTCCCCCCCTTAATTCACTCAGGTCTGTGGCTGCACCAGCGTCGTCGCGGGCAGCTTCTAGTTGATGTGCCGGCTCCATACTTCTCCTCCATCGGTGGTGATCGTGTAGTACAAGTATTAGTAGTCACGCTGCCAATCTCCGATTTGCGGTTTGGATTCGTGTAACATCGCCTCGGTTCAACCCTCTCTCCTTCTGCAAAATGTCTTCCTGCAGTATAAGGTTAAGCTCGTGTTGGTGTTACATGATTTTGTAGGGTGCGTTTTCCAAACATAACGTGGAGATTGGTTCTTACATATTCTCTTCTAAACATCAAAGAGTATCGTGTCCAGACGCGTTAGGGGTCGGACTAAATTGAATTTTTATTATCTGTAGTTTATCATGTAAGTTTTCAGGTTGCCCCTCCATGCTCTGTATGGAGCTGAAATACGATGGGTTACTCCGAGTACCTTCAAGAATATCTCAAACTCCGTTGAAGTAAACTGGCGTCCATTGTCTGATACAAGGGTGTACAGAAGTCCAGGTAGTTTGGTGATACACCAAGTACTTGTTATGGATCATCATCATCATCATATCAGCCACAAATTGTCCACTGCTGGACAAAGGCCTCCCCCAAGGATTTCCACGACGACCGGTCCTGCGCTGCCCGCATCCATCGGCTTCCCGCGACCTTCACCAGGTCATCGGTCCACCGTTATGGATAGTAGTAGATAACCATGTATCGGCCCAGATAAATCGATGTGAATTCTATGCAATGGCTCTATTGGTTCCTCCCAGTGATGTAAAGAAGCCTTTCCGGGATCATTTTGTTGTTATCGGCATCCTCTATTTATGCTGCTTTAACTTTATTTCCAATATATTTGTCTATGTTCTGCCAGTAAACGTAACTACAGGCTTAAAGTTTCATTCTATGCATTCCAATGTGGCCTGCATGTAGTTCTTTTGTACAGCCTCCCGAAGAGAAATTGGTATTATTATTCGTGTACCTTTGAATATGTAATTGTCTAGAAGTGTTAATTTTTCTACATCTGCATCTAAGTGTAATTCTTCCGTAAAGTATTCAATGTTAGTTTGGAATTATTCGTATCTTTTTTTGTAAATTCGTAACAATTTGAATCTCAGTTGAAATTTGGTAGTCAGAATACTCACGTCGCGTAGTTGGTTTTCTTTACGTGTGAGCAAACCACGGATTAAACTTTGCGATTTTTAATACTTATTTAGCTCTATTTCAGCCATCGTAATATCTTTTCGTCGCTAATTTTGTACTCACAACAAATATTTGTATAATGGTAATTTATTTATTTATGTTTATTTAATTATTTATTGGGTGACGGATGACATCTATGAAAACATAGAGGTATAAAGGTAACACAAAGAAGGTTGGTATTTAATCTGTAAATAGGATATATAGCATTTTTTTTCACGATATTAAGACATCCCTTACCCTACGTACCATACTACGGGGTCGAGAAAGTAAAATATACATATATTTTTTTGACATTGATTGGGCAAAAGATGAGACAAAAATGAAATCGAATCATCTAAAGATTATGAGGAATAAATCGATAAGAGTTTAAATAAGCTAGATCTTTTTGTGGTAGGCCTATTCTCAAGAAAAATCTCCTTTCCACATGTTTTCTATATCTTCGACTATTTAAAATCCCTCTTTAAAAGAAGGGATATTAAAATGCTTAACCAAAAATAATTCAAAACACTGCGCAATATTAAACTTCTGAAAACCATTTCAACGGCACGTAAATTTGTAAATACCCAGGAGTACACCTTTCACTTTTGCCGTCGTGGAGCAAATAAAAAGTATCCTCAATTTTCATTTCCCCAATTACCTTCAGTGCCATTCCATTTTACACAATTCAGTCTACTTCCTTGTGGCTATTTATCATACCTTATATTCATATATCTATATATACAGTAAAAATGAACCTCTATTTCTTCTGGTCATCGCATTACGCGTGAACGGTTAGACCGATTTCGCTAGTTCTTTTTGTTGTTGTGTTCGTTATTGTCAGGAGAAGGTTCTTATGTACGGTAGGTTATTGTGCAGTAGTGTAGTGTAGTATAGTGTAGTGTAGTGTAGGGTAGCGAAGGGTAGGGTAGGGTAGGGTAGGTTAGGGTAGGGTAATGTAGTGTAGTGTAGTCATTGGGACAGCTAGTATATCATATATCTTTCTATGTGTAGTGTAGTGTATGGTAGGGTAGGGTAGTGTAGTATAGGGTAGGCTAGGGTAGTGTAGTGTAGGGTAGGGTAGGGTAGCACTAGCTGTCCCGGTGACGACACTACACTATATACTACACTATACGATATAGGTACTAATATCATATATCTTTCTATGCAATTTCAATTTAGAAGCAGAATTTTTCACTGCTCCAGAGATGAATTATTTTACTCAAGGTGTTGATTGTTTTTAGGAGTAATCCGCGGAAGCGTTTTTTTTTGTGTTTGTGGGTTTCTGGTACATTCGTAGAATAATCGGATCTCGTAGTACCCTATCGCTATTGCTCCCAATGTCTTCCGGCAATTAGCAAGGCGTCCGATAATAAAAAGGCGCGCTTATTCCACCAAAGGCATAAATCTTCTCGATCTGAACTCTTTTCGTTTCCGACTTCGGAATGTTGCGAACATAAAAAATAAATTGTGTTTCCCTTTTCAGTTTATCTTTCTTTACGTTCATTTTTGTAACGGAGATGTTTTTTTTTTCCTTTTGAAAATAATTTTGTTTACCCATCGAAAATATTTACTTATGTACCTCTTATCATTACCGGATATCTTCAGTTTCTTAAGGTTTAACAATTTAAGGATAAGGTGCATTCGTACCTAAAAATCCACTTAAACAGGTTTTTAGAATTCATTTTTGAAGTAGTTAACAGTAAATTTTAAATCTAGTAAAACATATAGGTATTATTGAGAATAGTTACGAGGGATTATATCCAAAGGAAACACGATTTAATAAAGTTGGCTCGATAGAATAATTTCGCTAAGGTATATCTTTTCGAGCCATTTTATCGTCCATTTTCGGTTTTATTCTTAAAATAAGTAATTTGATAATATGATTTATTTACTTAAATAAAGTTCATAGGTGACTGAAGGGAAAACATTGAATGGATTTTTATTTAAGATAAATATGATGAAAATAAAAACGAAAACATCGAAAAAGTGCAAAAGTGTGGTTATTTTCTTCCCTCTTTACACGTAAAGAAAAAGATAAAGACAGATTTTTAAGCACCACTGGGCCTTAAAATGACTTGGCCTGTCACACTCCGCGCTATAGGCATGAAAATGTACCTATATATAGTATATATATTAAAATTGTATTTAATTAAATCAAAAAATATATTACTTCAAGTATATTATATATTTTTTACATAGTGATAGCTTTACACAGTCTTTCAGTAATTTGAATTGAATATTGTCATTTGACTTATCTTAAAAGGCCTTAAAGCAATCGGTGATATACTCGTATGTATACGAAAGTTTCGAAAAACTCATTGGCACATTGGCCGTCCGGATTTGAACACGGAACCATTGGTTATTAGGACTGAGTCGTTACCGAATGAGCCACCGACGCTTTTTTTAGAAACGCTAATAGGAACACTCAACTGTACACCGTAATTGATAATAAATTGATAATAAATCTAATTCAGTACACTGAGGGCACTCACCAACTGTCCCTTTCTTTCATTAGGTTGAACCTATAGAAATTTCAATGCGGTGCGTGTTCTACGTATTTGGACGGGATCTCTCATAATGAAAATATTATTCCGTTTTTTTTTTGTATTGGACATTTTATGTGATTGGAACCTTTCATTTGAAAACCGGTTTATTTTGCGACCGCAGTCATGGAACAGTGATTACTTCATTATTACAGGGTGTGTTGTTTCAATCGGTCCTATTTACTTTTAATATTGTTTTGCGTAACCACTCGAATATTTGCATAGTCTATCTCTCTCTCTCTCTCTCTCTTATCGTGAGGCGGTAATAGGGATGACGAATGCTAGTCATCTGATTTACTTTTTATCATCTGTCTAAAACGACTTTTTGTTCTATAAATGGTTGTTTTAGTTTAGCAGCGTCATATAAGTACTCATTTTGTGATTTTGTGAATTAAATATCGAAGACTTGATGGAAAACAAAACGAGTAAGGTTTTCCGAAGTTTAAGCAGGAGGGCAATTTAGTGATCAAGAGTTCATAATTTATTTCTGATGCTGTCGTCATCCCTATTAAAGATTTTCTTTATTTTTGACGTCAATTATTCCTAAACGATAGAAAAACCAAGGTTAAAAAAACCCTTATTGTTGATGATGTTCCATAAAGCATCCTCGACTGCATCATCACTTACCATCAGGTGAGTTGCAGTCAAACGCACTCAAATTTTTAATAAAAAAAAAAAAAAAAAAAGCTATTAGAAACACGATTAAGCAGTTTTGGCTAGATAGAAAAAAATCCCAAAGATAGGTCTACACCGTTACTTTCAACTCTAGTTATGATTAATATTTTGAAGTATAAATTTGAAAAAATGTACAAAAATATTATACATGATAAAACAAAGTGAGTAGTAACGTTATTATTTTTTATACTTTCATTGTAGTTTTTGATTGAAATGACAAGCCATTGAAAAAGTGTGGTTATTTTCTATACTCTTTACATGTAAATAAAAAGACAGACAACAATACCTTACCTTAACTGTGCTATCCAAGGGATAGACGGTGGTTGCCTGGTGTTACACTTAGAATCACCCGCGGTCACGTGTAGGGCATTTAGATTTACACCTACGGACGTGTGCAACGCGACCTTCATACACATCTGGAATAAGATGTGCAGGTTTCCTTACGATGTTTTCCTTAACCGTCAAAGCCATCGGTAAGTATATTATGTATGTAAGTTTCGAAAAACTCACTGGTACATTGGCCGTAGGGATTTGAACCCGGGACCTCTGGTTAGGAGGACCGAGTCGTTACCGGTTGAGCCACCGACGCTTTTTTACCTTTGGTGTTGTTGTGGAACAAATTTTGAAAACACTAAATCATCATCATCATCATATTAACCAACGGACGTCCACTGCTAGACATAGGCCTCCCCCCAAGGAATTCCATGACGACCGCTTCTGGACCTCTGGTTAGGAGGATCGAGTCGTTACCGGTTGAGCCACCAACGCTTTTTTACCTTTGGTGTTGTTGTGGAACAAACTTTGAAGTTAATACTAAATCATCATCATATCAGCCGACGGACGATATTCGCTGCTGGACATAGGCCTCCCCCCAAGGAATTCCATGACGACCGTTTCTGCGCTACCCGCATCCAGCGTCTTCCCGCGACCTTCACGTCATGGTCATCGGTCCACCGAGTGGGACACCTACATACGCTACGTTTTCCGGTGCGCGGTCACCACTCGAGAACTTTACTGCCCCAACGGCCATCTGTTCTAAGAACTTTTATTCTTTAGTGAATGTGAGGCATAGATAGAGCGCAGCAATTTTAGGGAAGCTGACGTGCCATCATCTCCGGAAAAATTCGTTCGCGGGCGAGAAAATATGACGTTTATGAGGTGTAAGGTTATTCAGATCATTACGAGGCGCCGGCGTCGTCGGCGATCCCTCCTTCTCATTGTCAGGACGTAGGTGTACGAACAGGACACTAAATCTCTGCTCTATTGACAAATGGTGCCCTCGTTACATACCCGCATCGTTTCCATGCCCATATCATTTTATATTTCGCTTATTTGTCGTCGAACGTTGCAATCTATGGATATGGAGTGGTATTGAATATCCTATTATTCACGTTTTCCTCTTTGTGTATCAAAATACCTGCTATACCAGGTAGTATAATTTTACATTTAGCTTATTTAACGTCAAACGTTGCTATTTATGGATAAGGATATGGATGGGGTGGTTTTTAATAACGCGAATCTAATATAAAACTGTGATTTCCTCGTTGTTTTTTAGGGTACCGTATAGCTAAAAAGTAAAAAAGAGAGACACAATAATGCATACTGCTATATGGTTCCTTGGAAAGTCTAGCTCATATACGTCCCCATCGAGGGGCTCGAGCCTACCCTGAATCAGAGCGACTAGGCCTTAGTCAACCACGCGGGCCTAGTGCGGGTTGGTCGACTTCACACACAACCTTCGAGTTTCTTCGCAGGCGTGTGCAGGTTTCCTCACGATGTTTTCCTTCACCGTTAAAGCAATCGGTAAGTATGTACGTAAGTTTTTGAAAAACTCATTGGTACATTGGCCGTCCAGATTTGAACCCGGTACCTCTGGTTAGATGGACCGAGTCGTTACCGGTTGAGCCACCGACGCTTTTTATAAATACAATAACACAAATAGTAAACTTTTGTACTGTCGTCAACGCTTCAAATTAATGTGTTTTCTGCAAACATAAATCACGTTTCAAATATTTGATATATCGGGACACAGATAAGAGATTTATCACGTTTTGATAATAGTTTTCTTGCTGTGCAGTGTGGTGTCTGCGAAATGGATCCTCTTTATGCCATGAGATACAAATCACAAACGTGAATCCATATTTCTTTCAACAAAAGCACAATACTGGGATGAAAATCTAATAAACGTACGTAAGATAAAATTGAGTAGGTGCGAGTATTATTTATATTTTTATTTATTAATCGAAAAAATTGAATATATAGGGTGACTTTTAATTAGTTCTTGATAGCAAAGGATATGAATGTACTCGTGATTACAGACAACTTTCCCAAAGAAACTATATGTCAAACATGAAAAAAATGTTTGGTCCTCCATACATTTTTGCTGATTTGATAACTTATTATCGTATCGGGGACCAAAATTTTTTTTTCTGATTTGACATATAGTTTCTTTGGGAAAGTTGTTTGTTATCGCGAGTACATGCATATATTTATTTATCAAGAACTAATTAAAAGTCACCCTGTATATAGGTAAACATTGGACCCACAAAACTGAATGATCAGTTTGTCTGTGGGATCGACAGTCTCACAATTATTCATTACAATCACAGCTAAGACGTAACTGTGATAACTAGATTCTATGTGTTATAGGCAAGATCCAAACTCTCTTTAACTAGATTCTATGTGACATTGGCAAGAGCCAAACTCTCTTTAACTAGATTCTATGTGACATAGGCAAGAGCCGAACTCTCTTTAACTAGATTCTATGTGACATAGGCAAAAGCCAAACTCTCTTTAACTAGATTCTATGTGACATAGGCAAAAGCCAAACTCTCTTTAACTATATTCTATGTGACATAGGCAACAGCCAAACTCTCTTTAACTAGATTCTATGTGACATAGGCAAGAGCCAAACTCTCTTTAACTAGATTCTATGTGACATAGTCAAGAGCCAAACTCTCTTTAACTATATTCTATGTGTCATAGGCAAGAGCCAAACTCTCTTACAGGCTGTTTATAAAAAAAATTAACTTATTTCAATTTGATGTGTCATGTAATAAGTTAATCAAACGTGAGATTCGTTAATAGTAGTTTATTAAACTGTTATGTAATGACAGGTCTAAAAACATAAGTGTGTTTTAACGAAATGAGGCGAAACCAAATTTCGCTATAGAATCACAAGAGTGTTTTAAGACCTAATTGCAACAGTTGCATACATTATTATATCTACACACATTATTATAAGTACTCTAAGATAGGTTCAGAAGCCGTAAAATATCTATAGACTATTGATGTTAAAATAATGCAATAAAAACAAAAATACAAATACAGAAACAAATTATTTATTGTAATAGTTGTAATTGTCATTTACGTTGGAACAATGGTAGATATAGGTATATTTCATGATCCTGGTTGTATTGTAGTGGAAGGGTCTTGGTTGAGACCCACTTGAGTTTTGACAGCTGTTCCAAATTTAAACTCATAACGTTACAAAAATTGATACTGTAATAACATTTAAGTACAGATTTTACTTACTAACACAGACAAGAAAGTTCTCATAGTAAAATTGGTTGTAATAATTCTGATAATGGCCTACGGATTTTGAACGCATTTTAGAGGACTTATGAGTGCAGACGAAAAATTTTCTCGAACGAGTTTTTGTTTTATTATTATTTACAATTAATCACACTCGCAACAGTTTCACATCTGTATCGCTATGTGTTATTTTTATATTTTACGGTAAAGCGTATTCAATCAATCAATAAAGGATTTTCGATAAAATTGACATTCGCTATTTCACTCTTTTGTAACATTTTTTATTCATTTAAACACTTGTGATTTTCTGGGTCTATTAAGACCCTCTCGATCAACCGACCAATTTTCAACCGACTTCAAAAATAGGAGAGGTTTTCAATTCGATTGTATTTTGATTTTTAAGGATGTTTTGTTTTTTTTTAAATTTGAAATTATATTCATATTAGTTCCGTAGAAATTTCATTAAAATCGGTTCAGTACTTTTCTGCAAATGTAGCAAAATTGTTTTTTTTTATTCACAATTGGTATAAGTCCTTGGCATCGTGGTTATTGTGATTGAAGTACGTTTTATTTCCGCCATTTCCCACCTTACTACCAGACCTTTCTACCAGGTGGCTATAACATTTATAAAAAAATATAAAAAGCGTCGGTGGCTCAACCGGTAACCTAAGATGCCGGGTTCAAATCCGGACGGCCAATATAACAATGAATTTTTCGAAACTTACGTACATATACTCACCTATTGCTTTAACGGTGAAGTAAAACATCGTGAGGAAACCTGCACACACCTGCGAAGAAACTCAAAGGTTGTGTTTAAAGTCGACCAACCCGCACTGGGCCCGCGTGGTCGACTAAGGCCCGGTCACCCTAATTCAGGGTAGGCTCGAGCCCCTCGGTGGGGACATATATGAGCTGATATGATGATAAAATTTACTACTGGTAGAAAGGTCTGGTAATAAGGTCGGAAACAGACTTCTTTGAACGTGTTTAACATTTTAAATTATCACAAATATTTTTTTCATTCCTGAGATAGACTTTCGAAAATAAATATTATCATCACTGACTTACACGCTTACCAAAATAATTGACCACTTCCAGGTGACTTAAAAACTTGATATTTGGCATCGAGGTAGGTTGTTAGGCGCACTTTGCCAAGTTACACCATTATTACCACAGATCATCTGAAAACCGTTGTATTTTCTGTATTATTTGGAGTTAAATTGGTCGTAAATATTTCAGTTTGAATTCTCGTAGCTATTAATTAAGAAACCACTATAAAACTTGGTACACCCATTAAGATCACTGCTCATTTTATGTATCGAACTTGGCACCCTTTCACACTTATGTTTTTGATGGGATTTTTTTTATTCACAATTGGATAAATACAACTGTAAACTGATATTAATTAACTTTAACCGCCTTCGTAGCTCAGAGGCAAAGTTCACTGGCTTTACACAGGAGGTCGCGGGTTCGATTCCCGGCGGGGTCAATTGTAAGACTCGGTTTGGTTGGTGGTAGGGCATTTTCTAAGCCCGCCGGGCTAGCTACCACCATCTTATCTAAGTCTTGCCGCCAAATATCAATGTTGATATCATTGGTGTGTTCCGGCATGAAGATAAGATAGCCAGTTCCCCATTGCGTTGGAGAATCTTGGTAAGCCCGCTTCCGTCTTCGGCAATATCGTCACTTACCACCAGATGAGATGTTGTCAAGTGTTTACCAATTGTGAATAAAATATATATATTATATATGTGAGCGTCGGTGGCTCAACCGGTAACGACTCAGTCCATCTAACCAGATGTACCGGGTTCAAATCTGGACGGCCAATGTACCAATGAGTTTTTCAAAAACTTACGTACATATACTTACCTATTGCTTTAACGGTGAAGGAAAAACATCGTGAGGAAACCTGCACACGCCTGCGAAGAAACTCGAAGGTTGTGTGTGAAGTCGACCAACCCGCACTGGGCCCGCGTGGTCGACTAAGGCCTAATCGCCCTGATTCAGGGTAGGGTCGAGCCCCTCGGTGGGGACGTATATGAGCTGTTATAATATATATATATATATATATATATATTATATATATATCTCTCTCCTTAAGCAAGTTGCAAGTTTGCGATTCAGTAAAAGGCTGAGCTAAATGTTTGCTGCGATTTCGCCAATACAAACAGAACGCGATGTGAAGTGCATTTCCATGGGTTCCACAGCAAACAGTTTTCCTGCTATGAAATATAAATAAAAGTACAATACATAATTGAATCTCGATTCTTGAATAGTGAAATTCACATCGACAATATTAATTGAGAAACTCCTCCTTTTTTGAAGTCGTTTAAAAAGAGGAAAGATTTGATTGTTTGTTTGTTTGTTTGTCTTGAATAGGCTCCGAAACTACTGGACCGATTTTAAAAATTCTTTCACTGTTGGGAAGCTACACTATCCGCGGTTGCTATAGGCTATATTATTATTTTCAAAAAATTAAGGGATCCTTACTAAAACTCAAATAATGTCAAACTCAAAATTACCTAAAAATTTCTGCAATATGTACAAAAAGTAGTTCAGTGTAGTGGTAGTGGTAGTGTATAGTGGTAGTGGTAGAGTAGTGGTATTTTATTGGTGGTGGTAGTGATAGTGGTAGTGATAGTGGTAGTGTAGTGGTAGTGTAGTGTAGTGGTAGTGTAGTGTAGTGGTAGTTTAGTGTAGTGGTAGTGTAGTGTAGTGGTAGTGTAGTGTAGTGGTAGTGTAGTGTAGTGGTAGTGTAGCGATAGCGGTAGCGGTAATGCAGTGTAGTGTAGTGTGAGGCGGTACGAAGTTCGCCTGGACAGCTAGTCTTTGATAAAGCCATAGTTAAGTATTAAGTTTAAAATGTGTCTTATAAGAAGGCTCAAGGTCACCCAAACGGCAATGGAGCGTGCTATGCTCGGAGTTTCTCTGCGTGATCAAATCAGAAACGAGGAGATCCGTAGTAAAACCAAAGTAACCGACATAGCTCTCAGAATTGCTAAACTTAAGTGGCAGTGGGCGGGGCACGTAGCTCGTAGAACAGATGGCCGTTGGGGCAGTAAAGTTCTGGAGTAGCGACTGCGCACCGGAAAACGTAGCGTAGGTAGGCCTCCCACTCAGTGGACCGATGACCTGGTGAAAGTCGCGGGAAGCCGCTGGATGGCAGCGCAGAACAGGTCGTCATGTAAATCCTATGTCCAGCAGTGGACGTCCGTCGGCTGATATGATGATGATGATGATGATGATGTGTACCTACATTATTTTGTATTCTTGTCCACGACCACACATTTTTGAAACGCCTACGGCGTAGAAGCGGCGGAAAAGTCTGCGAGTCGTTGCACCCCGGTTTAATTCAAAAGTAGCGTTCATTACTGTACTGATCAGGCTGTATCTAGATTTGAAGACTTGTAATGAGAGATCATTAACAGCACATTCATGGATCTATAATAAACATTAAACTTAATATAACTCTATACAGCACAACACATGACCACGCTGAACACATGAAAAACCCCACTTTAACCACAACAACTTAGAACATATAGCAATTTTTGTTTTCGTTAATTTTCTATAATGTACTAAACAGATTTTGAAAAAAAAATGTATGGAACCAACAAGGAGACATAACCTATCAATTAAAAAAGAATCATCAAAATCTGTTTATAACCGGCGTAGAAATCGCGTAACAAACATACAAATAAACACAGTCTAATCGAGAATCTCTTTTTACTAACGAACGATTATATTATGTTTGGCAAAAAAATAATCAAAGTTGAGATTTTGATAGGGATCGATTGTCTTATACGAATATAATCTGAAAAAACAATAAATGTATGTGGGTGTGTATGTGTGGGACGCCTGCCTACGCTACTTTTTCCGGTGCGCGGTCGCCACTCGAGAACTTTACTACCCCATCGGCCATCTGTTCTACGAGCTATGTGCCCTGCCCACTGCCACTTTAGTTAAGCGATTCTGTGAGCTATGTCGGTTACTTTAGTTCTACTGCAGATCTCCTCGTTTCTGATTTGATCACGCAGAGAAACTCCGAGCATAGCACGCTCCATTGCCCTTTGGGTGACCTTGAGCCTTCTTATGAGGCCCATAGTAAGCGACCATGTCTCAGTTCCGTAAGTCATCACTGGCAACACACACTGGTCAAAGACCTTAGTACACACTTAGACCTTAGTACTCCCACGCGGTGGACCGATGACCTGGTGAAGATCGCGGAAAGCCGATGAATGCGGGCAGCGCATGACCGGTCGTCGTGGAAATCCTTGGGGGAGGCCTTTTGAGAAGAATTTTTGGCTGATATGATGATGATGATGATGATGTGTATGTGAGTGTGTGCGTGTATGTGTGGGTGTGGATGTGTGTGTTTGCGTCCGTCTGGTGCTCTAGTTCTCAAACTACTGGACGGATTGGAAAAATTTGGGCTAGAGCAATATTATTGTGAAAAATGTTGCTCTAACGATTTTCATGGAGGTCGGTATGTTGCTATAACTTAACATGGCCTTCAGCAGACGGTAGTTTGTTATTCAAAGTACAAAAGTACCATAAAAACCCAACAAAATAAAAATAGACGCGTACCACACAAAAACTGCTGGATAGACCTCAAACATTTTTTTTTAGTTTCGGTTCCTTAGATACTTCGTCAAAAAAAACTCCGCGAGCCGTTTACCCTCAATATCCTCGAGGGCGAAGCCGCAGGAAAAAGCTAGTTATTTATTAAGTTTTCATCAAGTCTGACATACCTAATCTAAGTACATACTTATATTGGTATATGACTACGTTTATAATTTGTCAGCGACCGGTTTCGAACACCATCTTCAGGCAGTGTCGCAGTTTCATTTATTTTATGTGGAATTAGTTTAGATATATACCAATATGTGTGATATAATGTTCCACCAAGAACCTACAATTAAAAGTATCAACGATCTTTTTTCTTATTTTTTTATTTACAACTAGCTGTTTCCCGCGGCTTCACCCGCGTGGACCACGTTTCTATGACTTTTCGAGGGTGCGCAGTGCGCGAGCTGCAAGCGGCTCGCGAGCGTGGTAAAAAGTAGCCTATGTCTTAATCCAGGTCCTAATCTGTCTACCTACCAAATTTCAGCCAAATCCGTTCAGTAGTTTTTGCGGGAAAGCGTAACAGACAGACAGAGTTACTTTCGCATTTATAATATTAGTAGGGATTGGTAAACCCTTGACAACATCTCACCTGGTGGTAAGTGACGATGTTGCCGAAGATGGAAGCGGGCTTACCAAGATCCCCAACGCAATGGGGAACTGGCTATCTTATCTTCATGCCGGAACACACCAATGATATCAACATTGATATTTGGCGGCAAGAATTAGATAAGATGGTGGTAGCTAGCCAGGCGAGCTTAGAAAATGCCCTACCACCAACCAAACCGAGTCTTACTATTGACCCCGCCGGGAATCGAACCCTCGACCTCCTGTGTAAAGCCAGTGAACTTTGCCTCTGAGCTACGGAGGCGGTTATCTAACCTAAGTAAGTAACTTAAAGTTGTTGTTTGTTGTTGATTTGTGCATGTCCTTCTAATTGTAAGACAGACAGTAAAGGCTTCGCGAGAAAGTATGCACAGCTTGGCTGTACAATTAATTTTAAGTCAGCTGAAAAAAGCAATAGGAGCAAATTCTTACTTTTATTATTATATTATAAGCAGAACCCCCTCCTACCTCACCTCGATCAAGCAGAACCCCCTCCTACCCCACCTCGATCTTGCCATGCCGGCGCCGGAGCATATAAAAGAGCGGCTGCCGTTGAGCTAAGTCTGGACCGTCTTTCGTGTGTGTGCGTGGTAGCCGTGTCCCGCGCTACCGTCACTGTGCCCGGACCTACCCACACTTCGCGATCTCGAGGTAGTTGCTGATGCAACTACCCTCCGAGCAGCACCCGACGCTTTTTATCGCGTCGGAGGGGACCACCTACCCTCAATTGCGCCGCGGCGAGTAGATGCCGTCACCGCGTGGGCAAGCCCGGTCTGCCACCAGCGGCAAGCCCCGGGTAAGTCCGCGCAGTGCGGCACCCGTCCTACTCGCTGCTTTTGGTCGCACGCGCACGCGAAATCCCGCGGAGCTACCGACGAGCGTCAGCTCCACCCACAGCGTGATGGCCTCGGGTTCCGACTCGGGGTCACCGCACGCGTCCCGGCCGTCATCGTCGCATGACGGCACCCCAATTGAAGAAGCCCCAGCGGAGGATCCCGCGCCCACAGCGAGCGCAAGTACTCGCCCACCGCAGCCCCTCTCGCCCAGGTCGGCGCTGGACGCCGACACCGTGGTTGTCGCACGCCTGTGTCAATCACGGATCGGGTCGGAGGAGCTGCTGAGAGCGATGGCGGCGCACCTGATGGAGCGCGAACGCCACCTGGAGACCCCCGCCGAGCCTCAATACGCCGAGGAGAGCTTCGCCGCTGCTTGCCTCCAAGCAGCGAGCTCGGAGCTGCTACAGATGCCTGCAGATCTGGAGGTCTGTGCCGCCGTCGTCAGGGACACGGTGCCGGACTTCCAGATGAAGCCCACCCGACGCCTCCGCAGCCCCGAGGACTCGCCTGAGCAGCTGGCGAAGCGCCTCTGCGGCGAGTTTGGAGACCCCCTGCCGCCGTGGTCGCAACGCGATCCGCGCCGGCAGCCGCGACAGCAACCGCCCGCACCGGCCCCGAGGCGCGCAGCGCCCCCCACCGCCGCCGCACCCCCTGCCCGGCCCACGTATGCGGACCGAGCCAAGACGCCGCCCCTCTTGGCCCCACCTACCGCTGCCGCCGCGCCGCTCAGCGCTGCCGCCGCGCCGCTCAGCGCCGCCGCACCGCCGCGCGCCACCGCGCCGCCGCGCGCCCCCGCGCCCGCTGCCGCGACCCCACGCGCCCCCGCGCCTGCTACCGCGCCCCCGCGCGCCCCCGCGCCCGCCGCCGCGCCCCCGCGCGCCCCCGCGCCCCCGCGCCCCCGCGCGCCCCAGCCCCCGCTGCCGCGGGGCCCTCCGCCGCCGCCGCCGCCCCCGCCGCTGCCGTCGGCCAGCCCAAGAAGGCCCGCTACCCGCCTCTGGTAGTGGAGTCCCTCCCAAACTGGTCGACCCACTTCAAGAGACTTGCCGAGGAGCTCGGGCGAGCTCCCAGCGCCCGCCCATACGGCAAGGGGGTCCGATTTGTCCCCGACGACGGTGACGAGTACCGCACGGTGCAGCGGTACCTGTCCTCACTGCCGGGGATACAATGGTTCTCCTACTCGCTGCCGGCCGAGAGGCCTCTCAAGGTGGCCATCCGTGGCCTCCCCTCCACCACCGAGCCCGCCGAGATCGTCGACGCCTTAGCCGAGCACGGCTTCGAGGCGGAGCACGTCAAGGCCATCCGGGCGCGTGCAGGACGCCCCGGATGTATCTTCTACGTGCAGATCCGGCGGACCACCAACCTGACGGCCATCTACTCCATCACGGAGCTCCTCTTCATGCCGGGCATCACCATTGAGGCCTGGCGTGGAAAGCGGGGGCCCGCGCAGTGCCACCGGTGCCAAGGATTCAGGCACTCCTCTCACGGCTGCCACCTCCCGCAAGCCTGCGTCCGCTGCGGCGACCCTCACGCCGCGAAGGACTGCCCACGGCCGCGGGAGGACCCAGCGACCTGCGCCAACTGCGCGGGCCCGCACCCCGCAAATCACGTCTCGTGCCCGGCGTTCCGCAGGGAGCTCCGGAACAGGAAGGCCGGCACAGTCGCCCGGACCACCACCTCTCGCCCTGCAGCACCCGCCGCCACTGCGGAGCGCGCCACACCGGCAGCGCCCGCCGTGTTGAGCGGCTCGGCCGCTGCACCCGCACCGAAGCCCAAGAGACGACGAACCCGCCGGAGGAGGAAGAGGCACCTTGCCCCTGCTTCCGCCGTCCCCACTGCTGCCAATACCACCGCGATGCCTTCCAGACGCGACCTCCTGCACGCCCTGGAAGTAATCCAGCAGCTGCTCGCCCCAGCCGGGGCTCGAGAGGCTGCCACGGGCCCTGCGCCCCCCCCAAGGACCCATCCATCGTAATGGACGGCGGAAGCAGCCACGTCAAGGAGGCTACGCCTCGGGGACGTCTCCCCGTCGCCCCCTTCGGGGGCAACGAGAAGAACACCACGGCTAAGTCTATTTCTCTGCGGCGCTCGGTGCGGTAACATCGTGGTGGAACCATCCCAGGTCACGTGAGCCATTTCCGTTTCCCTTTCTCTCGTTATTTTAATGTTGATGCCTATTGTGATTTTTCGTGTGTAGATTAGCGCGAAAGTGAGGTGTTGTTCGTTTCTCTGTAATTTTGATTAAATTTGTAAATAATAATAAAGCTAGGTTAGTGATGATTTGTTTTTTTTAATTGTAAACCACTTCTGATCCTAAAATCAGAAGTGGGATAAAGGACTGTTAGCCCACGATAAAAGACAGGAAACAAAACAACATTTCACTTTTGATTTGAAGTTCTAACGGTTTAATTTTCAAAGAGATTTATTGTGTTGTATTTCATTTGTGTTCTTTTACCTGGCCGTTATTTTAAAAGTGCGTTGATTTGCTCATGAATTCATATAGGTATTTGTTGTGAAAATGGTGCGTAGCAGAAGTGTATCGCGGAGCCGTAAGCGGCATCGTTCTAGAAATGGCTCGCGTGTTCGGATGTGACCACGATCGCGTAGTTTTACGCAGTCGAGGCGTTAGATACGGGGTTAGGTCGCGATCTCATTTGCAAATACAGCAGAGAATAGATCGTAAGACTCGTAACGTCTCAAAACGTCATTGTCGCTTGCTCTGTATTTCATACAAAAGACATGAACGTCGTCGTGATGATTCACCACGTAGTTCTAGGCATAGTTTCCACGGCAGTTAATCGCGTCAGTCGCGAAGTGTTTCGACAACGACAGTACTCGACACCTAAAATGAATAGTTCGTTTAAAACGTAAGGTGACGATGTAGGTACAAACGGCACGAATGTAAGTTTACCTACAAAAGCTTAAACAACACCTAGCCAACACAGTCTCCCCGAGGACTGTGTTAACAAAACCACTGATCGCATTAGATTGTTGTTCTAACCCGCCAAATAGTATGCCAAGGCAGGACAAGTCTGTAGGATCTGCTGCTCAGTGTTTTAAGGTGTCTACCCTCTCAAAGCTCTGATAAAATATATCAAAACAATTCTACCCATTAAGTCGCAAATTATTTTGTGTTAAACCTTTTACATTGGCGCGTGGTGCGAAGAGGGGATCGCGCCAGTGATACGAATGGCTGGTCTGAGTACTTGTCACGGGTAGACTTTTGTCTAAAGGGCGATACTAAACTATGGTTGAACGAGTGGGTAACCAACGATCGTGATTTTAAACAGTTGTGTCCATGTAAGTTACACTTAAGCGAACATTCTTTTCGACGATATGAACACTACGTCAGATATATATCCGACGTTTGCAGTGTAAGCGCAAAGCATTTTGTTACGATTGAGGGTAGTTCGGGGTTAAGTGACTATTTGCGAACGTTTATTGTTATCGAGTCATCGATAGTCCACAAGTACGCACCGCTGCTACTAAAGACAGCTAACTTGTCTCCCGGGAACCTTGTTTTGTGTTTACATAAAATGCAACCGCAACATGCCAAAAAGGTCTGAGTGAGCGTGTCAACGGTAAATGATTTGTGCTCAAAAAAAATTATACGAATAGTAAGTGTTTGAAGTAACCAAAACCGACCGTTTGACAATACTCAGAATTTATTCGGATCCAAAAGTAAGGACTTAACTAAACTCGACGAGATTTTCTGTGAGTGCGCATCAAAAGATTAGAAGAAAACAACTAGAAAATTCTTATAAAAAATTTAACCATGCGCACTGTTTATAATTGTACAGGGAGCGTTAAATGAAACACAGATGTTATCCGAAATGATTTATTATGGCTGAGTAATGGCATTTTCGTAAACAAGACATCACATCAGGTTCATAAAATATATTCAGTGGATTTTGATATTCTAAAACATGTAGGCGCTAAAGAATGACCATTTATTGTGTTGGATGGCTATCGTTCTATGCTGAATCATAATGGTTGATAAATAGTGAATTTTATGGTGTCTGAGAGCTTACAAATCTGTGACTAGTTCGCAAATTTTGTAGCTTTTTAGAGAATGAACGAAAATACACATCAAATGTCACAAATGAAGTCTATACACTCTATAAAAACTTAATGAAGATAATGTCTAATTACACATATAAAGTTTCAGAAACAAAGACATCCTTTTACAACTCGAGATAATAAATAATAACATAAAAACATTGGCAGTTTTCACTAGCAAACAAAGAAGAAACCTAAATTACTCTATAATTATATCTATGACCTATTTCTTCTTAAGTAAAACATTAATTACGAAACAGTAGCTCTATGCATATCTTTATACACGATCCTGAACTATATAAACTTATCTACGGTATTAATGTCGCATATTTTAAATTTGCATAACTTTTATGTATTTTTTTTTACATTTTCATTTCCTAAGACCCTTAAAATTAACCCTTACCTCTAAATTAGAAAGAAAAAGACTATTTTACTTATATTATTTGACCACGAGGTGGTGTCATGCAATTGCCAGATATTAATAGCAGTACCGTACTTCCGTCGGAATTTCCCTACTCTCAAAATAATACTTTGTCCTGTTAGATAACGACTGCAACATACGTATTATTAATAATGGAATTCCCGAACTAAAAATATGTAAACATAAAACTTTTTAGATAAGAGTGGTCAGCATAGGTACATCGCATTTATTAAGGAAAACCAGACTTCAATAACAAGAGATAAAGAACTTACGTGGACATTTGATAGTTGTTTGAAAAACGGTCTTAAAAATATGCAATTTAAAAGTAAAAAGCACCCTAGGTCAGTCGGGCCAATGGAGAAAGAAAAGATAAGCGAGAGAGAGGACCTACTTGGAATCTGAAGATTGTCTGAAAATTTCATCGAAATCGGTCCAGCCGTTTTGGAGTCTATAAGGAACATTTTTTTTTCCTTCACATAGCACAGAGATAGACTGGATTCAAGTGCTAATAACTACAGCCTCCCTGATATAATAAAAGGATTTGAATGTAAATCACATGTTAAACGCTCATAAGAATTAGAAATGATTTGAACGATTAAAAATTATTCAAAATGATTACAAATCAAATCATTTTTAATCCTTTTTAATGATTTTGTTTAATCAGGGCTGTGATTAAAATAACTAAAAAAGAGATTATAAGGTTTTCTTATTTGTTTACTTAGCTTAAGTAATAAAAATATGTATCGTTTATTTAAGTAAATAAACTTTAAACAAAAAAAAATGTTCTGAGGACAGGTTATAGCGGTGAATACTTATAACCTGTTTTGTCCGTTAAATTTGGAACCATATTAAAATAAATAAACTCATGTGAGTCCAACTATGTAACTTAATTAATTAATTCATTAACTTTAATTATCTTAACGTTAGTTAAAAAACACTATAATATTAAGAAATTATAAAGTCACATGAACAATGCGTTCATAAATCTTATTATTGGTCAACTGACAGCCAAAACCGTGTGCTAACACTGGTCTTATGTACAGTTGGTAATATTACAAATTATACAGTCAGTCATTCAAATCACCTACCCAGATAACCAGGGTTGTCAATTTTGAACTACATAAATATAATCATAAAGTTTAAAAGACACTTACAATTACAAATTTTGAAATTACATGAATACAAACGCAAATTTAAATTTCCAACTAATTAACCAAGAAAGGGTAACAACGGTACTTTTTAAAGATTATTTTAATTTAATTAAATCATGGTAGATCTTATCTATGGTTTCTGTATCTTTCCTTTTATTAATTAAATCTTGATGCCTCTCCATTTACATAGATTCCATAATCAGACGCTTTTTATAATTATGTTCTGTATTTAAAATTTTTAATATTTTAAGATTTTAGCCTGCTTACCCTCGAGTAGGCTTTATCATTACAAAATACAAAAGCTTTAGCTCAACCTTTTTTTTTTAAATAAAGACAAAAATAATATAAAACTCATGGCATTTAAAAAAACAGAAACAAAACGATTTACAAAAAGTATTGTATCATATAACACTTGACAGCCCTACCAGCACATCACACACCAGAAACTATGCACTCGCGACTTAGCTTGCTCAATAGCAAGTAAGTGGTTGTAGCATCGTCTTGAATTCATCCAGGGAAGCAGCAGTTGAAACAGCAGGTGGCACAAAGTTCCAGAAAGCAACTCCAAGGACAAGAAAAGAGCTCTTGTACATTGATGTACCCGGAATCGGCGATAACAGCGTATAGTCCGGTTGTTCTCAGATCATTGCAGAGTCGGATCGATAATAGCTTCCAGGTTCTTGAGAATACTAACTTACTCAATATCTTTACCAGCTAACGACAGCACTGGCTTCTCACTGCTATCTATGAGGATAGTACGTTTAGACAAACACCAAAAAAAATGTTAGACAAGAAATTCATGATGTGTGAACGGAAGATTAACACTTATTTTTATTTTTTTTGTTTCTGCTCCTCTATAAACTTATTCAGTCCACAGTCTCTGCAACACCTCCAAAATGGGCTGAAATCGTACACTCGGCCACAATTACAACAAGTTTTTTTTTGGGACTCCATTTGCTCGGAATGGTTGCAACAATATGAATCATTTCGACCCTCCGTCTCCGTTTAAATAGCAATGCTTATCAAAACTAGGGCTACCACTTTCTTTAATTTTTCATCAATACAGTAAAAACTGATACCTCATAACAAACTCCAATAACCTTCAGTCGAGATAATGAATAGTCACCACGCGAACACATGTATTATTATCATGTATTTCACTGCAGTTACGATATAAAATCATAAAACCCACGTCAGTCCCTTCGAAGCCAAAGGATGCGGGCAGCGTAGGACCGGTCGTCGTGAAAATCCTTGGGAGAGGCCTTTGTCCAGCAGTAGACGATTTTCGGCTGTTATTTTTATTATTATAAATTTGAGTGCGTTTGATTGCAACTGCAGTCGAGTATGGTACACCAAAACTCAATTAATGCCTATTCACTCTTGCCTTGAAGACCCCCAAATTATAGGAATCGGGAAACAATGACGCAGGCAAGGAGTGATGATGATGTTAAGGCTGATATGACGATGTTATTTATCTGAACTGCGTTATTAAGGGTCACTATTTCCATAGGGTTGTTATAAATACAATAACACAAATAGTAAACTTTTGTGCTGTTGTCAACGCTTCAAATTAATGTGTTGTCTGCAAACATAAATCAAGTTTCCAATATTTGATATATCGGGACACAGATAAGGGATTTATCACGTTTTGATAATAGTTTTCTTGTTGTGCAGTGTAGTGTCTGCGAAATGGATCCTCTTTATGCCATGAGATACAAATCACAAACGTGAATCCATATTTCTTTCAACAAAAGCACAATACTGGGATGAAAATCTAATAAACGTACGAAAGATAAAATTGAGTAGGTACGAGTATTATTTATATTTTTATTTATTAATCGAAAAAATTGAATATATATAGGTAAACATTGGACCCACAAAACTGAATGATCAGTTTGTCTGTGGGATCGACAGTTTCACAATTATTCATTACAATCACAGATAAGACGTAACTGTGGTAACTAGATTCTATGTGACATAGGCAAGAGCCAAACTCTCTTTAACTAGATTGTATGTGACATAGGCAAGAGCCAAACTCTCTTTAACTAGATTCTATGTGACATAGGCAAGAGCCAAACTCTCTTTAACTAGATTGTATGTGACATAGGCAAGAGCCAAACTCTCTTTAACTAGATTCTATGTGACATAGGCAAAAGCCAAACTCTCTAACTAGATTCTATGTGACATAGGCAAGAGCCAAACTCTCTTTAACTATATTCTATGTGACATAGGCAAGAGCCAAACTCTCTTTAACTATATTCTATGTGACATAGGCAAGAGCCAAACTCTCTTTAACTAGATTCTATGTGACATAGTCAAGAGCCAAACTCTCTTTAACTAGATTCTATGTGACATAGGCAAGAGCCAAACTCTCTTACAGGCTGTTTATAAAAAAAAGTAACTTATTTCAATTTGATGTGTCTTAATGTGTCATATAATAAGTTAATCAAACGTGGAATTCGTTAATAGTAGTTTATGAAACTGTTATGTAATGACAAGTCTAAAAACATAAGTGTGTTTTAACGAAATGAGGCGAAACCAAATTTCGCTATAGAATCACAAGAGTGTTTTAAGACCTAATTGCAACAGTTGCATACATTATTATATCTGCACACATATTATATATCCTCCTCAGCCGATTTCGGCCATGGCGACTGCTTACTACTCCTAGGCCAGGTTGTGACGTATATTATAAGTACTCTAAGATAGGTTCAGAAGCAGTAAAATATTTATAGACTATTGATGTTAAAATAATGCAATTTAAAAAAAAAAAAACAAATATAGAGACAAATTATTTATTGTAATAGTTGTAGTTGACATTTACATTGGAACAATGGTAGGTATATTTTTCAGGATCCTGGTTGTATTGTAGTGGAAGGGTCTTGGTTGAAACCCACTTGAGTTTTGACAGCTGTTCCAAATTTAAACTAATAACGTTACAAAAATCGATACTGTAATAACATTTAAGTACAGATTTTACTTACTAACACAGACAAGAAAGTTCTCATAGTAAAATTGGCTGTAATAATGCTGATAATGGCCTACGGATTTTGAACGCATTTTAGAAGACTTATGTGTGCAGACGAAAGATTTTCTCGAACGAATTTTTGTTTTATTATTTACAATTAATCACACTCCCAACAGTTTCAGATCTGTATCGCTCTGTTTAGTACTAATATATATACTGTGGCTCAGTGTTATTTTTATATTTTACGGTAAAGCGTATTCAATAAATCAATAAAGGATTTTCGATAAAATTGACATTCACTATTTCACTCATTTGTAACATTTTTTATTTATTTAAACACTTGAGATTTTCTGTGTCTATTAAGACCCTCTCGATCAACCGACCAATTTTCAACCGACTTCAAAAATAGGAGAGGTTCTCAATTCGATTGTATTTTGATTTTTAAGGATGTTTTGTTTTTTTTAAATTTGAAATTATATTCATATTAGTTCCGTAGAAATTTCATCAAAATCGGTTCAATACTTTTCTGCAAATGTAGCAAAATTGTTTTTTTTAAATTCACAATTGGTATAAGTCCTTGGCATCGTGGTTATTGTGATTGAAGTACGTTTTATTTCCGCCATTTCCCACCTTACTACCAGACCTTTCTACCAGGTGGCTATAACATTTATAAAAAAATATAAAAAGCGTCGGTGGCTCAACCGGTAACGACTCGGTCCTCCTAACCAGAGGTGCCGGGTTCAAATCCGGACGGCCAATGCATCAATGAGTTTTTCGAAACTTACGTACATATACTCACCTATTGCTTTAACGGTGAAGGAAAACATCGTGAGGAAACCTGCACACGCCTACGAAAAAACTCAAAGGTTGTGCGTAAAGTCGACCAACCCGCACTGGGTCCGCGTGGTCGACTAAGGCCCGATCACCCTAATTCAGGGTGGGCTCGAGCCCCTTGGTGGGGACGTATATGAGCTGATATGATGATAACATTTACTACTGGTAGAAAGGTCTGGTAATAAGGTCGGAAACAGACTTCTTTGAACGTGTTTTTCAATTATCACAAATATTTTTTTCATTCCTGAGATAGACTTCCGAAAATAAATAATATTATCACTGACTTACACGCCTCAAAATTATTGACCACTTCCAGGTGACTTAAAAACTTGATATATTTGGCATCGAGGTAGGTTATTAGGCGCACTTTCCCAAGTTACACCATTATTAGCACAGAGCATCTGAAAACCGTTGTATTTTCTGTATTATTTGGAGTTAAATTGGTCGTAAATATTTCAGTTTGAATTCCCGTAGCTATTAATTAAGGAACCACTATAAAACTTGGTACCACTTATGTTTTTAATGGGTTTTTTTTTATTCACAACTGGATAAATACAACTGTAAACTGATATTAATTAACTTTAAACGCCGTCGTAGCTCAGAGGCAAAGTTCACTGGCTTAACACAGGAGGTCGCGGGTTCGATATATATATATCTCCTTAAGCAAGTTGCAAGTTTGCGATTCAGTAAAAGGCTGAGCTAAATGTTTGCTGCGATTTCGCCAATACAAACAGAACGCGATGTGAAGTGCATTTCCATGGGTTCCACAGCAAACAGTTTTCCTGCTATGAAATATAAATAAAAGTACAATACATAATTGAATCTCGATTCTTGAATAGTGAAATTCACATCGACAATATTAATTGAGAAACTCCTCCTTTTTTGAAGTCGTTTAAAAAGAGGAAAGATTTGATTGTTTGTTTGTTTGTTTGTCTTGAATAGGCTCCGAAACTACTGGACCGATTTGAAAAATTCTTTCACCGTTGGGAAGCTACACTATCCGCGGTTGCTATAGGCTATATTATTATTTTCAAAAAATTAAGGGATCCTTACTAAAACTCAAATAATGTCAAACTCAAAATTACCTAAAAATTTCTGCAATATGTACAAAAAGTAGTTCAGTGTGGTGGTAGTGGTAGTGGTAGTCAGTGGTAGTGGTAGTGAGTGGTAGTGGTAGTGAATGGTAGTGGTAGTGAGTGGTAGTGGTAGTGAGTGGTAGTGGTAGAGTAGTGGTATTTTATTGGTGGTGGTAGTGATAGTGGTAGTGATAGTGGTAGTGTAGTGGTAGTGGTAGTGTAGTGTAGTGGTAGTATAGCGATAGCGGTAGCGGTAATGCAGTGTAGTGTAGTGTGAGGCGGTACGAAGTTCGCCTGGACAGCTAGTATTTGATAAAGCCATAGTTAAGTATTAAGTTTAAAATGTGTCTCATAAGAAGGCTCAAGGTCACTCAAACGGCATTGGAGCGTGCTATGCTCGGAGTTTCTTTGCGTGATCAAATCAGAAACGAGGAGATCCGTAGTAAAACCAAAGTAACCGACATAGCTCTCAGAATTGCTAAACTTAAGTGGCAGTGGGCGGGGCACGTAGCTCGTAGAACAGATGGCCGTTGGGGCAGTAAAGTTCTGGAGTAGCGACTGCGCACCGGAAAACGTAGCGTAGGTAGGCCTCCCACTCAGTGGACCGATGACCTGGTGAAAGTCGCGGGAAGCCGCTGGATGGCAGCGCAGAACAGGTCGTCATGTAAATCCTATGTCCAGCAGTGGACGTCCGTCGGCTGATATGATGATGATGATGATGATGATGTGTACCTACATTATTTTGTATTCTTGTCCACGACCACACATTTTTGAAACGCCTACGGCGTAGAAGCGGCGGAAAAGTCTGCGAGTCGTTGCACCCCGGTTTAATTCAAAAGTAGCGTTTATTACTGTATTGATCAGGCTGTATCTAGATTTGAAGACTTGTAATGAGAGATCATTAACAGCACATTCATGGATCTATCATTACAGCTCATATACGTCCCCACCGAGGGGCTCGAGCCTACCCTGAATCAGGGCGACTAGGCCTTAGTCAACCACGCGGGCCCAGTGCGGGTTGGTCGACTTCACACACAACCTTCGAGTTTCTTCGCAGGCGTGTGCAGGTTTCCTCACGATGTTTTCCTTCACCGTTAAAGCAATCGGTAAGTATGTACGTAAGTTTTTGAAAAACTCATTGGTACATTGGCCGTCCAGATTTGAACCCGGTACCTCTGGTTAGATGGACCGAGTCGTTACCGGTTGAGCCACCGACGCCATGGATCTATAATAAACATTAAACTTAATATAACTCTATACAGCACAACACATGACCACGCTGAACACATGAAAAACCCGACTTCAACCACAACAACTTAGAACATATAGCAATTTTTGTTTTCGTTAATTTTCTATAATGTACTAAACAGATTTTGAAAAAAAAATGTATGGAACCAACAAGGAGACATAACCTATCAATTAAAAAAGAATCATTTAAATCTGTTTATAACCGGCGTAGAAATCGCGTAACAAACATACAAATAAACACAGTCTAATCGAGAATCTCTTTTTACTAACGAACGATTATATTATGTTTGGCAAAAAAATAATCAAAGTTGAGATTTTGATAGGGATCGATTGTCTTATACGAATATAATCTGAAAAAACAATAAATGTATGTGGGTGTGTATGTGTGGGAGGCCTGCCTACGCTACGTTTTCCGGTGCGCGGTCGCCACTCGAGAACTTCTGTCATCGGCCATCTGTTCTACGAGCTATGTGCCTTGCCCACTGCCACTTCAGTTTAGCGATTCTGTGAGCTATGTCGGTTACTTTAGTTCTACTGCGGATCTCCTCGTTTCTGATTTGATCACGCAGAGAAACTCCGAGCATAGCATGCTCCATTGCCCTTTGGGTGACCTTGAGCCTTCTTATGAGGCCCATAGTAAGCGACCATGTCTCAGTTCCGTAAGTCATCACTGGCAACACACACTGGTCATAGACCTTAGTACACACTTAGACCTTAGTACTCCCACGCGGTGGACCGATGACCTGGTGAAGATCGCGGAAAGCCGATGAATGCGGGCAGCGCAGGACCGGTCGTCGTGGAAATCCTTGGGGGAGGCCTTTTGAGGAGAATTTTTGGCTGATATGATGATGATGTGTATGTGTGCGTGTGTGTGTATGTGAGTGTGTGCGTGTATGTGTGGGTGTGGATGTGTGTGTTTGCGTCCGTCTGGTTCTCAAACGACTGGACGGATTGGGAAAATTTGGGCTAGAGCGATATTATTGTGAAAAATGTTGCTCTAACGATTTTCATGGAGGTCGGTATGTTGCTATAACTTAACATGGCCTTCAGCAGACAGTAGCTTGTTATTCAAAGTACAAAAGTACCATAAAAACCCAACAAAATAAAAAATAGACGCGTACCACACAAAAACTGCTGGATAGACCTCAAACATTTTTTTTTAGTTTCGGTTCCTTAGATACTTCGTCAAAAAAAACTCCGCGAGCCGTTTACCCTCAATATCCTCGAGGGCGAAGCCGCAGGAAAAAGCTAGTTATTTATTAAGTTTTCATCAAGTCTGACATACCTAATCTAAGTACATACTTATATTGGTATATGACTACGTTTATAATTTGTCAGCGACCGGTTTCGAACACCATCTTCAGGCAGTGTCGCAGTTTCATTTATTTTATGTGGAATTAGTTTAGATATATACCAATAAGTGTTATATAATGTTCCACCAAGAACCTTCAATTAAAAGTATCAACTATCTTTTTTCTTATTTTTTTTATTTACAATTGGTAAACCCTTGACAACATCTCATCTGGTGGTAAGTGACGATGTTGCCGAAGATGGAAGCGGGCTTACCAAGATCCCCAACGCAATGGGGAACTGGCTATCTTATCTTCATGCCGGAACACACCAATGATATCAACATTGATATTTGGCGGCAAGACTTAGATAAGATGGTGGTAGCTAGCCAGGCGAGCTTAGAAAATGCCCTACCACCAACCAAACCGAGTCTTACTATTGACCCCGCCGGGAATCGAACCCTCGACCTCCTGTGTAAAGCCAGTGAACTTTGCCTCTGAGCTACGGAGGCGGTTATCTAACCTAAGTAAGTAACTTAATGTTGTTATTTGTTGTTGATTTGTGCATGTCCTTCTAATTGTAAGACAGACAGTAAAGGCTTCGCGAGAAAGTATGCAGAGCTTGGCTGTACAATTAATTTTAAGTCAGCTGAAAAAAGCAATAGGAGCAAATTCTTACTTTTACCCTACTAATATTATAAATGTGAAAGTAACTCTGTCTGTCTGTTACGCTTTCCCGCAAAAACTACTGAACGGATTTGGCTGAAATTCGGTAGGTAGACAGATTAGGACCTGGATTCAGACATAGGCTACTTTTTACCACGCTCGCGAGCCGCTTGCGGCTCGCGCACTGCGCACCCTCTAAAAGTCATAGAAACGTTGTCCACGCGGGTGAAACCGCGGGAAACAGCTAGTTATATTATAAATGTGAAAATGTGTTTGTTTGTTACCTTTTCACGCTTCAACGCCTTGACCAATCTTTATGTAATTTAGAATGCAGGTAGCCTGTGTCACGGGCAAGGACATAGGCTACTTTTTATCCCGGGAAAATAGCATAATCTGATGCAGTTCCTGAGGGAACTAAAAAAATACTCGATTGTAGAAATTTTTTGCACAGAGATGGTTGAGTAGATGGGAAACGACATAATTTATAATAATCTATAATCACCCTTAAAGACACTCATAAAAATGCTATCCACGCGGGCGAAGCTGCGGGAAAAAGTTATTAATAAACGTGAAAGTTTGTAATACTGTATGTAATACTTTCACGCAAAAACTATTGAACAGATCTGGCTGAAATTTGGTAAGTAGACAGATTAGGACCTGGATTAACACATAGGCTACATTTTCCCACGCTTGCGAGCCGCTTGCGGCTCGCGCACGGCGCACCCTCGAAAAGTCATAGAAACGTTGTCCATGCGGGTGAAGCCGCGGGAAACAGCTAGTATACTCTAATTTAAACCTGTGTATAAGTGCCTTAACTTGAATAATAATATTATCCAGTTGTGGAGCTTAGCGCGGCCGTCACCAATTTATAAGCGGAAATGACGAGAGAAATCGGCAAGTAAAAGGCATTAAATCTGTCTGCGGCGTTCGATTTGCATTCGGAAAATTGCATTTTCAAGTCGGCGGCGGCGGCGACACGGAGGCGCCTGCGACTGTTTGCCTTTGCTTAAAAGGGTAAGGTTTAAGAATTTTCTAGGAGAAGATCCGAATGAATTTGCGTTCAGGCACCTTTAGATCTCCTTGGTTTCATCATCATCATCATTTCAGCTCATGTACGTCTCCACCGAGGGGCTAGAGCCTACCCTGAATTAGAGTGATCGGGCCTTAGTCGACCACGCGGGCCCAGTGCGGGTTGGTCTACTTCACACACAACCTTCGAGTTTCTTCGTAGGTGTGTACAGGTTTCCTCACGATGTTTCCTTCACCGTTAAAGCAATCGGTTAAAGCAGGCTCCTTGGTTAAGTTTAGATTAATAAGATCTGCTTTATGTTCAGTTTCATCTTCATTCTGTTTTGATGATAAAAAGCCATATTAACACATTTCAAAATTAGAAGAAAAAGGAAATAGGAATTAATTTCAAATTTGACAGTTGTTCTGTGACTGGGCTGGCAGTAAACGAAAAATAATGTAACATTTTTGAAAAAATACATCAAAATTTATAGTACTATAAAAATTCCAAGTGAAATAAATTCTACTGTACAAAAACTCAAAACGGTCCCTCTGAACTAGAAGAATTTTGAAGATGGCATGCTACAAAGATCGATATGGGAGTAGCTCTCCGTGCTATCCGTGCTTACCGAGGTGCCACAGGAGCGAGATCGAGTACTGCTCTGATGACCGGGATTACCCAAAGGGGTGCTGTTATCGAGAGGAACCCCTGCAGAGAAGCCCCTCGCGTCAGCGTCACTCGAGGGGCTCACCGCCGCCTCGGGCCCGCTACTGCTCCCCCCGTCGTTGCTCATCCCCGCCTCGGGTCCGCTACTGCTCCCCGCCTCGTTGCTGCTCTCCTCCAGAATGCTGCTCCCCTCCACCGGATTGCTGTGTCCCGGCACCGCGCTGCTGCTATCCACCGCCTTCTGAGTGCTGCGACCCCCCTCCAGACTGCAGAAGCTGTTACAAAACTTGCTGCCGGCCCGTCCGAACCAAATATGTCATACCTTGCTATAGATATGAAGATGGCCGAATTGTAAGTGGTTACTGTGTTTAAATACAGCTTCATTCACGTTGAGAGCAGAGAGAAGGTATCATTTTTTTTAGTGGTCGAACAAAACAAGAGAAGATCGGAAATGTGTTTTGTGTCATCTTAGATTTGATCAAAGAGAGATATGATTTCTTTGGCGGATAGCAAGTCGCCGCTGACGCTTGTGTAGGTATGTTAAAGAATTCCAATGTTTAAATCTATTTACAGAAGGTTGGTTTTCCCACTTCAGTTGCCTACCTGGCTTCTGCTCTCATTGTGAAGATTAGTAACGGCTAACTGAACTATCTAATTATGCGAATTGCAAGTAGAGTCGTCATCAGAAATATCGTAGCGGGCGAGGTGGTTAAATATATCTGAGTAGTGTTGAATTTCAATAAATTATATTATGCGTCGGTGGCTCAACCGGTAACGACTCGGTCCATCTAACCAGAGGTACCGGGTTCAAATCTGGAAGGCCAATGTACCAATGAGTTTTTCAAAAACTTACGTACATATCATTACCGATTGCTTTAACGGTAAAGGAAAACATCGTGAGGAAACCTGCACACGCCTGCGAAGAAATTCGAAGGTTGTGTGTGAAGTCGACTAACCCGCACTGGGCCCGCGTGGTCGACTACAGCCTAATCGCCGATTCAAATTTTTAATAAAAAAATAATAATAATAATAATAATTCAGGGTAGGCTCGAGCCCCTCGGTGGGGACGTATATGAGCTGATATAATAATAATAATACACTAGGATTTGCTATTATTATCAGAACATGTAATTTTTCATAAATATCTGAGCAGCAGATTTTTCAATATGTTCTTCATACACAACGATTTAGTGAAGGTCGCGGGAAGCCGCTGGATGCGGGTAGCGCAGAACCGGTCGTCGTGGAAATCCTTGGGGGAGGCCTATGTCCTACCAGTACTTTATCCTACAATGATACATATTGAAAAAACTGCTGCTCAGATAGTTATAACAATATTTAATCCATTGCGTTGGGGAATCTTGGTAAGCCCGCTTCCATCTTTAGCATCATCGTCACTTACCATCAGGTGAGATGATGCCAAGGGCTTACCAATATAGAATAAAAAAAGGGATGTCCATATATTAATATCAAATCCTTGTGTACATAATTTATTTCAATTCAACACTTCTCAGAAATGTTTGAAAACCTCGCCCGCTATGATAATAATATTTTTAATTTATGATAATAATTTTTTATATTAAGAATATTTTTTGAATGCTATGTAGAAACTCCAACGTCCGTACTGTCGAAATGTCAGGTCCCCATAAAAAAAAACCGTTTCCTGACACCAACAATAACACACTGTAATTTTTTGTTGGTTTCAGGAACGGTATGTACCCACTATTCATGGTAGGCTTCCGAAGTCCGTGTTTCGCCGTAACGGAATCCAAGATCATATATATGGTTATAGAGCTGCAATTCATTTTCTATGTGCAAGCGCATGTAAAACTGGACTTTGCGTGAACAATGTGGTGACACCTCTAGTTACGGTGCATGCCAAAATTACTGATGAGGTAGCGGCTATCAAAAAGAAAGGAAAACCAAAGACATGTTAATAACGAAGCTACTTTAGGTCATTTTGAAAATACAAAAATTACTAATACTTAATAAATGTTTTAAAAGCACTGTTCCTTTTTGTAACTTAAAAGCAACTATTATTAAGACAATACAAAAAGTCGGTGGCGTAACGGCTAGGGCCGCCGCCTCCTGTCCGGGGGAGGTTGTGGGTAGAATCCTGCCACGTACCAATGTGATTTAGATATTTAGATTTTATATGTACGTATATCCGATGCTCTTACGGTGAAGGAAAACATCGTGAGGAAACCTGCACACGCCTGCGAAGAAACTCGCAGGTTGTGTGTGAAGTCGACCAACCCGCACTAGGCCCGCGTGGTCGACTAATGCCCGATCGCCCTAATTCTGGGTCGACTCGAGCCTCTTGGTGATCGAATATGATCTGATATGATGATGATGACAAAAAGTATCTCTGACAGGTTCAACCTTTACCTTCCTCGGCCCTAAAACGAAATGGAATTCAAGATCACAGGTATATCGAAGGTGGTGGCGTGTCATACATTCGCAAGAACTGGCAAGATGCTATCTGGAGCGATCATCCATTTTGTCTATTTATACAGCCGGCGAAGAAACTTGCTGCTCTAAAGAATTGAAAAACGGTGGCCTTGTAGGTGCGTAGACCAATCAATTGATAAAAAAACTGGCCAAGTGCGAGTCAAGCTCGCGTACTAAGGGTTCCGTACCAAAAACTAATTTTCATCTACAGCGCCGTCTATCATCATCATCATCATATCAGCCGAAGGACGTCCACTGCTGGACATAGACCGGTTCTGCGCTGTCCGCATCCAACGGCTTTCCGCGACCTTCACCTGGTCATCGGTCCACTGAGTGGGAGGTCTGCGTACGCTACGCTTTCCGGTGCGCGGTCGCCACTCGAGAACTTTACTGCCCCAACGTCTATAGATATACGTAAAAGGAAGCTAATTGCTGTTGTCGTATTACTACAATAATGTAGAAAATATTACAAGATCCCACTAGGTGTCGCTAGTTTCTAAACAATCAGACTTTGGAAATTTATTTTTCCTGTAAGAACAGAAAGATTAGATTTTCTCATAGGTTTTCCTGTGATTTATGCATTTAATGTCATAATCTGTGATTTATTCAAAATTTTAGGCACCGTAGTTTCGTAGATAAGGGGGGAATGTCTATTTAATAATAATAATAAGGTCTATTTTCTTAAATGACATCGAAACTATTTGTCTTCAAATTACAAAAGTAATATATTTTCGATTCTCAGAACAAGCCCTTTTATTTGTTATATGACACGATATAGCTTTCTTTATGTTTTCTTATTTACCCCCCAAAAATAGCCTTCATATTTTAAATTAATTAATTTAAGTTACATGTCCGTCTTTGGGTCACAAACTTCCATAATAGGTGTACCAAATGTCAACTCTATCGGTCCAGTAGTTTCTGAGCAAATCGGTTGTGACAGACGGACAGACACGAGTGATCCTTTAAGGGTATCGTTTTTTTTTCCTTTTGAGGTACGGAACCCTAAAAACAAATATTTTCAGCATTAAATACATGATTATTTAATATATTCTCTTAAATTATGAAACATATGACTGGCTTTTAATGAAGGAGGAAAATTTCGATGCAATTACAATGGCTATGATTTAAATAGGCAGTCAAATATTGCATTTTGGGCAGTTAAATATAATAAAACTGGGCACTTCAGTAATAATTAGAGTGGTTAAATATGGACATTAGAAAAATGGGAAATGGATGGTAAAATATTCTCAAATGGGTAACTAAACTAACAACTGGGTAGTAAATATTTTAAGTAGATAATAACCCAGGGTAACGAGCGAAGTTAAATCTTGCCACTTCACCGGCCGCTGCCGTATACGCCTGTTTCTCTCGATCGGTTCGCGCGTTGTTTCTCATGTCAACCTAACATACTCGTCAATTTGCTCTTCCTCGTTACTTAACCAAAAGTCAAAGAGCCCCCACATTGACCTTACCTTGGCCCTTCCCTTGCCCTGCACCTGAACACCTACTTTTACCTCCACATTGAACCTATATTGACCCCTACTTTGACCCACACTTCAAGGTCAAGACAACTCCAACGTGACTTCCAACTAGATAGCTTCAACCAATAACTGCCCAAATTCTACAATATTAGTGCCCACGTGTAACGATTATTTTTATCGCCCATATTCTACAATATTACTGCCCAAGTATGACCGTCCAATATATTACTACAATATACAATTCAATTGGCAAAGACAATGTACCTCAAATGGGTGAGAAATCAACTTCCAACTAGTGGTTGAACGGCTGAGGCTTGAGTTGGTCAACGGTTCGCACACATTCTCCCAAATCCTGGTCCTGTTTCTGGCGCTGACAGATATATACGGACGTTGAGTTTCATTCAAATGGCGGGCGAGTAAACTAAATCGCGACTATCTGGTCGGTTGCAGGTGCGCAAGCTACCCGTGACAGCGTTCAAGCGCAATGGCATGCAGGACCAGGAGCATTCGAAGTTGTTGGGCACCGCGAATTTCCTTCAGCGATGCCCTAGGGACGTAGCGATTGAGTACAATGCTTGCAAGAAACAAGTTAATGTGTGCGATCCGTGTAAAGTACCCGAGGAAAAGGAAAAAGCACTCGACTCTAAATTTCTCGTTCAAAAACCGATAGAAGTTTGCCTTGAAGATATTTTAGACGATTAAATTTAAAATCTTAGCGTCATCTTAAGAATATCGTCACTTAACGAGAGTCGTAGGAATTTTTGTGAGAAAGCAAAATATGGTGCAAGGTTCCAGAAGAGTCTAAAAATATAAGAAAATAAAGGAACTCATGTAAGCTCTTTTTATTTTTTTGAGATGTTAGTATTGTAGGTTAATTGTAAACCATTTCACAACTAAAGATAAAAATAGGAAATATACTTCAACGCATTAAGTAAGTTTTAATAAATTTTTCTAAGTGGATACATCTTTAGGCGCGTAGGGCGTTTTTGAGATGGGAAAAAACCATTGAACTCGCGACACTGTAATGTAACCGCCGCCTTACCAGGAACACTCGCAGGGTCAAAACTTGGTAAACCTAGACGTTCGCCAGAAACAGTCGGAGGGTCAAAACTTATAAAAGTTTTCACTTCTCTCTGCACTCCCGGAGTGGCCAGGTTTTTAAAGTGAAACTTTTATTACACCATCTCAAGCTTTTTCGTCTGTGTTTTGCGTGACGGCAAAGAGATTATTACATCGTCTCAAACTTTATCGTCAGAGCAGCCATGATCGTTTTGTCCTCTGTACCGTAGCTCCGAGACGAGAGCAGCCATGATCGTTTCGTTCTCTGTACCCTAGCTCCAAGAGGAGTGAAACTTTTATTACATGATCGTTTCGTCCTCTGTGCCGTAGCTCCAAGACGAGAGCAGCCATGATCGTTTCGTGCTCTGTAAATGTCTATAATGTGAAAAAAAGTTTAAATTTTACCATGGTTTCATAAACCGACACACCTTTTTTTCTGTTTTTATGTGGTGTTTTTTTAGAAACAATTGTTTAAGAAATGATCTCTTTGTCGTAGGAGAACCAGCCGACGGTGCTGATGCAGCGCGCCTGCGAAGTAGCGGTGGGCGTGCGTCGGCGCCGGAAGCCCTTCGTGCATTCGTCTTACTGCGCCGACGACGACCTTGAGGTTCGTCGGTACCACTCTGAGGATGCAATGGTAACCACGGATAAGATAAATAAGGTTGGATTGGCAATAGTCACACTTTTGTTTGAAAACTAGCGTCGCCGCCTGTCTCCCAACCATCAACTCCGCTACACAAGCAATAATAATACGAGTACATACACGAATTGCGTGCCCTAATAAACAAAACACACTTAGAACATTGTGTCTCACACCATTTCGAGAGTATGTACGTTACACACAACCACACGCAAATAAAAAGTATGAACGCGTGCTTCGGTTAATGTCTAATCATACTTGTGGCTCGCCTGCCCAGCGCACATTTCCAATCCAACCTTATTTATCTGATCTGTGATGGTAACGCATGTATAAAATGCAAATGGCTGATTTATGACATTTTGCTAGTGGATGTATTTTTTGTTTGTGTAGTTTGAATGAGTAGAATGTCTACTTATCAAGTTGCCTTTTTGGGGTTCCGAAGTCAATAAGGAACCCTTATAGTTTCACCATGTCTGTCTGTCTGTCTCTCTGTCCGTCTGTCCGCAGCTTAGCTCAGAGACTGTAAGTAACTAGAAAGTTGTAATTTGATATAGGTGAACAAATAGTTTTTCAAAACTTACGTACATATACTTAACGATTGCTTTAACGGTGAAGGAATAATCGTGAGGAAACCTGCACACGCCTGCGAAGAAACTCGGAAGGCTGTGTGTGAAGTCGAACAACCCGCACTGGTCCCTCGTGGTCGACTATGGCCTGATCGCCCTAATTAAGGGTAGGCTCGAGCCCCTCGTTGGGGACGTATATGAGCTGATGTGATGATGAACAAATCAATCACGCCAACACCAAATAAATCTTGAACAAAAAAAATTTTAAGATATCTCCCCTACATGTAAGAGGGGATGAATTTTTTTTCGTTGACTTACCCTATCGTGTGGGGTATCGTTGAATAGGTCTTTTAAAACTATTTAAGGTTTGCTGAAACCATGTCTCGATTCAGAGATAGGTTTGCGAAATATTTAGCTTTATAGTGCTTATTTTTGCGATCCAGTGGGGACCCCCCATCTAAATCGCTATTTCAGTACATGATTTATTTTTAAATAGTAGGTCATATAATCAATTTAAAAGAAAAGCCATCATGGTTAACTAGGCTTTCTTAGTTTAGGAGTAACTTAAGCTGCAGTTGTATTTGTAAAAAGTTCATACAGATTACCCACACAAAATGTTCTATTACCAACTGGAAATGTAATTTTTTTTTTTTTTAATATACATTTATTTTCGGAAAAGACTATGGAACTCTATTTTGCGCTAGTCCGACTATCACTTGGCCGTTTTTTTTAAAACTAGATACACTTTCCTCAAAGAAACCATATAATAATTATTATTAGGTGAGATGTTGTCAAGGGTTTACCAATGGTGAATAAAAAAAATTAATAATAAAAAAAAGAAATGGATTATTAATACAAAAAAAAATGGCTAAACAGTTGATCAAATTGTCTGAAGTCCATTTTGGCGAATTGAATAAAGGTCCCTTGGGATAGTTAGGAGGAACGATTATAACGGATTCGTAACGGACTCATAATACTAGAACACTTTCCCCAAAGAAACCATATAATAATTATTAAAAAGAAATGGATCATTTATACAAAAAAAATGGCTAAACAGTTGATCAAATTGTCTGAAGTCCATTTTGGCGAATTGAATAAAGGTCCCTTGGGATAGTTAGGAGGAGCGATTATAACGGATTCGTAACGGCCTCATAATACTGAATACTTTCCCCAAAGAAACCATATAATAATTATTAAAAAGAAATGGATCATTTATACAAAAAAAATGGCTAAACAGTTGATCAAATTGTCTGAAGTCCATTTTGGCGAATTGAATAAAGGTCCCTTGGGATAGTTAGGAGGAGCGATTATAACGGATTCGTACACCATTTGTGCACTCGTAATTTAATATAAGGTTAGTTTATGTGTCTATGATGGGCTTACACGGTATGTAAAGGGCCACCGAAAACTCTCCACACTGATGGTTATACTCTAAATACGATACGGTAACATTCTTTTATGAATTTATTAAGATTCTGAGCCGAATTCGAGGTCACAGATGAGATACTAGTAACTGCCAGGTGATGTGTTAAGCTGCCTCTTCCATCCAAAGTTGCCTTGCGCGAGCCAATACGAGTTCGATTGTTAACGAAGTTTGCCGCAGTTCAACATCGCTTATGCGTTGGTCAATTGATTTCCTGTCAAGTATATTGATGTGATGTTTGGACTGACTTCATCATATCAGCCGAAGGACGTCCACTGCTGGACAAAGGCCTCCCCCAAGGATTTCCACGACGACCGGTTCTGCGCTACCCGCATCCAGTGGCTTCCCGCGAACTTTACCAGATCGTAGGTCCACCGTGTGGGAGGGGCCTGCCTTAGCTACGTCTTCTGATGCGCGGTCGCCACTAGAGAACTTTACTGCCCCAACGGCCACCTGTTCTACAAGCTATGTGCCTCGCCCACTGCCACTTAAGTTTAGCAATTCTGAGAGCTATGTCGGTTACTATGGTTCTCCTACGGATCTCCTCGTTTCTGATTCGATCACGCAGAGAAACTTCGAGCATAGCACGCTCCATCGCCCTTTGGGTGACCTTAAGCCTTCTTATGAGGCCCATAGTAAGCGACCATGTCTCAGTTCCGTATGTCATCACTGGCAACACTTACTGATTAAAGACCTAGGTTGTAAGACACTGCGTTATTTAGGACGCATAAAGATATTGCGAAGCTTTCCGAACGCTGCCCAGCAGAGTTGGATTCGACGATTGATCTCTTTCTTGAAGTTGGACCTACCTAACTGGACTGTTTGGACTGGCTTACCTATCTAAACTCTTTGTTATTTTATTTGGATGCACACTATTTCTAAAATATTACTTTTAATCGGGTAAATAAAAGTACCTAAATCAGGATTAGGCTATCAGAGGCGTTTAGTTTTATAAATGATTTCAGTACAAAAATTTATGGAAACAGATGCCGTCATCTGTTTCCCACCCTATAATCTTTTAATATCAACCTAAGCAAAAAGTCGACAGACACCCCGCCATGCCATTGAGTAGAAAAATCCAATTTTTATTATTAAAACGCAATTTCGGCCGCATTTGGAGCTGAGAATTGATCTTAAGAACTGGAATTTGCTTTTTTTGAATTCTCTCTGTGGTTATTAAAAGCTATATACTTATTGGTTTTGATAGTCTATTTATTTGTTACGCAAGGTATCTTCTACAAACAACAAATCAAGTACAGTCGAGTTCATACGCGGGCGGGGCACATAGCTTCTAACTGAAAAACAATATATTGGCAGGGCCAATGTTTCAAAACATTGTAAGCGTCGAAATGAATATAAAGTTCTATATCCTCCTCCTATGGCGACTGCTTACTACTCCAAGGCCGGGTTATGGCGTTCATACGCCCTAATATGGCTTACATTGCCGATCTTAGCGGCAAATTCCCGCGCACAGTGGGGGCACGTGAGAACGCCGTTCACAAAGTTGTAGTTTATAGCCGATGCGATGGTAATCGGGCTTTTATTACGTCGCGTTTGTTGTCTAAGTCTATATGGCGACGGTCTTCGAAAAAGTCGGTTTTTTTCTTTACCAAGTATCGCCAAAATTTCTATATAAACATAATGTAGATATCAATAAAATGTTGCCATGTAAACAGTTCATTATTGGTTTGTATAGAACTTTATATTAATTTCGACGCTTACTATGTTTTGAACCATTGAATTGGCCCTGCCAATATATTAATGAACTCGACTGTACCTTCTAACTGAAAAACAATTACTTTGGCTAAAATAGTAATGGAATCGATGTAATTGCTATCTATTCATGATCGAATTGCGTGAGATTAGATGTAGTGGCTGGAGGTGGTCTGGCGTGGTTGACATCGATCCCTCCCTCTAGCCGCAATGTTTATTTTCTGAACGCGTTTAGGGTTCAAATGGGATTTACTCCGGCTGACGCTTAAGAAACCGTTCTTCGAGGTTAGCCCTTTAATCCGAGCCTTGGAAATATTTATTTTCCTTAATTGTACATCGAAATAAATTAATTAATTAACAATTGAGAGACGTCCAATTTAGGCGGTCTTATCGCTGAGAGCTATTTCTACCAGACAACCCAGTGCTATGAGAAAAAGCAAGGAGACGACTATGAGCTAGCAAAAACAGAAAAAATAATCTATAATATAATAAAACTGTAACGGGGCCGTGTCTGTACATGAAATATTTTTGGAAAATAATAACTGTGGTAAATATTACTAACGATACAGAGGCCAAAACAACAACTTTTGGAATTTTTGTCTGTCTGTCTGTCTGTCTGTCTGTCTGTATGTTCGCGCATCACGCAAAAACTATCAGGCCGATTTTGATGAAATTTTGTATGGTGGTTCCTTATAGCCCGGGTTAACATATAGGATACTTTTTATCCCAGAAAATTCAAGAGTTCCCGTGGGAAAATCAAAAGTATTCATTTATAGAATGGCTCACCACGCAAATGTGGCTTGACCTATTACAATCAAATTTTACACGTTGATACCCTTATCGCAAACTAAAACTGGGACATTGTGAATCCCAAAAAAATTAGGGTTCCTACAGGAATGCAAAAAAATTGTATCTTTAGAATGACTCAACGTAACAATATGAAACCTTTACATTGGGATGGGGAGTTTTGACCATCATTGTATAGTCGGGTATTCTTTATCCCGGAAAACTAAAGAGGTCCCGTGGGAAATTATCTATCGATACTTACAATAATAAAAATAGAGAACTGTTTCTGTATATTAGCTACACATACCAAACATTATAATCATAGTAGCAGAATGTCAATAGATGGCACTGCAGGGATAATAAAACGCGCTTAAGTTGTATTAAAACTTTCTTTTATGTATTTTTCAGCATACGCTACTTTAAACTCTGGCACTATGGTACGTAGCGATGTGTTTTATAGACGAACAGAGAGGTATTTTTTTACAGATTCCAATCGTGTAAAAAAGTAAAAACACATAAATCGAGTTTAACATCTTTTAACAGGAGGCACAGATATGGGAACTCTTCTGACGGCGACTATTTGCGTGTGGCAGTTGCTCTCCGCCTGCAATATCAATATCTGTGAACCTCATCAATGTATTTGCGGGTCCTCGGTGGAGGCAAATGGCCATCACTCACTGAGTTGCAGTCGTGTTTGTGAAGATTATCACGTCACCAATTCCTTAATAACCTCACTCGGAGGATACTGGTCTCGGCCAGATAGAATATTCCATCTTTGATGCAGCCGCCGACCGGGCTTTAGGCGATCTGATGGCAAAAGGCCGGAGGGTTTAAACAGGTGCTATGGCAGAGAGGAACGTGTCTGCTTTGGGAAGCCACTTTTTCTGCCTCACTCCTCACCCGTACGGTACTGCTGCTCAATTTGCGGTGAGAAAGAAGCATAATAAGTACTCGGTCTTGGAGGCAAATTACTGCTTTGTGCCGCTGGTCTGTGAGACAACCGGCTGCTGAACCCTCAGAGGCCTTTGCCTTCACAAAGGAGATTGGCCTTCGCCTTCGAGAGAGGAGATGTGACGTGAGGTCCTACCTGCTGCTAAGGTTGTCTATTGCCATCCAGCGCGGCAACGAGAAGTGCGTCTTGGTCTCCTTTGGAGCTGATACGACTCGAGGATTTGACCCATATTAATATTGTTAGGAAATTTTATTACTAGATTGATACCTATAATGATTTGAATTAGTTTTTTGATAATATTTAATCATATCAGTTTATATACGTCCCCACCAAGGGGCTCGACCTGCCCTGAGTTAGGGCGATCTGGCCTTAGACGATCACGCGGGCCCATTGCGGGTTGATTGACTTCACACATAAGCTTCGAATTTCTTCGCAGGCGTGTGCAGGTTTCCTCACGATGTTTTTCTCACCGTAAGAGCGTCGTATAAACGTACATACCAGTATGAAATCGATATTCGTATAGATATTGTTAAGTAGCAGGATTCGAACCACGGCCTTCCGGACAGGAGGTAGTGGCCCTAACCGTTTTGCCACCGACGCTCTATATTTTATTTAAGATTTAGAAATCCTTACTTTTATATTATAAATGTAAAAATGTGTTTGTTTGTTTGTTACCTATTCACACTTCAACACCTCTACCAATCTTGATGAAATTTGGCATGCAGGTAGCCTGTATCACTGGGAATGAAATAGTCAACCTTTTATCTGTGGAAATTATCATAGCCCGATGCAGTTCCTGAGGAAAATAAAACAATACTCTTTGTTAGTTTTATTTAAAATCGTAACGAAAAAATGGATTGGTGTGATTTTTAGCACAGCGATGAGGTGGAAAATGATATAATTTACTAATAAGTATATCCTGACATAGTTCCCGAGGGATCTGGGGACAACTGTTTTCTACGCTCGCGCACGTCGGTGGCGTCGCAACGGAGCAACGGATTAAAGTGATTTTTTGTATATAATTTGTTGAGGGGGTTGGAAGTGACAAAGACTGCTAATCCGAATAGCCCGATACAGTTCCTGAGGTACCTGGATAAAACTCGTGTCCACGCTTGCGAGCTGATTGCGGCTCGCGCACCACTCACCCTCAAAAAGAGTCATAAAAGCTATGTCCACGTGGGCGAAGCCGCGGGCAAAAGCTAGTTGAATAATAATTTTAAACTTGAACTAAAATATATTAAGCTGTTATCACTTTTTAATAAGTATCTTAAAAAATGAAATACCATATACTTAATAAATAAAACCTACTCGGACTATAAAATAAATAACTATTGTATACGCATATATATTTATCATCATATCAACTTCCATACGTCCCCACCGAGGGGCTCGAGCCTACCCTGAATTAGGGGCGATCGGGCCTTAGTCGACCACGCGGGCCCAGTGCGGGTTGGTCGACTTCACACACAACCTTCGAGTTTCTTCGCAGGTGTGTGCGTGCAGGTTTCCTCACGATCTTTTCCTTCACCGTTAAAGCAATCGGTGAGTATATGTACGTAAGTTTCGTAAAACTCATTGGCGGTCCAGATTTGAACCCGGCACCTCTGGTTAAGAGGACCGAGTCGTTACCGGCATATATATTATACATATATAAATAATATAAAATATTTATTCATTTATGTTGCAACTCATCTAGAGTTAATCTGAAATGTATATAGCGTTTACCTTTTTACTTTTTAGACCCCGTATTAGGGTAGAAGTATTGTTATCGGAAAAAAAAATATTTCCAATTTTCGTGAAAATGTGTTCTACATCATTAACACGTGCCGAAAAACCGAATATCTTAATTCCGTCCGTGCGTCCGTGCGTGCGTTTGTCCGTCCGTCCCGCTTGGCTCTGGAGGCTATATCTTTAGTCCGACTGAGATCAAATCAAAATTTCTTCGTACCGTCAAACCGAAGAGTAGCTGTCATACAAGAAAAACTGTTTTTTTCTCAAAAACGACTCTAACGATTTTGATGGAACTTTGCACGTCGGAGTTGCTTATGTTTATCTATTACTAGCTGTCCCAGCGAACTTCGTACCGCCTCACACAACACTACACTACAGTACACTTCAGTACACTACCGCTACCGCTACACTACCACTACACTACGACTACAACTACCAGTATCACTACCACTACACTACCACAACACTACCACTACCACTTCCACTACCACTACCACTACCACTACCACTACCACTTCCACTACCACTACCACTTCCACTACCACTACTACTTCCACTACCACTTCCACTACCCCTTCAACTACCACTACCACTACCATTACCAGTACCACTACACTACCACTACTATCACCACAACTACCACCACTACACTACCACTACCGCTACCACTAAACTACCACCACCTCTACCACTAAACTACCACCACCTCTACTACCACCACTACCAATACCACTACCACTACCTCCACCATCACCACTACCACTTCCACTACCACTACCGCTACAATACCACTACCACTACCAATACGATTACCACTACCACCACCACTACCACCACAACTACAACCACCACTACCACTACCAACAAAACTACCACTACCACCACAACTACCACTACCACCACAACTACCACTACCACTACTACTACCACAACCACTACTACTACTACTACTACCGCCACCACTACCACCGCTGGACAGCTACCATGGGATGGATCAGCCCCCTATCAACTGGATACCTTGGACGCCATCGACCGACGCGCACGGAGACTCATTGGTGACGACGAGCTAGTTAATGACAAGCTCCAAAGCCTTGAGCATCGCCGCAAAGTCGCCTGTCTGTCGGTATTCTATCGAATTCATTTCGGAGAGTGTGCGCAAGAACTTCACGACCTCATTCCCCCGGCTCCATTCCACCGTCGGTCAACGAGACGCAGGGAGGGGTTGCACCCCTTTGTTGTTGATGTTCCACCTTTTCGCACGAATCGTTACGCTTCTTCATTTATTATGCGTACAGCGCATTTTTGTTGCGATTTTTTCAATACAGTACAACAAAAGTTGTTCAGTTTTACGAGCAGAAGCCTCTCTGTATACAGGGTGTAACAAAATTGGTGTAGGTCTCGTTAACTGGGGGTTCTACTTTTCATACTGAAAAACTTCCTCCAAGGAACTCAGTCATATCTCAAAAAAAAATTCAAAAAAAACGAAGTGTGCCGGGACAGCTAGTAAATTATAAATATGACGGTCGCTTCCTGCTTTTAAAATTTCAATCTTCAGATCCTGGTTTCCTTATCATGGTACCTCCCTTGGGAAATCTACTTTCCAACAAAAAAAGAGTCATCAAAATCGGTTCATAAACGACGAAGTTATCCGCGAACACAAATATATATATATATAGTAAAATTGAGAAACATCCTACTTGTTTAAAGTCGGTTAAGAAACTACGAAGTGCAGTCATTAGGTTAGATCCCTGGCCACAAATGTGTCAACAACAAGCACAACACACAACATCACACCCTGGACACTTCATAAAACGGGCCAGAAATGACATTTCAAAAAAGGAATGACGAAACAAACAAAATGGCGGCGAAATCCTATACGTTAGACAACCAAACTGTAACCATTCTGTATCAATCTGGTTGACGAGGGGGTGAGGTCGCAATCTAGAGAGCGGCAGGGAGTGTCCATTCTGTATGTTAGTACTAATATGTATACTTTGACAACATTCTGCAGACCCTCGGAAACTCAGTGGACTGCTCAGATGAGAGCACACAGTAAATTGAAAAATTTTCCATACATTTCCAGAAAAAAAAAATGTTCTTTGTTCGGAGCATTCCACTGAGTTTCCGAGGGTCTGCAGAATGTTGTGCCTTTAGGCATATTTGTAGCCAGGGATCTAACTTAATGACTACGCTATAGTTTTACTAAAATATATATATTAGTACTAACATACAGTATGGACACTCCCTGCCGCTCTCTAGATTGCGACCTCACCCCTTCGTCCGTCACCCAGATTGATACAGATTGGTTACAGTTAGGTTGTCGAACGTATAGGATTTCGCCGCAATTTTGTTTGATCCGTCATTCCTTTTTTGAAATGTCTTTCTGGCCCGTTTTATGAAGTGTCCAGCGTGTGGTTTTACTTTTCTTGATTAAAAAAAATGTTGGCTGTTCGAACGACCTCTCTGTATGAAAATGTAGTGTGAAAACTTATGTGGCCTTTATTTTGTTATGACTAGAATATAATTTAATTGAAAAAAACACATAGGTAACGTTTTAAATTGTTTCCTCGTAAAAATGGTTCTTTTTGTAGTCATTTAATAATGCATTCTTGCTTCCTTTTCAGTCAATATGAGGATAGGAAAGTAGATAGAGGAATTTAAAACTTCCCGGCTCTTAAGCGTCGTAATTAACAAAAGCGTAGTATTACTTCGAATACGAAAGTTTACGGAATTTCTTCTGTACATTTTTACTTTTTTACCTGCGAAGTTAATTAATTTACGAGATTTAAGTCTGAAAACTCATCTGCTTATGCAAATGAAACGATTGACTACATAAAAAGTTTTTTTGTGGGCAGATAATCTGACTTTAACCGCCTCCGTGGCGTAATGGTTAGCCATTCGCTTCACACCAGGAGGTCGCGGGTTCGATTCCCGCTGGGGTCAACTTGTAAGACTCGGTTTGGTGGTGGTAGGGCATTTCCTAAGCCCTCCTGGCTAGCTACCACCATCTTATCTAAGTCTTGCCGCCAAACATCAGTGTTAACTACATTGATGTGTTTCGGCTTGAAGATAAGATAGCCAGTTCTCCATTGCGTTAGGAAATCTTGGTAAGCCCGCTTCCATCTTCGGCATCGTCTTCACTTACCTTCAGGTGAGATTTTGCCAAGGGCTTACCAATTATGAATAAAAAAACTTTTTGTTAATGCGCTTATAATTAAATGTTTACAATATCTAATCAGTTATTTTTGAAGACCGTGCCAGCGAAGGCAAATTAATTAATCTAAAATACGTTTTCTACTTATGATAACTTAATGAAATTATAATAACTTTAGTAGTTAATTAAAAATTAAAACCCCTACTGCATTAATACTTAACCACTCTTTTTTGACCAGTTGGGTAAAAAAATATCCTATGTCACCCACAGGATCAAGACGAACTAACGACACCTTAGACTCCAAAATCCAACAAGCCGTTTAGGCTACAGAGCGTGCCAAAGAAATAAATATATATACATACATACATACACACACTAGAAAAACATAACCCTCCTTCTGGCGCACTCGGGTAAATAAGTGCGAGCTGGACTCTCGCACCGAGGATTCCGTACCATCACCTCTCCACATAAGTACAAGGATCAAGCACGTAACCAAAAAAAATCAATGCTATAGGGATGACGACAGCATCAGAAATAAATTATGAACTCTTGATCAATAAATTGCCCTCCTAATTAAACTCGGGAAAACCTTACTCGTTTAGTTTTCCATCAAGTCTTCGATTTTCAATTCATCAAAATCACAAAATGATGATGATGATGATGATGATGATGGTCCTAGCCGTTTTCGGCTACAGCGACCGCAGAGTTGTCCGGCTCAGCTGGAAACGTCCCGCTGCTCCGCCTTCTCGTGCGCCCGCATGTGGCTGTTGTAGCCAATCTTCGCTCGGAACGTGCGGTCACACTTGGGGCACGTCAGGACACCGTTACACACAAAATGAGTACATATATGACGCTGCTAAACTATGACGTCACGCCTAGGTATTTCTAACATTTTTAGAATAAAATGTCGTTTTTGACAGGTGATAAAAAGTAACTTAGATGACTAGTATTCGTCATCCCTATTGAGTGAAACACACTAGCAAATGCGCTTTGTCTTGCGTTAATTTACTCAACCGGTACAATCATGAGGGGATTTTGAATCAAATGAAATCAACTTGTGATGAAAAATGGATCCTGTATGATAATGATTGAACCCAGGAGGCCCGGCTAAATCCAGCCCCAAGTGAAAGTTTCGGAAAAGGTACTGGTGCGTCTTTGGTGGACCAATGCTGGGTGTCATGAGCTTACTATGATCGGGCCAGAAAATTATGGCAAATAGGTATTGTCGACAACTGAAAACCGTGATGGAGAAGCTAGGTTTTAAACACTGCCACACTAGCCCACTGCTGCTTCAGGAGAATGCTAGACCACACACTACACAACAGACGGTCGCTAAATTAGAGGAGTTGCGATTGGAATGTATATATTTTCTTATTTATTTCTTTTTTCTTTTATCTGTTTGATTTTTGCTAACATAGGGTAGGTACTTACTTTAATTAAGCTTAAGTGTATTTTGTCAGCAACGACATTAACTAGTGCACGGATAAACCTGTAAAGATTTTTGATGTACTATTATCATAATTTTTTGTAATCTTCTTTTTATCAATTAAATAAACAAAAAAAATAAAAAAAAATTCTTCAAAACCCACCATACTCCCCGTACGTTACTCCAGCAAATAACTTCTATCCGTAATTTGGAAAACTTTCTGCAAGGAAAAGAAATCAATTCCTATGGGGTAGTCCAAACCGCATTCAAAAATTTTATTGAATCTCGTTCCCAAAATTTCTTCAGCATAGGAATCAATGAACTACCTATGATATGACAAAAGTGCATACATAGCAATGGTACATACTTTGATTGATTAATATATGTTTAATTTTCATTTTTTTATTGATTTTAGTTCCCATAATTTCTTCAGCATAGGAATCTATGAGATAGTGAAAGTTGCATAGATAGCAATGGTACACAGGCCAGCACATCAAGTTACACACTTGTACCGTTCTTATGGCGAATGCGTATGGATCAGAATCGCATTACGAGTGTATAGCTTGATGTGCTGGCCTCTGTACATACTTTGATTGATAACATAATAATTATATATTACATTTTTTTGTTTTGTTCTTTCCGAAAATGCCAATTTCATATGTAAGGACTTACTCGTAATATAACCTATTCAATATTTCTTTTTATTAAATAATCGGCTTACAATCTTCGAAGATATAGCTTTATATAAAAAAACATACAATCGTATTGAGAACCTCCTCCTTTTGGAAGTCGATTAGAAACGGTAATGCTGTACTACCATTCTAAGAATAAAAAAAATACGAGTGTGCTTTAGACCACACGAGTGAAGTAAAACTTCTTTGTAAATACTTAGTCTTCAGAAAATTATCTAATCTTTTTTGTCACGTGGAGGTATAGACAGTTTATGAAAAGAGTTTTATTACCTCTGAAAATGATCAAATCTTCTTTATCTTATGTTTGAATTAATTGTTTTGACAACCGTTATTGTTGCCTTGGCAACCGATATTGTTGATATCTTTACTAATTTATATATCCCACTCAACTTCCGTTCGCCTCGCTCGACCACACATCCGTAACGCTCTCGTAACGCATCCACCAGCTTACTCCCCAGGTCAAACGTGCGTAAAGAAGTTTTACTTCAAAAAGCTATTAGGAACAAGCACAGATCTACTACAAATAGATTTCTATATCGCGTGGCCACTACAAATGATGAAATTTAAGTAATTCTTTTGAAATACATTTGTACAGCTTTAATTTAAAATATACCTCTTTAAAATAAAGGGTCACATAGAAACTGAAACGCAAACTATCGTTTCGAGCCGATCTTCTTTCTTGCGTTTCATAATTAAAATCTCTTTTGATCTTGTTCGTCTATAAAAATAGAATTTAGAAATGATTGCGAGCTTTTGACAAGAGTGAAAACAATTGAGGAGTGTTGACCATCGGAATAGCTGTTTTCAGGATAAATATTTTAAAAGTTTTGTGATTCTTCTTGATATTTTCAAGACCTCCTATTTTTAACTGGGGGTCTTCCGCACGGCCCGAACAAATCGGCATACTACCACTATACCCTGGACTATTGCTTACTACGCCGATCAGCAACTGCCTGCCGCTAACCCAAAGGGAAGTGGAATTTTTGTATATATCTAATTTAAGACCCATTGGAGTTGAGCGTTATTGGTGACCAAGTACCATTACTGGTGATCAAGTATTACGACTTGCCCGCGCCTTTTTGTTGTCGCTAGTCACCAAACATTACTACTGCCCGACAAGATTCTGCTGTCGTCCTCCAAGCACAGCTGCTGGCCTGCGTGTTCTCCTGTCTTCCGTTTACTATAATAATTTTGCGTGTGATTTAAAATTTATTAAGAGTATGGTACACCCAAAGTTTTTATTTACAAAGTTATGGTGTAATTCCGACACCCAATAATTAAATTCGATTTATTTTTTTAGGAATTTATTAGATCATTTTATACACCTGGGGGGACGATCGATCGTTACCTAACCTTTTTTATATTTTAAAATTATGTAATGTGTTGTTTTTATAGTTAGGTTATTTCTATGGTCATTCACTCTTTATACCTTTAACTTATCCTCTGGTTTATATCTTTACCCAAATATTTATAATCTTAAAAAATAAAAGTATTCCATATTACCCCAAAATTTATTTTCTTTCCGAAATTCATATTTAGGCTGGGAGTAAAAATTCTACGTATCATGTAGCATCTCTATTATATTATTTAAACCTTTTTAAATTCAATTATGCTACAAAACCTACAAACATATATTATTGTTTGTGGTAAAATTGAAATATGTTTGGCAACATCAAAAGAAACATTGTTTGGCTAAGAAAATGTCAGATTTTGACAATTAGCCAGCAAAGAAGTGGTCACGCCGATAAGGACAAAAAATAATATCAGTACATTTTTCGCACTCGTGCCATATCGTAACTATCTATCTTTTTCTAACAATTTCTTTACTTATCTATTTGTAGTAGATCTGTGGGGACAAGATATTTCAAATGCGTGCGCGCTGCTCTGTGGCCAACTAACCTAACCCCGAAGCCTGCTTGCGCCCATTGCTGTGTACAGTTTTGATTAGTTTTTTTGCGATGAACGATGAAGGAGATGAATCCTCATGGGTACCACCCGTACAGTCATCTGTACGGGTTATGGTGGGACTCACAACAATCTGTACCTACCCACTAAACACCGCCTGCTGTTGGCTTCAGCCTGTGGGGCCTTGAAGCCTTCATGGGGGGGCGACCCCACCCTGGGGAAGGGGGGCGCTTTTGTTTAGTTTGACGTATTTAACGTTTCTCTTCCATCTGTACGGGTTATGTGGGACTCACAAGTATCCGTGCCTACCCACTAAACACCGCCTGCTGTTAGCTTTAGCCTGTGGGGCCTTGAAGCCTTCATGGGGGGAAACCCCACCCTGGGGAAGGGGGGCGCTTTTGTTTAGTTTGACGTATTTAACGTTTCTCTTCCATCTGTACGGGTTATGTGGGACTCACAACTATCCGTGCCTACCCACTAAACACCGCCTGCTGTTGGCTTTAGCCTGTGGGGCCTTTAAGCCTTCATGGGGGGCGACCCCACCCTAGGGAAGGGGGCCGCTTTTGTTTAGTTTGACGTATTTAACGTTTCTCTTGTTTATTCAGGGTAACTGTTGCTTCCATTTTGAGGCAAAGAATAAGGGTTGCTGCCCGGGCTGCTGCTCGACTTGCTCGGGCTGTGCTGGCTGTACGGACTGCTCGGTCTGTTCGAAGGAGTGTGCCGACAGCTGCGTGCCCCCAACCGTGACTAAACCTAGCGACTGCTGCGTCTACTACTAGTCTCGTTCAGTTTTTCGAAAGTATAAAAAGTGTAAAAGTTTTGTTTTGTTAAAAAGTATTGTTTTTTTATCGTTCTCGTAACGTTACCAAACAATTTGGCGGCCATGTTAATAAAAGTGGATATTTTATTCTATTTTGTTTCTTTTTGTAGTTTTGGTATTTTTTTATTTTAGTTGGGACAAGTCGGTGTTTACCCTCCGTTTTTACACTAGACATTAGATTACCTGTCATTATAATCGTGCATTCTCGGTCTCCTAGGCATTCGAAGCGATTATGACATGTTACTCGAAAGGTCTCGGAGTTTTGGAGCTGGATAAGCGCTGGTCAGAAGTGCACCAGTCATCCTGACACACACAAAGCGTAGACTTCATCAGTCAACACGTATCTATTTTAGATTTAAAAACTTACTATTCGGTGATGGTTTCCTGTTTCAACTGGATTGATCACAGAGACATCTCATTCTCCGTTACGCCGTTGGGATTCCGCTTCCAATGTTTTAAGCAGCTTTTTTTAAAAAAAGAGTTCATCATTACGAATCCCTCCTTCTCCATAAAGTCGGTTAGCTCTCCATAAAGTTTTTGTCCGTATCCAAATTGCCCCATCAGCTTCCATGGCTTCGTTTGCCTATTTTCGCGCTTAAGTCTCCCATAGCAACGGTATAATGGATGCCGGTGCTATGTACTTTTAATTGTATATTTAAAGACATAAATACATAAAAGACATAAAATTGTCCTCATACATAGTCTCTACCTCGTTGTCGAAGTGTTCCGCGGTCGGCGCATATACCTGTATGACCGTCAGCGAAAACGTTTGGTAATTATGAGTGGGTACCATACCACATATGGTACCCTTCTCGAAACACTCACGATCTGGACCACATTGTTAATAAGGGACTTATGGACGAGACACTAGACGCCATCCTTGGAAAGTTGATCAGCCTACCGGAAATAGGGCAGGTTTCCGGATTTAAGGATCATGGTGTCCTCTGCCTCTTTTCGGACTTCATATAAATCTACGATATCCCACCGTAACCTTCTCAATTCTTCTTTAAGTTCAGTAAGCTTGTCGTCAGTTCCATCTATTACTAGCCGACAAATCAGTCTGTCCACCTTCCCGCTGTTACGCTGCTACCGGAGCCAGCAATAAGCAAGACTGCCGGGGACTATGGGCCATTTTTTTTGTATATACATAGAATATTTTTTTTATTCACGATTGGTAAGCCCTTGGCATCATCTCACCTGATGGTAAGTGATGATGATGCCAAAGATGGAAGCGGGCTTACCAATATTCCCCAATGCAATGGAGAACTGGCTATCTTATCTTCAAGCCGGAACACATTAATGTTGTTAACACTGATAATCCGGTAGGGATAGGTGGAACAGGCGGACTTAGATAAGATGCCCTACCACCAACAAAACCGAGTCTCACAAGTTGACCCCACCGGGAATCGAACCCGTGACCTCCTGGTGAGAAGCGAATGTACTAAACATTACGCCACGGAGGTGGTTAATTGTAGATATTCATGGTAATTCATTATTCATGAAATGGTTTTGCCATAATCATCACGCTTGGCAGGCGGGTTGGTGGTCGTAGTGCGGTTGTAGGTCTGTTGAAGTGCGCGGAAGTGACGCTGCTGCCCATCCTCCGGTTTGAGTCCCTCGGTCGTCTTTTACGACACCAATTGGATGAAGAAATGGTATGGCCTAATTCTAAGCCAAACTGAATAGATTTCCTTAAGTTCCAGGAAGACGATACAAGCTAGGTCAGATAAGACTAGGTGCTGGGAACGGTCGAAATGGTCAAGTAGTAATATTTTTATTTTATTTTATTGGAAGTTTAAAGCTTAAGTAAACACTATATGATAACATAAGCTATTCTATAAAGATTTTATACATACATACATACATTACAAAATTAACTATGAGCTAATAAAAAAACTTCCACAAATGGATTTCGATATAAACACAAAAATGACATCTAAGTAAAATAATAATAATAGATTGTGTTTACAAGATTAACGAATAAAAAATTAAAAACACGCTAAGCTCGCTTATCAACGCTTTCGGTGCTGTTGAGACAGAGAGAAGTGCTGTTGAAAAATTCCAAAGTAAGGAAACACCGTACAGAGTTAGAGCTACTGCAGAAAAGATCTTTAATATTGTCTATATTAAAAATATTTATATATGATAACGGTTTTTAGTGTCACCTGAATAGTAGGCCAACAATATGTGGCGAATTTCGTAGGCACACGGACTATTTGTAACTCTACTAGACGTCCAGCCAGGTTCTGATGTTTCATCACAGACGAAACGGTCAATTGGGTCATTAGACATACAAAGATTGGACGTACAGGTAATTAGACATACGGGGATTGGTCGTTCAAGGAATTGGACGCACGGGGACTGGGCTTTTGGAAAATTGGACATTCGAGGTCAGAACCGTCTATATTTCTAAATTCCCAACGCATAATTACTAGCCACCATTTCGATACGGAGTTACCTAACGTGGATCTCTTTATGAGTTTCCAAACTATGTAAGTACGTTAAAGTTGATCAAAAACCTACACTTCGCAAAAAAATAAACATCTAAAGCCCAGAATAGGCTTCGTTTGCCTAGATGGCCGATTAGCCGTAGTAAAGTTCTCGAGTGGCGACCGCGCACCGGAAAACGTCGTGTAGGCAGGCCTCCCACGCGGTGGACCGACGACCTGGTGAAGATCGCGGGAAGCCGATGGATGCGGGCAGCGCAGAACCGGTCGTCGTGGAAATCCTTCGGGGAGGCGTTTGTCCAGCAGTGGACGATTTTCGACTATGATAATGATGATAGGTATTAAAACTGGTAGATACACTTATTCCTACCGAGCTATCCCTACTGGTTGGAAGAAGTACACGTTTAAGTAGATTTATTTCTACCGGTCTAGATATATATTATTATGTATAGAAACTATAACCAGAATAGGTAGCCTTTTTTTTTTTTTTTTTTTTTTATTCACAATTGGTAAACCCTTGACAACATCTCACCTGGTGGTAAGTGACGATGTTGCCGAAGATGGAAGCGGGCATACCAAGATTCCCCAACGCAATGGGGAACTGGCTATCTTATCTTCATGCCGGAACACACCAATGATATCAACATTGATATTTGGCGGCAAGACTTAGATAAGATGGTGGTAGCTAGCCAGGCGGGCTTAGAAAATGCCCTACCACCAACCAAACCGAGTCTTACAATTGACCCCGCCGGGAATCGAACCCGCGACCTCCTCTGTAAAGCCAGTGTAGCCGCTAGATTTTTCACAGAATAGCTGCTGTTTATCCTCTAGCCAGCACGGTACCGACACGGCTCCCTGGGAAGCAATAATACACTCACCGGCAAATTTAGCGGAACATAAAAAAATATGTACCAATTTTTTTTATTTGATATACTGGCTGGTTATACTAGCCATATATTTTAGAACAAGTAATTTTAAATTAAGAAAAATGTTGATCGTCACTTTTTTTTGCAATTCTTTCAATTATATTCCGTTTATTGACTGTCACGAACATTTTACTCATTACGGTTGAAGGCGATTCATTGAAATTGTGTTGTTTTTATTAAGGCAAACGGGATTTTTTGAAACTTTTGCAATAAATAAGGACGCCTTTGAAATTAAGGAACGCCTTATGCCAGATTTAACACAGGCTGAGATTATCAGGGCACTTGAAATGAGAAGAAATAATCACACCTACCGAATGATCTCCGGCATACTTGGTAGACATTTATCAACCATACATCGCAGTATAAAACGGTATATGGCGACTAACTCTTATGCTAGAAAAGCAGAACAAGGAAGGAAAAGGTGTACATCAAGAAGGGCTTACCGATTTGTTCAACTTCATGTGCGTAGAAACCCTCGTATGACGGCGGTTGAAGCTCGAAATCAACTTCAAGAAGTTCGGGGAGTAGCTGTTAGTGAGCGCACAGTGCGGAGAAGATTTAAAGAAGCTGCACTTGGTTCATTCGTACCTGCAAAGGCTCCAAAACTCGAGGTACATCATCGGAGAAACAGGCTAGCGTTTGCTCGAAATTTCTACAACTGGGCAAGGGATCAATGGAGTAAAGTTTTGTTTAACAATGAGTGCAGGCCGTTTCCAGTAGTCTTACCAGTAAGACTTCTGGGAATTTTCTTCCCAAAAGACATAAGTACCTATAGTAAGTCTTCGCAGGTCTTCTTTTTCCCATTAGTCTTACTGTTTCCAAATCTCCTAAATCAAGTTGATGGAAGGCAAAAAATATGACGACGCAAAGGAGAGCAATATAACCCAGCCAATTTCGAAACAACTGTAGCATACGGTGGAGGGTCAATAATAGTTTGGGGTGGAATTTGTTTGGGAGCTCCCACAGACTTGGTGGTAATCGATGATGGCATTCTGACAGCAGATCGGTACATAATGGAAGTCTTAGAAGAAAATGTGGTGCCATTTGCTCCGTATATTGGTGAAGGATTCGTCTTAATGCAAGACAATGCTCGGCCGCATACTGCTCGACGGACTCAAGCCTATCTGAACGACGTGAATATTCACGTAATGGACTGGCCAGCGAGATTGCCAGACATGAACCCGATAGAACATGTATGGGACTTACTGAAACGTGGGGTATGATCGAGAATACCAACTCCTGACAATTTGAATGAACTGCGAAGAGCCGTAACGGAAGAATGGCAGAAACTTCCCCAGGAAACGATAGACAATATTATTCTTAGCATGCCTAAACGGTTGGAAACTTTGATAAGAGCTCGTGGAGGAAACACACGTTATTAATTTGTCCATTTGCTTTGGCTGATTTGTAGTTTTTAATACTAAGCATTGATTTTCTTATGGTGCAGCAACCGTTAAAAAATGTGCTTTTTCTTTTAATTTAATTTTTTGTTTTTTTATTAACTTGAATTTTTTTTTCAATTAAAAGGTCAGTAATTAAGTGTACAAAAAAATTTATTGTTAGTTTGGTAAAATAAAATGGTTTCCTTAATTTTTTTGATCTTTTTTTTATGTTACCCTAAATTTGCCGGTGCGGTGAGTATATATGATGCCGTGCCGTCGTCGATACCAGTCAGTGGAAAGACGCTTCATACATTTTCATACATTTTTGCTTCCCCGGCAGCCGGGCCGGTGCCGGTGCCGGCTAGTGGAATAACGCACATTGTTACTGATTTTCTGACAAGTAACAAAAAAAATGGAAATTAAAATACCGGGCAAGTGCGAGTCAGAACCGCACACAAAGAGTTCCGTACCATCATACTAGATGGCGCTAGTTTCTTCATGTTTCAAAAAACGTTTTTTGTATAGAACCCCCTTGTTTTTTCACTTTTTCAATTTTTTTTGTATTTGTTGTTATAGTGGCAACAGAAATACATCATCTGTAAAAAATTCAACTGTCTAGCTATTACGGTTCATGAAATACAGCCTGGTGACAGACGGACAGACAGACGGACGGACAGACAGACAGACGGACGGACAGCAAAGTTTTAGTAATAGGGTCCCGTTTTTACACTGGGTATGGAACCCTAAAAACCGGCTAAGTGCGAGTCAGATTCGCGTGTCAAAAGTTCCTTACTACAACACTTCTCTACATAAGATAACAATGATACGAATAATATTCTAATGCTGATCAAAATCAGCCAAAAGATGACCATTGCTGGACATAATATAGGCATCCCCCGAGTTGGACCATTTGTGAGACCATTTGCTAAGAAATTAAAAATAATATGTGCATGTGTAAATATATATATTAAAAATATGCTCATCAAGACCTTTCTTTTGATACCAAACATGACATGAAATTTAAAAAAATATTTTTTTTGGGGGCTGCCATTAAACTAGCTAAAGTTTTTCTAGTGACGTGAATACAATTATTGAAGAATTGTAGATGTTTATCGACGACATAAAATACACTTATATGATTAAATTTTGGTTGAAATTTCATATAGGAAAGGCAGCCCCCGACGGATATTCCTCGGTTATGTATTATGGTAAAATTATTATCGCTACATCCAAGTATATCTTCGAGAAACAGACACGTTAGGAAAAAACTGTAAACATCGATATTCATTGTTTAGGTACTTAAGTATATCTATTACTGATTTCTCGAGATATTAACTCTTTTTTAGAACGTATTTTTACGTCTATTATAATATTTCGTTACATAATAATTGGGTAAAGTCGGGGGTTTTAAGTTATTTTATACTTTTTCGATGAGATTTTTACCGTCGTGGGTTTTTTCAAAATTTTTAATTTTGCTTAATTTTATTTCAGACTTTTGAGAGAGCTTAAACGAATTATAATCTATATAATATGTAGGTAATTAGAACGATTGAGAATATTATTTTGCACTAATATTGTAGCGCCCTCTAGTTTTTATTATTTGGGAATATGCATTAAGCTACCACGTACACATTGCTGAAAACAGAATTGTTATCGGACATTTCGTTTTAATTATATTGCAACATTGTTTTGCACTAATATTGTGGCGCCCCCTAGTGAGTTACAGCCATGACACCTGTCTAAGAACATGAACTCATCAAACACAAACCCGTTATTGAAAACCGCATCAAAATCGGATCATTAGTTTAGAAGATAGGTGGGAACATTACTTTGCACAAACGCACACACAAACAAACATCTCTCACCCTAAACGCATATACCTGCTCCGTTCCGTCGTGGGTAAATAAAAGGACGGCAAAGATACGGCAGACTAGGCTGTATGGTCATAGATACCTTTGCCTTTTCCGCGCTTTTAAAGCCTGAAAAAAGGACGGCAAAGATACGGCAGACTAGGCTGTATGGTCATAGATACCTTTGCCTTTTCCGCGCTTTTAAAGCCTGAAAAAAGGACGGCAAAGATACGGCAGACTAGGCTGTATGGTCATAGATACCTTCGCCTTTTCCGCGCTTTTAAAGCTTGAAAAAACGCGACTTCCTGTTACAATGGGACACATTTCCGTTCCATTTCACGAAATCACTCCCACAAATTGCAGGAAAGCGAGAGCAAAGATGTTACACATCAATAAGTACTGATGTATCTAACCTAAACCTCAACACTGACATACGTGGGCTGTTCCAAAAATAGTTAGTTAAATAGCTTTGTTTAAATTCTGACAACGGACGCCCAGATATCGATTTTGGAAGCAATCTGTACAGAAACTAAAAAGTTCAAAATAGCGGCCACTTTTTTCAATTCTGTCAACGGATTTGTGATTATGTAACTTCAGGTACCCTCAGATATCGATTTTGGAAGCATTCGATCCAGTAACTATAAAGTACAAAATGGTGGCCACTTTTTTCAACTCTGACAACGGATTCGTTATAAACGTGACTTCAGGGACCCTGAGATATCGATTTTGGAAGCATTCCGTTCAGTAACTAAAAAGTTCAAAATGGCGGCCACTTTTTTCAATTCTGACAAGACAAATCTAACGACAGCTCACACTCCTAAATCCATCAAGCCGTTTAGGCTACAGAACATGCGAAAGAAATAAACATACAGACATACATACATACATACATACATACATACATACATACATACATACATACATACATACATACACCCAAACAAGTTTCGCACAAAATTAATAACTATACTATACAACTTTCGCATAACGCATAACGTCTGATTTTACTCCCCATGAATTTTCATATCGCAGAATTATAAATAAAAATCGATTCTTAAGAAGTAAACTTCAAAAATCACATGGAGCTAAATCTGGGCTGTACGGAGGATGGGGTAAAATTTGTACACACGAAGCTTCCCGGGAGACGTCCATTGTTGCAAACTAAACAAGAGATAGATAATACTTAATAGACAGATAATTTTTAAAAATATTTAAAAAAAGAACTACACATAGGTGGCCAATGATTTTCACCAAGGAGATTGAAATTATAATATTAATATTTGAAATTAGCAGTCAAATCAAATAGTTTTTAGGAAAAAAGAGATTGTATTTATTCTGTCGCTAACAATTTTCGGAACAACGGAATCGGAATCGTTATGATGAATGAATAATCCTAAACATAAGCCTAATAGTGTCATTAGAACTAATGATGTGTGCCAAGATTCAACAGAATCGTATCACAGATGAAAATTCAGTGGGTGAACATTAAATCACTCCCTTTTTTACTCTTAGGGGTGATTTTTTTTTTCAAATTTAAATGGGACCAAATTCGAAGTAGGGTAGGCAGAGTCCAATGAAATAAAATATCGAAATCGGACTACTCTGTAAAAAGATATACGTGTTCAATACGTCATTCATTAAAATAATACGGGTCGACTTGAGAACCACCTCCGTTTTTTCGTCGGCAAAATATATAAGGTCTAACAAAATTAGCTGAAACTATTTTAACTGGTGCTTCTACCCACGAAACTGAACAACTTTCCCCATGGAACCCATAGTCAAATCTCAAAAAAAAATTGAACTTCCCATACTAACTCGATCAGCTGATCTGCCAACTTAGTATGGGAAGTTCATTTTTTTTTTGAGATTTGACTATGGGTTCCATGGGGAAAGTTGTTCAGTTTCATGGGTAGAAGCACCAATTAAAATAGTTTCAGCTAATTTTGTACCTTATTTAGACGATCAAAATCCCTCTCGTCACACCGCTATTTTTAGCCAACCCAAAAAGAAATGTTAATATTTTTCGTGTGTATGTATGTATGTCTTATTTCTTTGGCTGAGCCTGTAGCCCTAACAGCTTGATACATTGAGGAGTGCGAATTGTCGTTCAATTCGTCTTGATCCCGTGAGTGACATGGGTTACATTTTAACCCTACTGCCCTAAACGAGGGGTTTTTTTTGTACATTATTACAATTTACCTATCCTGTTTGCCATGCCCTAGCAGGGCCCATGTACCATGCTATATTTACATTATTTTAAGACCTTATTTTTGTACATGATTGCAAACTATAAATAAATGAAATGAAATGAAATGAAATGTTTTTTTGCAGTCTTCTTTTTTAATTCACAATTGTTAAGCCCTTGGCATCATCTCACCTGATGGTACCTAAGTGACGAAGATGCCGAAGATGGAAGCGGGCTTACCAAGATTCCCGAACGCTATGGGGATCTGGCTATCTTATCTTCATGCCGGAACACATCGATGCTTTTAACACTGATGTTTGGTGGCAAGACTTAGATAAGATGCCGGTAGCTAGCCAGGCGGGCAATGAATTTTGTATCATCGAAGGTAATTCTTAAAAATTTTTGTTACAGAGAATACACCAATCCATATCTCGAAAAGAAGATTAAAACTAGCAAAAAAAATATAATAAAGCTAAAGTAGCGTAGTGGAAAAACCGGCACATAAGGTTTTTATGAGAGAAAATGCGAGAGAAGACGCGGTCTCCTTGCTGTGGACAAGAAGAGCACAGAGACTGGTGCTAATGTCGGGTGTGCGGGAGTTGGTCGCGGGCAGGCGCGGCGAGCGCGCGGGGTGCGGGGCGAGGTGACTGCGCGCGCGCACGATGCTGGCACTTCTGCCGCTCGCCGCCGCGCTCGCCGCTGCTTCTGCGCAGGTCGCCTGGACGCCTATCTTTCTTGATGGCAGCAGTAAGTAAATTAGCCAAACGATTGCCCAACTTGCACTCGCAGTAAAGTTCCTATTACAAATCATATCCGCCAAGACATATTTACATACATTTTTTTAACTAAAAATTTGAGTGCGTTTGACTACATCTCACCTGATGGTAAGGGACGATGTTGTCGAGGATGGTAAACGCAAACTCAAATAATGCCTAATCACTCTCGCCTTGAAGATCCCCAAATTGTAGGAGTCGGGAAACACCAGACGCAGGCAAGCAGTTCCAATCCATCGCTGTCCGCATAATAAATGAGGAAGCGTAACATTCTGCTAAAGATACTCCCCCACCCTCCTAGGTTTTTCAGAACGAGCGGTCCTGCGCTGGCTGCATCCAGTGGCTTCCTGCAACCTTCACTAAGTCCTTTTGGTCCACCGAGTGGAAAGTTTACCCTAAAATTACCTAGGTTACCTATGAAATTAATGAGACAGCGCTTTACCTTATGGAATTATTAAGAAAAACTGTGTAGATGCAGAAGGAACTAGACTAGTGTGTGCAAACGTTATACTACCTCTATAGGTATACACCTATGTGTATACTTATCATATATCAGCCGGAATACGTTCACTGCTGGACAAAGGCCTCCTCTAAGGACCTCCACAATGACCGGTCCCGCGCCGCCTGTATCCAGCAGCTTCAAAATATGTGAAAGTGTGAGATAGCCTGACATAGTTCCCGGGGTATCTGGAGAAAACTCTTTTTCACGCTTAGGAATGACGTAACGAAGCAAGGAAACGCGCCACAAACCATTATGGTTCCTCCGTCCCTAACACTAGATCCTCGATTCACGAACCAGCACTGGGCCCGCGTGGTCGACTAAGGCCCGATTCAAGGTAGGCTCGTGCCCCTCGGTGGGGACGTATATGAGCTGACATGATGAATCAACAAGAATATATATTTATCCTACCAGTTATTTTTGCAATCAAGATTTAGTAGGTACAAAATCTAATTGCTAGTAGATTCCGTTTATAAAGGGTGTAACAAAATTGGTGTAGGTCCCGTTAACTGGGGGTTCTACTCGTCATACTGAACAACTTCCTCCAAGGAACCCATAGTCTATTCTCAAAAAAAAGTATGGACCCTCCATACTAAAATGCACAAAATCAGCTGATCAATTTGTATGAAGAGTAAAAAAAAATTCTCGTATTCAGCAAAGTCGTAAAACAAAAGTTGTTCAGTATGTTGAGTAGAAGTCCCAGTTAACGGAACCTACACCAATTTTTTCAACCTGTATAGATAGATAGTCCATTACCTACCAGGTTTTCCAAATTGTATAAAAAAAAACATAAAAACTTTGATACTTACCTATTCATGATAAAACATAATAATTCAGATGGTACCTTACCACCTCAAAGATATCTAAACGTTTAAGTGACCAAAAAGCGTGTAGCGTCGGTGGCTCAACCGGTAACGACTCGGCCCTCCTAACGAGAGGTCTCGGGTTCAAATCCGAAAGGCCAATGTACCAATGAGTTTTTTAAAAACCTTACGTATATGTATTTACCGATTGCTTTAACGGTGAAGGAAAACATCGTGTGGAAACCTGCACATCTGATTCCAGATGTGTATGAAGGTCGCGTTGCACTCCTCTGTAGGTGTAAATCTAAATGCCCTACACGTGACCGCGGGTGATGCTAACTGCATCACCAGGCAACCGCCGTCTATCCCTTGGATAGCAAGGTTTATTGTGCCACACAGAAAGAAAGAGTGACCAAACTCTGTGTTAGTTTTCGTACATTTTTCATGGCAGAATAACTTAATAAAAATAAAACACTAGTGCACATAAATCTTTGCACCTACTACCAATGACGGACGGAGCAGTAGCAGAATCTGGCTTCGGTTGGAATAGTACGTATAGTAACGAATCCAATTTTTTTTTTTTATTCACAATTGGTAAACCCTTGACAACATCTCACCTGGTGGTAAGTGACGATGTTGCCGAAGATGGAAGCGGGCTTACCAAGATTCCCCAACGCAATGGGGAAACTGGCTATCTTATCTTCATGCCGGAACACACCAATGATATCTACATTGATATTTGGCGGCAAGACTTAGATAAGATGTTGGTAGCTAGCCAGGCGGGCTTAGAAAATGCCCTACCACCAACCAAACCGAGTCTTACAATTGACCCCGCCGGGAATCGAACCCGCGACCTCAATGTAAAGCCAGTGAGCTTTGCCTCTGAGCTACGGAGGCATTATTTGTAAAGTCTTCGACTTAGCCACAATAAGATTAATAAAACCGGCCAAGAGCGAGTCAGAACTGCACACATAGGGTTCCGTACCATCGTACTAGATGGCGCTAGTACATAGGGTTCCTTACCATAATATTAGATAGCGTTAGTTTCTTTACGACACATTTTTTGTATGGAGAACCCCCCCTTTTTTCACTTTTCTAATTTTGAGTATTTGTTGTTATAGCGGCAACAGAAATACATCATCTGTCAAAATTTGAACTGTCTAGCTATCACGGTTTATGAAATACAGCCTGGTGACAGACGGACGGATGGAAGGACAGCGAAGTTTTTATACTATTTGGGTACGGACCATAAAAAGTAACTAGAAAGAATATGAAAATTAAAAAGTCGATAAAATAGCAAAGTTTACAGCCCTGCTGTAGATGTTAATTATTTACGAGTCGAATATTTTAGAGAGCCCATTTCTTTCTTACCCACATAAATGCCCGATCGTAATTTTCTATTGCACCAGACGATGTCGGCGGTGATACAATGCAAACAAGTCTTTGTTGCGTATCAACTAGAGCTGAATATGATACAGTATTGGTTTTTGTATCCAAGCCAATGGTCAGACCTGTGGAAAAAATATGAATATCGCCGGACCGAGGCCCGCGTCTATTATCTCCCGAGTCTCACAAACACTTTTTGCCTATTTTTCCATGCCACCTGCAACGACCCAATTCCAGTGGGTTTATGTGCCCTTTTAATATTGGATACTGGATACCTATCTATAAAGGAACATTTTTCGTTAAGATTGAATAAATAAATATTTTCGCTAGTATCATCACCATCATATCGGCTCATACGTCTCCACCGTGAGGCTTGAACCTACCTTGAATTAGGGCATTCGGGTCTTAGTCAACCACGCGGGCCAAGTGCGGGTTGGTCAACTTCACACACAACCTTCGAGTTTCTTCGCAAGCGTGTGCAGGTTTCCTCACGATGTTTTCCTTTACCATAAAAGCGTCGCATAAGCTACATGTGAAATTGAAATTCGAAAACACAGTGGTACTTAGCAGGATTCGAACCACGATTGCCATCACGTCTGCCATCTCAGTCAAAACTTTCTTCTTTCCCGGATCTGCTGGAAGAAATTTCTTAAAAATAAGCTGTACCCTTTATATCACCTTAATGTTTAAAAATCTGTATTTTATGTATCCTGTGTACAATAAACTATTAAATAAAATAGATCTTCCGGACCGGAGGTAGCAGCCCTAGCCCTTACGCCACCGACGCTTCTCCAAAAGAATTTCTTGATTCTTACATGAACAGAACACATTTATAATGGAACAGAACACATTTATACAGGAACGGAACACATTTATACAGGAAAAGAACATATTTTTGAGGAGGGCTTCTACTCATAAATACTGAATCACCTTTTGATCTACCACTTTGCAAATATAAATATCAAACAAACTTGACTTCTTAGACAGAGTTGGCGAACCAATTAATCGATTTGTATTGGAATTAAAAATAACTTATTCTTTTTCCGCAAAGTAGTAGAATAAAAGTTATTCAATTTCATGAGTAGAAGCTCTCCTTTTACCTAATACCCTGTGGTTGGAGTTTGAGATTGGTCAACACAATATTATATCTCATTGGAAAATTCACGTTGAATAAAATTTATCATCGTTATCTGAGCCACCAGGAATCCACTTCAGAACATACACCATCAGACTTCTACATAGCCTGAGCAACATGTAACCTAGCTTTCTTTACCTGATGATAAGTCCAGCTGGCGAATGGGGGGGGAGGGTACACTACTACGTCCCCTGTAGCCCGCGGTTGACATCCGAAGAACTTCCTTTTTAACCGACTTCAAAAAAAGGATAACCTCGTCGTTTATGAGCCGATTTTGACGATTATTTTTTTGTTGGAAAGGAGATATCCCAAGGATGGTACCATGATAAGGAAACCAGGATCTGATGATGGCATCCCAGAGAAATCGAGGGGAACCTTAGGTTCCTGTTTGAAGTCGGTTTTTTTTTGGTTCAAAATTATCGTTGTCTCTGTAGCTATTTAAGGCCTCATGCCCATTGCCACTTCAACTTGATCACAGTATTACAATATAGCGGCCATATCGTAGTACTGTGACTTGATCATTCTGTGATTTACTTATACTAAAGCGATTTGTAACTCCCAGGTCAAGTGGATCTATGGACGCAGTCATCGAGTGGGTGCGCGTGCCCCGGCGGTGGTGGCGAGGACTGCGCGTGCTGCGTGCGCGACGGCGCGTGCCCGTGCGGGGAAGTCGCGCCCGCTCGCTGCGCGCAGTGCGGTCTCGAGCAGTACTGCGCTAGTAGTAAGTTCTAAGTTATTTTAACTGATGTCGCTATCTTCCTAACTAATTTCAGGAGCTTGCTGTGTCGCAACTCGCAGGCATAATGTCAAAGTCGTCATATTATAATTTCACTTGTAAATTGTCACAATTTCACGGCCTATTCTTAGTGTCATCTATGTATCTCCGACTTAACCCGATGACTTATTCATTGCGAAACATTCTGCTACCCAGGGGATGGTGGCGAATCGGGATCCGGGTCGTTCCTTTCCCTCTAATATGGTTGATGGGAGCGATGGCTGACTCTCGCGTTATACTCGTGACCGGGTGCTGTCTGTGTGAACTGGCCTACTCTTGTTAAAGGCATTCAATGATTTTTATGTATAACTTTTCGTGACATAATCTGGTTTATATCAAGTATTGAAATTAATTATTGTTTATTTCTTGATTCTTCACCAATGGCATTGTTATTATTATTTTAATGACTATCAGAAAGTGTGTAATTTGCACCTATTTTGAATAAATATATTGAATTGAATTGAACAGGGAGAGGTTCGCGAGGCTCTTTGACTGTACAATCAACCAAACCTGACCGAACCTAACATCAATCGCTTCGCTAGCTCATTTAGTTTTATTATAATTCACAAAATTTCACAAGTAAAATTGTAATATCACAACTTTGACAATATTCCTGCGACATGTTTTCTTAGAATCAATTAATCATGCCCTTTGAAATGGTCCTAGGATTATCACCTGACAGTCTGCCTTAAGCTACACTGTTCGCTGACGAATTATAAATACATATTTATTTGTTTTATGTGGAATTCGTGTAGATATATATCAATATGTTTGATATAATGTTCCACCAAGAGCCCACAATCAAAATTATAAACAATATCCAACGACATATATACATTAGGGTCTGAGCTGAGTTACTGTCTCGATCTTATACCAAAGTATATATAATAGTACTTACATACAGTATATATAAAAAGCGTCGGTGGCTCAACCGGTAACGACTCGGTCCTTCTAACCAGAGGTACCGGGTTCAAATCTGGATGGCCAATGTACCAATGAGTTTTTCAAAACTTAAGTACATATACTTACCGATTGCTTTAACGGTGAAGGAAAACATCGTGAGGAAACCTGCACACGCCTGCGAAGAAAATCGAAGGTTGTGTGTGAAGTCGACCAACCCGCACTGGGCCCGCGTGGTCAACTAAGGCCCGATCGCCCTGATTCAGGGTAGGCTCGAGCCCCTCGGTGGGGACGTATATGAGCTGATATAATAATAATAAACATACAGTATGGACACTCCTTTCCGCTCTCTAGATTGCGACCTACCCCCTCGTCACCCAGATTGATACAAATTGGTTATAGTTTGATTCTCGAACGTATAGGATTTCGCCGTGATTTTGTTTGCTCCGTCATTTGTTTTTAGAAATGTCATTTCACGACCGTTTCTATGCAGTGTCCGGGGTGTATTTATACTATCACTCGGTGATGCGTTTAAACTTTGTACCTACCGTTCATTCGAGCGAGAGTACTTTGTCTCCACTTTACTCGTTACGAGTGACCATGGCATACGAATTTAGGAGTCCAAAAAAAAGTTTCAAATATAAGACACAAGAACAAGTAAGGCAATGCCTACACGTGTAAAAAATCATCACCACCAGCAGTAAGATCATAATGATTATACACTTCCTTATCATCATCATCACATTAGCCGAAAGACTCCACTGCTGGACACACTGTTGTACAAAGGCCTCCCCCAAAGATTTCCACGACGACTGGTCCTGCGCTGCCCGCATCCAGCGACTTCTTACAACCTTCACCAGGTTGTTGGTCCTCCGAGTGGGAGGCCTGCGGAGTGCGCGGTCACAAACATACACTTAATGCAATCAATAAAAAAAAAACGAGACCTACAGTACTCGCATATGATGTGTAACAAATCACTGTTACACATTTCCGTCCCATTTCACGAAATCACTCCCATAAATTGCAGGAAAGCGAGAGCAAAGCTCATTCGTCAGATCGAATAGCGCGCGCTTTCGCGACTTCCTGTTACACATTTCCGTCCCATTTCACGAAATCACTCCCACAAATTGCAGGAAAGCGAGAGCAAAGATGTTACACATCAAAAAATCTTAAACTTTGTAAATATGCTTCGTACAAGCACAAAGTCCTACCTACTTTGTGGTACAAGTTACCAAAAATCCAGTATAACTGTTACGAAATGAAAATATTTTGTTACGATTTCATCATAATTTCGGTTCATTTGCCGGTTTCTATGGCTACTAATTGCCCAAACATGGATTCCAAGAGCCATATTACGTCTCAATTTTGATGAGATTTCCCCTTCGTTTCTAATCTAATCTTAATTCGAAGGTGCACGTTGCTCCGTCGGTATTTGCCGGATTCGAGTACAACAGGGATTATATTACTTAATCACTGAACCCAGACTCTGTGGAACAGATAATAGGATTTCCACAAATGTTTGTAATAAACTGAACTAATACCTTTTTATTTTACGGTTGGGAATAAAACGGCCAAGTGCGAGCTGGACTAGCGCTTGGAGGGTTCTATACCAACACACCTATCCACACAATCTGACACAACTAAGACAAACTATTCACATTAAAAACAAAAGACATCAACGCGAGCGACACAAATATGTTTTTTTGTCATTCAGTTCGTTCTCCTTAGCGCAAGTACAACTTCCACCTGGCAGATTTTTAATATTAGTTACTTTACTTCAATACTAGTACTGTAATAACACTAAGTATCACGCTTGTATGTATTACCGTTTTTACGACAGAGTAAATCAAATATAATATAAAACATGTTTTGTCACTTTTTATAATTTTTACTATTTATTGTTATAGCGGTATTTTATTGTTATTGTTAATACACATTCTGTAAAAATTTCAACTGTCTACCTACTACGGTTCATGAAATACAGACCGCTTGACAGACAGACAGACGGACAGACAGCAGAGGCTTAGTAATCGGGTCACGTTGATCACCCTTATCCCTAGCCCTCGTCTAGTCCCTTAGCCCTAGCCGTTACGCCACTAACAATCTTTCACTACAACTTTGCTGAAATTTCATTTTTTTGTACCTACTTTATACTGGGTAATCGATCAGCTCATTATAGGTGTTTGCTATATGTATGAGAAGTATTTTTTTTTTCAATTCATTCAATTCATTCAATATTGTAGGACAAAAGTTGATCAATTACCTGAGGAACTATCTTACGTAACGTCATGTTTTAAAAAATATATATTTTCACAACTGCTAAGCCCTTGGCATCTTCTCACCTGACGATGACGCCGAAGATGGAAGCGGGCTAACCAAGATTCCCCAATGCAATGGAGAACTGGCTATCTTATCTTCAAGACACAACACATCAATGTTGTTAACACAGATGTTTGGCGGTAAGGCTTAGATAAGATGGTAGTAGTTGGTCAGGCGGGCTTAGAAAATGCCACCAACCAAACCGAGTCTTACAAATTGACCCCACCGGGAATCTAACCCGCGACCTCCTGGTGCAAAGCGAATGGACTATAATAATATAAGGTGTAAAAAAATTAGCTGAAACTATTTTAACTGGTGCTTCTACCCATGAAACTGAAAAACTTTCCCCATGAAATCCATAGTCAAATCGCAAAAAAAAATTGGCTCTCCCATACTAACTCGAACAGCTTATCAGCCAACTTAGTATGGGAAGTTCTAATTTTTTTTGAGATTTGACTATGGGTTTCATGGGGAAAGTAGTTCAGTTTCATGGGTAGAAACACCAGTTAAAATAGTTTCAGCTAATTTTGTTAAACCTTATACATATAACCATTACACAACAGAGGCGGTTAAATAAATACATGTATAGGGTTAACTCAGTATGTTTTCACAGTGTGCAACATCACCATCGACTCACGAGTGCTGAAGAACAAGTCGGGAAAAACCTTCGGGCAGATCAAGTCGCCGTCGCTCGAGGGGCCTGGCACTTGCTCCTACTTCCTGCAGCCAGACGCTGGCCAGCGCGTCGAGATACAACTGTATAGGCTGGTGTCAGTCGGCAAGTTCAATGGCACCAGGTCAGTTGGTTCATCCTTACTTTCATCATCAATGGCCTTGTGCGTCTGTAACAGACGATTTAATTAGTAACTCGGATACAGTCTTTTTGGTGACTGTACAATCAAAATCAAAAATCAAAATCAAAAACAATTTATTTCAAATAGGTGTTTACACACACTTTTAAATAGTCAAAACAAAAAAAAATTACAGTTTATTCAGATTACAGTCTCAGGTAATGGTATTTGATATAGAATCAACATAATATATATCTTTGTCATTTACATAATCTATTATTTTATAATATCCTCTAGAGCACAAAACTTTTTTGACATGAGTCTTGAACTTATTCTCTGACAAACTAGTTACATTTTCTGGAATTTTATTGTAGAATCTTATACACTGCCCCACAAATGACTTTTTAACCTTACTCCGATGCGAGACCGGCACAGTCTACCGCAGGACTGACAGGGGAAGTTCCCGATAGATGAATTAGAGACAGCTCACTTTATATCCTTATTAATATTATAATTTTAGGTGAAAATGTGTTAGTTTGTTACGTTTTCACGCTTCAACGCCTTGACCGATCTTGATGAAATTTGGCATGCAGTTAGCCTGTGTCATGAGGAAGGATATATGATACTTTTTAACCCGTGAAAACAGCACAGACTGATACAGTACCCGAGGGAAGTGAAAAAATACTGTCTGTTTGGTTAATTTCTTCAACATCGCAACGGAACATTTGATTGTTGTGATTTTTTGCACAAAGATGGTTGAGGGGGTGGGAAATGACATAATTTACAAATTAGCATATCCTGATATAGTGCCAGAGGGATCTGGGGAAAACTCATTTCCACACTCGCGCACGTCGGCGTCGAAACGGAGCAACGGATTGAAGTGATTTTTTGTATAGAATTGGTTGAGGGGGTGTACCCTTACTCTTAAACCGTAAATTATAAAGTTTTTTTTTTCGGTACCACCAAAGTACATATTATATTAGTACTAACATTCAGTTTGGACACTCCCTGCCGCTCGTTAAATTCCGACCTCACCCCCTCGTCTCCCAGGTTGATACAGATTGGTTTTAGTTTGGTCCTCGAACGTATAGAATTTTGCCGTGATTTCATTTGTTTCATTATTTGTTTTTAGAAATCTTTTTCGTGCCCGTTGTATGAAGTGTCCGGGGTGTGGTTCTACCCTCCACCCTATCAGTCGCCAAAGGCATAGTTCACACTTCATACAACGGGCCAGAAATGACATTTCAAAAAAGGAATGATGCAACAAACAAAATGGCGGCGAAACCCTATACGTTCGACAACCAAACTGTTACCAATCTGTATCAATCTGGGTGACGACGGGGGTGAGGTCGCAATCCAGAGAGCGGCAGGGAGTGTCATGATATTGTATGTTAGTACTTGGTAATACCAAAGGATTCTGGCTTGTCGATAGACAAGGTTCATTAGCATGCCCATTTCTTTTAGATTGTAATTTCTTTTAATGTAATAAAAGTTTCGCAGGTTTGTAAATGAAACATGATTATGAAGAAAATTTCTGTAATAATTAAATTTAGATGTTCATGTGTTAGTATTATTGCAGCTAAAACATTGGCTATAATACGACGTAGGTACCACATTTTTAAAGTTTTAAGGTTCAATAGTATAAATCCATTAATAGTGTGATTTCAAGTGGCAGTACAATTATTCTAGAAAAAATCGTCAAAGACAATCCCCCATAGCAGTCAATTTTTGTTTAAAATTTTCTTTATAATTCAATTCTTATTGCTTGCCTAAACTACTACAATAAAAAAACCTTCTTTCATTTTTAGCACTTTTATCGTGCTGTTGACTGTACGTTTTGCCAGAAAGTAAGTGCAGTGCTTCTGTACAATTTATTATTTTACCTGTTTTCTCACAACTGCATTGTATGATACACGGATCGAAAAGGTAATTGGCGAACTCATGACGATGGTAAAGCCTTGCCTGCGTCTCGGGCTTACGAACGTCACTCCTTTCCTTACCACTTGAAAATATTACCCTTCTTTTTATGCAGTCGGGTAAAAATAACTAAGTACTTACATAATCCTCACAGGTCTTACCATAAATGTATTTCTTAAGCATTTTTTTCTACCAGTTGTGTGGGAGGCTGACTGCAGCTAGCTGGCTGGCTGCACCTACATAATCCTCACAGGTCTTATCATAAATTTTATTTTTGTTTATTAGGGATAACAGCAGCCAACACTTCACATTAAACATGTTTAGGTACATAACAATTTCTTATTAGGCTAATAAAAGTCATCCACTGTATTACATAAACGTGCAGACGTGAGGTGTCGAAGCTCAAAGCAGTAAGTAAGTAAAAATATGATTAAATAAAACTAATAGATAAGCGAAAAATACCAAATAAAATAAATACATAAATATATGTACATAAAAAAATAATATATAATAATGATAGAAATATATATTTTTTAAAGGCATAATAAACATTCGTTCCGCAAAATAACTACTTGAGCGGCAAGATTTCATGATTGAGCGGCAGAAAAACATGTCTATAAGCAGCAACTCAACACTGTAGGAAGAGTGTGGTACGGGGAGTTCTAAATGGAAGCGGGAGCGAGCGAAGCGAGCTCGGACTTGCGGAGCACCCCGACTCGGATCCGTTAGGTTCGGAGACTGTGCGGGGAGGCGAGCTTAGCTCGTCGTAGTGTTAGGTTTAACATGAGAACACAGAAGTAGGAGCCCCGAAGGGGCTCCGTCGACCACTCAACACTGTAGGAAGAGTGTAGTACGGGGATGTTTAAAATAGTTACAGCCATCCAGAATGACATAAATTGCTGATTGATTTTGAAATGTTTGCTGACCATGAGTTGCTGACCAATTAGCTATTTCTGCTGACCGATTATATTTTTCTGCTCACAGAAATAACAATACTATGCTATCCATTTAATTGACACCCATAATGATATATAAATACTATAATTAAAAACCTTCATACTGAAGATGTATTTGTATATTATAACGTAGGAATATAATATTTGTTGGTTAATAAGCTTAAAAATAAGATAAGTACAATAGTTGAGGACTTATGATCGGAGCACTAGATACTTGATTCCAGCAAAACATTTTTGGTTTTTGATTTAAATGATTGTTTAGAGGTAGTTATGAACAGAGATATGCTATATATAATGGGAGGTAGATAGGTTACGTGCATCCAAAAAGTGAAGCAAAAAAAAGATGCCAATTGGCATCTCTTTTCTTGTAGCATTCGGTGCAATGGAAGCGAACTACCTATAACATTGTGTGTGTAAATGGCCTTGATTTTCAAATGTTGTTTGTTAGTGCATAACCCATCTATGGTAACAAATCTCTGGTTATGAAAATGTATTTCTAAAGCAAGTTTGTTTTCTACCAGTTGTGTGGGAGGCTGGCTGAACCTACTTCTCACATGTCTTATCATAAATGTATTTCTAAAGCAAGTTTGTTTTCTACCAGTTGCGTGGGAGGCTGGCTGCAGCTAGGCGGAGCAGATGCTGTGAAGAGCGCAGGTGTAGCCGCAGAGACCAGACTCTGTGGCACCAATGAGCGGTATTCTCCGCCTGTAGTGCTCTTTGCTGACCATGGCGCTTCAACCCTAGAATTCAAGTGAGTTCCCCACAATTGTTTGATCAAAATTTTAACAGTCCTTGAGCGCTGTAAATACGCTACAAAACATATGCGGATATTAAAATACGCGCGTAGACTGGAATTATTTGGTTGCTTTACGCCGCTGTAGTATGTATTTACGATGTTCATTATTTTTATTTCTGGGATAAATAAAGCTTTAAAGACACTTTCCTTACTATAGTGATCTCTTAATTAATGCTAAAACGAAAAAAACATATTTTTTAATGTTTTATCTCTCTGCTACGAGTATATACCGACGTATTACCCACTTGTTGAGGTTATTAAGGTTGCATTTGTGTTTTAACAGAAAGCTTGTGTTGACGTTGCAAATTTTGCAACCTCAGTACACTCAGTTTAAGATAACAGATGTTCAAAATGTTAATTCAATTATCTCTGTGAATAGTTTCTGCAGGTTAACCGTACCTAGAGTATTTTCAAACATCATCATCATCATATCAGCTCATATAAGTCCCCACCGAGGGGCTCGAGCCTACCCTGAATTAGGGCGATCGGGCCTTAGTCGACCACGCAGGCCCGGTGCGGGTTGGCCGACTTCACACACAACCTTCGAGTTTCTTCGCAGGTGTGTGCAGGTTATCTCACGACGTTTTCCTTCACCGTTAAAGCATCGGTGAGTATATGTACGTAAGTTTTGAAAAACTCATTGGTGCATTGGCCGTCCGGATTTGAACCCGACACCTCTGGTTAGGAGAACCGAGTCGTTACCGGTTGAGCCACCGACGGTTCAATTTTCAAACAACCAACTGTTTTAGAGCATTAGTACTGTAGAAACACATTTCGCGATGAATCCATCTGAAATGAGCAATTATTAATTGCATTACCGACCGTTAAATTTGAGCTGCAGGCACTTCATAGTCATACGGGTATTATTTCCGATTATAGAGCGGTCGGTGGTGCGCGCTTTGACCGCGGCACTTTCCGGGATTTATCTCCATTTGTAGTTGAGTTCCGAAACGCGAGTTACGGCCGTCAGCCGGACCGGGTGCCGGAACAAAAGCCGGCACAACGGAACCGGTAATGCCCGACCCGGGCTACGGCCGCAGCCGGCGAGTGCACCAAATGGTTATGTCAGCCGACACAGCGCACATCGATGCGATTTTATGAATCCCATTGTGTAGCGTCTTTAACACGGGCGGATGGATCCACTGCGGACAGTAGGAAAACCACTCTACTGTAACTTTTCCTTGCGAATTGGGGACACGGAACTTTAGTGCAACAGCTACTGTCATATTCGTCCAATATTTTTGAAGTACCTACCCGTCATGTCGTGCCTCACAAAAGATTTCAACGAATGTAAATTTTAAAGAGTCGTTCCTGTACTAACTTTTACAGTGACAACATCGTTCGATTCAATTCAATATATTTCTTCAAAATAGGTGCAAATTATACTCTTTCTGATAGTCATAAAATAATAATAACAATGTCGTTTGTGAAGAATCAAGAAATAAACAATAATTAGTTAATAACGTCAAAATTTAATACTTGATATAAACCAGTTTGTGTCATTAGAACATGAAAACAATATGACACGAAAAGGTATACATAAGAATCATTGAATGCCTTTAACAAGAGTAGGCCAGTTCACACGGACAGCACTCAGTCATGAGTATAACGCGAGAGTCAACCATCGGTCCCATCAACCATATTAGAGGGAAAGGAACGAACTGGCTCCCGATGCGCCACCATCCGCACGAAAATTTAATTTCTGCAACTGTCTTACTTTTATTACCAGAATAACAGAGGAGACAGTGAGGTCACAGTTCCTCGCTTTCTTCAGCTTCACGTCCCTCAGCAACACCCAGGGCGTGGGGTTCCATCCTCGTGGCGGCTCCAGGATACCTCATACAGGTAAACTTATTTTCTTCTACCTGTTTTATTTCGAATCGCTTAACTAGGTAGGTATAGCTAACTTAAGCGTGACAGTGACATGTTGTTTTTTTTATATATTTTTTTTATACAATTGATAAAAAGAATGTTACAAAAAATTATAATACTAATACATACGAATACGGATGACATGCACATCATAAAAAGGATTATGTAGAGTGTTGGGGATATATACACGGCGTTCCACGGCTATGCCTAAGGAGGGAAAGTACTGTAAATATTTTAGATAGCATTTTTTTTATTATAAATTTGAGTCCGTTTAACTGCAACTCACCTGAAATTTACTGAAAGAAGACTTTGTTTTGATACCCGGCTGAGCCTAAAATTTTAAAATCTTAAAATATAGTTTCACTCCCTAGTTCCAGTGAAATCCATCGATGGATCTTTTTGCACTATATTTTTTTTAAATGAAGTCTACTTTACAAAAAAAAACCTTTCTTCGGCATTATTATTTTTCACATACTGCTGATTCGATTCTCAGCCAAGGCAAGCGATTTATCTATCTACAAAATGTTTGTAAAATTATTTTTACAATCAAAATAAGGTTTTCTTAAAGTAAAATATCTCACATTCAATATTTAAATGATTATCTCCGTGTGGTGCAGCCGTGAAACGCCCTGGAACAAACTAAGGGCTTTGTACAATCAAGCTCGACACTTTGGACTTTGTATCGTTCTTATGCCGCATGCGTATGGATCAGAATCGCACTACGAGTGTCTAACTTTGTAACGATAATCGTCTCTGGGTACAAGCCCTTTAAGTTTCCACTTCTGTTGGCACTCCCGGAGTAATGAGGTTATTTTATTTACAATTGGTAAGCCCTTGTCATCATCTTATCTGATGGTAAATGACGATGATGCCGAAGACGGAAGCAGGCTAACCAAAATTCCCCGACGCAATGGGGAACTAGCTATCTTATCTTCAAGCCAGAACACATTAATGCTGTTGGCATTTGGCATTGATGTTTGGCGGCATGATTTAGATAAGATGATGGTAGCTGCCAGGCAGGCTTAGAAAATGCCCTTCCATCAACCAAACTGAGTCTTACAAAGTTAGACTTCGCTGGGAATCGAACCCGTGACCTCCTGATGTGAAGCTAATGGAGTTAACCTTTACTCCAAGGAGGTGGTGTGTGTATCTTGATTCAATTAACTTCAACACTCGACACAATAACTCCAAATCAAATGTGGATCGAACCCCATTTTGTTATTACCGCAGGTTGATAGGCAATGAAGGTCTACAGCACAGTCATGCATGAAGGTAAAAAAAATCAAGAAACTCGAGAAAATAAAGAAAATCCTTATTAACCTATTTACAAGGCTGGAGTGACATGCGCCTTTCGTCCTTTATATATAATCAGAATTCAGAAGTTATTTAATTCCGTTATACTCGAGGGACAAACGCCTAAGGCATGGCACAAAATTGTGGTCGTGCTTTTCTTCAAGAAGGGTGATAACACCCTGTTTAAGAACTACAGACTCATCTCACTTCTGAGCCATGTCTACAAGCTGTTTTTGAGAGTCATTAAGAATCGTCTCGAAGGCAGCTTTGCCAACTAACCATAGACCACTTATATACGCTACGGCAGATTATACAGAAGACCGAAGAGTACAATCAGCCACTATGATTAGCGTTCGTGGACTATGAGAAAGTCTTTGATTTGGTCGAAACTTGGGCTGTGTTACAGTCTCTTCAGCGGTGCCAAATTGACTATCGATATATCGAGGTATTGAAGTGTTTGTATGAAAACGCCACCATGTCGCTTCGCTTCTAGGATCAAAACTCGGAACCTATCCAGTTGCAGCGAGGGGTGAGACAGCAAGACGTCATATCTCCAAAATTATACACCGCCGCCCTGGAAGATGTTTTTAAGCTATTGAACTGGGGTGGACTCGGCCTTAATATCAACGGCGAGTACATCACCCACCTTCGATTTGATGACGATATCGTGGTCATGGCTGAGACTATGAACGACTTAAGCACAATGCTCGATGGTCTCAGTAGAGCCTCTCAACATGTAGGTCTTAGAATGAACATGGACAAGACGAAATTTATGTCAAACGTCCTTGTCGCACCTACTCCTCTGAAGGTTGGAGGCTCTACGCTCGAAGTTGTTGCCGATTGTACCTGGGACAAACAGTCCAGTTAGGTAGGTCAATCGTTGGATCCAACTCGGCTGGGCAGCGTTGGGGAAGCTTTGCAATATCTTCACGTCGAAAATAGTGTCTTAAGACCAAGGTCTTCGACCAGTGTGTGTTGCCAGTGATGACATACGGAACTGAGATATGGTCGCTTACTATGGGCCTCAAAAGAAGGCTCAAGGTCACCCAAAGGGCAATGGAGCGTGCTATGTTAGGAATTTCTCTGCGTGATCGAATCAGAAACGAGATGCGTAAGAGAACAAAAGTTACCGACATAGCTCTCAGAATTGCTAAACTTAAGTGGCAGTGGGCGGGGCACATAGCTCATAGAACAGATGACCGTTGGGGCAGTAAAGTTCTCGTGTGGCGACTGCTCATCGGAAAACGTACCGTAGGCAGGCCTCCCACTCGGTGGACCGATGACCTGGTGAAGGTTGCGGGAAGCCGCTGGATGCGGGTAGCACAGAACCGGTCGTCATGGAAATCCTTGGGGAAGGCCTATGTCCAGCAGTGGACGTCCTTCGGCTGATATGATGATATAATCTGAATCTTGGAAACTGCTCCAACGATTTGCTTGAAAATTGGTATACGGGGATTTATGGGGGCGAAAAATTGATGTAGGTAGGTCTCATCTCTGGGAAAACGTTATTTTCCGAGACTTTCGCACTGGAAATGTGCCGCGCAAAGTGTATCATTAGGTAGCGTATTTTTAAAATGTTTTTAACAGCTCTGGGTACTATACCCCGAGCAAAGCTCGGTTGCCCAGGTACTTATTATATAAGTTTTGTTGGTTGCTTCTAAGTTTGTTGTATTTAATGTGGATAGTAAATAATGAGAACCCCTATTTGTAGGCTTAAGGAGTTACGGAAAAGGGTTGGCAGATACCGTAGTTATAGTTCATAGTTATAGGTGATATTGTGTATAACAGGTAATTATTTACGGAGTCAGCGAAGTCCGAGCGGTATTTATTGCTCCATTGTCTGCAAGTCTTTGAAAGCGACGCAAGTGTGGCCGACGTAATCGCGACCCTCGTCACCATTTCGTTTATAAATAACTATACCAGCGAATATAACATAGTGAACGTTTCATAAAGTACCTGTTTATCTATTGTGATCATGTTATGTTCACATGTATGTGGCATGTTTTATATCGGTAAGAAATATTTACATAATCTTGGAACGCGCGTGTATTCAAATTTTCAATCGGAATAATATGCGTCGTCGTACCTATTGCGTGGCTATTTTGTAGTAGGGTTGCCAGGCCTAGATTTGGTATACCAGGACATTTCTGTTTAAAAACAGGACGCAATATAAGAACATACGCAATGAATATAGGATCAATGAAACTCAACTAATAGCAAAAATTAAGCTACAGTCCCTTCATAAGCTAGGTACTGTTTTTCATTAGTAAACAATTTCTTAGAGAAAGTGTCTAAGGTTTTAGAAGTCTAAGACTGTAATCTTGTGTTTGGCCTTTTTTGATGCTCTTCAATGTCTATGGCACCTCTACTGGGTATAGATCGATTCTCAAATAAGACAATTCACCCAAAACCTACTTAAAAACTATCCAGGACACTCCAAAAGAAGGACACGTCCTGGGAAAACAGGACGCTTGGCAACCCTTGTAGAACGCAGATAGCTATGTTATTTATTCGGTGTTGTATTTATATTTACCATTGCAGTAGGTTATTTGATGGATATATTAATGTTTTTAATTTTACGGAGGATTTCGACTTAGGAGGATTTTGATTCGACATAAAGAGGTTGAGATTTATTCGTATAAATTTTGAGTTAGAGAAGTAAAATAAATAAAAAAATAAGTTGCAGAGGTGACACACATATTTTATATACATATTATAAATCTACAGTTTACGTTTCACAGCACTCATGTTTTAACAATTTTATTTGTAAACTGTTGTACAAATTGATGTGTATTGCAGTAGAACCAAACTACTTCTGACAATATTGCCTGTATATTCTGACTCAAAACAGGCGTAAGTTGGTCGCTTGTACAGTAAACGCCCCAAGTTCGCAGTAAAATGCCGTGTCGTGTAGCATAGCACCTGAAACAGTCAGTAAACATTACGTAACCGGTTGTATTGGTGTGATGACTTCACATTTTACCGTCCACTCACCAATACAACCGGTTCAAACTATTTTATAGCCCCGCTTTTTAACCTTTAAGCCCCGGCGGGACCCACGTGGACTCCATAGATTTTTACCTCCATAGTTACAAGTTACAAGTGAGTTGGTCGCTTGTACAGTAAACGCGTCAAGTTCGCAGTAAAATGCCGTGTCGTGTAGTATAGCACCTGAAAAAGACAGTAAACATTACGTAACGGGTTGTATTGGTGAGTAGACGGTATAATGTGAGGTCATGCCGGCTGCTTGTGTGAAAAGAGAAACATTACATTCCATTTTTACGGCGCTCGACAAAAGCACACGCCCGCGCGGGAAACTGGAATTGCACACGACGACGATGATGTGACAACCTTGTCTCTACGAGAATACTACAAATTGTTTCCACTGAATTGACTTCGTGTATTTTTCCGACGGTTTGCAATATACAGAATCCTTCTGAATTGTTGCTGTGAACATGAACAGCGCACGTTTTATTTGATGTATTTTGTATGTTTATTTGTACGAGCATTGTTTTTGTAAGCGATAAAAATTTATTTTCGGTTAGGAGTGAGTAAATGTGTTCATTTGTGGTAAGCGGGGTTTATTTTATGCATCGTTGTGCGTTTGTTTGACGTGATTTTATATTCTATTACAGGGCAATGTGTGTGTGACTTTTATTTAAATTAAATTTGGGATTTAATTTGGAAAAATAAGGCAAGAATTGCTTTTCGCGTTATCTTTGTTCTCCAGAACTACTGAGTTAACTGTAATAGGATTTTAACCAGCTGGGAACCACGAAAATCCGGCCAAACTTTATGTCCATATTGATGCATTCATCATCATCATAACAACTGAAAGACATCCACTGCTGGACAATAGGCCTCCCACAAGGATTTCCACGGCGACCGGCTCTGCGCTGCCTGCATCTAGCGGCTTTTTACGACCTTCACCTGGTTACCTGTTTACGGTACGTCTTCCGGTGAGCGGTCACCACTCTAGAACTTTACAACCCCAATGTTCTACGAGCTATGTGCCCTGCCCACTGCCACTTAAGCTTAGCGATTCTGTGAGCTAAGTCGGTTACCTTGGTTCTACGCATCTCGTCATTTCTGATTCGATCGTTTAGGAAAACTCCAAGCATAGCTGGCTCTATCGCCCTCTAGGTGACCTTGAGCCTTCTATGGGGTCTGGTCCATAATAAGCGACCATTTCTCAGATCCGTATGTCATCACTGGCAACACACTAGGCAAATACCATATTCTTTAGACACTGCGGTATTCGAGACGTAACAATGTTACGAAGCTTCCCGAACGCTGCCCAGCCGAGTTGAATTCGTGGATTGATGCATTGTCTTTCATAAAATATAATTTCAATCCTAACTTTTAAATAGTATGACTTTTATGGGCGATTTTACGCTTTATCCGCCGAGTTTTTTCCTCTACTGTATCATTTAGTGTAGTATTGGTATCATTCAATCTTTAATCACATGAGGTTTTTAGGCCACTTTTATACCTTTTCCGCCCCCTTGGTTATACATTAAGGTTTTATAGTCTACCCCTCCTCCCCTCTTGGCAACACGTGTAATTTTTTTATTGAAAATATCAGATCGATACCATTGGAATCTTTTTTTAATAAAATAATATCACAAAATTAAATTCTGAAAACCATAACATTAAAAAAAGGGCGGACAAGTGTGACTGGGGGTCACACACAGAGTTCCGCACCAAAAATTTAACTACCAACAAAACAAGACCTCTTAATACATACTTTGCTCTAGGTAAATAGGGGTCTACTTATTCTGGACCTTAGAAATTTGATTTTTCTGTGGGAACGGAAGAACTGATGATTTTCTCATAGTTTTTTTTTATAATCTATGTATTCAACCTCATGTACCTACTATGATTTTAAAGATTTTAGGCTCAGCAGTTTCTGAGATAAGGGGGATGGTAAATTGTCTCTTATTTTCTTAAATAAATTCTAAACCACTTATCATAAAACTAGTGGATGCCGATTTTTGCGGTTCCCGTGGGAATTTCCCAAATGCCTACGTCATAACATCTACCTGCATGCCAAATTTCAGCCCGATCCGTCCAGTGGTTTGGGCTGTGCGTTGATAGATCACTATGTCAGTCAGTCAGTCACCTTTGAGTTATATATATTTAGATGATTATAAAAAAAAAATGTTAGATTCTCACAGCAAGCCCTTACATTTGATATGTCACACAATAGTTTGCAAAACTTTTTAATTTTTTTAATTTATCCCCCAAAATTGGTCCAAATGTTTAAAATTCGTTTATTTACGTTACTCGCTCATTTGGTACTACAATGACGAAAATGCACTTTTTGTAACTTTACAGGAGAGCGATTTAAAAAATTTTTCAACTTTCATCATCCAGTTAATGACCTTTTAATATATCACTATTGTATGATTTTAGACTTAAAACATGACATAAGTATTGTAGTTTTATGAGTAGTCTGTGTCAACTGTTTATCTATATAAATATCTATTTCATTAAAACAAAACTAGAGCGACACCCCCAATTTCGTCATTATTCCACCAGGATTCTTTTAATTATATGTAATGCTTTTATACAAAACGCAATATAAGATTACAGAAGCAAATAGTTTTTTTTTATTATTTATTTGGTAACTTCTACAATACTTAGTTAACCAGAAAATCACATTTTGAAAAACGCAGTCGCTTGAATTTATTCAACTATCAGTCGTATAAATTACAACTTCTCAATAGGGACTAATTTTTAAGCCTAATCTTTACTCATTATAAATATAAGTAATTCAATTCTGCCAACTAAAAAACAGATTCAATTACAACTAAAATTCTTAAGACACTCATAAATTATGACGAAATTAAGTATTTAGTTGACAAAAGCTAACCATTATTTTTAATCATCCGTCACTGTTAATATTTTTTGGTACCTCGTATAAAACTTATAAAAATTTGCCGTCACTTTCACTTAATCAACTTGCAATCGTATTACTAAGATTAATTTCACTTAAGCTTAAACAATCTCAACTTCTCGATTAGAAGCAATTTTCAAGAGTTTCACTTACATACATTATCAACCGACTTCAAAAAGGATGAGGTTCTCAATTCGACTGTATGTTTTTTTGTATGTTTGTTACGCGATATCTCCGCTGATTGTGAACCGATTTTCAAAATTATTTTTTTATTCGAAACCGTCACCAAGTCAGGATCTGAGGATTGGATCTCAGGGAAATCGAGAACAACCCCCAAATTGTATAGGCACATATTACGTGTTGCATGTAGAAGTGTTTCTATTTCCTAATACTATTCAAGTTTTGGCGTCTATTAGTCATCATCTCATGTTGATGAGCTGATGAAGGAAGTTACAACTCCTTAACGGTTAGGAGATTAAGGATAATTCTTCAAATATTTTGCGTAGATACGGTAAGTATAAACCGATAGTTGTATTCTTTCAGATTATTCAGATGAGCTGATGATGAAAGATTTAACTCCTTAACTTTCATTCTGTTAAGATGATGATGGAAGCTACAGGAATCTGTATCTTTTAATGAAACACATGCTTTATGATTTAATGGTTCCTATTGGCGAATGGGTGATTGGGTATAACGTTGTTAGATAGATAGAGTTATCACTAAAAATAAATAAAATAAAAATAAAAGTTTAAAAAACTTAAAAACCGACTTCAAAATGAAATTCACTCAAAAGTATGAAATAATATTATTTACTTAGATACACGACATTAACCAACAATAACGAAATCAAAGGTAGGTACGAATTAAATTAGGGGCCTAAATTTTTTTTCTGAGGTCGGTGTCAGCGATGCCATCGAATCTAAAACATTTGATACGAAAGTAGCTGTGTGCTGGTACCGACCTCAAAAATAAATTGCCCAAAAAAATGGAGAAAAAATTAAGAAGTTGTATATTCCATAATTCATAATTTACATTATCGTAGTTTTCCCGCAAAATAAATATAATATCTGGGGAAATATCAACGTAACTACGCTTTTTTATCGCTGTTCCGCCGAGTGGAGATAAAAATAATGTCACATTTATCTTTTGGTCATTGCTGCACACAAAATAACTTTATGGAAACAACGACGAAACTAAGCATTGTCGTCGCTGTTCCGCCAAGTGCAGATAAAACAAATGTCACATTTATATTCTCGTCATTGTTGCACACAAAATAAGTCCTCACTTTACGGAAACAACGACAAAATTAAGCATTGTCGTCGTTGTTCCGCCAGGAGGGGATAAAAGTGATGTCATATTTATCTTGCCGTCGTTGTTGCACCAAACTGACACCTCACTTCAAGGAACCCCCCCGCACAACTGACTAAATCGCCGTTGTAGCTGTAGAATGCTTGCGTTTTGGTATAAAAGTAACAATGACGTCAACGCCATCTAGCCGCAGTTTATGAAAATACATTACCGTCGATTTTACCCCGAAAGTAACCAACCTAAATATATCGTTTGACATACTTAACTCATTTTTGATAAAAACCTTAATTTCGTCATTGTAGTACCAAATGAGCGGGTCACGTCCGTTCTTGGATCACCGATTTACTGTGTACCAAATTTTAGCTCAACCGCTCTAGTAGTTTCGAAGCAAGTGATACGAGTGATCCCATAGTGGTTCCGTTTTTACTTTTTGCGGTATAGAACCTTAAAACGGTTCTGTTTTTACTTTTTGAGGTATAGAACCTTAAAACGGTTCCGTTTTTACTTTTTGAGGTATAGAACCTTAAAACGGTTCCGTTTTTACTTTTTGAGGTATAGAACCTTAAAACGGTTCCGTTTTTACTTTTTGAGGTATAGAACCTTAAAACGGTTCCGTTTTTACTTTTTGAGGTATAGAACCTTAAAACGGTTCCGTTTTTACTTTTTGAGGTATAGAACCTTAAAACGGTTCCGTTTTTACTTTTTGAGGTATAGAACCTTAAAACGGTTCCGTTTTTACTTTTTGAGGTATAGAACCTTAAAACGGTTCCGTTTTTACTTTTTGAGGTATAGAACCTTAAAACGGTTCCGTTTTTACCTTTTGAGGTACACAACCTAAAATTAAGAATTTAGTAGGTATTTATTGCAATTGAAGTTTTAATCACTCACTATGATAAAGATTTTTAGACTGACGTGAGGGTTTCAAGTTTGTAAATGAAAGACACTGGACCTAGAATTTGGGTGTTTTACGAAAAAAAATGTATAAATTAACCGCCTCCGTAGCTCAGAGGCAAAGTTCACTGGCTTTACAGATGAGGTCGCGGGTTTGATTCCCGGCGGGATCAATTGTAAGACTCGGTTTGGTTGGTGGTAGGGCATTTTCTAAGCCCGCCTGGCTAGCTACCACCATCTTATCTAAGTCTTGCCGCCAAATATCAAGCCCGGGAGGTGTAGAACTAACGGGCAACTCGCTTTTTTATTCAGGGTTACTCAGCGAGCGGCAAAACCTACTTCACTGAAATAATCTCTATGTTACAGACTTTAATTTTAGTTTTGGTTTTGTTTAAACTATTGTAGGTTTGAAAAAACCTTTTTTCAATAAATGATTGAAATCTGTTGATATCATTGGTGTGTCCCGGCATGAAGATAAGATAGCCAGTTCCCCATTGCGTTGGGGAATCTTGGTAAGCCCACTTCCATCTTCGGCAACATCAAGAGATGTTGTCAAGGGTTTACCAATTGTGAATAAAAAAATAATAAAAAAAAACAAATAATTTGTCGCACAAAAAAATACATACACGTGATTGTCAAATTCCCTACCCCACCCCTAAGGTGATTAATTGTGATGTTAAAAGACGAACCTTAGACTGTATACGGGTTATTTGTCGTAAAGACTGCTCGTAGCTGTACCAGATCAGGGTGTCATACGCTGGGTAAGCCCCGGCTACGAGGCGGAGGTCCGTAGGTCTTAAGGCTTGTCCTTCGTAAAAACTCTGAAACTGAAGAATTTTGTAACCATTTTAAAAATTAACCATAGCATATTTCTATCAGAAAAAAAATACATTAATAATATAATCTACAAGATGTAAGGAGTGATGTAAATTTCACAGAATTCTATTTTATTTTTCAGACCCATAGAATAATATAATCTATAATACAATCCCTTTTTTTCAGTTGTAACCACTTTACTGCTGCAATTTTTAACAAAACAGTTTGAAAATTTTTGATCTAACTTAAAACACAATCTAGAGTTTTTGAATATTTATTTATCTTTTAGATAGCATACTCGTAATGTCAGTTTCAAGTGGAGTGTTAGCAAGGTGTTTTTTGTGCAGACTGCGACTGGCTGTACCAAGACGTATCGTGCCGCGGCGCAGGCGCATGCGTGCTGGCCAGCCCCGGGTACCCCGGCCTCTACCCGCCGCACCGCCGCTGCCGATACCTCTTCGCGACCAACTCCGCGCACACAAGGGTTAAGATAATGTTCACGTCAATACTGCTGCCTAGAAAGTGAGTAGTAGGCACTAAAATCACGGATCAAATAAATAAGACTGGATTAGAAATGTGCGCTGGGCACGCGCGCCTCAAGTATGATTAGACAATCATACTTAACCGAAGCACGCGTTCATACATTTTATTTGCGTGTGGTTGTGTGTAACGTACAGACTCTCAAAATGGTGTGAGACACAATTGCAGCACTGTGTTCTAAGTGTGTTTTGTTTATTAGTGCGCGAAATTCGTGTATATATGTATTATTATTGCTTTTGTAGTGGAGTTGATGGATGGGAAACAGGCGGCGACGCTGGTCTTCAAACAAACCAACCTTATTTATCCTATCCGTGACTAAAATCATTAACCGAAATAACATAAAATATGCAACAAAATTTCTTGACTTATTATCTAGGATCATCATCGTCATATCAGCCGAAGGACGTCCAATGCTGGACATAGGCGTCCTCCAAGGTTTTCCATGACGACCAGGTTCTACGCTGCCCGCATCCAGCGGCTTCTCGCGACCTTCACCAGGTCATTGGTCCACCGAGTGGGAGGCCTACCTATATGCTAAGTTTTCCAGTGCGCGGTCGCCACTCGAGAACTTTACTACCCCAAGGGCCATCTGTTCTCCTTTGTATAAATTGAAGATATAGATTTTGTTTACAAAGGAGACATAAAATTCCATTTCAGTTCTACAAGCTATGTGCCCCGCCCACTGCCACTTAAGTTTAGCAATTCTGAGAGCTATGTCGGTTACTTTGGTTCTCTTACGGATCTCCTCCTCTGTTATCTAGGATAGTTTATAATATTTCCATCAGTAAAAAATAGTCTAATCCTCAAGGGCCTAATAATTAGTACAACTATTTTCAACCGACTTCCAAAAAGGAGGAAGTTCTTAATTCGACTGTTTATGTGGTTTTTTTGTACGTTTGTTACGGTATACTCGTATCTTCGCAGATTGTTAACTGATTTTCATGATTCTTTTTTATACAATAGGGTATGCTGAGCGTCGGTGGCGTTACGGCTAGGGCCGCCGCCTCCTTTCCGGGAGGTAGTGGTTCGAATCCTACCACGTACCAATGTGATTTCGAATTTAGATTTCATATGTACGTTTATCCGACGCTCTTACGGTGAAGGAAAACATCGTGAGGAACCTGCACACGCCTGCGAAGAAACTCGAAGGTTGTGTGTGAAGTCGACCAACCCGCACTGGGCCCACGTGGTCGACTATGGCCCGATCGCCCTAATTAATGGTAGGCTCGAGCCCCTCGGTGGGGACGTATATGTGCTGATGCGAGGATATGCTCTCGAGTTGGTCCTATATAAATTTTATCATAATCGAAATAGTACTTTATTAGAAACCTAGCTGTGCCCGCGACTTCGTCCGCGTGGCGGTAAATAATTTTCCCACGGGAACTGTTGAATTTTCCGGGCTAAAAAGTATAATGTCATCAAAATCGACCTGGTAGTTTTTGCGTGATGCGCGAACATAGAGACGGACAGACAGACAGAAGAAAAAAAAAACAAAAGTTGTTGTTTTGGCCTCTATATCGTTAGTAAAGTCCACCACATTTATTATTTTCTAAAAATATTTCATGTACAGACACGGCCCCGTTACAGTTTTGTTATAGATTAACAAAAACCAAAAATAATAATGAAAAATAGTACTAAGTTGTTGCGATGGAAGACGGTTTTTTTTAATTCATGATATTTCCCATCAATATTGAAAAATTAAATCGAGCAGAATGAATGAGACTAGTGAATTATTGTTACTTCGTGAATTGAATTTTACCGAAGGCTTAGTTCCCGACCGAGTTATCTGAACCTCCATCAAATTTAATTGATCTTTAATTCAAAAGATTTTTGTGCACTTTACAATAGGGATGACGACAGCATCAGAAATAAATTATGAACTCTTCATCACTAAATTGCGCCCCTACTTAAACTTCGTAAAACCTTACTTGTTTTGTTTTTCATCAAGTCTTCGATTTTTAATTCACCAAAATCACAAAATGAGTAAATAAATATCGCTGTGCTAAAATATGACGTCACGCCTAGCTATTTCAAACATTTTTAGAACAAAATATCGTTTTTGACAGATGATAAAAAGTAACTCAGATGACTAGCATTCGTCAGCCCTATTAATTAAAAATGCAAAGTTGACACGGAATAAAGTAATGGCTCCACAAAAATCTCGTCACAGAAGTGCTTAAATTTATAGGATGTGAGAGGAAGAGTTATTGCATTTTTATTCCATTACATTTTGTTCGCAGAACGGGATCATTACGCGATGATAATTAAGAATTAGTGTAATTGACTAGCATTCGTCATCACAAAATGAGTAAATAAATGACGCTGCAAACTATGACGTCACGCCTAGCTATTTCAAACATTTTTAGAACAAAATGTCATTTTTGACAGATGATAAAAAGTAACTCAGATGACTAGCATTCGTCATCCCTATTAATTAAAAATGCAAAGTTGACACGGAATAAAGTAATGGCTCCATAAAAATCTCGTCACAGAAGTGCTTAAATTTATAGGATGTGAGAGGAAGAGATATTACATTTTTATTCCATTACATTTTGTTCGCAGAACGGGAACATTACGCGATGACAATAAAGAATTAGTGTTATTATGTTATCTCTCGGGGTCTATTTCACGTCCGTCCGGTGGAGCCGCGGTCTCTGTGGAAAAGCGGACAATCATCTCCCAGTAAATAGAAGGGCAAGCGCCCTATCTCGGTTCCACGCCCCTGCGTCCGTCACACCGCCGGATGACTGAAAATTTACGTCGAGTTCATCGACTTTCAAAAATAGCACATTCATTCCATTCAATTACTTTGTCGTAGAGGGTGAATTCTCGAATTCCCGGCTTTACGGCTTCATCGTTGCGCTATATTTCAACCACCAAATTGAATAATAGTATCTTTGTTATCGTTTTACCTGTATTTGGGCTTTTATAGCAATTTAAAGGTTACATAGCACTTTCTAAACCTTGATTGTAAAATTGGGCAGTAAAATGGATACCTTTACCTGTTATAATGGCCGTTTTCCCTTCACAAATAAATTATGCAGTAACTTTTAAATTATTGAAGTAAAACTTATTTACGCACGCTTGACTTGGGGAATAAGCGGGTGGATGCGTGACGAGAGCGTTACGGAAGTGCGATCGGGCGAGGCGAACGGAAGTTGAGAGGGATATATAATAAGATTTGATCATTTTCAGAGGATAATAAAACTCTTTTCATACCTCGATATGATAAAAAATATTTGATTATTATCTGAAGACTAAGTATTTACTTTCATTTATATATATGGAGCTAAAGAAGTTTTACTTCAGTCGTGTGGTCTAAAGCACACTCGTATTTTTTTTAACACTGTAATGTAGTTGAGTCTATTTATTTTAACAAGTCGCATCGTGGCTATTCAGGACACAGCCCTACTTTACCTCTCTGTAATCCTAGCTAAGCAGTATCCATTTAATCCGACCAAACCCACTCGCTCTTAACGTAACTACTTATCCTCAGTCTAATGTTGTCATGAAAATATACTCTTCTAGATTTATTTTTCAGCAATAACACAAAAAATCCTTGTGTTGCAAGATATTTTGCTAAAACATTTATACCTCCTTATTTCTGAGTGCTTATTAAATATTAAAACGGTACATAGTCTACTTTTCATATGATATTATGTCTCTACGACATCCCAGCTACATGATATTTATCTATGTATTTTTAATATCGAGCGCTACTTCTCCACATTTCATTTAACAAAATACCTACCGGTATATATTTTATTTGAACTGCACTTTGAAGCGGTTCAATTTATTACACGCGCAAAAAGCTTGTATCACCCATGTGAACATAAAATACGTTTATAGTCAAAGGAGTGGCGCTGGAAGTAAAATAAAGGCGCTATCTTGGTGCAATAGCGAATACGCCGCAGTCGTACTAATACTAGGTACTGGCGTACGTAAGCGGCGTACTCAGCGTAATCGGCGCTTGTACGGGTGCAACACGCCACAGTTCGCAGATTTAGAGCAAAAAACACCCACTTGAAGCTGAAAAGAAAATGCTATCTTCCCTCGAGGGTGTGAAATGAATGTAAACAGGTGCTCACATAATTTTTACTTGAGCTCTCAAAGAAAATATTTTTACATTAATTTAGTTTATTTTGGCATGTACTGCGGTGCCGAGGTAGAAATCTTTTGTAGCCTTTTTTTAGCTGGTTTTGGTTATATTTTTTTAAATAAGGAGCTTTGCTTCCCAAGTCTATTATAACTTCGATTTATTAGCTAAAGTTAAATAACGATATTAAACAAACGAGCAAAATGTGGCACGAAAATTAAAAAGAAGCAAATAAATCAAATATAATTTAAAACACTAAACATGTTAAAAACCCACTTCCATCGCAACAACTTAGTACATTTTTGCATTATTATTTTTGGTTTTTGTTAATTTTCTAATAAAGTACTACACTGATTTCGATAAAATTTATATGGAACCACACGAGAAGCACTAGCTTTCAAATAAAAAAGAATCATAAAAATCGATTCACCCAGTCAAAAGTTCTGAGGTAACACACATAAAAAAAACATACAGTCGAATTGAGAACCTCCTTCTTTTTGGAAGTCGCTTGAAAAATAGAGGCTTACTGAAAATTTTCGTGCATTTTCGTTATGTGCTACATTAGCGCGCTGAAAGCAACGTTAGTTTTTAAGCTTCACTCCGATTCCAAAATCTCTGTGATTTTTTTCAGTATTTGAAGACTATTTCGGAAGGCAGACACGACTTGAATTGTAACATTGACCAAAGAGCATTTTTAAATATATTGTTTTCAATTTTGAAGTAACAATTCAATGGCGTAGCTAGGTAACCAAAGGCCCTGGGGTAAAAAAATAAATAAATGAATAATTGGATAAATTAATTAATATAGGTATTAGTATGCATAAAATCAAAACATGGGATATTTTTGAGAATAGGGAGAAATTTTCACTAGTTCAATTTTCAGTTTGTAAGTCAGAGTCCGAGGGGCCCCCTGAGCTTGGGGGCCCCGGGGCAATGCCCCGTCTAGTCCTCCGGTAGCTACGCCACTGTAAGAACTTCTTTAGGCGCGTTGGGCATCAGAACCAATACTTGTAAAACTGTATTTGAGATGGGCAAAACCATTGAACTCGCGACACCTTACCGATACCTGTTACCATACGATAGGATACGGTATGGTACGATACGATAAAATACGATACAATACGATACGTCAAAACTTATAAAAGTGTAAAAAGGTTTCACTTCTGTCGGCAATCTCAGTGTGTTTTTTCTTACTGACATTCGAGGAGTCTTATCTTTGACAGTATTCTATTCAATGTAAGATGGCACATAAGCTCCTGTTCACGAAATGACCCCTATTACAAACGAAAACTAAGAGGTATCCAATGCACGTCAATATGACGCTTTCATCACATCAACAGCTCATATATATACGTCCCCACCGAGGGGCTCAAGCCTACCCTGAATAAGGGCGATCGGGCCTTAGTTGACCGCGCGGGCCCAGTGCGGGTTGGTCCATCGAGTTTCTTCGCAGTTGTGTGCAGGTTTCCTCACGATGTTTTCCTTCACCGTAAGAGCGTCGGATAAACGTACATATGAGATCGAAATTCGAAAACACATTGGTACGTGGCAGGACTCGAACCACGAGCTCCCGGATAGGAGATAGCAGCCCTTGTCGATGCGTCACCGAATGACGCTTTACCACAACCCTAATGGGTGGTTTTTAGGCCCAGTTTCCACTAGAAGAATATATATATATTAGTCAGTAACGATTACTGGCTTGCTTCCAAAGAATACTAAATACTTAGTATAGGACTGTACGTTGAGGAAAGTAAGAAAGAAATCTATGTTGAACTGCGCCTTATATCCCGATTCTAGTGCAGTTTGTTTGTTAACACTTTATTGAAATTTTGTTTCTGCGTTCATTATGCAGACGGCCAAGGAGTAAAATCCCCTGCCGGCGTCTGTATTCCCCGATTCGTATAATTTAGGAATCTTCAAGACGAGAGTGAATAGGCACTATTTGAGCTTGCGTGTTACATCCTCGGCTGCATTGGTACTTAACATCAGGTGAAGTGCAGCCAAACGCATTTAATTTTTTAATAAAATAATATAAAAAAATATCTTGTTAATTTCAAAACATAAACCAGATGATGTAAACGCGGACTTATTCTTGACGATATCCCTTCCAGTCAAAGTACGGTATAAGTGATTAATAAGTAAGTAAAAAAAGGTTTATTGCACACTAACATCAAAAGACAATGCCCTAGTTAAGTCCTCTGCATATATTATTGCAAAGGTTGACTAAAAGAGATCCCTTTAAGGGTTAAGTCTGTCTTTGTACATGAGTAAATTAATTTAATTTTTATTTAATGTTGGTGTAGGACCCGATAACTGGGGGTTCTACTCATCATACTGAACAACTTTCCCCAAGGAACCCATAGTCTATTCTCAAAAATAATTTTAGACCCTCCGTCAGAGATATGCTATATATAACAAATATCTGCCCTTCGTACAAAAATGCACAAAATGATCGATAAGCTAATCGATTTGTATAAAGAGTTAATTTTTTTTCTGCAATTTCAGCAAATTCATAGAACAAAAGTTGTTTTATATGATGCGTAGAAGCCCTAGTTAACGGGAGCTACACCAATTTTGTTACAAACTTTATATAAATTTTGTGCAATAAGCAGTGTACAAACAACAAAACAGGCCTACACGTACGTATCATCATATCAGCTCATATACGTTCCCACCGAGGGGCTCGAGCCTACCCTGAATTAGGGCGATCGGGCCTAAGTCGACCACGCGAGCCCAGCGCGGGTTGGTCGACTTCACACACAACCTTCAAGTTTCTTCGCAGATGTATGCAGGTTTCCTCACGATGTTTTCCTTCACCGTAAGAGCATCGGATAAACGTACATATGAGATCGAAATTAGAAAACACATTGGTACATGGCAGGACTCGAACCTGCGAGTTTCTTTGCAGGCGTGTGCAGGTCTCCTCACGATGTTTTCCTTCACCGTAAGAGCGTCGGATAAACGTACATATAAAATCGAAATTCGAAATCACATTGGTACATGGCAGGACTCGAACCTGCGAGTTTCTTTGCAGGCGTGTGCAGGTTTCCTCACGAAGTTTTCCTTCACCGTAAGAGCGTCGGATAAACGTACATATAAAATCGAAATTCGAAATCACATTGGTACGTGGCGGGAATCGAACCACGACTTCCCGTACTGGAGGCGGCGGCCCTAGCCGTTACGCCACCGACGCTCTAACGTACACTAAATTCAAAATGTGCAAAGGTGGACTTAAGAGCCTGCTGGAGTTCATAAATCCCATACAAACGTATTATTTGATTCATTTGTTAACCAAATAACCTCTTTTGAAATAATTTTATATTGATAAACGGATGACGTATATCTGTGTCGGTATCGCATTACATTTTTGAAAAACGAAACAGGAATCCATTATTAATCAATAAACTTGTTTTCAAGTTAAAAGACTGAAAACAAGTTTATTAGTATTAAATGGATTCCTGTTTCGTTTTGTTGTTGTTTTCAAGGTTTGTTGTTTCAAGTTTTCAAGGTGAAAGACTGAAAACAAGTTTATTGGTATTAAATTGATTCCTGTTTCGTTTTTCAAAAGAGTAATGCGATACCGATACAAATATACGTCATCCGTTTATCGATATAAAGTTATTTCAAAATCGGTTCTTTGGTTAACAAATGAATCAAATATTACGTTTGTATGGGATTTATGAACTCCAGCAGGCTCTTTATACTCACTAAGTAAAAGCACGTTCTTTCGTTACAATGTAGCGTGGTCCAATATTCGTCAAAGTATGGTCAAAGAAAGCCATGAGGAATATAAATCAGGCCATAGTGTTTGAAGGCCGTGTATCCACAGCCACTGCGGCACGGATTATCTGACGCTGCGTGCTGGCAGCTCGCCATCGGCGCCCCTGCTGGCCTCACTCTGCGCCGAACGCAACGCCACCCTCGAGCACCCCGGCCCCAATCTACTGCTCGAGTTCAAGTAAGGCTCTAACCACATTAGTACGCGGGGTATCAAAATCAAGCCGGTAGGACAAAGCTTTATGTCAATGATGGACGCTTTGTAGTTATATTTTTCGATTTTTTTTTATTTTTTTTTATTCACAATTGGTAAGCCCTTGGCATCATCTCACCTGATGGTAAGTGACGATGATGCCGAAGATGGAAGCGGGCTTACCAAGATTCTCCAACGCAATGGAGAACTGGCTATCTTATCTTCAAGCCGGAACACATCAATGTTGTTAACACTGATGTTTGGCGGCAAGACTTAGATAAGTTGGTGGTAGCTAACCAGGCGGGCTTAGAAAATGCCCCACCACCAACCAAACCGAGTTTTACAAATTGACCCTACCGGGAATCGAACAGCGAATGGCCTAACCATTACGCCACGGAGGCGGTTAATCGAGCAACCCGCACGCTTTTAAAGTGAAACTTTTATTCCATCGTCTCAAACTTTTTTGTCTGTGTGTTGCATGTCGCGTGACGGTATGATCGTTTCGTCCTCTGTACCGTAGCGAGAGCAGCCATGATCGTTTCGTCCTCTGTAAAGTTTCACTTATACCGTGGTTTCATAAAACCACACACTTACTTATAGACAATAATACTAATATTTTAATTTCTTTCATTATTGTTTTCAGCTTTTATTAGGAATTATTTTTCACTTTTTAGTTTGATATGCTTTAGAAGCGTGTTTTTTAGTTTTTTAAAACTATATTTTTTACAAAGTTTTTTCTACCGGCTCAAGCCGATCCTGTGCCGCCTAGTAAGGAAGATGAACAAGTCCCACCGGGGCTATTTTAATGTAAAATAATGTTTGTCCCAGTATTTCTTAACCTTAAAAATGCACTGGCAATTTGTAAAAGCAAGAATTTTCAATTTAAACCCTATTTTAATTCGAACTATACGAGCACAGTTTACGGAATTCAAATACAAAACACTGTTTCTTACTTTGCCCATTATCATTTAAAGTAGTTAACTGACATTATGCTAATTTTCCGTCTAGTTCTGGTCCCCTGGTGCCTCCGTACGACTACAACGGGTTCATCGCCAAGCTGGAGTTCGTGGAGAGGGTCGATACGAGCGGCCCGCCACCCACAGTCGTGGCTGCGTCGCCACCGCTCGCTGCGCTTACGCATTCGTTACAACAGGGTGAGTCTTGAGATCATGAAGAACAAAATTATATCTTACTAGCTTTTTATTATCATTATTATCTTACATCGTTTTTATGACTGTCTTTAAGGGTGATTAGTAAATTATGTCGTTTCCCACCTTACTCAATCATCTCTGTGCAAAAAATCACAACAATCCAGTATTTTTTTAGTTCGCTCAGGAACTGCATCAGATTATGCAATTTGCCTAGGATAAAAAGTAGCCTATGTCCTTCCCCGTGACACAGGCTACCTGTATGCCAAATTTCATAAAGATTGGTTAAGGCGTTGAAGCGTGAAAAGTTAACAAACAAACAAACACATTTTCACATTTATAATATTATTAAGGATTCATTCATATCAGCTCATATACGTTTCCACCGAGGGGCTCGAGCCTACCCTGAATTAGGGCGATCGGGCCTTAGTCGACCACGGGGGCCTAATGCGGGTTAGTGGACTTCGCACAAAACCTGCGAGTTTCTTCGCAGGTGTGTGCAGGTTTCCTCACGATGTTTTCCTTCACCGTTAGAGCGTCGGATAAACGTACATATGAAATCTAAATTCGAATCACATTGGTACGTGGCAGGTTCAAACCACGACCTCCCGGAGAGGAGGCGGCGGACCTAGCCATTACGCCACCGACGCTATATCTTATCGACGAAATTATATCTTATATCTTATCTAAACTATGTATTAGTCTATCTTATCTTAGTCTTAGGGGTGTAGGCGTATATAATCATTTATTTAAAAGTTTATTGTGTACAAATGAAAGATATAACAGACGTAAAAGAATGTCATACAATGGCTATTACTTATTTCTAATAAGAAATATCTTCCAGCAAGCCCGGCAAAATTACATAACCAAGATCATATTTATATCTAGGTTATGTAATCACTGGATTATACTAGACGAAGAATTTATTTAGTTAAAGCATTAATTTTATTATTGTTAGAAGTAGTAATTTAGGAATCATCATATCACCCACAAATCGTCCACTGCTGGACAAAGGCCTCCCCCAAGAATTTCCACGACGACCGGTCCTGCGCTGCCCGCATCCATCGGCTTCCCGCGACCTTCACCAGGTCATCGGTCCACCCCGTGGGAGGCCTGCCTACGCTACGTTTTCCGGTGCGCGGTCGCCACTCGAGAACTTTACTGCCCCATCGGCCATCTGTTCTACGAGCTATGTGCCCTGCCCACTGCCACTTCAGTTTAGCGATTCTGTGAGCTAAGTCGGTTACTTTAGTTCTCCTGCGGATCTCCTCGTTTCTGATTCGATCACGCAGAGAAACTCCGAGCATAGCACGCATAGTCTCAGTTCCGTAAGTCATCACTGGCAACACACACTGGTCAAAGACCTTAGTCTTGAGACACTGCGGTATTTGGGACGTGAAGATATTGCGAAGCTTCCCGAACGCTGCCCAGCCGAGTTGGATTCGTCGATTGATCTCTTTCTTGAAGTTTGAACTACCTAGCTGGACTGTTTGTCCCAGGTATACATATTCGTCAACAACTTCCAGTGTAGAGTCTCCAACCTTTAGAGGAGTGGGTGCGACACGGACATTTAACATTATTTTCGCCTTGTCCATGTTCATTTTAAGACCCACTTGTTGAGAGACCTTACTGAGGCCATCGAGCATTGTGCTTAGGTCTTCCATAGTCTCAGCCATGACCACGATATAGTCAGCGAATCGGAGGTGGGATATGTACTCGCCGTTGATATTGATGCCGAGTCCACCCCAGTCCAGAAGCTTAAAAACATCTTCCGGGGCGGCAGTGAACAGTTTCGGAGATATAACGTCTCCCTGTCTCACCCCTCGCTGCAACTGGAAAGGTTTCGAGTTCTGGTCCTGGAGGCGAACCGACATGGTGGCGTTTTCATACAGACACTTCAACACCTCGATGTATCGATGGTCAATTTTGCACCGCTGGAGAGACTGTAGTACAGCCCAGGTTTCGACTGAATCAAAGGCCTTCTCATAGTCCACAAACGCCAAGCATAGTGACTGATTGTACTCTTCGGTCTTCTGTATAATCTGCCGCAGCGTATGTATGTGGTCTATGGTACTAAAGCCTTTTCGTAAACCGGCTTGTTCGGGAGGCTGGAAGTCGTCAAACCTGCGTGCGAGACGATTCGTAATGACTCAAAAACAGCTTGTAGACATGGCTCAGAAGTGAGATGGGTCTGTAGTTCTTCAGCAGGGTGTTGTCATTCTTTTTGAAGAAAAGCACGACCACACTTCTGTGCCATGCCTTAGGCGTTTGTCCCTCGAGTATAACGGAATTAAATAACTTCTGAAGAGCTTTTAGTACCGGTGATCCACCTGCTTTCAGAAGTTCAGCCGTAATTCCATCATCACCCGGTGCCTTGTTGTTCTTGAGCTGTTTGAGAGCCATTCTAATCTCGTACAGGCTGACATCCGGGATATCTTCGGTATAGTGTCGGGTTAATCTGGCTCTTGGGTCTTCAGCCAGATCGCTGACAGGCAAACGTGTGGTCTTGTAAAATTGTCCATAGTACTTCTCAACTTCTTCCAGCAACTCAGTCTTAGACGATATGGTCCTGCCGTCCTCAGTCTTCAGCTTGGTCAGTTGGCTTTGTCCAACAGACAGATTTCTCGCGAACACTTTTGAGTCTTTGTTGTGCTCAATCGCCTCTTTAATACAATTTGTATTATATTGGCGTAAATCGCGAGTTAGGGACTTAGAGATCTGCCTGTTTAGTTGCCGATACTGAGTAGCGTCTTCAGAGGACTGCAAAACCAATCTGCGTCTTTCATCCATGAGGTTGCTGGTGAAGTCGGAGATTTTTTTGGTTCTGTTTGAACGGCGAGTTTTAAAAATCTTAGATCCGACCGTTTGAACAATTTCCACGAACCTGTCATTATAATCGTCCACATTCTTACAGTCGCTTAGGCATTCGAAACGATTGTGCAACTCGAGCTGAAAGCTCTCGGGGTTTTGGAGCTGGATGGGCGCTGGTCGGAGCGTAGACTTCATCAGTCACCATCTTTCTAGCTTTGTCTTTAGATTCAATGTGCCTCTGACCATCTGGAATTTAGGAATAGCAATTTAGGAATTTATTATTTATATTTAGCAATTTAGGAATAGTTAGAAAATACTAACCGCCTCTGTGGTGTAATGGTTAGTCCATTCGCTTCACACCAGAAGGTCGCGGGTTTGATTCCCGGTGGGGTCAACTTGTAAGACTCGGTTTGGTTGGTAGTAGGGCATTTTGTAAGCCCGCCTGGCTAGCTACTACCATCTTATCTAAGTAATGCCGCCAAACATCAGTATCAACAACATTGATATGTTCCGGCTTGAAGATAAGATAGCCAGTTCTCCATTGCGTTGGGGGCTCTGGGTAAGCCCGCTTCCATCTTGCGCATCATCGTCACTTACCATCAGGTGAGATGATGCCAAGGGCTTACCAATTGTGTATAAAAAAAATTACATTTTATTTAGTCACCGTTTAATCAAGTTTCGTTGCACATCACATAATTAAGAGATGTCACAACAGGGGGATCGATATAAGAGAGCTCTAATACCCCTTAGGGGTCTTAGAGATTGCCAAGCGTTTTTACTAAGATATAAAAAAGTAAGTTTGTGGTTTTATAGATAGATAGATAGATAAAACTTTATTTCACTAAAAAGGCACAATACATTTTAACAATAAACAAACAAATAAATGAAACTTAATGACAAATATTACTAGTTTATATAAAAAATATGAAACAGTGTCAGTGGTGCCAAGTTAGTGAAACTGGTCCAGGCTCAGCATAAATGTTGTGGGTCGCAGAGTACTCACAACGCTGTTTTTCAGCCAAAACCAAGAAAAACGTACACGCACCTCAGTGGTCAACAATATAGTTATGAAAAAAATAAAAATTTAAAAGAAAATTTGTGCATTTATACCTGTGCTGGTGATTGAGGGAAGACGACGATAGTGCTCGCATAGACAGGACAAATATCCCTTACAGTGTCTACCTGCCTGGTAAAAACATATGTACGCATACACAGCCGCTTAAACCCAGACTATAACGTTATATTATATAAAAGGAAACAGGAAACAGTGACGGAATGACTGATCCTTCGACGCACAAGCTTAAACACTAAACGGATCAGGCTGAAATTGGGCGTAGAGATAGCAATTATGACGTAGGCATCCGCTCAGAAAGGATTTCAAAATTTTTTTTATGGGAACGGTAATAAACGGGACATATTCCGCTGCTTTATCCGCTACCCTCCTTTCTGCTCAGTCAAGAGATATTCACGCAATTTTCTTTTGAAAGTATATAGTGTAGGAATTTCCCGCAGTGGTGGAGGGAGATCATTCCAACACTTTGAGGCGAGGAAATGGAAGCTACCACGGAATATTGTTTTTTTATGTTTTGGGATGTCAAAAACTGACGAGCAGGCCCTACTAACATTTCGTTGATAAGCATTACGCCAGTTTAACTTTTTGTACAAATAATCAGGTCGCTGATATTTTATTACTCCAAACAAAAGTGATGCATAGTAAAGTTTTTGACGTGCTTGCATCTTCAGGATATTTGAGGAGTTAAAATATGGAGTAACATGCGTTCGTGGAGGGATCCTAAAACAAAATCGGGCACATGCATTTTGTACCCTTTGTATAAGACGCTGCGACTTTTGAAATAAACAAGGACCGTAGACTGTAATACAGTAGTTTAATTTAGATAATATAATGGACTCGCATATCCTCACTCGTAACTCTGTGTTGATGAATGGTCGAATTTTATATAAAACCTTAAGTCTAAAAAGGCAGTTGCGAGCCAGCAGAACTACATGTTTTTCGAAACGCAAGAAAGAATCAAAAACCACTCCAAGATTACGAGCTTCGTCGACAAGATCAATTGCTTTATCATTAATCCTAACCATAGGTTTAGAACGAACTATACAATCCACTTGTTTTTTGGTTCCCAATGCCATGCACTTAGATTTTGATGGGTTTAATAAAAGGGAGTTGTTTATTGACCATTGATACACTCTGTGGAGATCGTTGTTTATATTATCAATAGCAGTATTTATATTTTCCAAATCCACAGCAGTGTAAACCTGAAGATCATCCGCATATAAGTGGTATTTACAGCTCTGTATGCATCTAGCAATATCTGCACTATAAATAATAAAAAGTAAGGGACCCAATATAGAACCCTGTGGCACACCTCTCTCAACTGGCAATAGCTGTGATGTTAGATTTGTGCCATCATGTTTCTGAATGACAACTTGTTGCTTGCGGAAACTGAGGTAACTATTAAACCACATTATGGAGCTAGTATCAAAACCATAATAAGCTAGTTTTGATAAGTGCAAAGTAATGTTAATAGCGTCGAAAGCACGGGAGAAATCCAAAAGAACCAATAAATTTCCGCAGCCTGTATCAGACGAAGACAGTAAATTATCAACTACGTCAAGTAATGCAGTTGCAGTACTCCGGTTTTTTCTAAAACATGATTGTCGCTCCGGTAGGATTTTGTTAGCTTCGCAATACTTAATAACCTGATCATACACAACCTTCTCCAGAATTTTCGATAGGTATGGCAAAATACTTATGGGACGAAGATCTTTGACATCATTAGGCTCTGTAGTCTTGGGTATTGGTTTAACTACTCCAATTTTCCACAGGTTAGGGAACACAGAATCCACAATTGACCGATTTATGATAGCAGTGATTACACCAAGCGTACGCGGGAGTGTCAACAATATCATATCCATAGTTATTCTATCGTAGCCCTTAGCATTAGATTTGATACCCAATATTATCTTGGCAACAACATTCTGATGGACCGGTTCAAGTTTGAAAGTATTAGTGCCATGTTTGTTAAATTCGAAATAAGTTAGTTGTGATAGAGGAAGGGAGGTGCTGCCAGGAACATTTAGAAAGTGTTTGTTTACACTATCAGGGTCATTAAATGAGTCAGGAAGGCTTGAGGCACCCTTATAATCAGGAAGAAATGTGGATTTTAAGTTGCTCCATAAGAGTTTAGAATTATTTATGTTACTATTGATATTCTGGTCATAGTAAGCAACTTTTTCCGCATAGATGCTGGAATTGACCAAATGTTTCAAGGTTTTGTATTGTTCTTTATCGGTATCAAGTTTAGATCTGCGATACTTACTGTGAGCTTGGTCTCGGAGGTACATCATATGACGGATATTACTAGTGAACCATGGAAGCTGCTCGTTACGAATCAATATCGACTTTAAAGGTGCCACCCTATCGACCAAGTCTATAATTTTATCACTAAATGCAGATACCATTTCATTTACACAAGGCAGTGTAGCAATACAATCCCAATCAATTACGTCCAGCTCATTCTCTAAAACATTTTGATCTAAATCTTTAAGTGGTCTAAAATTTATATACCTAGGAGGGAGCTTGGGCTTCTTTATTTAAAAAAACTCAACTGAAATAAAAGCATGACCCCCAAGTTCAGGAATTGAAATTACGTTAGTATTAGTAACTGTAGCATCAGTCAATACAAGGTCTATTAGAGTGGCGCTGTGATCGGTAAAATGAGTCGGTTGGGTAATGCAATTTAAGAGATGAGTACAATCAAGGAACTCTTCTACTCGAGAAGTTTTCCAATCTTTGCATAGTAGATTTATATTAAAGTCTTCCAAGATAACTGCATAGTCATAATCTCCAAACGACGTAAGTGAATCGGTGAGAGAGTCCAAAAAAACATCAATATTAACCCAAGGTGGCCGGTAAGCAGTTCCCACTAGTAAATGGTTCGAGTTGATATTTATTGATAACCACATCTGTTCTACTTCTTTGTGCGTAATTGGATGCTGACGAGTTTTCGTATTCACACCACGCTTTATGTAAAACCCAACACCCCCACCCGCCGATTTGCGAAGACCGCGCGGACGCGGCAGGTGACGGAAGGAATAGCCCGGCAATACTGGAGCTTTAGCATCCTCCCCTGTTCGTAGCCAGGTTTCGTTAATAGCAATAAGATCGGGACACTCTCGTGACACAGCAATAATAAACTCATCATGTTTGCTGCTCAAGGAGCCGGCATTAAAAAGTCCAATTCTAAAGTTAGTATTCTTAACCATTTGCGGTTTCACGTGGCATTAAAAATGTCACGCAAAAACCCCTTAAATTTAAAATTAATTTACTAAATATATTATTTATAATACAACAAAAACACAGTTTATAATTATGGTTTATACTATTTCTGCAAGCCGGCACTGCGGTATAACAATTGCTGTAGATCGGAGTAAATCAAATCAAATCAATTCAAATCAAATAACTCTTTATTGTACATCAAAATACAAAATACATATGCAAAATTTAATTAAAACTAAGAGACGTACAAATAATAAGTTGAAAGTGTCAATAAAAAAGAGAATTGTTATATTGTCAATAAAATGATTTATACAATAAAATTATTTAATTAATTATTATTTTACAATAAAATTAGTAATAGTGTCAATAAAATAAAAAATTATGAAACCACGGTAAAAGTGAAACTTTGTAGAGGAAGAAACGATCATGGCTGCTCTCGCTACGGTACACAGGACGAAACAATCATACCGTCAGACGAAAGCGACCGTCACGCGACATGCAACACACAGACGAAAAAATTTGAGACGATGTAATAAAAGTTTCACTTTAATAAAAACAACCAGCCATAACAAGTCAAACTCGCGTACCGAGGATTCCGTACTACCATAGCGCTATCTGTTACAATCCAGAAGATACAGAAAGACAGACAGCGTAGGCTTAGTAACAAATAGCGTACCCTTTGGCTACGAAATCCTAAAAAGGAAACTGTAACGCTTTTTGGTTCAAGCAAAAATCTACGGATCGGCCGGAAAAAACTTTAAGGCCCAGTGGTACTTAAAAATCTGTCTTTGTCTTTTTCTTTAAGAAGAAAATAACCACACTTTTGCACTTTTTCGATGTTTTCGTTTTTATTTTCATAATATTTATCTTAAATAAAAATCCGTTCGATTTTTTTCCTTCAGTCACCTATCAACTTTATTTTAGTATATAAATCGTATTATGAAATTACTTATTTTAAGAATAAAACCGAAAATAGACGATAAAATGGCTCGAAAAGAGGTACCTTTGCGAAATTGTTCTATAGAGCCAACTTAATTTAATCGTATTTCCATTCGATATAATCCCTCGTAACTATTCTCAATAAAACCAATATGTTTTCCTAAATTTTAAATTTACTGTTAACTACTTCAAAAATGAATTCTAAAAACCTGTTTAAGTGGATTTTTGGTACCACTGGGCCTATCGTTAGATTGTCCTTACCAAAATCAGTAAATACTAAGGTCGAACTTAACACTTTTAATTGAATTTCCCTTCGTCACAGTGGAAAAAATCACACCTTTAGAAAACGACGTGGGGTCCAATGAAGTTTCGGGAGGGCGCGCCGGTGGGCGCGTAGGGTGTGGTGCTACTGTGCGCGGGTTTGGCGCGGGCGGCGCGCGGTCAGGCCACTTCGACACGAAAGCCAACACCTGGCGGACGCAGTGCGTGATTCACCTCATCGGCGCGCCAACCGATGTGGTTCAAGTCTCGCTTTTTAACTACAATTTAAGGTAAGTAAGCCTTTGGCTCCCGTAGAGATTTATTATACATATCAAGCAAGGATATAAAGTCATTCATTCTTTGGTTACTGTAGAATTATATCACAGATCAGGTACAACGATTAATATTATGACGGGAGCAAAACTAATGGGGAAACAGGTAAACAACTAACAACTAGTGGCTCTTTGAGCTGTAGACCTCGCGAGTTTTTCGAAATGGCTGAAATTTGATATTTTTTACGTTTTCAACCCCCGTGGCTCCGTCATTTTGAAAAAAATCAAAAAAAGAATAGAGGAAAAAAAACATATAATGACCGAACCTGCTCACGAAATTTCATGAGAATCGGTTGAAAACAGCGACCTGTAGAGGAGAACAGCCTGACAGACGCTGGACAAATATGCGTAAACATTTTTGCCCAAGCTGAAACGGAAACGCTTCGCTTCGATAATTGGAACTTCCGATAATTATTTTCAAAGATACCAAAAAAAAACGTTACTGGAATAATTACTTAATATTAATAGGGAATTATATTTTTCGTCCTCAATTAAATAGATTCATCTGTATTCAATATTTTCGTTCTCAAATTGATAGATCTGTCATCAAATTGATAGATCTGTCATCAAATTGATAGAACTGTCATTAAAAAATACGTGTGGCACTCGGGGACTGCCGCGGTAAAGCTATTGCATGGTAAAAAATCGAAAACTAGGGGGTAATCGGTCAAAAACAATAAATAAATGAGCGAGCGAAGCGAGCGATGTTAGGTTCGGTCAGGTTTGATTGATTTTACAGTCAAAGAGCCTCGCGAAGCGAGGCTCCCCACCCTGAGTACAAGAGAACTTCGCAGCAGAAGAAATCATCGGAAGATGACCCCTAACGGGGGCGTAGCCCCCGCCGCCCGTTTCGAACATCAACAAACTTTCGGGATCCGAAGAGGATGTGGGAGTATCTGTAGGTAACCTTTGTTAGTAATTTTAGGCATTTCTTTGGTGACAGATCTACTATTTTGAGTACAAACTATATTATTTAGGAAATTTCAATTTTTATTTTGTGATTGAATCTATTTAATTGACATTCGATAAAAGACTTTTCTGGTGATAAATCTTTTCCTTTTGAGTATTGTTTTGGTGTTGTTTGATGACTTTACTTTGGTGACAGATCTACTATTTTGAGTACAAACTATACTATTTAGGGAATTTCATTCTTTTTATTTAGTGATAGAATCTATTTAATTTACAATCGATAAAATCATACCCATATTAATACGTCTTAGTCCTGATTAGTATTTTTGGTTGGAATTAATCAACTATTTATATATGAAAACTTTATCAGAACATTTAGCAAAATAATACAGTTCGTTTTTGATACTTTATAATTTCCAAAAATTTTCAAATTTGTAAGTTTATGAGATATTAGAAACCAGCGGGGTCTGTTTATGTTCCAGATTCAAGATATTTATTTAAAATAGGTGCAAATTACACTCTTTCTGATAGTCATAAAATAACAATAACATTTCTGATAGTCATAAAATAATAATAACAATGTCAATTGTAAAAAATCAAGAAATAAACAATCATTAGTTAACAACGTCAAAATTCAATCCTTGATATAAACCAGATTATGTCATTAGAACAAGAAAACAATATGACACGAAACGCTATACTTAAAAATCATTGAATGTCATTAATGCCTTTGACAAGAGTAGGCCTGTTCACACGGACAGCACCTGGTCACGATTATAACGAGAGAGTCAGCCATCGTTCCCATTAACCATACCCGTCTCCCGATGCACCACCATCCGCTCGAACATTTAAGCGAGCATGCACCACTCCTGCCAATTCTAGGAAAAAAATGTTAATTAAAAGAAGTACTAGACTTGTTATGACTTGTCGCTTCCACGTTAATTCTTAGGTTGGTCATCATACGGTATGGTTTTACATACTTATTTACATATTAGTAGGATTGCAATGTTCTTATTTTAATTGTTTGCTTCAGGTTACAAAGCTGTAGGTCTCATATTGAGATCTTGGAGGGGCTTCATGAGTTTGGTGGAAGGGGAGAAAGGGGAGAGAGGACGGAACGAGGGGACCGCGCCCTGCTGAGGGTCTGCGGCCCCACTTCCAGGGAAGCCCGGGACGATTCTGGGCGGTTCCATATGCGACAAGCGGTGATGTCGAAGGGTGCTAACATAACAATTCTAATTCGAAGAGCGCCACCGCAAAGTACGCAAGAAGAAGAATTTGTGGACGGTGCATTTGCTTTTCATGATGGTAAGCAGTCAACAATAACATTCCAAATTTTAATGGGGAGATTTTGTATTAACAATCATCATATTATTAGCCGAAGACATAGGCCTCCCCCAAGGATTTCCACGACGACCGGTTCTGCGCTACCCGCATCCAGCGGCTTCCCGCAACCTTCACCAGGTCATCGGTCCACCGAGTAGGAGGCCTGCCCACGCTACGTTTTTCGGTGCGTGGTTGCCATTTTATGAGATACTTCACTGTCCCAACGGCCATCCGTTCTATGAGCTATATGCCCCGCCCACTGCCACATAAGTTTAGCAATTCTGAGAGCTATGTCGGTTACTTTGGTTCTCCTAAGCTTCTCCTACGCATCTCCTCGTTTCTGCTTTGATCACGCAGAAAAACTTCGTGCATAGCACGCGCCATTGCCCTTTGGGTGACCTTGAGCCTTCTTATAAGGCCCTATGTAGAGGTTAAGGAATTAACAATAAAATGAGAATTTCTTTGTAGAACTCCACGAAGGCACGGCCTCTCCAGATGACACGTGTGCGTCTACGCACTACGGATTAGCTGCCCCGGTTCACGGTGGTGTCTCGGCGCCTTCGCATCATCACATATTCTGGAACATTGAGGAAAGACTGCTGTGTACCCATCGGTTTATACCTGCTGCCAATCAAAGTGTTACCATTGAGGTAAGTAAGAGAGTCAGGTGGATTTATTAAGTAACCTTTTACAACATCTTGCTAGGTATGATTTATTTATTTTACCTTATTTGGAAAACAAACAGTATTTTATGACTATTTAAAAAGCCAATTAATAAACGAAGTACTATTTATATGTTTTCACTATTATACTAGTAATAAGTGAACAAATATAGGATTTGCAGCGGCAATGTGTGTGACTAATATGAATCGATGAATCTCTCTCTCTCTCTTATTGTGTGGCACAATTACCCGTGCTATCCAAGGGATAGACGGCGGTTGCCTGTTGTTGCACTAAGGATCATCTGCGGTCACGTGTAGGGCATTTAGATTTACACCTACGGACGTGTGGAACGCGACCTTCATACATATCTGGAATCAGATGTGCAGGTTTCCTCCCGATGTTTTCCTTCACCGTTAAAGCAATCGGTAAGTATAATATACTTACCGATTGCTTTAACGGTGAAGGTACATATTATGTACGTAAGTTTTGGAAAACTTATTGGCACATTGTTCGTCCGGATTTGAACCCTGGACCTCTGGGTAGGTCGACCGAGTCGTTACCGTTGAGCCACCGACGCTCAAACGATAAATAAGATCAAGTGAGAAGTTAATTTATTTATAGTTTGAGTTGGCTTTATTTATTAATTCATAATATACATGTTTATAGTATAATATTGATGTTAATCTAGTACCTACTCGTAAGTATATAATAAAAGTGCGATATTTAGTTTTAATTTAAATTTATCATTATTATATTTTTTTTCTGTTTATTGTTGTTCGCGTGCTACTTGTCTTTCTCGCTTTTTCTCCGTGCATTGGGTTGTCTAATATAAATCGCTTTCAGCGATAAAACCGCCCAAATTACCCACTCTTATTTTTCCAATTTTGATTTGTACATTTATTTTTATGTTAGATTTGCAATAAAGAGTTTTTGAATTTAAATTCGAAGGAAGAGTTGTAAACCATTCAGAAACGCTAAAAACATTAAAAACCCGACTTCAATCGCAACAACCAAGTAAGTACAGTACAGTTTTGCTACGTTTTTCTTAGTTTTCTAAAAAAATACTAAACCAGAGTATATTCTTTCGAATGTAAAAAGGATTTATAAAAACATCAGTGGACATGTATAAAAAATATATACAATCGAACAAAGAACCTCCTCCTTTTTTGAAGACGGTTAAAAAGAACAAATTTAACTTATATTTTCCTCCTTTACGCATTCATAGATGCGCTGGTTCTTGTCATTCAATAACAGGTGGTCTAATTCCCAAAATGACCACTATGCCAAAATGACCACTGTCCCAAAATGACCACTATCCCAAAATGACCACTATCCCAAAATGACCACTTTCCCAGAATGACTCTTTTCACACAATTTACTAACCACCAATTTAACCACCAACTGTCAACATGTACACTAACCAGTCTCATTTATTGAATATTGTTTGCGACGTAACAGATTCAGCGTCTGGACCGCATGTGGAGTGCGGAGCCAACGGGCACTGTCGACGCGGCGGGTTGTCGCACAGCCTGTGGTGACGCTGGCTGCGAGTGTCGCGCCACCACGCCGCTGCACTACCACGACCACATAGCTCTGGTCGCCGGCGACGGAACGCTGCTGTCTTGTCTCTGCGGAGACTTTCAGGTAATGACATGGACAGTTCGAGATACAGAATGCCTCATTGAACATTGCGATGCTGGTGGCAAGAGTCGCATCACTATACTACTACATTACCATGACCATATAGCTCTGGTAGCCGGCGACTAGACGCTGCTGTTTTGTCTCTCCAGAGACTTTCAGGTAGTGACATGGACAGTTGGAGATACAGATTGCCTCATTGACTGTTGCGATGCTGGTGGCAAGAGTCGCATCACTATACTACTACATTACCATGATCACATAGCTCTGGTAGCCGGCGACTAGACGCTGCTGTTTTGTCTCTCCAGAGACTTTCAGGGAGTGACATGGACAGTTGGAGATACAGATTGCCTCATTGACTGTTGCGATGCTGGTGGCAAGAGTCGCATCACTACACTACTACATTACCATGACCACATAGCTCTGGTCGCCGACGACGGAACGCTGCTTTCTTATCTCTCCAGAGACTTTCAGTTTCAGTTAATGATCAAACACGACTGTGATAGCTACAGATTAAGTCTAGGCGACGCTGCTTACAAATTTAGCGCTACTACACCAAATTACTCTGGTAGCCGGCTGTGGTCTTTTCTCTGCCTGGGCTCACGGGACATGTATTGTTGAAGGCAAAGATTGGGTTTACGCTTATGATACCCTAGAGCAGCTAGTGTTGCGTCACCTAGTCAATTAATTATCACTAACTTTGAATATTTTAAATAGGAACTCTGAGTGATTCTCTGTCTGTTGCAACACTACCTGTCAGTGCCTTGTCATCACGCTATTTCATTACTATGACCCCATGAGATAATCATCGACGGGACGCTGCTCTCTTACCTCGAATTTAAGTACCCCAAACCTCGAATTCGAGTACCCCAAACCTCGAATGTAAGTACCCTAAACCTCGGATTCGGGTACCCCAAACCTCGAATTTAAGTAGCCCAAACCTCGAATTCGAGTACCCCAAACCTCGAGCACCGCAAACGCAATACGCTGTTATTCGTTCTTCTTTCATTCGACCTTTTTTCATTCCATATATTTGTTCTTTTACGCATGCGCTGTCATATAAGTGACTTTTGATTCAAAAATCAAAGTTGGATGATAGCCAACTTTAATCATCCAACTTCTATTATTCAAGTTTATTTCTTCATAAAATAATAATAACTAATTTATTAACCTGCTGCTTTCATAAAAGACCCTTCTCGGGTGAGACAAAATTATATTTTTGCTATTTGTGATATAAATTTAACGTGTTCTAGTCCTTATGTAATTCTTATATATTTCTTTCTAGGTCTTTATTTCACAATTAAATTCCGTTCGTCTGTAAGCACGCATCTTTTTTAAAACCCACGCCCACTACCGTACACACCCTGGACACTTCATACAACGGGCCAGAAATGACATTTCAAAACAGGAATGACGGAACAAACAAAATGGCGGCGACATCCTATACGTTCGACAACCAAACTGTAACCAATCTGTATCAATCTAGAGAGCGACAGGGAGTGTCCATACTGTATGTTAGTACTAATATATATACTTTGACCGTACTTACCTACGAAGTCGTGCTACAAGTAGATCAGTTTATCTAAGTACCAATCAAGTACACTGACAGATTGGCACCCTCATGTCACGTGAGTAGGTGTTACTGAAAGAAATTTTGCGAAATATTTTTCTATTCCTAGTAAGACTACTGTTGTTTGGGCTTCAAAGGTAAAAACAATTTTCTACTAACAGTTACGCATTTCATTCAAGGATTGGCCTTATTTTGTTCGACCCGAATTTGCCAGTTCCTTCAAGATAATAAATCTCGACTTAAAGATATATTTGAAAAGCTCGTGAAAAACGAAACCAGGTCAACTAAAGCACCTATAGCAACTAAGCATAGAATCGTACGCATATAGCCTTTCTTAGGGAGAGCCACGAAGGAAACAATGCTACAGTCGTCTAGTTAAGCTGTGGGAGTTCCGTTCCGTTCCGGTGGCGCACTGACCAGAAGTTCTTCTGCAAGGGAATTGATATCAGCGTATAAAGGAGAACAGTCGAGGCTAAGGCACCCGTTGTTGTAAGCTTGTCCCCCGTAACTGCACCTGGCATGCGACGGTACTCCTGAGTAAATGCGGTCTGCTACCTCAGATTCCCGCTGTCGCCTACCAGGCACATCAATACAATACAATACAATACAATACAATTCTTTATTGATAACTTTTTGTTATAAGTCAAAGTCTATATTACAAAAAATAAGCTAATTTAAGCTTAAAAAATTAAAAATATATTTAATAAAAATATTAATTAGATTAAAATGTCCGACGGTGGCTACGTTAACAACGTCTGTGGTGTAGTAATAAATAAAAGCAGCTCGAAAACTAAGAATTAGAAGTGACGGTCTAGAAGATAGAAGATTTCTCAGTTTCTATTGACATGCTACTTAATGAAAAAGTGCCAAGTCCGGCCAAGTACGACTCTGGGTCACACAAATTGGGTTCCACACCAAAACTTAAACTACCTACAGAATAAGACTTCTCACTTCATACTTTGAAGATCGCGGGAAGCCGGATGCGGGCAGCGCAGGACCGGTCGTCCTGAAAATCCTTGGGGGAAGCCTTTGTTCAGCAGTGGACGATTTTCGGCTGATATGATGATGACTACATACTTTGCTCTAGGTAGGGGTCTACTTAGTCTGGACTATAGAAATTTCATTTTTCCTATAGGAACGGAAAGATTTTAGATTTTTTCATAGATTTTACTTTAATCTATGCATTCAAACACATATACTGAGTTTTTGTAAAGATTTTGAGGGCCAGTAGTTCCGGAGATGGGGGAGGGGGGAATAGTAAATTTTGGCCTGTTTATTAAATAACTTCAAAACTGTTTAACTTAAAATCATCAAAAAAATATATTTAAGATTCTCACAACAAGCATTTTCATTAAATATGTCACGCATTACATTTTAAAAAACTTTTTTTTTCTAATTTACCACCAATTTATTTATGTTACACATCCGTCTTTAGGTCACCGGCTCACATATGTGTACCAAACAACTCAATCGGTTTTATAGTTTCTGAGCAAATTGCCTGTGACAGACGGACGGACAGAAGACTCACGAGTAATCCTATGAGGGTTTCGTTTTAACAGTTAGAGGTACGGAACCCTAAAATACTAAATAAATAACAAAAACTATAACGTTATTTATTATTTGCCATACTTGGAAACAGAATGTAAAAAAATTGGTGTAGGACCCGTTAACTGAGGTTCTACTTATCATACTGAACAACTTTCCCCACGGAAACATAGTAAATTCTCGAAAAAAATGAACCCTCGATACAAAAATGCGCAAAATTGTCGATCAGCTGATCGATTTGTATAAAGAGTAAACATTATTTTTTGAGATTTCATCAAAGTCATAGAACAAAAGTTGTTCAGTATGATGAGTAGAAGCCCCAGTTAACGGGACTTCACCGATTTTGTTACATCCTGTATAATGAAGGTCACGACCTTCATAAATTCCATGGCGTGCTGAATTCCGACGGAAGTTTGTCTACAAAGGAAACACAAAAGAACTGCTTACGTGATTTATTGCAAATTCTAATTTGAAAATATTGTATACAGCGTATAAGAAAATTTGTGGAAAAGCTGTTAAAACTCGGGTTTCTACTCACCATACTGAACAACTTTCCCCACGGAGACCATAGTCAATTCTCTTAAAAAAACTTCATAAAAATTCAGATAAAGTTTATCGTTTAATACTTGATTTTTCTGTTTTAAGTAATTGCACCGCCTCTTAACTTATTCTATCGCTGTTTCCTTACCCAAAGGTTTCCTGGAAGAAATTTCTACCGAGCAATAAGACCGCCCATTGTATAGGTTTTCTTCTACATTGTTCATTTCTTTTTTTATGTTGTGATGCAATAAAGAATATTGTATTGTATTATATTGTTTAATTCGAGAGTTTATTACTTTTTTTGCGATTTCAGCCAACTTGTAGTACAAAAGTTGTTCAGTTTGATGAGTAGAAGCCCCGGTTAACGAGTGCTACACCAATTTTGTTACACTCTGTATAATGTTAAGTGTGTATGTTGAGATACTAGTTACTTCGTAACGGGCAAATTTTAACATGTATTACGATGTAAGTTTAATTGATACACTATGCCTTCACTATACCAAAGTATATATTATATTAGTACTAACATACAGTATGGACACTCCCTGTCGCTTTCTAAATTGCGACCTCATCCCCTCGTCACCCAGATTGATACAGATTGGTTACAGTTTGGTTGACGAGCGTATAGGGTTTCACCGTCATTTTGTTTGTTCTGTCATTCCTTTTTTGAAATGTCATTTCTGACCCGTTGTATGAAGTGTCCAGGGTGTGACTATAGGAACTTTTTTGCATTAAAACTACGTTTTCTCATTGCAAGTAGTCCGTAGCACGTAGGGCGAGCGTAGTGGTTATATCTGATATGAACACAGCCTGGACTCCCTGGTGCACGAATGATTTACAGACTATAAAAATCATAGAAGTACTACCTACTTTCTTCCTACACATAACATTTAAATAAATAAAAAACGGGTTCCGTACCATCATACTAGATAGCGCTAGCGTTCTTCACGTTTAAAAAAAACACGTTTTTTGTATGGATATTACTAAGACTTCGCTGTCTGTCCGTCCGTCCGTCTGTGGCTGTATTTCATGAACCGTGATAGCTAGACAGTTGAATTTTTTACAGATGATTAGTTCTGTTGCCGCTATAACAACAAATACAAAAAATTAGAAAAGGTGAAAAAATAAGGGGGGTCTCCTTTCAAAAACGTATTTTTTTTAAACATGAAGAAACTAGCGCCATCTAGTATGATAGTACGGAACTAAAGAAACTAGCGCCATCTAGTATGATGGTACGGAACCCTATGTGTGCGGTTCTGACTCGCACTTGGCCAGTTTTTAATACAGAGAAGTGGTTAGAACAGCCAAGTTTATTTGTTTAAAATAAAAAAAATCCCTGGCTACAAATGTGTCGAAGATCACAACATTCTGCTGGTCCTCGGGAACTTCGAAGACTGCTTAGAAATGGTAAATGAGCCTATTATCCATACAAAATATCATGCTACATATTATTGAGCAGTCTGCCGAGTTTCCAAGGATTGGCAGGATGTTGTGATCTTCGGCACATTTGTAGCCAGAGCTTTATCCTAATTTTTTTTTCGAAAGGACAAGCTTGTTGTTGGCTTGGGGGCCTTTACTTCTTCACCGAACAGGGGAGGCGAGTGCGGAGGGCACTCAGCCTAAATGCAAAGCAAAAAGATGCAATTGCCCAAGGGCGGCAACTGCCTAAGGGCGAGATTTATCGTAATGACTGGACTTCGTAGTTTCCTTACTTTTCTTGATTTAAAAAAATCGTGGCTGTTTTTGGCCACGTCTCTGTATGAAATTGTACTGAGAAAACGTAGGTGGCCCTTATTTTGTTTTGAGTAGGTTAATGTATTAAAAATATCTGCCTATAATTTAACGTGAATATTAGTTCAAAGAGATCAATAGTCAAATCCAACTCGGCTAGGCAGCGTTCGGGAAGCTTCGCAATATCTTCACGTCCCAAATACCGCAGTGTCTTAAGACCAAGGTCTTCGAGCAGTGTGTGTTGCCAGTGATGGCATACGGAACTGGGACATAGTCGCCTACTGTGAGCCTCATAAGAAGGCTCAAGGTCACCCAAAGGGCAATGAAGCGTGCTATGCTCGGAGTTTCTCTGCGTGATCGAATCAGAAACGAGGAGATCCGTAGGAGAACCAAAGTAACCGACATAGCTCTCGGAATTGCTAAACTTAAGTGGCAGTGGGCGGGTCACATAGCTCATAGAACGAATGGCCGTTGGGGCAGTAAAGTTCTCGAGTGGCGACCGCGCACCGGAAAACGTAGCGTAGGCAGGCCTCCAATTCGGTCGGCCGATGATCTGGTGAAGTTCGCGGGAGGCCGCTGGACGCGGATTGCGCGGAACCGGTCGTCGTGGTAATCCTTGGGGTAGGCCTATGTTCAGTTCAGCAGTGGACGTCCTTCAGCTGATATGAAGATGATGATTAGTATTTTTTGAAAAGAAAAATAGTACAAAAAGCTAAAAAAGTGACCTATTTTATAAAAGTCGCTGCCTCAAAGTCAGTGAAAAGACAATCACAAATAAATTAATCTTGATATTGGGTCTCCGCTAACAGCCGGAGGCTACGCTAACCCTTCCGCCGCCGCCGGGTTGCGGCGAGATCCGCATAATTAAGTATCAGGGCTACTATTAAGTATGTAGCAGTAATAAATCCAGAAACGACCTCCCCAACCTTTAGGGACTTTACCTAAAAGCACATCCGTTGCTAAATAAATTAACTTGTTTATTTGTCCGACCTTATTTCGCTAAACATCACGCACCAAGAAATAACTCAGATTCAGCCGCGAAAATTCCAGGCAGCACGAGAATGCTATCTACAGGATCAAATTGGAATCGTTGGGGTAATTAAACCAAAAACTAAACAAAACATAAGTACGTCACCAAACTGGGCCGAGTCATTTGCCTAGACGGTATTCATGATTCAAGATTCAAGGTAATTATTTAAAACTCCAGGCAGCACATTGGAATCGTTGGGGTAAATAAACCAAAAACTAAACAAAACATAAGCGCGTCACCAAACTGGGCCGGGTCCTTTGCCTAGACGAGATTCAAGATTCAAGGTATTTATTCCAAATTCCAGGCAGCAAGAAACTGCTATCTACAGGATCAAATTGGAATCGTTGGGGTAATTAAACCAAAAACTAAACAAAACATCAGCGCGTCAAACTGGGCCGGGTCATTTGCCTTGACGGGATTCAAGATTCAAAGTATTTATTCAAAATAGGTGCAAATTACACTCTTTCTGATAGTCATAAAATAATAATAACATAATTTCATTTCTGAAAAATCAAGAAATAAACAATCATTAGTTAAGAATGTCAAAATTCAATCCTTGAAATAAACCAGATTATGTCATTAGAACATGGAAACAATATGACACGAAAAGTTATACATAAAAATCATTGAATGTCATTGATACATTTGAAAGGAGTAGGCCAGTTCACACGGACAGCACCCGGTCACGAGTATAACGCGGGAGTCAGCCATCGCTTCCATCAACCATATTAGAGGGAAAGGAACGACCCGGCCTCCGATGCGCCACCATGAAATGATCGAGGATAAAAGATAAACTTGAGCTATTACAGAATGGCAACCAAGACTGGGACGAAGATCAAAAGGCAGACCAGCTGCGTGTTCCATGGTCAGATGACATCATAAGAAGTGTTTGGCGATGCTGAGCAGGACTGGCAAGGGGTTGAGACAAATGGCGTGCAGAACAAGAGCCCTATATCCAGCATTCGGCTAATGTGGGCTGGTTAGATAGAAACGAAGGGGTTGAAAATTGTTTCAATAGTGCGCAGAAGGATTTCAAAAAAAAATGTACGTACATATATTTCACTATGCCAAAAAGGAAAAAAAAAGCCTTTTCCACATATGAAACTGAACAAACACCAAGAAACCATATATATATAAAAAATAGATTTCTTGTCTCGGATTTATATCTATATATATATATATATATATATATATATATATATATCTTACATCGTTATTTTCTTTACTCTTTACACGTAAAGAAAAAGACAGAGACAACTGTTCTTATACCTCGCCTTAAGGAATTCTTATTTCAGCCTGAATTAGCTCACTTTCTTCGTTTACTAGTTCTATCAATCATTGTCGTTGCTATCCTAGTTTCAAACTGACAAACGCAGTCATCGAATAGTAACTTAACTTATTACTGGTCTCCGCTATAACTTAACCATACCCCGGACATTACATACAACGAACGTGAAATGACATTTCTAAAAACAAATGACGGAGCAAACAAAATCACGAAGAAATCCTAATACGTTCGAGAACCAAACTATAAACACAATATTACGATATGGCTTACAGTAGCGCAACGCCTTTAATGTCGCACGATGCCGCCACGGCGTAGGTACAAGTAGTACTAGCCTGTTGCCCGCCTGGCAAAATTTGCTGAGTTTGCCAGGCCGTGCCCTGCCGCCCGCTTCCCCGCAAGTAACCTACTTCCGTTGCTCTGCGTAAGTTCATTCGTTGCACTACTGTAAGCCGCTGTATTGTAATACAGTGATATAACCAATCTGTATCAATCTGGGTGACGGAGGGGGAGTGGTCGGAATCTAGAGAATGACAGGGAGTATCCATACTGTATTTTAGTACTTATATACGAGTATAATATACTTTGGCTTGTCATCATTACAGCTCATATACGTCCCCACCGAGGGGCTCGAGCCTACCCTGAATCAGGGCGATTAGGCCTTAGTCGACCACGCGGGCCCAGTGCGGGTTGGTCGACTTCACACACAACCTTCGAGTTTCTTCGCAGGCGTGTGCAGGTTTCCTCACGATGTTTTTCCTTCACCGTTAAAGCAATCGGTAAGTATGTACGTAAGTTTTTTGAAAAACTCATTGGTACATTGGCCATCCAGATTTGAACCCGGTACCTCTGGTTAGAAGAACTGAGTCGTTACCGGTTGAGCCACCGACGCTTCGGTTGAGCCACCGACGCTTCTACTTCGGCTTATGTAACTTCGATAAAACAGAAAATGTTTTTTCAGCGCCAGATTTAATTAATTCTCGAATAACATTCAAAGGAAGAGTTGAACGTTATGCGTGACTGAATATTCACGGAAAAATAAACTCACTTTAGTTACAAATATGTAGATACACGAGTAATTAATGCAAGTGGAATTATCTCGTCAGCTGAAACTGGAAAGGGAGAGTGATAATTTAATTATTAACGGGTTCACCCCTGTCATGGGCTGACTACTAGCCGCGTCCGTTGAAATGGTTGCGGTTATGTATGCAGCTAAATGGACTTCCGTAAGCTGACGTGGGAAGGAGCCATGTCCCGCTGGTCATAAAAAAAGTCGAACTTTCCGGCTGTCATTTATTATTCCATCCTCACCCGTAAGTCACGATACACTAGTCAACGCTGCTGTTCCTTATTAAGGCCTTTAGGTGAGTCAAATCGGCTGCACCATTTTAAAACACAGTAACTGCAAAATTTTTAGACCAGATTTTTTCTAGTATTACTGCATTTTTTATTACTTTCAGTACTTAATTTAAAGTATGTTTTGTTACAAATATTTTTATTGAAGTATCTTCTATTCATAAATTGATTTTTTTATCGATTTGGCGGGCGAACTTTTTTTTATAAGGCAAAGTTATGAAAATCTGAGAATTGTCAGTTACTGTGTTTTGAAATAGGGCACTTGAAATGACAATATTCAATTCAAATTATTGAAAGACTGTGTAAAGCTATCACAATGGATAAAATATATTATATACTTAAAGTAATAAAAAAATCGATTTTATTGAATACAATTTTAAAAATATTACCACTATTGATGTATAAAAATATACCGTAGACCCTGTCTTTGGCATTAATTGCAAAATTTCTCGAAAACAAATAGTTAATATTGAATGCAACCAACACACAAAAATCGGTGACTTTAAGACCTTTCATTTTAATTGATCACATTTTTTTAAACTTATTTGAAAGTGGTGAACTTAAAATTTGAACTTAAAATTAATAGATTTACGTTCGATATTATTTGAAACACGTATCAACCTGCTCGGATTGAGTGACCTTAGCGCCTTAACCGACTTCAATAAAGTGCGAGTCAGAACCGCGCACAAAGGGTTCCGTACCATCATACTAGAAAGCGCTAGTTTCTTCACGTTTAAAAAAAACACGTTTTTTGTACTTTCACTTTTTCTAATTTTTAGTGTTTGTTGTTATAGCGGCAACAGAAATACATCATCTGTGAAAATTTCAACTGTCTAGCTATCTTGGTTCTTGAAATACAGCCTGGTGACAGACGGACGGACAGTGGAGTCTTAGTGATAGGGTCCCGTTTTTACCATTTGGGTACGGAACCCTAAACAGGAGGAGCATCTCAATTCGCCGGAATCTATTCTTTTTTTTTGAATTAAGTGACTTATTACATCGAAGGAGTCCATAGGTCATCTTTGTCGTCTTTGAGACTAGTCAGTTCCTCACACTTCTTTTTCTTACCTCTTTTTCTTATCTACTCTAATATAATGAAGAGGTAAGTTTGTTTGTAGGAAGTAATCTCTGGAACTACTTAACCGATTTTGAAAATTCTTTCACCAGTAAAAGTGACACAGGCTATATCAACACTCGCGAGCCACTTGTGGCTTGCGCACCACTCACCCTCAAAGACAGTCATAAAGAGCGACGCCGCGGAAAAAAGCAAGTCTTACATAAACACGCGATCCCAAAGATAGAGTAGGTTTAGTACGGTGTATGGTGGTTACCTGATTACATAAATGTATTTTTGTTGGTACGCTTTGTTTTGAAGTTTTGAAACGACCATTTGTAACTCGAGAACGGCTGGACCAATTTTTATGATTTTTGTGTTTTTGCATTTGTGTTCGTCCAGAATAGGATAATAATAAGTATTAAAATATGATATTTAACAATAAAAAATATCAGTCAAAAAATAATTGGTTTAAGGGTAGGGTAGGGTAGTGTAGTGTAGTGTAGTTAGGGAAGGGTAGGGTAGTGTAGGGTAGGGTAGGGTAGTGTAGTGTAGGGTAGGAAGGGTAGTGTAGTGTAGTGTAGGTGTAGTGTAGTTAGGGTAGGGTAGGGTAGGAAGGGTAGTGTAGTGTAGTGTAGGTGTAGTGTAGTTAGGGTAGGGTAGGGTAGTGTAGGGTTGGGTAGTGTAATGTAGTGTAGGGTAGTGTAGGGTAGTGTTCCTATCACTAGATTGTTAACCCATGTCTGTGGACTCATAGGCGGCTTGAAAACTTTGCCACTAGCCCTTCATCCTCCATCAAACTGGATTTGGCCTCCGTTTGAGTAGTATGGCCTAACCTTTCTGAGTTTGGGGAGAAACCCAAGTCCTAGCAGTGGGGACTTTATGGGTTGACTAGGTGTGTCCCGCGGCTTCACCCACGTGAAAAAGTTTCTATGACCTTTTGAGGGTGCGAAGTGCGCGAGCCGCTTGCGTGGATAGACGTGGTCTATGTGTTAATCCAGGTCCTAATCTGTCTACCTACCAAATTTTAGCCAGATCCGTTCAGTAGTTTTTGCGTGAAAGAGTAACAAACATACATCCATACATTCTTACAAACTTTCACGTTTATAATGTTAGTAGGATTAGTTAGTTAAAAAGTAAGTGTGTGATTTTATGAAACCACGGTAAAAGTGAACCTTTACAGAGGGCGAAACGATCATGGCTGCTCTCGCTACGGTACAGAGGACTAAACGATCATACCGTCAGACGAAAGCGACTGTCACGCGACATGCATCACACAAACGAAAAAAATTGAGACGATGTAATAAAAGTTTCACTTTAAAAATCCCAAAAATAGGTCAGAGTTATTCGACATACCTGTATAACTAACATAATTCAATAGAGAAATGCGAGTTCTTTATCAATGTGCCGCCCCACCTAGTGACAGGTTGTCATCCTTCCTATTATTAGTGGACGGACGGACATCACTCCTGGCGATATCCCGGAGTCACCCCCCAAAATTGAATTATTCGTAGTCAGTTTGGCAAGGTATGTATGTGTGTTGCGTACGATGGGGACGGCGCGTGTGTCGATACTCTGCGAACGTTAAATGCGCAATGTTGTTATTGCTAATTATTAGATTAACAACAGCATTTTCTATACATATATCACAAAAAAAAGACCTGAAGCATATAAAAAAATATATAAAATAAAATATGAAATTGCTGATTCAGTTTTTTAAGTTCAGTGTCAATTTTATTGAAAATAAAAAAGTTCATCATCATCATGTCAGCTCATATACGTCCCCGCCGAGGTGCTCGAGCCTACCCTGAATTAGGGCGATCGGGCCTTAGTCGATCACGCAGGCCCAGTGCGAGTTGGTCGACTTCACACACAACCTGCGAGTTTCTTCGCAAGCGTGTGCAGGTTTCCTCACGATGTTTTCCTTCACCGTAAGTATTGAAAATAAAAAAGTTATTGTTTTTTATTATTGACCATATGGTGACACTACTTATGGTATTTTATTAGTATCTAGTGGCATGTCTCTCATGTTCCAATCCCCTGAGCTATGTACCATTAAATGGAACAAAGGCGCGTTTTCTTAGTGGTCAGACGAGGCAATTTTTTAGACTATTTTTCTTGAATGTTCCTGAAAGTGACGAAATCATATGCGGAGTATTCTCAAATTTTGATATTAGTAACGAAGAAACCGCTGCGATAACTGTAGAGCTTTAAAATTAAAAAATTGTATTTTTTGCCTCAACTGTATTGAGGAAAAATATACACACTTCAGGCGAAAAAAACCGGACTTCATGGGGTTAAAGCCACCGTGCTCTCAAAATATCTAAACAACAGGCATATGTTTGCTACCATTTAATTTCTAATAGTCTAATGCTATTTTGAGAATAAATTTTGTTTTAGTAACTATTGTTCTTAATATCAATTTTCATCTTTAATTTTTTTATACAATCGGCAATTTCATTGGCAATTTTGCGTAAACCTCATCATCATCATCATATCAGCCGAAAGACGTCCACTGCTGGACAAAGGTCTCCCCAAAGGATTTCCACGACGACCAGTCCTGCGCTACCCGCATCCAGCGGCTTCCCGCATCCTTCACTAGATCGTCGGTCCACTGTGTAGGAGGTCTGCCTACGCTACGTCTTCCGGTGCGCGGTCGCCACTAGAGAAATTTATTATCCCAATATCCATATTTATTATTTATTAGCCATCTGTTTTATGAGCTAAATACCCTACCCACTAACACTTAAGTACAGCGATTCTGAGAGCTATGTCAGTTACTTCGGTTCTCCTGCGGATCTCCTCATTTCTGATTAGATCGCGTAGGGAAATTCCGAGTGGTTACCTGAAAAAAAAAACAAATACGTGTTAACCCATGAATCATCAAACTTAATCTGTCAGATGGATCTACTGACGAACTCTACGATCCATTTTGTATGTTCCTACACGCAGATCCCGAAAAGACTATATTATTTATTATTATTCATAATTGGTAAGCCCTTGGCATCTTCTCACCTGATGGTAAGTGACGATGATGCCGAAAATGGAAGCGGGCTTACCAAGATTCCCCAACGTAATGGAGAACTGGCCATCTTATTTTCAAGCCGGAACACACATCAATGTTGTTAACACTGATGTTTGGCGGCAAGACTTATATAAGATGGTGGTAGCTAGCCAGGCGGGCTAAGAAAATGCCCTACCACCAACCAAACCGAGTCTTACAAGATGACCCCAACGGGAATCGAACCCGCGACCTCCTGGTGTGAAGCGTATGAAATAACCATTACGCCACGGAGGCGGTTAAAAAAGGATTTAAGTAGAATCGAAGATTAATTTGGACTTTAAAGCTGTTTAAACAGGAAGAAGACTTCTTTAAATAAAACCTGATTATTTCTCCGTATAGGCGGCCTGGCTTCCAGTGGTAGTGAGAAGCTGGACCAGCGTACGGCTGGAGTACTCGGTGGCGCACTACACGTACGCCAGCCGTGGCTTCGAATACGCGGCCGCCTACAGTTTCAACGAGGATGCACTTTGCGGACAGAAGACTTACACCACTCATTCTGGTAAGAACATGATCATCATATCAGCTCACCTAGGGGCTCGAACCTACCCTTAGTCAGGGCGTTTGGGCCTTACTCGACCACGCGGGCCCAGTGCTGGTAGGTCCACTTCACACACAACCTTCGTGTTTTTTCGCAGGCGTGTGCAGGTTTCCTCAAAATGTTTTCCTTTACCGTAAGAGCAAAGAATATATTATATTAGTACTGATATATAGTATGGACACTCCCTGCCGCTCTATAGATTGTGACCTCATCCTCTCGTCACCCAGATTGTTACAGATTGGTTACAGTTGGGTTGTTGAACGTATAGGATTTCGCCGCCATTTTGTTTTTTCCGTCATTCCTTTTTTGAAATGTCATTTCTGGCCCGTTTTGTATGAAGTGTCCAGGGTGTTGTAAGAGCGTCGGATAAACGTACATATGAAATCGAAATTAGAAAACACATTAGTACGTGACAGGATTCGAACCACAACCTCCCGAACAGGAGGTAGCGGAATAAAAATATAACATTGATCTTTAATACTAGAGTATTTAATACAGTATCTGCCTACAGTGTAGGCTGCTTCACACATCTAGTGCGATACTGAAGCCACACCTGAACACAAATGCCAACTGACCCTTCCCGTAGCTTTATTTTCTTTTCAAAAGTGCCACTCAAAGACTTCTCATAAGTTAGTTTATTCGATTATAACATTCAACCAATGTCTACCATTTCAAAGCAAACCTGACCTTATTAACGAGAATGTCTCACGTAAAGTAAATTATGGGCAATTTGTCTGTACACCCCAATTGTGTAACGAGAAAAACAAACAGTTCATTTTGACATTCGGATCGCGTCTCGGACGTTTTGAGGAGAGATCTCGTCGAATATTGTTCCCGGCGACGGCATCGCGGGGCGCGTCCGGGGGAATTACGTGGCCGACCCTTTCCGCAGGGTGGCACAGGCACAGTGGCAAAATAGGAAAAAAAAACGGCCAAGTGCGAGGTACCTTTTTCTAAATATTTAACCGCCTCCGTGGCGTTATGGTTAGCCCATTCGCTTCACACCAGGAGGTCGCGCGTTCGATTCACGGTGGGGTCAACTTGTAAGACTCGGTTTGGTTGGTGGTAGGGCATAGCTACCACCACATAATCTAAGTCTTGCCGCCAAACATCAGTGTTAACAACATTGATGTGTTGCTGCTTGAAAATAAGATAGCTAGTTCTCCATTGCGTTGGGGAATCTTGGTTAGCCCGCTTCCATCTTCGGTATCATCGTCACATACCATCAGGTGAGACGATGAGAAAGGGCTCGCCAATTGTGTATAAAAAAAATGTTCTGGTTTTTAATTATTAACAATAGGATGAAGGCTTCGTTAGAAGTATGCACAGCGTGGCTGTACTGTTTATTTCCTTTTAAAGGTACGGAAACCTAAAAAGCCTTGAACAAGACCCTAAAGTTCCAGTTTCAACGTTTGTAAATGTTGCGGCGTCGCCGCGGGTGTCTCGCCGCGTTTTACTTTTTATTTCATTATTGTTTCACCCTGGACCTTCATGTGTAGTGTTTCGAGCGTTTAAATTTGTGGCTGCCTTTTTCTTTTGCAATATTAGATTAGTAGGTTGGAAATACAATTACAAACGAATTGGAAACTCTCTAGTTACTTATCGAACTCCAGCTGTTACTTTCTAATAGGTACGATGACTGCTAGTCATATGAGTTACTTTTTTATTATCTGACTTATCGAACTCCAGCTGTTACTTTCTCATAGGGACGATGACTGCTAGTCATATGAGTTACTTTTTATTATCTGACTTATCGAACTCCAGCTGTTACTTTCTCATAGGGACGATGACTGCTAGTCATCTGAGTAACTTTTTATCATCTGACTTATAGAACTCCAGCTGTTACTTTCTTGTAGGGACGATGACTGCTAGTCATCTGAGTAACATTTTATCATCTGACTTATAGAACTCCAGCTGTTACTTTCTTATAGGGACGATGACTGCTAGTCATCTGAGTAACATTTTATCATCTGACTTATAGAACTCCAGCTGTTACTTTCTTATAGGTACGGTGACTGCTAGTCATCTGAGTTACTTTTTATTATCTGTCAAAAACGATATTTGAGTTCTAAGTTCTCGTTTTATTTTCCAACAAGTCTTAAATTTTTCACTCAACTAAATCACAAAAAGAGTACAAAAATGACGCTGCAAAACTATGACGTCACGCCTAGGTGTTTAAAACATTTTTTAGAACAATATGTCGTTTTTGACAGATGATAAAAAGTAACTCAGATGACTAGGTAACTAACTAATACTTAAGTTAAAAGAAGTGCGTCGCCAACCCTAAATGCTAAGAAAGTAGGGGTGTTTCATAGACTTATTTGCGACGCCATACATTTGCGCGCAGGTGAGATAACTTCACGGAGCGTGGCGGTGACGGGCAGTTTGAACGAGTTCTTCTACCAGCAGTGCATCTGGGTGCTGGACTCGAACGTCGAGAGGCAGCTGTTTATAGACATCTCCTCGGAACAGGTGTGTTTTATGAACTCCTTTTTATGACGCTTTATATCAAAGCTTAGCTATTTGAAATGAGAGCGCAGTTGACATACATACGAGTGCTTAGCTCAGAAGCTCTTAGTACTAGAATGGTATAACTTCACATGGCTATACATCACCGAAATCGGAATAATCCTAATAATAATATTATAAACGCAAAAGTTTGTAAGAATGTACGGATGTATATTTGTTACTCTTTCACGCAGAAACTACTGAACGGATCTGGCTGAAATTTGGAAAGTACACAGATTAGTACCTGGATTAACACATAGACTACTTTTTTCCACGCTTGCGAGCTGCTTGCGGCTCGCGCACTTCGCTCCCTCGAAAAGTCATAGAAACGTCCACGCGGGTGAAGCCGCGGGATACAGCTAGTATGGTATAATCACGCCTACAAAGTGGTAAAATAAATATTAATTTACAAACCAGCAGATTCTACATAACGTCTGCCATATATATCCCATTCAACGACTTGGCTAAATGACGTTCAGCAAAGTCGTTGAACGTTGCATTCAACGACTTGGCCAGTTGTCCTTTAGTCATTCAATTGAACGTCGCCATTCAATCAATGGGCTAGCCTTTCAATTAAATGGCAGATTTAACCAGATGGCTGCGACTTAAAACATTAAATTATTGAAAAGACATTAGACAGACACTTGGTCACTTTTCAAATTTGTAATTCAGTTACTGGAATATTCTACTGGAAAGAACGCCAAATCCGTTATTTTGCAAAAACAAACGTTACGAAATGAGGGCTCCGTCAACTCGGTATTTTCAGTTCAGAGCTGTGCGCAAGTTCCGCGGTGGCTCTTTGCAGTGGCACTACACATCTATCCTAATTAACACAACTTTAAGGAGCTTTGCACACGACGACGGGGCGGGGCGGGCCGGTCAATTTCGCCGCCAACGATAGCACAAAGGGAATCCTATACTACCAACGCACATGGAGGACAAAAAGACCGCGCCTCCTCCATGTAGGTTGATAGTATAGGATTCCCTTTGTGCTACGTTGGCGGCGAAATTGACCGGCCCGCTCCGCCCCGTCGTGTGCAAAGCGCCTTAGAGGATTGTGAAGCTGCGACTTTTGATACAAACGGCATTAACGATTTTCGCCTCTTAAATTTTAACCGATTTGGACCAATGTTTGATAGGTTGTCAGTCAAAATACAAGCTAGGCTTATACGTTTCGTTTTTTAAATTATTGCAAAAATTATTTTTGTATGAGAACACTTGAACGACAATAAAATTAAACTTATTATATTTATCGAAAAAACAAAAACGTATAAGGCTAGTTTTTATTCTGGCTGATAATCTATCAAAAATTGGTCCAAATCTGTTAATATTTAAGAGGTGAAAATCGTTAACGCTTTGTATGAAAAGTCGCAGCTTCACAGTCCTCTTAATAACGCGATTTTACACAATATTACATAAACGTATTTTTGCAAAACAGCCAATTTCGCAATCTTACATCGATATACACAAAATTTCTATATTGAATTTAAATACATTAACTTCTTAGATCCCACAGGGATCAACCGTCTTCCTTGCAAAAGTTTATTAAATAAAGACGCTATAAAAAGAATTTGAAGAGTGCTTGCACTTAAAATTAATTCAGTCTCTTTGAGTAAATAGTTTTCGTAAACTTTCTACTGAAATTAACTCTTTAGATTGCGCTTAATTTTATTTACTTTAATGTCTATTTCCTTGAGCAGGATAAGTCCTGCAGCTCCTGGAACATCACGCTGCACGAGTGGTCGCGTTCAGGGGCGCATAGTGGGCTCTCTGCGGCGGCCGGCGAGCTACTATACACCTTCTGCGCACGGCATAAGAACCACACTTATACGCTGCCGTGGCGGCTGAACACGGTAGTTATTAGGTAAGTGGCCAGCTACCTCTCCTAATATCATTTATCTCGAGTATATTTACGTCAACACTCTTCTCAGTAAAATCTTTAGTGTCACTATCTTTTCCCGTTATATTTACTTTATAATGTAGGAAGGTATATAGTTGCTATCATACAGTGGTTTTTACGAAGTTTTTTTTCTTTATAATAATCTACACGAGCAGTATCTACGTGCTTTAAAAGAAGAAATGCTTTTAGCTCGGCCTAAACAATTTCCAGAAGAAACACTTTCAGATAGAATCTCCCATTTGGTAAATTATTTATGAATGGCCCCAGCTTTAACCTTAATACACCGACCTACGTGCCAAATAAGTGAGACTGTATACTCGTGTATAGGTGGGGCACTTCTTTGTAGATCTTTTTCTTTGTGCATATTAGATAAGAACGCGTGAGAGGACGTGGTGTGTTTCCAAAATGACATTTTCATTCGCAAATCCCAAATAACGATGTGTAAAAACACGTCTTCGTGGAAATCGAAAAGGTGGAGCGAAAAGCATTACGTTTTTAATGAACAAGGGTCTTTTGCGTTATCTCTTTGCATATAGAACTCATCATCATCAGCTCATATTACATAGGCTCGAGCCTACCCTGAATTATCGGGCCTTAGTCGACTACGCGGGCCCAGTGTGGGTTGGTCGACTTCACACACAACCTTCGAGTTTCTTCGCAGGCGTGTGCAGGTTTCCTCATGAAATTTTTCTTCACCGTAATAGCGTCGAATAAACTTACATATGAAATCGAAATTCGAAAACACATTGGTACGTGGTGGCAGGATTCGAACCACGACCTCCCGGACAGGAGGCGGCGGCTCTAGCCGTTACGCCACCGAGGTTACTTTTTCTCCAAATGCTCGCCACTTGAAATATAGCCTTCTGACCCTAAACCGCCCGAGTCAAGGTGCTCCAGATTCCCGAGCTCACTTCGCTCGCTCTCGCATAGTTAGTTCGGGAGTTCAAGATACCCAGTGTGGGTTGGTCGACTTCACACACAAACTTCGAGTTTCTGCGCAGGCGTGTGCAGGTTTCCTCACGATCTTTTCCTTCACCGTAAGAGCGTCGGATAAACATACATATGATATCGAAATTCAAAAACACATTGGTACTTGGCAGGATTCAAACCACAGGAGGTAGCGGCCCTAGCATTAACACCACCGACTAGAAGATATAGCAGACATAGAACCGATATAGAAGTAATGCTAACAAAAGAAATGTTTAAAGTGAAACTTTTATTACATCGTCTCAAACTTTTTCGTCTGTGTGTTGCATGCCGCGTGACGGCATGATTGTTTCGTCCTCTGTACCGTAGCTCCAAGACGAGAGCAGACATGATCGTTTCGTCCTCTGTAAATGTCTATAATGTGAAAAAAAGTTTCACTTTTACCGTGGTTTCATAAAACCACACAATCCTTTTTTTAAAGTTTCATTTTCTGTTTCCTATGCAGACTAGTGGCACTGTCGCGGCAGCAGCCGATGTACACGATACGATGGCGGTCGCAAGTGGTGCGCGCGAACACCCGGCTGGGCCCGCCGACGCCGGCGCCCGCTGCCACCGGCTCCGCTACCGCTTCATATATAGACCCACTCCTTCCCACACTCTTTTGTTTTTTTCTGGCAGCGTTAGCGGTTAAGATTAACGCTCCCTGCTTTGAGACTTGAAAAGATTACAAGAACTGGATTGGAAACCTTGTTATTTAATAATTGCACATTGTACAGACTGTAAGCGAGACGTATACTTTAGATTTAGAGATAATTAAGTACCTAAATTAAATTAATTGTACGCTTTAGCGATAACGGTATCTGTAGATAAACGATTTTCATTGAAATTTGATTTAATAAAAAATCTTTCATATTCAGTGTTGTCAATTACATACATTATCAAAACGAAAGTTATAATTTTGTTGAATATTGTATGTTTACTTTAACTCGGTTTGTTAGTTAGTAACTACAATAATTATTAAAATTGTAATGGAAGAAATGTTATCTGCGGTGAGTAGGTTTGTAGTTAAATTTATTTAATTGTTAATAATGTAAACATTATCTATTTAGCACCAATGCGAGTCTCACTCCGAAAGCATACCACGGTTTAAGAAAACCATAATTTTGTTTAGAAGTTAGCCCAAAATTTGTCAGTTTATCCTCAAAAGCTGTATCTGGTAAGTAATCAAATGTTAACAATTAACCTAAGATTGCACTTAATAATAATGAGCAGAATTAAACAGACTAAGTTCTTAATAAAATATACTTATTTATTATACGTGATAATTCAGATTTCAACTGTCTATGTATTTTCAATTATATATTTTTGTCTAGCCTACAGATGTTTGATGTTAGACTTATAAAATAATTTGTGTGAAACACTAAGTATTTTAATATCACTGACCTAAGTAGCTGTACATAGATTAAACTAAATCGAAAGGGGAATTTATTAACTTGGAAATGTTTGTTACACAAAATAGATGATCGAATTACTTTGGTTGTATTATTTCATAAATCTAGACTTTCTTTTATTATTTTTTTATATTTAAGTATTGATGAGACCTGATGATAAGTGATTATGGATGATGACGAAGATAGAAGCGGGCTTACCAATATTCTCTAACGTCCCTAACACAATGAACTAAACTGGCTATCTCATTTTCTTGTATTTCTTTTGAAAATTCTTACTAATATTATAAATCTGAAAGAGTTTCTATCTTTATGTCTATATGCCTACCTATCTGTAGGTATGTCTGTTTTTTGCTAAAATTTTGTAAAGAGCTACAGTAAAAGAAGCAGAAAAACAAAGTAAACTTTACAAAAAAGTACTTCCAGACGTTGAAAACTTTAAAATAAGCTAAAAAGTGAAAAAAACATAATTTAAAAAAAATAGTATACGAAATTATTGATAGTTAAAAGTTTACGATTGCTGATAATTAGGAAGGTATACTTGGAGTTGGTGCCAGCCAAGGTAAGAAAAACAAAGATGACTTAAACGGATACCTCTTTCTGCTCTTCTGTCGTCTTGCTCTTTGCGTTCACGTTTTTACTTTCGAGCGACTGAAGAGGGAGCGTAAGGTTTTTATGTAGATCGATTCTCTTACGCTAACAAACGCCAAAAATAAAAATAAATGTATCTTTGTCCTTCCGTCCGGTGCTCTAGCGCCTTTGATACTGAACGGATTTGAGTAAAATTTGGGTTATATGTATATATATAAATATATATATACGTATACATATATATCTATATATATATACGTATACGTATATACGTATACATATAGCTCAAATTTTACTCAAGGGGCTCAAGCCTACCCTGAATTAGGGGTCGGACCTTAGCCGACCACGCGGGCCCAGTGTGGGTTGGTCGACTTCACACACAACCTTCGAGTTTCTTCGCAGGCGTGTGCAGGTTTCCTCATGATATTTTCCTTCACCGTAAGAGCGTCGAATAAACGTACATATGAAATCGAAATTCGAAAATACATTGGTACGTGGTGGCAGGATTCGAACCACGACCTCCCGGACAGGAGGCGGCGGCCCGAGCCGTTACGCCACCAAGGTTACTTTTTCTCCAAATGCTCGCCACTTGAAATATAGCCTTCTGACCCTAAACCGCCCGAGTCGAGGTGCTCCAGATTCCCTAGCTCACTTCGCTCGCTCTCGCATAGTTAGTTCGGGAGTTCTAGATACCTAGTAAGCAAACAGGAGAACCTAACTATCCGATTTGGGGAGCTCCGAATTCCCGAGCTCACTTCGCTTGCTCCCACATTAGCAGCAGTTAACAGAGTTGTTGGCAGTAAAGTTCTCGACTGCCAACCGCGCACTGACGATCTGGTGAAGATCGCGGGGAGCGCAGGACCGGTCGTCGTGGAAATCTTCGAGGTAGGCCATTGTCCAGCAGTGGACGTTTTTCGGCTGATATGATGATGATGATGATGATGACAGAATAGACTGAAATTTGATGCGCAATTAGAACTTAGATGGAATTCCTCGTCAAAACAGATTTATATTGTTATGGTTTGGTTTGGTTCTTAGAAGAATATGTAAACTATAAATTACAAGCTAAAAAATTACTCTTAGATAGCTCATAACATCTTTCTACAGCCTTATATTTCATGTTAAACTAAATCTAAGTATGACTAAAGAATTGTTTTTATTAACTGGAATTCTACCGAAACCACAGATTACTAAATAGTTACTTCCGAAACCCTATGCCACCGGCTAGCGAATCAGGGGCTCAATAGGCAACATGCAATATTTTTATTTTTGCTTTCATTTTAAAGAACTCCATGCAGAATAAACCAGGAGTATATTAAAAAAATAAGAAAACTTGTTTTTTTTAATTTTAAATGCGGTTTTAAAGTAACCGTTTAAATTTTCGCGAGCAAACGGACGTATAGTTCCGATGACGTCACTCCTGTCTGTTGCTCAGACCAAAGAGAATATAATACATTACAATTACAATAAATTACAATGTATTATATTCTCTTTGGTCTGAGTGAAAATTAAAACAAGTTTTTTTTATTTTTTTTATATACTCCTGGTTTATTCTGCATGGAGTTCTTTAAAATGAAAGCAAAAATAAAAATATTGCATGTTGCCTATTCGATTTAAGATTGTGTATTTGTGTGAAAAAATCAATTTCACACTGGATATAAAGGTCGTGACGGCAGGCTAGAACAAGAATATTTGTCTATAATTGATTGTTACTTCTAGTTATATATTATCAGGTCATATACGTCCCCACCGAGGGCCTCGAGCCTACCCTGAATTAAGGCGCTCGGGTCTTTGTCTACCACGCGGGCCCAATGCGGGTTGGTCGACTTCACACACAACCTTCGAGTTTATTTGCAGGCGTGTGCAGGTTTCCTTACATCGTTTTCCTTCACCGTAAGAGCGTCGGATAAACGTATATATGAAATCAAAATTCGAAAACACATTGGTACGTGGCTGGATTCAAACCATAACAAACCGGAAAGGAGGTAGCTGCCCTAACCGTTATTATTATGCTATCTAAGAAGGAGAGATTGCGGTAAGAATGCATTATTATTATTATCTTTATTTGTCAGACACCATGGTCCATTTTTGTTAGTAACACAAACGTCTTATTAAACTAATGTTAGTAAAACACAGAATTGTAGAAACAAACAATAAAAGTGGAATCAACCCTTCCATACCCCATGCCCTCACCAGTTACAGGAAGCATAGAACCCCCTGTCTGAACAGTACACGCATGAAGTGCGAAAAGAGTTGGGAATAGTAAGCCCTTGGCATCATCTCACCTGGTAAGTGACCATGATGCCGAAGATGGAAGCGGGCTTACCAAAATTCCCCAACGCAATGGAGATCTGGCTATCTTATCTTCAAGCGGGATCACATCACTGTTGTTAACACTGATGTTTGGCGGCAAGACTTAGATAAGATGGTGGTAGCTAGCCAAATGCCCTAGCCTACCACCAACCAAACTGAGTCTTACAAGTTGACCCCGCCGGGAATCGAACCCACATCCCCCTGGTGTGAAGCGAATAGACTAACCATTACGCGACGGAGGCGATCAGCTATCTGCAATATGTAATCTGTAATATAACTATTACGTAATTACTTATCTTGTACACATAACAAATTCTTCCAAGCTCATAAAAAAACCCAATTTTTTTATTTACTTGAGTGAGGAAAAGAAAGCAAATGGGCTATTTACAAACGGCATTTTTTTTAAATCTTTGGTCATTCCAAATACCGACATCTTTTCCGAAGGCATTATTTAAAAGGAAAACATTGATTGATATTATTTCTTTTATTAAAGCCTTTTTAAATTTAGGTAGCCACAAATTTTATTACGTCTTGCTTTTGAAAGAAACTTAGTTCGGTTCCAAACATTATCACTAACTTTGAAATGGGAAGGATTCAGTTAACGGTTAAAGTTTTGTGATGATTTTGAATGGGCTGCAGATAGTTTCGATTCCACTGATTGGTATACAGAATCTCATAATTTTAAGTTGTTTTAGAAATTTTCTTTTTTGAACATTAAATCATTGTAATTACCAACAATTGTATTCTTATTGTCCATTTTAGAAGCTCTAGGCAAGGAAGTTTCCCTCCCAAAAAACAGATAAGAAGAGCTATATAATAATAATAATATAATCAATTAATTTACGACCAACTTTAGGATCAATTTGTGTTAGTTATGTTAAATGCTATAGTCTTATGAATGGAAATTCGAATCGCATGACCTACTCATTTAAATGTAAATCACATTCATTATATTTCTTCGACTTTATGAATGAAGAAATCGTAGTGCCATTAATGACTCTGTTTACTCTCTTAGTTGGATTGCTTTGAGGATGATAATCAGAATCAAATTTTACAAATTTTATAAGCTTTGCCAGTAATTGTTGTTGATAAGTGTATATGTTAAGCACTACGTTATGCAATCTTACGCAATCTCTTTAGTGATACATAGCATAATTGTAACATATATCTCAAGAAGTTAATCAGCGCAGTTGGTTATGATACGGACCTTCAATCCGATGTTCTTGAGTTCGAATCGCGGCGGAGGTTTAAAATAATTTTAAAGTAGTTTTTGAATGGTTATCCAATGATACAATATGTATTTATAAATAGAAAACTTTTAACCCTGCGCATTCTGCGGATTCGTCTTATATCGAGCGTTTGGTACTACTAAGCAACAGTATGAAAGATTATCGAAATACCGATATTGTGACATTACATTGTACAAGATATTATGAAATTGGAATTATTCTGTAAAATTATTTATTTGTGAAGTGTCACCGATTGCTTTAATGGTTAATGAAAACATCGTGAGGAAACCTGCACAGCACACACCTGCGAAGAAACTCGAAGGTTGTGTGTGAAGTCGACCAATCCGCACTGGGCCCGCGTGGTCGACTAAGGCCCGATCGCCCTAATTCAGTGTAGGCTCAAGCCCCTAGGTGGGGACGTATATGAGCTGATATGATGATGATGATGTGATGAAGTGTCAAGTGTGTGGGGAAGGGGGTAAGTGCTACATTAATAACTTCATCATTACAGCTCATATACGTCCCCACCGAGGGGCTCGAGCCTACCCTGAATCAGGGCGATTATTATACCTTATATATTATTACAATAAAACAATAATATATTTACAATAACTTATTATACCTTAATATCCTCAAATTAACTAGAAGTTACAATCAACTACAGACAAATATTCTTGTTTCTAGCCTTTCATCACGCCCTTTTTGTCCAGTCTTCTTCTTCTTATCGTGTGGCACAATTAACCGTGCTATCCAAGGGATAGACGGCGGTTGCCTGGTGTTGCACCCGCGGTCACGTGTAGGGCATTTAGAAATTTATATATCCTTTATTGTACACAAACATTTAAATGACAAGAACTTAGAAGGACGTGTACAAAGGTGGACTAATCTCTATAAGAGATCTCTTCCAGCCAACCTTACCGGGTGTTAGAAGACTTTAAAAGTATGGGAGGCAAACCTGTGTGTACTTGATAATCATATAAACTAAATAAAATACAATGAAATATAAACTAACTTAATCTACGTACATAAATAAGACATACTTATAATAAATAAATTAATAGCATATATAATCAACATCATCATCATCATATCAGCCACAAATCGTCCACTGCTGAACAAAGGCCTCCTTGAAAGAGATCAATCGACGAATCCAACTCGGCTGGGCAGCGTTCGGGAAGCTTCGCAATATCTTCACGTCCCAAATACTGCAGTGTCTCAAGACTAAGGTCTTTGACCAGTGTGTGTTGCCAGTGATGACTTACGGAACTGAGACATGGTCGCTTACTATGGGCCTGATAAGAAGGCTCAAGGTCACCCAAAGGGCAATGGAGCATATATAATACATAACTAAAATTGTAATAATTATTGTTCCTAATACTAAAATAAATACTATATAGATAAACTTGCATGTTCTGTAGGGAAAGAAGATGCTCTTTACGTGTGCAACGCGACCTTCATACACATCTGGAATTTTGTCCAGTGTGAAATTGATATTTTCACTTATTGAATTGAGCCCCTGATTCGCTAGCCGGTAGCATAGAGTTTCGGAAGAATTCCAGTTAATACAAAAATATCTCCTGGCGCCCTTCTTTAGTCGATAATACTAAGATTTAGTTTAACATGAGATATAAAAATATAGGCTGTAGGAAGATATGTTATGAAGCTTTCTGAGAATACATTTTTAGCTTGTAATTTATAGTTTGATTATTCATGAACCAAACCAACCCATAACAATATGAGCTCAAACACGAGGTAGCTGAAATTTTCGTTGAAGCGTTCCCCTCAGCTGCTTGCCATCCATCTCTGTCATCGTAGGTCATCACGTTTTATTTTCATTCGACCTGCATCTATGTGTGAAGTTTTATCGGCACAAATAGTATGTGAAATTTTATAAACTTCATTCATCCCCTAACTAACCACCCTTAGAGGTAAACATTTTCTTTAAATTTAAATGGGACCTATCTCGAAATAGAACCTATTCAATAAAAATAATTATCAAAATCGGTTTATCATATCAGCTCACATACGTCCCTACTCCCTACTCGAGCCTACCCTGAATCAGGGCGATTGGGCCTTAGTCAACCATGCGGGCCCAGTGCGGGTAGGTCGACTTCACACACAACCTTCGAATTTCTTCGCAGGCGTGTGCAGGTTTCCTCCCGATGTTTTCCTTCACCGTAAGAGCGTCGGATAAACGTACATAATATGAAATCTTAATTGAAAATCGGTTCCAAATCAGCGAATACATCGCTTAACATACATAGAGAACTATGAACATCCTTTTTGGAAGTCGATTTAAAATACTTAAAAAAAAAAGTTAGCGTTGAGCTAAAGGACGAAAAATAATATAGGATATAAATCTGGAAAAAACCTTTATAACACGTTCGGGCACGTGCATCATCGAAGACGTCATAAAAACGACATACACTAGGAGGGAGTTTGCGGCTTAAAGCTCTTTAAATATAATTTTATTTCCACTAGTCGTTCAAAATTTTATGGTTTTTATTTCATTATGCACTCACGATTAGACTCGGTCCATAAGAGGTCTAAAGGCGTCGTTTCATTGCAGATCGTATTGGCGAAGCGGAAGCTCTAAGGATTAAGGGTTAAGCTGAAATCCAGCCATAACGGAACCAAGTGCAACTAAGTAGCCAGTTTAGATGTCTACTTAGTTTCGTATGGTCTACTCGTTACATACTGGCACAAACCGCCTCCGTAGCTCAGAGGCAAAGTTCACTGGCTTTACACAGGAGGTCGCGGGTTCGATTCCCGGCGGGGTCAATTGTAAGACTCGGTTTGGTTGGTGGTTAGGGCACTTTCTAAGCCCGCCTGGCTAGCTACCACCATCTTATCCTAAGTCTTGCCGCCAAATATCAATGTTGATATTATTGGTGTGTTCCGGCATGAAGATAAGATAGCCAGTTCCCCATTGCGTTGGGGAACCTTGGTAAGCCCGCTTCCATCTTCGGTAACATCGTCACTTACCACTAGGTGAGATGTTGTCAAGGGTTTACCAATTGTGAATAAAAAAAAGGAAATAATAAAGTTTTATTCAATTGGTATGGTTTACACAAATTTTAAACACAAAACATAGCAAAATGAACTCTATGCTCAACTTTTATTATTTATATTGTAAAGAGTGGAAAATGGCTGACGCCCCACCTGATGAAAAGTGGCTACCGCCGACTGTAAACAGTTGTGACATTAGGGACAACAATATTATAAATGACTGTTAACCTTTCAACTCCAACGACGAATATATACGTAGTGACAGGTCGACCGCCAACGACGGATTCTGCACTACTTATTGGCCGCCAAGAATTGGCATACTTTTCTTAAATTCACAATTGTTAAGTCGTTGGCACCGTCTCACCTGATGGTAAGTGACGATGATGTAGAAGACGGAAGCGGGCTTACCAAGATTTCCCAACGCTATGGGGAAAACTGGCTATCTTATCTTCAAGCCGAAACAGTCGTAATAAGACCTAAATAAGTTATCGTAAGGTTTAAATTCGTGTTGCTTTGCTTTGTCTGTCATGCTTGGCGTGTGAGTGACGGATTTTACATGGCGTTTATAAGGTTAATATTGTGTCAGGGAAATAATCACGATTTAACAACAGTATTACAATCTAGCCATATCGTAATACTGTGGCTTTACCGACACTTGAGCTACCCAAAACTTTATCACACCCCGGACATTACATAGAAATGGTTGTGAAATGACATTTCTAAAAAAAATGACGGAGCAAACAAAATCACGGCGAAATACATACGTTCGAGACCAAACTGTAACCAATCTGTATCAATATGGGTGACGAGGGGGTGTGGCCGCAATCTGGAGAGCGGCAGGGAGTGTCCATTCTGTATGTTAGTACTAATATACTAGTATATACTTTGACTTTATATTAAACTATTTGCAAAAGTTCTTGAATCGTTACTAAGTAAACTTAAATAATACAAACAGCGAGCTTCCACCTATCTCATCAAGTCGGATCACTCGCACGTACCTACTTAACTGAACTTGTGTTCAAAAAGGCTGCACATGGCAGACCACGGGCGAAGTTTCTCGAGTACAGCCGCCAACGTCTTTTGTAACTCCCACTCAAAGGAAAACGCAATTTAAACTACATGCGGGCGCGGCAAATATTCATTCCAGTTCAACCTCCCCACCTCTTTTCATCGCACAATTTGCAAGTTTAAAGTGTCCTGGCTGAGAATATCGCACTGTGCGCAGGCAGATAGCACACTAAAACCTTTATTTAACTGTGCAGTTCGTTAAAACTCCTTAATTGGGGTTCAACTAGGCTTATGGCAACATTCACTAGCTGTTTTAAAACTTAGTCTGGGGGTAAGAAAAGGTTAAAAAGTTAAGCTCATAATGGTTGTGTTGTGTAAGCGATAGGCAGGCCACTAATTTTGTTTAGAAACATAGACGCTTGTTATAGTATTTTCACGTAAATCCAAAACTTATTGTGATAAATTTCAACGCACAGATGTTCTTATCTGTTCGGGTATACGAGTCTCTTGTCTTTTAAAATAAAAAAAAATGAAATATTTACACGGAACTTAACCAAAATCATAAAAGTAAATTTCAGTATTTTTTTTTTAAATTCTCAATTGGTAAGCCCTCGGCATCATCTCACCTGATGGTAAGTGACGATGATGCCGAAGATCGAAGCGGGCTTACCAAGATTACCCAACGCAATGGGGATCTGGATATCTTATCTTCAAGCCGGAACACATCCATGTTGTTAACACTCATGTTTGGCGGCAAGACTTAGGATGGTGGTAGTTACCCAGGCGGGCTTAGAAAATGCCCTACCACCAACCAAACCGAGTCTTACAAGTTGACCCCGCTGAGTATCGAACCCGCGACCTCCTGGTGTGAAGCGAATGGACAAACCATTACACTACGGATGTGGTTAAATGTATATTATGTATATTTTGATGCAATGAAGCTTGATAATCATCCCGTTTAGGCATATGATGATGACTCTCTTTCCTTTTGAAATAATAAACTGTATGGTAGCCCGCACTAAACTTTCTCAACAATTTTTATATTTTTTTTAAGTTAGCTGATCAGCTGATCGACTTAGTATGGGAAGTCCAAAATATTTTTTTTGCGTTTTGACTATGGGTTCCATGGGGAAAGTTGTTCAGTATCAGAAGTGGACGCTGTGTTTGAAAGGATGGTACCTAACTAATAAATTAGGACTTTGTATACTTATTCGTAATACAAGACAATTCAATAGCTTCAACCATTTGTGAGAAAATCGGAAGTTTTAATTTCATTCGTAGGAGAACCATACAAACACGATTTTTGGCAGACCAATGGATATTACTATGTAATAGACAAAGATAACAGCGCAGGACCAGTCGTCGTGGAAATCCTTGGGGAGGCCTTTGTCCAGCAGTGGACGTCTTTTGGCTGAAATGATGATGAGACAACATAAGCAACTACGACGTGCAAAGTTTCATTTAAATTGATAAGGTTGTTTTCGGGAAAAAAAACATTCAGGATTTGTTGTATGACCGCTATTTTTCGGTTTTAATAATCCTTCGATAGATCCCAATCTGATTAAAGATTTAGTCGCCAGAGCCAAGCGTGACGGACGGACGGACGTACGGACGGACGAAATTAAGATGTTCGGTATTTCGGTATGTGTTAATGATATAGAACACATTTTCACGATAACTAAAAAAACTTTTTTTTTCGCTATAACAATACTTTCACCTCCCTACAACGTACGTACCATACTAGGGGGTCGAGAAAGTAATAATACGAAATAAACCGAAACTTTGGTACTAGCCAAAATCATGAAAGTAAATATTAGTATGTATTTTTTGATGCAATGAAGCTTGCTAATCAATGATGACCATCATCACATCAGCCAAAAGACATCCACTGCTGGACATAGCCCCCACCCCCCAATTGAAGAGGTTTTGCCGTACTCGCCACGCTTGGCAGGTGGGTAAGCGATCGCAGTGTACAGTGTGTTGCAACAGTATGCGGAAAGATCACTGGTGCCCGTCTACCAAATTTTAATCCCTTAGTTGCCTCTTACGACACCCTCAAGAAGAGATAGGGTGGTAGTATCCCAGGGCCACACTACTGGCCAAATAGAATATAAAAAACTAAGCGAAGCTTTTATTTTCAAATTATATTTTGTGCTGAGACGTTCGCTAGCCAAAACACTATTATCTATGTAATTGGCTTGAGGTAAGGGAACTTAAGAGAGCGTCGAGCTAGAGCCGATACCTCCTATACGAGAGGTCGTGCTTTGAATCATGCCACATACTTATTGAATTTTGATTTCATATGTACGTTTATCCGACGCTCATACGGTGAAGGAAAACATCGCGGGGAGACCTGCATACGCGAAACTCGAAAGTTCTGTGTGAAGTCGACCAACTCGCACTGGGCCCGCATGTTTGACCAAGGCCTGATCGCCCTCTCTCTCTCTCTTTCTCTGTCGCGACAAAAGAGAGAGGGAGAGAACTGATATGATGGTAGAAGCAAATGCGTGTCGGACTATGCGCAAAAAAGGGTTCCGTAGTAATTTAAAATTACATAATAAAAACCAGACGGTTCATTCATCATTATCATTACGAGTATATCAGACGAAAGAAGTCCACTGCTGGACAAAGGCCTCCCTTAAGGATTCTCATAAGGACCGGTCCTCCGCTGCCCGCATCCAGCGGCTTCCAGCGGCGATTGGGATGCCTGCATACGTTACGTCTTCCAATGCGCGATCGCCCCTCGAGAATGTTACTGTTCCAACGGCCATCTGTTCTACTAGCTATATGCCCTGCTCATTGCCATTTAAGTTCAGCGATTCTGTTAGATATGCCGGTCACCTTAGTTCTCCTATGGATCTCCTCATTTCTGATTCGATCGCGTAGGAAAACTGCGAGCATAGCTCGCTCCATCGCTCTTTGGGTGACCTTATGAGGCCCATAGTAAGAGACCATGTCTCAGTTCCATAAGTCATCACTGGCAACACATACTGGTCAAAGACCTAAGTCTTGAGACAGTGCGGTATTTGGGACATGAAAATATTACGAAGATTCCCGAACGCTCTGCCCAGCTGAGACTCCGGGACGTCTAAACTAAACTTAAGAGCTACTTAGTAGAGAACCATACCTTACAGCAGGAACGCACCGGGCTTCGCCCTACGCAGAGCTCGGCATCCGGCCTAGCGGTTTAGGCTGTATGCCTATGGAGTCTTAGCCTTCCTGATATAAAAAGTTGACAGACATAAAACGTTAGTTAACGTCGTTAACACTCGATTTCACTTCCCATATATTTTTTGTACAGCGTCGGTGGCGTAATGGCAAGGGCCGCTACCTCCTGTCCGGGAGGTCGTGGTTCGATCCTGCCACATACCAATGTGTTTTCGAATTTCGATTTCATATGTACGTTTATGCGACGCTCTTATACGGTGAAGGAAAACATCGTGAAGAAACCTGCGTATGCCTGCGAAATGTGTGTGAAGTCGACCAACCCGCACTGAGCCCGCGTGGTCGACTAAGGCCTGATCGGCCTAATTCGGGGTAAGCTTGAGCCCCTCGGTGGGGACGTATATGAGCTGATACAACACAATACAATGTTCTCTAGTGCATCACAACATAAAAAGAAATAGATTACGATAGAATAAGTGATGTGATGTGTGATGATATTTTTCGTACCGCGTGCTATTTTCGAATATGAAAATCAATTCTTAAGGAGTAAACTTCAAAAATGCTGTTAAGCTATAACATGTAACTCTATCTAGAAATCATTATATCAGCCGAAGACCACTGCTGGACAACGGCCTTTTCCAAGGATTTCCAAGACGACCGGTCCTGCGCTGCCCGTGTCGTCCCCCCTCCCCCCCACCGTTACCATGACTGCTACCGGAGCCGGGAATAGCAGGGCCGCCGGGGACTAGGAGCCGTTTTCTGGGTGTGTTAGTAATTTTGGGGAGTTTAGCCATAATCGCCACGCTTGGCAGGCGGGTTGGCGATCGCAGGTGTGTTGCAAAGAAGCACGGAAAGGACGCTGCTGCCTAACCTTGGGTGTAAAGTCTCTTAGTCATCTCCTAGGACTCTTTTCTAACAAGAAATAAAGGTAACATTTCCTAAACAAATCATTTTTTTTTATTCACAATTGGTAAACCCTTGACAACATCTCACTTGGTGGTAAGTGACGATGTTGCCTAAGATGGAAGTGGGCTTGCCAAGATTCCCCAACGCAATGAGGAACTGGCTATCTTATCTTCATGCCGGAACATATCAATGATTTCAACAGATTTCAATCATTTATTAAAAAAAAGGTTTTTCAAACCTACAATAGTTTAAACAAAACCAAAACTAAAATTAAAGTCTGTAACATAGAGATTATTTCAGTGAAGTAGGTTTGGCGGCTCGCTGAGTAACCCTGAATAAAATAGTGAGTTGCCCGTTAGTTCTACACCTCCCGGGCATGGACAAACAGCGCCCTAGAGCAACTGATCTTTTAATACGCTCGTGATAATAATTTAATTAGCAGCTTAGCATACATAATACACTAAGGGCCTCGATACAACGAGCATCTCGGGCATTTGGGCATTTGGCGTGTCAAAAGACAAAATGTATGACTAATTTTAAATAAGCGCCCGGTGCCACGTGCCCAGCGCCAAATATTACAGATGACGTTCGTTCCAGTCGCGCACCCTGTTCGCTGGCTATACTCTTTTTTTTACAAGTTTGCTGTGTTAGTTAATTTGGGTTAAATCTTGGAAGCTAAATTAAAAACACTTCCCGGCGGACTTCGGAAGATGGCGGAGCAGTTGATATGGGTTGTAGATAGCAAGATCACGTCGAGGTCACCAATTTAGTAACGGTGCGTTCCTATTTGACGAGAGCAAAGGGAGATATCTCCGCCAGGCGAGGTGGTATGCCTTACCAGCTGGAGGCTTTATGTTGGAGTATCACGCTGATTGTTGAATGAAGGAGCGTTGGTTGTGTTCAACACGGGGTGTTGTCACGTCGGAATCATTAATGTAGGAACGGTGTGTTCCTACTCTTCGAGAGCAAAGGGAGGTATCTCCAACAGGCAAGGTGGCATGCCTAGGGTCCGACCGTGGACCAATCGTTGATGATCGGTATCTGTATATAAGGTGTAACAAAATTAGCTGAAACTATTTTAACTGGTACTTCTACCCACGAAACTGAACAACTTTCCCTATGGAACCCAGTCAAAACGCAAAAAAAATGGCTCTCCCATACTAACTCGAACAGCTGATCATCCAACTTAGTATGGGAAGTTCAATTTTTTTTTTGAGATTTGACTATGGGTTTCATGGGGAAAAATGTTCAGTTTCATGGGTAGAAGCACCAGTTAAAATAGTTTCAGCTAATTTTGTTAGACCTTATATTATATGTCGCAGCCATCTAGTTAAATCCGCCATTTGATTGAAGGCTAGCCCGTTGATTGAGTGGCGACATTCAATTGAATGACATTAGTCATTATTATTATTATTATTCCATTAGGAATAGACAACTTAGCCAAGTCGTTGAATGGGATATTCCGAATATACTCCGAATAAAAAACCGATGATTTCTTCTTCTGCTCGCGAGGCTCTGACTGTATAATCAATCAAACCTGTCCGAACATAATATCGCTCGCTTCGCCCGCTCATTTACAGTTTTTTGGAAAAAACGAATTTTTGCGAACTCCCTTTTCGTTGTCAACAGGCTAGCCTTTCAACCAAATGGCGGATTTAACCAGATGGCCGCGATAATATACTCAGCGCAAAAGAAACTTTATCAGTACGTTCTATATATCCTAATTATTTTCAAGCGACTTCCAAAAAGGAGGAGGTTCTCAATTCGTCTGTATTTTTTTTTATGTTTGTTACCTCATAACTTTGGGCTGGGTGAACCGATTTTTAGTATTCCTTTTTTATTAGAAAGCTAGTGCTTCCCGTGTGGTCCCATTTAAATTTTATCAAAATCGGTGTAGTACTTTTTTAGAAAATTAACGAAAACCAAAAATAATGATGCAAAAATGTACTAAGTTGTTCCGATGGAAGTCGATTTTTTTAACGTGTTTAGCGTTTTTAACGTGTTTAGCGTTTTTTTGTTCTCTCGCTGCTCGTGTTAGGTTTATTGGCGGGTTACTGCAGTTGCCGCCACATGGATATCAAATGGTAGGGTATGCTGAGAAGAAAACGAAATACCTAATTAATTATTTTCAAACAAAAACTTGTACCTAAAAGTTTGTAGTAAATTATTTTTATGACGTTAGTGTGTATTGTCACATTGTCAGCTTACTTTGGTCACCGGCTGTACAATGAACACACGATTAATTTCTCATAAATCTACTCTCGCAAAACAGTGCTTGTTTTGCGAACATGTAGTGAAACTCGTAATACCATACTCATACGACCATGTATAAGCGATGTAGGTACTTGGTATGTTCACGATTCGGTTAAACCAACAACAGAATAGGATTATAATTGAATCGCTTGTTTACTAAAGAACACAAGTCCATAAATTATTATTTTTATGCTGGCAATATTTTCTATTTATCAAGAGACATAAGTTTTTGAAACCTAAACACACTTGCCTCTTCAAAGAGTTCGTAAACCTTATAGTAAACTTTATAGTTTCGGTCCCAAAACCCACTTGTCCTGGACTAGTGTTTTATTGTACGTGAACGCAACGAACGCAACCACAACGCAGCCCTACGTTATGAACAAAGACTATAATACCAAACTCTTGTCCAATTACCAAACAAAACTTGTCCAAGTTTGTTTTCCAAACGAGTCCAATTTTTTTAAATAGATATACATAATATGTATTTAATAAGATCTTATTTTTTACTTTCTACTACTTTCCATATAATTGAAACTATAAATTAAACGTAGGGAGCGTCGATGGCGCAACGGCAAGTGTCGCTACCTCCTATCCGGGAAGTCGTGATTCGAGTCTTGCCACGTACCAATGTGTTTTCGAATTTCAATCTCTTAAATACGTTTATCCGACGCCCTTACGGTAAAGGAAAACATCGTGAGGAAACCTGTACACAACTGCGAAGAAACTCGAAGGTTGTGAGTGAAGTTGACCAACCCGCACTGGGCCCTCGTGGTCGACTAAGGCCCTAATTCAGGGTAGGCTCGAGCCCCTCAGTGGGGGCGTATATATGAGCTGATGTAATACAAAAAATTAAACAAGATAATTTATTTTATTCCATATAAGAAATCAAAGTTAATCAGTTTTTTTATGAATACTGTTAACTTTTTATATTGTATTTGTGTTCTTTGGAAAACAAGTGATTCAATTGGGATGTTAGGAAAGTCAGTCACTTCATTTCTGTTGGCACATATGTACTTTTAGGCAACCAACAACACCTTTATACTCATCAGTTTTGGCAGCTACAGCAAACAAAAGACGCATGCCACAATAGCCTTGTAAATAGCGAACTGTACTGGCGAACAACCTGATGTTTAACTTTATGGAATCAGCTTTTCAGTTGAATTTCGCGTGAGTGCCTCAATGCGACTTACTTCCTTTACTTCGGGTGTAAATGCAAGTTTTGTCAATGCCTTTATTCTCTTACTTTCCGATATATTTCATGAGTCTAACTTAACTTATGTAGGAGATAAAAAGCAAAATTAAAAATTTTGATAAAACCCACGACGTTTAAAATGAAATTGAAAAAGGATAAAATAATTAAAAACCCCGACTTAAAGAATTTATGTAACTAGTGATAATTTAAGTAAAAACCTTTTATAAGAAGATTTGATCTCTCGCAGAGTCGGACATAATGAACAACAGAGTATCAGTTTTTATAGCACTTCCCTACGTACCTATTTGGTTCCGCAAGATGTAGATGTGGCAATTAAACATTCAACTCCCTATGAACTTAATAAAAACCCAAGAAACTCCGTCCGGGGCTGCCATTAAATGAACTGGTTTTGTTGATTTATAGTAACGTGAATAATTTGGAGATATTTTATTGCTCTGCTTATTTATATTATGTTAAAATTTAAAAGAATTAAAGCAGCCCCCGACGGATTTTCTTGGGTTTTTATTAAGTTAATAGGGAGTTGAATATTTAATTGCCACATCTACATCTTATAAAAAATTGGTTTTTATAAAAAAAAAATACTGCAGCGCCCCCTGGTGAGCTGTCACCGTAACACCTATCTAAGAACATGCACCCATCAAATCCGAACCCATCACTGAAAACCACATCAAAATCGGGCTAGTAGTTTAGAAGAAAATGGCAACATTCATTTGCACAAACACCCTCTCACCCCAAACGCATATAACGTCTCCGTTCCGTCACGGGTAAAAAAAATCAAATAATAAACTACATAGTTTTACAAAATAAAAAGTATCGAGCGAAAACTAATAAGTAAATCGTGTTTTTGTTTTAGCCATACCAAAGAGAAAGGTTCAAAGAATCAGATGTGTAGTTTTGCATGCGGGCAGCGCAGGACCGGTCGTTGTGGAAATCCTCGGGGGAGGCTTTTGTCCAGCAGTGGACGTTTTTCGACTGATATGATGATGATGTAACAAAATTGGTGTAGGTCCCTTAACAACTTTTTTTCTATGACTTAGCTGAAATCGCAAAAGCATTTTCAAGTCTTCATACAAATCGACCAATCTCGTGCATTTTTGTATGGAGGGCCCAAATATTTTTTTTATTCACTATTGGTAAGCCCTTGGCATCATCTCACCAGATGATAAGTGACGATGATGCCGAAGATGGAAGCGATATTGTTTTAATTGAATAATGATCCCTTTGGGAAATTTGTTCAGTAGGACGAGTAAAACCCCACGTTAACGGGCCCTACACCAATTTTTTTACAGCCTATATAGGAGATACACTTAAAAATTAATGAGTTTCTTAGCTGACAAACTTTTTTTGGGCCTCACGCACAGACACAATCAATTTCTAGGAAGGAAAGCAATGGTCTCAATTCCGAGTGCCAATTACTCGCTAATGGATCCCGTCAAACCAAGAGTTGTGATTTCTGAAATCCACGACGCGGCTGGCACTGATGGAGGTTCTATTTGAAACGTACCTGAATTGGAGAGCCTCGGTGACGTAACGAATAGGGCCGCTACCTCCTGTCCGGGAGGTCGTGGTTCGAGTCCTGCCTCGTAAGAATGTGTTTTCGAATTTCGATTTCATATGTACTCGTATGTTTATCCGACGCTCTTACGGTGAAGGAAAACATCGTGAGGAAACCCGCGCACGCCTGCGGAGAAATTCGAAGGTTGTGTGTGAAGTCGACCAACCCGCGCTGGGTCCGCGTGGTCGACTAAGGCCCGATCGCCCTAATTCAGGGTAGGCTTGAGACCCTCGGTGGGGACGTATATAAGTTGATTTGATGAAGTACCTGAATTAAACTAAATGAAGAAGTTTGTAATTATATCCCATCAGGGACTATCTCAGTAAAGCCTAGTAAAAGCTTTTATTTTGTTTCACCTGTCCCGGTGTCTGTAATGAAATCTTGCAAGTTAAGTTTGACCCACTTCCCGGTTTCCGATTTAAATGTATATCGCGTGACAATGCAATATTAAAAAAAATTAATGTTTTTCGATTTTTTTTTAAACATGGGTATTGTAATCGCTGGACAAATGTTAAACATTTAATAGGGGATCGCACTACTAGTCATTATTCTAAAAATGTTTAAAAAACATAATAATCTATAAATTAATCATTGTGGATCCGTCTGGTCTGAGCCTTGATTTTTACACGACTGCGCAGAAAAATAAGGTATTTGTTTTGAGGTCTAATGTATGTGTGTATGTTTCTTTATTCCACAATATCTTCTAAACGGCTTCATGAATTTTAGAGCTCGAGGTATTGTGAGATTCGTCTTGATCCCGTGAGTGACATATGATACATTTTACCCGACTTCCTAAAAAATAGGGGTAATGTTTTTATGCAATCATGTTTTTAACACGCTTATATTAGCTACACTTGTATGTATGTATGTTGGTATGTATGTTTGTAACCGACTCCTTTGCACTCGATTTTGACCCACTTTAAACTGACAGATTTAATTCAAACTTTGTACATTTATCAAGAATCAGTGACAATACAATATTTTCGTAAGTTTATCTCATTATCCTGAACTAAAAACTGAAAAATAAATATAGTTTAAAAAAAACTAAAAAAAACACGCTCTTAAAGCACATCAAACTAAAAAGTGAAAAATAATTATGATCTACCGTCCGGCGCACGAACAGAGTGGTACCCGTTTTTGATCTCTTCGCGATTTTTTCGTATAAAAGCAGTCAAAAGTTAAATACCAGTATTGTGAGTTGCATCCCTCGATTTCTCTTAGTGTAAACTATCTGGCAGTGAAAGAATTAGTGAAATTTACTGTTTAGTTTTAACAATAAAAGCCAATATTTATTCAAAATTTATCCAACGATCATCCGAAACTGACCTACGGCAATACGCGCGCTGCTCGCTCGCTGGAGCTGAGTCACGCACGGAACAGTGCCCCCACCCGCCACAGCAGCGCCCGCGAGTATAGTGTACAAACGTAAAACGGACACCAGTCAGGTTAAAGTGTACAAGCGTAAAACGGACATCAGCTGAAGCACGAAGAAGTTAGATTCACTGATTACTTCCTTAAAAGCTACGAGTCATCTGTGTCACTATACGAGAACTATCCACCAGGACTAATAATATAACAACAAAATGGCAATGAAATGCGCTGTTTGTTCAAAATATATAACATCTGATGACTATATGAAATGTGCTCTGTGTAAAAAATTCTTTGACTTGGAATGTTGTCGTTTCACAGTGGCTGAGTTTAGAGAACTTAATAATAGTTACAAACTAACATGGAATTGTGTTATCTGTTGTGGAGGTCATCGCATAGAAGATAACGCGAACAACCCTGCGCTAGCGGCGAAACATTGCGAAGGTGACGACAGTGTATTCAGAAACGTTACTCTCCGTGTGCCGCCGCGTGCCGTTGTGTCTAGAAGTGACGAGAACACTGGTCACAATGACTCTTCTAATGCAGAAGATACAATTATATTGGAAAAGATGCGGGATGTTATACGTCAGGAGTTGCAGGGGCAATGGTTGTCCACAATACTTGGTAATGCGATAGCTGACCAAATTTCCAAAAAAATTAATGAACCAATTGCACAGCTAAGTGCTCGTGTTGCTGAATTAGAGGAAAAACTATTAAATATAGAAAAGATGATTGTTCCTTCTAAAAAAAATCAAAGTGAATCTTCCTCTAAGGTAACTCATCCGCTGCCTTCTGAACTAAAGCATGCTCCTCTCTCTTCTACTCTCTCTGCTGCTCCAACTGCATCACATGATTCAAATGCATCAAAAGAACAACTGGAGCAGTTGAACAAAAGTTTCGTGGTGCCTACAGCTCCAAGAACTGGTGCTAAATCAACTTGTAGTCCAACACTTGAGCCGGTAAAGGGAACAGAAACTTGGGCAGGAATCGCAAAGAGAGGTTCCCGTGACCCGAAGATAACCAGAGGCACTGCGGCACGAGGCTCTACGCCACTGGAAGCTGCCGAACGTACGCGATATGTCCATTTATTTTATGTGAAGAAGGGGACATCACCTGAACGGGTGCAGGCCCACCTGATGTCGATTTCTGGCTGTGATGACTGCACCGTGGAAGAGCTTAAGGCTAGAGGAAATTACGCGTCATTTAAGTTGGGTATTCCTGCAAGATTCTATGACACGGTAGCCTCCCCCAAAAATTGGGCAGAAGATATCTGCATAAAGCCATGGAGCCATAATTTTCGTCTCAAAAGTGAACAATAAAATACCAAAACTGAAGTCGTACTCTATATTCTATCAAAACGTTAGAGGATTGCGTACAAAATTGAACACCTTAAGACTGGGGTTACTAAATGATACGTCAGATATTATTGCGCTGACAGAGACTTTTCTGGTAAGCGGTGTAAGGGACGCTGAGCTTTTCCCTTCTGGGTACTCAGTTGTACGTCGAGATCGCGCCCGAGATGCTGGCTGGGGCGGCGTGCTATTGGCGGTGCGCCTTCCATATACGGTCAAGCTGATGCGCGATATGGACGCATACTCCGAGGACATTGAAGTGCTAGTAACTACAGTTTATTTAAAATACAGAAAGCTTATCTGCTGTGTAGTCTATATTGCACCTAGTTCTACAGATGATTATTTTTTGAGAACATTATCTGTGCTTGAAAATGTGATGGAAAAGTATTCAGATTTTGATGTGTTAATTTTAGGCGATTTTAATTTGAACTCTTTTACAAAACACATTAATACGCAATTCGATTGCTTCCTTAACTATTGTAAACTTAAACAATTTAATGTAATCAAAAATAAGTATGGTAACATATTAGATTTGGTGTTGAGCAATCTGGGCAGCCAGTCTGTGGAGGTGAGGGGGGATTTGGAGCCAGTGGTGCCCCCTGACGCACCGCACCCGCCGCTGGGCGTGCGCCTGCTCGTGCCTCGGCCCGCGCGTCGAGCGCCCTCACCGCTCCCATCGCCACCATCTGAGTTAGCCCAGCACTCTTTACCGAAATGGAGTTTCCGTAGAGCCGACTACCCGTCGCTATATGCCTCCTTTCTATCTTTGTCGTGGGATGATGTCTTTCTGGCAGCTAATGTAGACGAAGCTTTGGCAATTTTTTACGATAAGATTTATGACTGTTTCAATTTGTTTGTACCTGTAAAAGTTTTTAATCCGAAATCAAAATATCAGTATCCGTCCTGGTATACACATGAAATAATAGGTACTATAAGAAATAAATACTTTCATTTAAAGAGATACAAACAAGAAGGTAAGAATTATAATAAAGAAATGTTTAAATACTATAGAGAAAAAGCCAAAGATCTAATCAAGCAAACTTACAAGTATTTTATTAGGCAGACGGAAAGAAATATAATAAAAGACCCAAAAAGTTTTTGGTCGTTTGTAAGGAGTCAACATTCCCGAAAAGAAGATTGTAATGAATTTGATTATGATGGTAAAATAGTGAGGGGAGTCGACGCTGCCAATTCATTTGCGGAATATTTTAAGTCCGTATTTTTGCCATCTCAACCGACTTTATCATGCGAAGCGGCACAGCTGGCTTCTGGTTCTCTCTGCTCGTCCCGAGTGGCACTCGATCATGTTGATGCGTCCGATTTGTCTATTGCAGTTAAACGCCTTAAGGCAAATCAGTCGATTGGCCCTGATGGGGTACCACCTTTTATAGTTAAAGACTGTGTTGGAGCATTTGAAAAAGCACTTCTACACATTCTGAATCTGGCAATATCCACTTGCACATACCCTGCACTATGGAAAATTTCTCGTGTCACACCCATCCATAAAGATGGCGATAAGTCGCAGATCCGGAACTACAGACAGTAGATAGTTTATGCCGGTTCTAATCCAGAGGATGAGGATGACCAATCAGCGAGCAGTATGAGCATGACATCATAGTCGATGACGGCGGCGGGTCAAGTGACGCGCAACGTTAGCGGGGGCGGGGGCGGGACACGTGATCGTTTAAAAAAAATTCTATGCTAATAAAAAAAATAAAAAAAACAAAGAAAAAGATAAAAAAATAAAAAAATAATAATTATGTATTGTCCACATGTAATAGATGACGCTAGGTGTGACAAAAAAAGTTATTTTGAGGAGGATCGAACACACGCTCTCTCAGTTAGTCAGATGTACTACACCGCTAGACCACGATACCTTATAACGTTAGCATTGAAATATTGATATACATGGGTGTTTATGACGTATGTGTGTGGGTAGTAGCGGGTTATAACTAGCCACCGCCTACGACTACGCCTGCGCGGATTTCCTCCTCTTCTATTAATTATGTTATAGTATGTGTAAAGGGGGTTACTGAGAGACAGATAGACGGACATACGAAAGGTTTTGGGGTTCCATTACGAGCTACATCGCGGCGGCAGCGCCGACGCAGCGGCGGCGGTAGCGCATGGACAGCGCATCGGCATCGGCAGCGGTGTTGCGGAATGAAGTCTTAATAAAAAATTGAAATATAGAAAAATAATTACGCTGACACATTTTATTCCGTTTTTTTGTACGCTTATGAGGTTGTTTCAGATATTCTGATGGTATGCAGTTGCCACTCGAGAACTTTATTATCTCAACCTACTAAGTTTAAATTGCTGAGGCTGGTTTTTTCTATTGTGGTGATGGTGATAACGATAAGGTGAAGTGTTTTTCATGTGGACTTAGACTAATTGAATAGGACATATTTGGCGATCCTTGGGAGGAATATATGAAATTTTCTCCATTATGTTTTATTTGATAGCATTTAAGGGTTGTCGTTATATTCATCATCATATCTGCTCATATAAGTCCCCACCGAGGGGCTCGAGCCTACCCTGAATTAGGTAGGTTGATCATCATAAATTTATATCTAAGTATTTTTATCTTTATTTGTATATCTCGATATGTTAAACAAAACTGCATACTTACGACTGTACTTATTTTGCAAGTGTAGATGTCAAAGGTGAAAGATACCGCATTAGTATAAGTATGATAATATAAATAAGGAAAATTTCAATCAGTGACTTACAGTGATAGTGTCTCACGGTGTAAGTGAGTTACAGTAATATAGAAGTAAACATGAATTTCTTTTTAGCAATTTTTTTAACAACCACTATCGTTGTTACACTCTCATCATTAAATTTAGACTCTCAAAGAGTTGATTTCACTAAGAAATTAGATCCTGCGCAATTGGTTGAAGTATCATCATGTCAGGATCGGTCGCCTTGGTACTTTACAAACATTGTATCTAATAGCTCACGTTGTACGATATCTAACATAAGGATTGTAAAAGTGCATAAAGTAACGGGTGTGACCAAAAAGAATATATACAAGTGGAGACATAATACAAATACCACACCTCTCAACATCTGCGATAACAATTCTGACTGGGAAATAAAATATGTTGATATTATAGATGATGATTCGATAAAACGGAATCGCCGTCATTTAATATATCAGTGGGAGAATAATGAAAACGAGCGTATCTATATGTTTGAAAATGAAGCGGTTGACATTCATATGAAAGTCAAGTTCCACAATTACGATGAACCAACAGTAGAGAAGGGAACAGTAGATTCAAAAGATTTGAACATTCCCTATGCGTGTAGAAAGTATGAAGCCGGCTTATCATACTTTATCTCATGGGCTAATGCTGAAAAAAATATTTTAAGATCGTCAACGGAAAAATGTGAGCGAAAAAATCACATCAGTAACTGATCTTGTTTTTCTTTTCCCTATGTACGCTCATAAACTTAGATTAAATAATTTGTAAAAAAGAAATAACCCTCCTTTATGTCACCGTAATCGGGTAAAGTTTAGATTTCCTTTTAAGATGTAAGAATAGGTATTTGAAGTAATATAAATAACCCTCCTTTTATCACCTTAGTTGAGTAAAGTGATGATTTTCTTTAAAGTTATAATTATACAATCCTACATGATTGTAAAAATATAGATTATTACAGGAAAACATAATTTAATTAATTTTAAATCAATTTATTTTAAATCAGTTTAATCATTTATTTAGCTCATATAGGTAAGAAAGGGACTGTTAAAGCAGGCTCTTAGCTGTTAGAACAGGCTGTTAGATGTTCTGTTGAACAGACTGTTAGCTGTTAGACAGGTATTAACAGGACATAGTTGCTCATTGTTCTATTAGCTGATAAGGGATGACCTTGAACATGTTTAACAAAACAGTATATCGTTTATACAGGCTCTTAGCTGTTTGAACAGGCTGTTAGCTGTTGAACAGACTGTTAGCTGTTAGACAGGTATTATAGGACATAGGTGCTCATAAGAGATAATTGGAGGTGTTTAGAAAAAATAATGTATAATAAAATAATTTGAACCAACTGTATAAAACAAGGGATGCTTAGAATATAAGATGCTTCATGATACAATAAGTTCGATAGTTCAACGAGTAAACATGTCGGCTCTTAGCTGTTAGAACAGGCTGTTAGCTTGAACAGACTGTTAGCTGTTAGACTAGTATTGACAGGACATAGGTGCTCATTTTTCTATTAGCTGATAAGGGATGACCTTGAACATGTTTAAAAAAACAGTATATCGTTTATATAAGGATGATTTATATGATTACATTAAGTTCGGTAGTTCAACGAGTAAACATGTCGGCCTCTAAAGTTGACACCAAGTTAATGAAATAAAACAAGTATATACCTCTTACATGAAAATTGATTTTTACTTTTAAGATTTGCATGTGGAACCCTAAAAAGATGTTTCTTTTCAACTATACATAAAATTAATTAAACTTTATACTGTTATCAGCTGACCGCATCCGCCTGCGATCGGTGTGCTGATAAGACTCGGAGGAGCCATTGCTCATGATCATGGTACAGTGGTTAGGCACATTGTATGTGGGCGAGGGTTCGATTCTCACACCATTCTCGCTCTATCTCACTCTAACATTTATTATATTTATTTAACATTTATTTTATTCGTATATGCAAATATAAATCTATATATGATAAGGGTTACTACGGTAATTGGACTCTAGAAATTTTTAAAATAGTAAAAGTACAGAACACTCAACCACCCACTTATCTACTAAAGGATAAAAAAGGTGATCCTATTTTAGGTGGATTCTATGAAGAGGAATTACAAGAAAGTTTAAAAAAAACTGAAAAACGACTTCAAAATGAAATTTTACTCAAAGTATGAAATAATATTATGAAACTTAAATAAATGACATTAACCAACAATTATGAAATCAAACGTGGAACTGTTTGTTAAATGGATTGGTTTCTCTAATAAACATAATAGTTGAGTTGATAGGAAAAACCTTCTTTATATAATGAAAGCTATTAACATCAATCATATAGCATAGTTGAGAGATTTTTAAGGGTAATAAAAATTGGATGTGGCAAACGTCTAGTTTAAATGAATCATATAATTGGATACATTTTTAGATGAAATAATATTTATTACGCTATAATAACTCTAAAACATTCTACTACAAAGAAAAAAAACCCATGAAATAAATAGAAAGAATGCCTATCAATTACTTAAAACTGTGTATAATCATATGAAAATAAAGATGAATACTAATATAAAGCAGGAGATTTTATTCGTATAAGCAAATATAAATCTATATTTAATAAGGGTTACTACGGTAATTGGATTCTAGAAATTTTTAAAATAGTAAAAGTACAGAACACTCAACCACCCACTTATTTATTAGAGGATAAAAAAGGTGATCCTATTTTAAGCGGATTCTATGAAGAGGAATTACAAAAAAGTTTAAAAAACTGAAAAACGACTTCAAAATGAAATTTACTCAAAGTATGAAATAATATTATGAAACTTAAATATATGACATTAACCAACAATAATGAAATCAAACGTGGAACTGTTTGTTAAATGGATTGGTTTCTCTAATAAACATAATAGTTGAGTTGATAGGAAAAACCTTCTTTAATGAACTTAATGAACCACAAAGATATATATCAACCGAAGGATGTCTAATGATGGATAAAGACCTCCTAAAGATTTTCCATAACAACCGCTCGTACGCTGCTCGCTCCAGGCTATTATTGATTCATTTTATTATATTTATTTAACATTTATTTTATTCGTATATGCAAATATAAATCTATATTTGATAAGGGTTACTACGGTAATTGGACGGTTATTAGCGGGGGCGGGGGCGGGAGAATTTTTTTAAACGATCACGTGTCCCGCCCCCGACCCCGCTAGAAGGTTTTTCCTATCAACTCAACTATTATGTTTATTAGAGAAACCAATCCATTTAACAAACAGTTCCACGTTTGATTTCATTATTGTTGGTTAATGTCATATATTTAAGTTTCATAATATTATTTCATACTTTGAGTAAATTTCATTTTGAAGTCGTTTTTCAGTTTTTTAAACTTTTTTGTAATTCCTCTTCATAGAATCCGCTTAAAATAGGATCACCTTTTTTATCCTCTAATAAATAAGTGGGTGGTTGAGTGTTCTGTACTTTTACTATTTTAAAAATTTCTAGAATCCAATTACCGTAGTAACCCTTATTAAATATAGATTTATATTTGCTTATACGAATAAAATCTCCTGCTTTATATTAGTATTCATCTTTATTTTCATATGATTATACACAGTTTTAAGTAATTGATAGGCATTCTTTCTATTTATTTCATGGGTTTTTTTTCTTTGTAGTAGAATGTTTTAGAGTTATTATAGCGTAATAAATATTATTTCATCTAAAAATGTATCCAATTATATGATTCATTTAAACTAGACGTTTGCCACATCCAATTTTTATTACCCTTAAAAATCTCTCAACTATGCTATATGATTGATGTTAATAGCTTTCATTATATAAAGAAGGTTTTTCCTATCAACTCAACTATTATGTTTATTAGAGAAACCAATCCATTTAACAAACAGTTCCACGTTTGATTTCATAATTGTTGGTTAATGTCATTTATTTAAGTTTCATAATATTATTTCATACTTTGAGTAAAATTTCATTTTGAAGTCGTTTTTCAGTTTTTTTTTAAACTTTCTTGTAATTCCTCTTCATAGAATCCACCTAAAATAGGATCACCTTTTTTATCCTTTAGTAGATAAGTGGGTGGTTGAGTGTTCTGTACTTTTACTATTTTAAAAATTTCTAGAGTCCAATTACCGTAGTAACCCTTATCATATATAGATTTATATTTGCATATACGAATAAAATAAATGTTAAATAAATATAATAAATGTTAGAGTGAGATAGAGCGAGAATGGTGTGAGAATCGAACCCTTGCCCACATACAATTTGCCTAACCACTGTACCATGATCATGAGCAATGGCTCCTCCGAGTCTTATCAGCACACCGATCGCAGGCGGATGCGGTCAGCTGATAACAGTATAAAGTTTAATTAATTTTATGTATAGTTGAAAAGAAACATCTTTTTAGGGTTCCACATGCAAATCTTAAAAGTAAAAATCAATTTTCATGTAAGAGGTATATACTTGTTTTATTTCATTAACTTGGTGTCAACTTTAGAGGCCGACATGTTTACTCGTTGAACTACCGAACTTAATGTAATCATATAAATCATCCTTATATAAACGATATACTGTTTTTTTAAACATGTTCAAGGTCATCCCTTATCAGCTAATAGAAAAATGAGCACCTATGTCCTGTCAATACTAGTCTAACAGCTAACAGTCTGTTCAAGCTAACAGCCTGTTCTAACAGCTAAGAGCCGACATGTTTACTCGTTGAACTATCGAACTTATTGTATCATGAAGCATCTTATATTCTAAGCATCCCTTGTTTTATACAGTTGGTTCAAATTATTTTATTATACATTATTTTTTCTAAACACCTCCAATTATCTCTTATGAGCACCTATGTCCTATAATACCTGTCTAACAGCTAACAGTCTGTTCAACAGCTAACAGCCTGTTCAAACAGCTAAGAGCCTGTATAAACGATATACTGTTTTGTTAAACATGTTCAAGGTCATCCCTTATCAGCTAATAGAACAATGAGCAACTATGTCCTGTTAATACCTGTCTAACAGCTAACAGTCTGTTCAACAGAACATCTAACAGCCTGTTCTAACAGCTAAGAGCCTGCTTTAACAGTCCCTTTCTTACCTATATGAGCTAAATAAATGATTAAACTGATTTAAAATAAATTGATTTAAAATTAATTAAATTATGTTTTCCTGTAATAATCTATATTTTTACAATCATGTAGGATTGTATAATTATAACTTTAAAGAAAATCATCACTTTACTCAACTAAGGTGATAAAAGGAGGGTTATTTATATTACTTCAAATACCTATTCTTACATCTTAAAAGGAAATCTAAACTTTACCCGATTACGGTGACATAAAGGAGGGTTATTTCTTTTTTACAAATTATTTAATCTAAGTTTATGAGCGTACATAGGGAAAAGAAAAACAAGATCAGTTACTGATGTGATTTTTTCGCTCACATTTTTCCGTTGACGATCTTAAAATATTTTTTTCAGCATTAGCCCATGAGATAAAGTATGATAAGCCGGCTTCATACTTTCTACACGCATAGGGAATGTTCAAATCTTTTGAATCTACTGTTCCCTTCTCTACTGTTGGTTCATCGTAATTGTGGAACTTGACTTTCATATGAATGTCAACCGCTTCATTTTCAAACATATAGATACGCTCGTTTTCATTATTCTCCCACTGATATATTAAATGACGGCGATTCCGTTTTATCGAATCATCATCTATAATATCAACATATTTTATTTCCCAGTCAGAATTGTTATCGCAGATGTTGAGAGGTGTGGTATTTGTATTATGTCTCCACTTGTATATATTCTTTTTGGTCACACCCGTTACTTTATGCACTTTTACAATCCTTATGTTAGATATCGTACAACGTGAGCTATTAGATACAATGTTTGTAAAGTACCAAGGCGACCGATCCTGACATGATGATACTTCAACCAATTGCGCAGGATCTAATTTCTTAGTGAAATCAACTCTTTGAGAGTCTAAATTTAATGATGAGAGTGTAACAACGATAGTGGTTGTTAAAAAAATTGCTAAAAAGAAATTCATGTTTACTTCTATATTACTGTAACTCACTTACACCGTGAGACACTATCACTGTAAGTCACTGATTGAAATTTTCCTTATTTATATTATCATACTTATACTAATGCGGTATCTTTCACCTTTGACATCTACACTTGCAAAATAAGTACAGTCGTAAGTATGCAGTTTTGTTTAACATATCGAGATATACAAATAAAGATAAAAATACTTAGATATAAATTTATGATGATCAACCTACCTAATTCAGGGTAGGCTCGAGCCCCTCGGTGGGGACTTATATGAGCAGATATGATGATGAATATAACGACAACCCTTAAATGCTATCAAATAAAACATAATGGAGAAAATTTCATATATTCCTCCCAAGGATCGCCAAATATGTCCTATTCAATTAGTCTAAGTCCACATGAAAAACACTTCACCTTATCGTTATCACCATCACCACAATAGAAAAAACCAGCCTCAGCAATTTAAACTTAGTAGGTTGAGATAATAAAGTTCTCGAGTGGCAACTGCATACCATCAGAATATCTGAAACAACCTCATAAGCGTACAAAAAAACGGAATAAAATGTGTCAGCGTAATTATTTTTCTATATTTCAATTTTTTATTAAGACTTCATTCCGCAACACCGCTGCCGATGCCGATGCGCTGTCCATGCGCTACCGCCGCCGCTGCGTCGGCGCTGCCGCCGCGATGTAGCTCGTAATGGAACCCCAAAACCTTTCGTATGTCCGTCTATCTGTCTCTCAGTAACCCCCTTTACACATACTATAACATAATTAATAGAAGAGGAGGAAATCCGCGCAGGCGTAGTCGTAGGCGGTGGCTAGTTATAACCCGCTACTACCCACACACATACGTCATAAACACCCATGTATATCAATATTTCAATGCTAACGTTATAAGGTATCGTGGTCTAGCGGTGTAGTACATCTGACTAACTGAGAGAGCGTGTGTTCGATCCTCCTCAAAATAACTTTTTTTGTCACACCTAGCGTCATCTATTACATGTGGACAATACATAATTATTTTTTTTTTATTTTTTTATCTTTTTCTTTGTTTTTTTTATTTTTTTTATTAGCATAGAATTTTTTTTAAACGATCACGTGTCCCGCCCCCGCCCCCGCTAACGTTGCGCGTCACTTGACCCGCCGCCGTCATCGACTATGATGTCATGCTCATACTGCTCGCTGATTGGTCATCCTCATCCTCTGGATTAGAACCGGCATAAACTATCTACTACAGACCAATTGCAGTATTAAGTGTCTTTGCGAAAATCTTTGAGTCTATTTTGAATCGCCATATTTCTAGACAAATACAATCCCAACTTAGCGACTGCCAGCATGGTTTCCGGGCTGGGAAATCTACGGTCACTAACCTCATTAACTTTGTGGACTACGCCGCTACTGAAATGGATGACCATAGACAGGTGGACACGGTATACCTAGACTTTAAAAAGGCTTTTGACCGCGTTCACAATGATGTTTTACTGGCAAAAATCTCAGACTCAGGGTTTACTCCAAAATTACTAAGACTATTCTCCAGCTATCTTGCAAACCGTACGCAGTATGTCTGTTTGTTAGACGATAAATCTGACTCTTACCCAACGAGTTCTGGTGTTAGCCAGGGGAGCACTTTGGGCCCAACATTGTTCTTATTGATGATCAATGACCTGCCATCTGTGGTCCGAACTTCCAAATGCCTAATGTATGCTGATGATATAAAGCTTTTCTTCAGTGTCGGTGATGTAACAGAGTGTGAGGCGCTTCAGCGCGATATCGATGCTGTAACTGAATGGAGCGTAAAAAACCAGTTAGAGTTTAACGTTTCTAAATGTAAAGTGATGACTTTCACTAGAAGAAAGGTGCATCTAATCTATCAGTACAGTATCGCCGGTAACGCGCTGGAGCGCACCACAAATATGCGGGACTTAGGGGTATACCAAGACGCAGAACTCACTTTCAATCCGCACATTGAACAACTTTGTAAACGTGCGTCTAAATCACTGGGTTTTGTAATGAGGCAAACTGCACGCTTTCAAAATCGCAATGCAATCACGACTCTCTATTACGCCTTTGTAAGAAGCACGTTGGAGTATAATTCCATCATATGGGATCCCCACGAGACTAAATATTCCATTATGATGGAACGAATTCAACGTAAGTTTGCACGTTACCTATATAAGAAGTTACATGGCTACTATCCCTTTTTGTTTCCATCTTTGTTCGTGACAGGAATGGTAGGCCTTAACACTCTTGAGTTGCGACGCAAAACTGCCCTTATGATTCAGTATTTTCGACTTCTGAATGGTAATGTAGATGATTGCAATACACTGTCCCGGTGTAGGCTATTCGCTCCGCAAAATGCGTGTCGCCTCCGCTCCATACGGTTGCTGGAGGGGCCGCGCGTGCGCACTGCCACCGCTCAGCACGCGCCCACGGCTCGTGCAATCGCATCACTGAATGCTTTGCTTGCTCAACAGCCAAACGTAGATTTATTTTTCACTAGTTTTAAGAATTTTGTAGAATGTTGTATGACATTTTTAAGTTAATTGTCTTGCTGCACGCTTTGGTTCGCTGTAAGTGTGGCAAGTAATTGTTATATAAATAAATAAATAAATAAATATAAGCTTAAAATAATGAACGAAAAATACTAGTATTATAGTGAAAAAAGCGTGGGTTGCTCGATATACGAAAAATATGGTACAAAGCGCCCCACGCTTTTTTCACCATAATACTAGTATTTTTCGTTTATTATTATTTTCAGCTTATATTAAGAATTATTTTTCACTTTTTAGTTTGATGTGCTTTAAAAGCGTGTTTTTTAGTTTTATTCCACTAAATTATAATTTAAAGTTATTCACAATTATTTAAAGGGTTATTAAATAGATTGTATTCACTGAAGTCATAATTCTATTGATAAGGACTGGTTTATAATTTTGAAAAAAATTTTAAAAGCCTCAAAACTTTTAAGTACAAGCTTTTTTTTGAAAATAAATTCAATATTTTGTATTCTCCTCAACAAACCCTTTTATTTATTAACTGGCAGAAGAAAATAACTGGTTCGCCATCTTTGGGAGCTCGCTATATTGGATTTAGAATGACATTACTTAGCTATTTATATTAATTATATTATATTTCTGAAATATATGCAAAATTTCAGCTCAATCGAAAACTGTGAAGTGGTTCTAATTTACCTTCCAATAATTGTCCCAAACTAACAAACTAACTAACACGGCAAGCTAATATAAATCTAAAGTAACTAAAAAATAAACTAAAAGTAATGTAAAATTAATGAATTAACATGACATCTATCTAAACTATAAAAACTGTAACGGGCGCGTGTCTATACATGAAATATTTTTCAAAAATAATAACTGTGGTAGACATTACTAACGATATAGAGGCCAAAACAACAAATTTTAGAATTTTTGTCTATCTGTATGTTCGCGCATCACGCAAAAACTACCAGGCCGATTTTGATAAAATTTTGTATGGTAGTTCCTTGCCCGGGTTAACTTATATAATACTTTTAATCCCGGAAAATTCAAGAGTTCTCTCGGAAAAATTTATAACCTCCAAGCAGACGAAGTCGCGGGCACAGCTAGTTTGTAAATAATTTGTTAAGGTTATTTGAGCGACAAAAAACTTTTTGTTTTAGTACACGTTCCTCGGTTATAAATTTGTGCTACTTGTGACGTAAGTCGTAATTACCGTATCAAATGATTAATGAATTTTCTTTGTATATGCTAAGTCGAGAGTACACGTTGATGTTTTGTACAGTCTAATTAAAATGCAAATTGGCAGAATTTTAATCAACAACCAACAGGGAAAGCTGAAATCAAATATTGCTTTCCTCCGAATTCCGTTTGGAGTAATATCGTCTGGGATTTGTAATTATTTCGTGAAACCAACACAGATTCAATTCTAATATTTGTATAATGCGTGCCACTAAAGATGAGACTTGAAACACTACGTAAAATATTATAAAAGACAAAGTTAGAAGTGTACGAAATAGTTATCTATAATATATAATTATCCATATCCTTTGCTTCTTTTGACATGTATGTGTACACGTCGTGAACCATCTGCCTACTTTGACTTTTTAATGGTTTACGTGGTGTTTCAAGTTTCATCTAAAGTGGCTGTTAAATGTAGGGGATCGGACTGCTTGTCATTTGAGTTACTTTTTATGATCTGTCAAAAACGACATTTTGTTCTAAAAATGTTTGAAATATCTAGGCGTGACGTCATAGTTTAGCAGCGTCATTTATGTGCTCATTTTGTGATTTTGTTGAATTAAAAATCGAAGACTTGATGGAAAACAAAACGAGTAAGGTTTTCATTTCTGATGCTGCCGTCACCCCTATTCTAATGTTTGTAGTACTGTTGTTAAATGTAGGGGATCTGAGTTACTTTAAATGATCTGTCAGTAACAAAATTTTGTTCTAAAAATGTTTGAAACTTGTGGGTGACGTCATAGATTTTTAGCGTCATTGACGAACTTATTTTGTGAATTTGATCAATTAAAAATTGAAGACGATGGAAAAAAAACAAGTAAGGTTAAATGAAACTTCTAGAGGAGAGCACTTTAGGAAATCATATTGCAGTATTTATTTCTGATGCACTCTGATCCCCCATTGCTTTAAAAGTAACTGGGATTTCCACTTATCACAATGAAAAACATTCCCCTTTTCCCCTATGAACCCATACAAAAAAGAATTTCATAATTGAAAACGCTAAACACGTTAAAAAACCGGTAAAATGCGAATCAGAACCGCGCACAAAGGGTTTCGTACCAACATACTAGATGGCGCTAGTTTCTTCACGTTTAAAAAAAACACGTTTTTTGTATGGAGACTTTAACTTTTTCAAATTTGTAGTATTTGTTGTTATAGCGGCAACAGAAATACGTCATCTGTGAAAATTTCAACTGTCTAATAACACGGTTCATGAAATACAGCCTGGTGTCAGACGGACAGACAGACAGACGGACAGCGAAGTCTTAGTAATAGGGTCCCGTTTTTACCCTTTGGGTACGGAACCCTAAAAACTAGGTCCGTCAAATACATACGAAAATAAATTGTACAGTCACGCTGTGCAAACTTTCTCACTGCTCTGTCTGTTGTGCGCTAAATTAAACACATATTGATATAATATGACCATACACTTACATAATAGCAAAGAATACACAAAAGTATATCAGATTTGATAAAAAAAAATTCGGTTTGTATGGGTGGCACCTTACGCGGATTATTTCTGAAATAGTTAACTACCAAGTGCAGTAGGTCTTACTTAGTTCTAATTCTCGAACTTTTAATTAAAATCGTTTCAGCCATTTCTGGGAAAATGTAACAAAAAACCACGATTTGTATGGGAGGTACCTTATTCCCATTTTTCTGGGAATAAAAAACTTCAGCGTGCTATATATTATGTCATGTAAAGTTATAGTAACATAGGTACCGAGTTTTATCAAAATCTTTAGAGCCATTTTTGAGTTAAAAATTATTAGTGATTTTTAAATACAGTGGCAACCCTAAAAATCAAGATAGGAAAAAAGTTAAAAAATGGCTGGAGATACAAAAATAATATTGCCCCAACCCTAATTTTACCAAAACCCGTCCAGTAGTTTGAAAAATAGAGCTCCGGATGGACATAGAGACACAAAGTTTTTTTTAAACTGTCTTAGTGTTAAACAAACGATTCCCATCAAAATCTCAACTTGATTTTTTTTGCCATCACGCTACATACTACTCGTAACTTCTTCCACACCGCGGACACTGCATACAAACGAGCGAGAAATGATATACATATAAACAACTGATGTATCTATAGGCATGAATGCAGGTAGGGTTGAATCACACCGGCGACATTGATCAGGAAATGTTTGTAAGATGTAAATATCTATGATTATGCATGTAACAATCAATAGTGGCTACTTGGTAGGTAACTTACATGAGTAAAATTGTTCTTCAAACATAGCTAAATAGGTACACATGCAACTAACTCGCATCGCGGGTAGTAATCCCCGCACGCTTAGTTCGTATTTACAAAAAAAACACGTAAGCTTTGGACGTGACCTGGAGATCATTGACCTCGAGGTACCGACCGACCATTGATAATAATAATTATCAAGGATAATGTGATAAAGATCAACTTTGAAGACGTCATCAAATCACGTAACCTTTGACGTGAACCTGGAGAGCATTGACCTCGAGTTACTGACCGTAGAATAAACCGAGTCTTACAAAGTTGTCCCCGCCGGGAATCGAACCCGCGACCTCCTGGCATGAAGCGAATGGACTACCCATTACACGGAGGCAGTTAAAAATCAATGGTTTGTCCATTCGCTTCACACCAGGAGATCGGGGGTTCAATTATCGGCGAGGACAATTTTGTAAGACTCGGTTTGGTTGGTGGTGGGGCATTTCTGTAGCCCGCCTAGCTAGCTAACACCATCTTATCCAAATCTTGCCGCCAAACATCTGTGTTAACAGCATTATGTGTTCTGACTTGAAGATAAGATAGCCGAATCCTCATTGGGGAATCTTGGTTAGCCCGCTTCCATCTTCGGCATCATCGTCACTTACCAACAGGTGTGATAATTTCAAGGACTTATCAACTGTGGATTAAAAAAAAGAAGAGGTAATAAACTTAAAAAAAATCTTATACGATGGTACGGAATTCTACGTGTGCATGTCAGACTCGCACTTGGCCGGTTTTATTTCTACATTAGCAAATCATCATATGATTTGTAATTTAATTCTTAAAAAATATTTAAGACGATTCACAAAAAAAAACAAGGTTTTCTCCAGATACTAAGTGTGACAAAATACGAAATAATGAACTGGCTTTTTGTAAAATCTTTGTTTTATTGCCTTTATCACTATGTAAACTAAAACAGCAGTAATATGATCATTTTACCAAATTTGGATTTAACACTTCCCAAACGATCACACCGGTCGGGGTGCGGTAACTTTTCGTGTCCTTTTCGTTCGATAATCAAACTGTAACTAATCTGCGTGGCGGGAACCTAGAGAGCGGCAGGGAGTGTCCATACTGTACTATAGTACCAATATATTTATAAATACTTTGCCTCTGCACTCCTTCTTCACTCGAAAGTAAAAATGTTCAAGATCTTCGTTTGTAGTGCCATTTGTCAAAATTTGTTTATAACGAAATATTACTTTTAAATTTCTTGATATCTTCTATGAGTTAGGACTCACTTATATATTTCATGAGTTTCACAGAATATTGCTTTAAAATTATGTACTCGTATATTGCTCACAGGCGTCGGTGGCGTAACGGGAAGGGCCGCCGCCTCCTGTCCGGGAGGTACCAATGTGATTTCGAATTTATATTTCATATGTACGTTTATCCGACGCTCTTACGGTAAAGGAAAACATTGTGAGAAAACGTGCACACGCCTGCGAAGAAACTCGAAGGTTGTGTGTGAAGTCGACCAACCCGGACTGGGCCCGCGTGGTCGACTAAGGCCCGATCACCCTTACTCAGGGTAGGCTCGAGCCCCTCGGTGGGGACTGATATGATATGATGATATTGCTCACAAAGATAATCGTAACCCCCACGTCACGGTGCGCACTACTATGAACGTTATTTCAGTGTCATTTCAATCAAAATTTTTACTGACGCGAATGAAGCGTCTAATTTAAGGTAGGTAAAGCCTTAAACAAAACTTCGTCAAAGAAACACAAGCTACAAATTGTTAGCATGAAAAACAAGAAGCATACGTGGCCAACATATTTTCATACAGAAACCTTTTTCTTCTGGCGAACAGTTTGCAAGTCCGCCGGAGTTCGGGGCTGGATGCATTTTGCTATGCATCATTAGCCTCAGTATCTTGCTGCTGGTTGCATTTTTGCGTCCGCATGTTGGCGGCGCCATTTTCCCTCGAGTGGAAAACTTCGCTACTCAGCTCGGCAGTAATTCAGCTGCACCTAAGTTGCAGCATCATACTTACTTGCCGAAAATGTTCTACTTACAAAAAAGCAAAGTCATTTGGAACAGCATCAGCTAGCGGTCGGGTCTCGATAGTCGAACTAAACTGAAACAAAACGGTAAAATGCGAGTCGGGAACGCGCACCGAGGGTTCTGTCAAAGTATAAATATATTAGTATTAACATACAGTATGGACACCCCCTGCCGCTCTCTAGGTTGCGACCTCACCCCCTCGTCACCCAGATTGATAGAGATTGGTAGACGAACGTATAGGATTTCGCCGCCATTTTGTTTGTTCCGTCATTCCTTTTTAGAAATGTCATTTCTGGCCCATTGTATGAAGTGTCCAGGGTGTGGTTCTGTACCACCAGACAATACAGGGTGTAACAAAATTGGTGGAGCTCCCGTTAACTGGGGTTTATATTCATCATACTGAACAACTTTTGTTCTATGACTTTGAAGAAATCGCAATAAAAATACACTCTTCATACAAATCGTAGGTGATCGACCAATTTTATACATTTTGTGGATACATTTTTTTTTGAGAATTGACTAGGGTTCCATGGGAAAAGTTGTAAAGTTAACGGTTCCTAAACCAATTTGGTTACACCCTGTATACATATTTGTGTTGGCATTTACAAAAAAAAACGGTAAAGTGCGATTCAGAACCGCGCACTAAGGGTTCCGTGCCATTATACTAGATGGCGCTAGGTTCTTTACGCAAAAAAAACACGTTTTTTTATGGAGACTCACTTTTTTTTAAATTTTAGTATTTGTTGTTATAGCGGCTACAGAAATTGTGAAAATAGTGAACATTTTAACTGTCTAGTTATCACGTTTCATGAAATACAGCCTGGCCACATATGGACAGACAGACGCACGGACAGCGAAGTCTTAGTAATAGGGTCCCGTTTTTACCTTTTGGGTACAGAACCCTTAAAATAAGTCGGATTGAATACAAAAACTAAGGTAACTTTATATTTAAAAAAATTATACAATATACATTCATAATCGTTACGTTCAATATTCGAACTGCAAGTGTAGGTTTGTGATAAAAGAAAAATATTTTTTTATGTAATATAACCAGAAATTAAAGATTTCGGATTCTTCCTTTACTTGTGCTGTAACAGTTGTGAGACCTTGCTTCTTGCCAAATTAAATGATTCTAGGTTAATGGTCAATGTCGAAATATGTGGCAGCAAGGACAGGCGTTAAGGCTATTGGTCTATATGAGCTAGCCTCAAAGGGGGGGCTTATTAGGTTTAAGAATTGGAATAAGGATTTGGGACTTCCATGCAGGGGGATGTTGCCTGAAATCATAATGGAATAAATAGCTGTAGCTTTTTATTGCGTAGACTTAGAAGCTTTATTTTTAGGACTGTAGACCTAGTATTCGTACCTAAACGTATAGTATATATATTAGTACTAACATACAGTATGGACACTCCCTGCCACTCTCTAGACTGCGACCTCACTCCCTCGTTACCCAGATTGTTATAGATTGGTTACAGTTTGGTTGTCGAACGTATAGGATTTCGCCGCCATTTTGTTTGATCCGTCATTCCTTTTTTGAAATGTCATTTATGAAGTTTCCAGGGTGTGGTGTTACTTCACACGTTTCTGAGAAAAAAGGTCTTGATAAAAAGACAGACAGAGAGACGGAGAACAAAGTGATCCTATGAGGGTTCCTTTTTTCCTCTAGAGGTAGGCACGGAACCCAAAAAACCCCTTTTTTCAAAGTTTTCACATTTACCCTGCACGTCTGGGTTGTATTTTTAGTATTTTGTAAAGTGTAGTGAAGACTTGAGTTGGAGCTCTATAAACAATGCTAGCGAAAACTTTCATTAGCTGTTTGATTTTACTAGTTTCTTTCCAGTGGCACCGTATTCAATCCGACTTATTTTAACCGCCTCCGTGGCGTATTGGTTAGTCCATTCGCTTCACGCTAGGAGGTCGTGGGTTCGATTCCCGGCGGGGCCAACTTTGTAAGACTCGTTTTGGTTGGTGGTAGGGCATAGCCCGCCTTGGGTAATCTTAGTAAGCCCGCTTCTATCTTCGGCATCATTGTCACTTACCATCAGGTGATATGCTGCCAAGGGCTTATCAATTGTGGATTTAAAAAAACGGCGTATGTTTAAATGCCTACCAGAAATTCACTTATATTAACTTCCAATAAATTCGAAATGCCTGCCAAAACGGCTGATTACTCACTTAATTTTGTTTCATGAAGTATTGTAGAAATGGAGCTAATTTCTTTTTTATTGCGTACCACAAAAATATTTCAACGCCGTTAAAGTTAATTTCAGACCAAATATTTTAATACCAAATAAATCATCATCATCATATCAGCCACAAATCGTCCACTGCTGGACAAAGGCCTCCCCCAAGGATTTCCACGACGACCGGTCCTGCGCTGCCCGCATCCATCGGCTTCCCGCGACCTTCACCAGGTCATCGGTCCACCGCGTGGGAGGCCTGCCTACGCTACGTTTTCCGGTGCGCGGTCGCCACTCGAGAACTTTACTGCCCCATCGGCCATCTGTTCTACGAGCTATGTGCCCTGCCCACTGCCACTTCAGTTTAGCGATTCTGTGAGCTATGTCGGTTACTTTAGTTCTCCTGCGGATCTCCTCGTTTCTGATTCGATCACGCAGAGAAACTCCGAGCATAGCACGCTCCATTGCCCTTTGGGTGACCTTGAGCCTTCTTATGAGGCCCATAGTAAGCGACCATGTCTCAGTTCCGTAAGTCATCACTGGCAACACACACTGGTCAAAGACCTTAGTCTTGAGACACTGCGGTATTTGGGACGTGAAGATATTGCGAAGCTTCCCGAACGCTGCCTAGCCGAGTTGGATTCGTCGATTGATCTCTTTCTTGAAGTTGGACCTACCTAACTGGACTGTTTGTCCCAGGTATACATATTCGTCAACAACTTCCAGTGTAGAGTCTCCAACCTTTAGAGGAGTGGGTGCGACACGGACATTTAACATTATTTTCGTCTTGTCCATGTTCATTTTAAGACCCACTTGTTGAGAGACCTTACTGAGGCCATCGAGCATTGTGCTTAGGTCTTCCATAGTCTCAGCCATGACCACGATATCATCAGCGAATCGGAGGTGGGATATGTACTCGCCGTTGATATTGATGCCGAGTCCACCCCAGTCCAGAAGCTTAAAAACATCTTCCAGGGCGGCGGTGAACAGTTTCGGAGATATAACGTCTCCCTGTCTCACCCCTCGCTGCAACTGGATAGGTTTCGAGTTCTGGTCCTGGAGGCGAACCGACATGGTGGCGTTTTCATACAGACACTTCAACACCTCGATGTATCGATGGTCAATTTGGCACCGCTGGAGAGACTGTAGCACAGCCCAGGTTTCGACTGAATCAAAGGCCTTCTCATAGTCCACAAACGCCAAGCATAGTGGCTGATTGTACTCTTCGGTCTTCTGTATAATCTGCCGCAGCGTATGTATGTGGTCTATGGTACTAAAGCCTTTTCGGAAACCGGCTTGTTCGGGAGGCTGGAAGTCGTCAAACCTGCGTAAATAAATATATTAATACCAAATTTAATAATGCTTTCTTCTTAAGCGCAGCATTTTGCTACCCGGGGGAATGCGAGGCTCTTTGACTGTATAATCAATCAAACCTGACCGAACCTAACATCGCTCGCTTCGCTCGCTCATTTTAATAAAACAATATTTGGTTAGCATTTATCCATTTTGGCAAGCAAAAAGAATATATATACAAAACGTTTATTTTATTTGGTACTTAGTCTCAGGGTATTAAAACTTATTTTAGTGAGTATACTCAGCTGAAACACACAAATAGCACTTAATTCCTAACTTGAACCGCCCTTTAACCTCTCACTGTACCCTTGTCAAGAATGCAAACAATCCTAGCCGACAGCTTATGAAAGTGTCTATACGTAACGGATGATTTCATCTCTGTAATGATAATACAATATTGACGTTTATCTCTAGCCAAAGTACGAGTATATACCTATATATTAGTACTAACATACAGTAAGGACACTCCATGCCGCTCTATAGATAGCGACCTCACCCCCTCGTCGTCACCCAGATTGATACAGATTGGTGCTAGGTTTGGTTCTCGAACGTACAGGATTATCTATTTATTTATTTATATTTAAGGCAATCAACAGTGAACTCATTAAACATTAAGCTTATTGAGGAGAAAAACAGCAAGGCAAATAATAGATTACCCTAGATAAGCCAAACACTGTGCACAAAAAACAGACAGTTAGGTTAAGTAGCACATAAATTTTACGATAGTATACACATTTATTTTACAAAATAGCTCAGATACTCGTAGTGTGAACTAAAAAGTTTGTTGCTACGAGTTAATATAGGTTGTCATGTATGCATGAGGTAATTTACTTGTGTGCGTGTGTGTGTGGTGTGTGAGGGTGGTGTGTGTGTGTATGTGTGGGAGGGTGGTGTGTGTGTGTATGTTTGTGAGGGTGGTGTGTGTGTGTGTGTGTCTACAAGATAACATCCGCGTCTATCTATTTGTAAACCTTTCCACAAAACGGTTGAAGTCTTGTTTATGCCATTTGGACATTATGTAGGTCTTAATCTATCGAGTACAATACACACACACAAGGTTTGCCAGAAGTTGTAAAATTCCTCGTTACTTGTAGGTACTTATAATTTCTTTGATATTTTAACGAAATAAAGAGTTTACAGATAGCAGTCGTAACGTACTTTCGGGAAATTAGCTGTAGTACCCCGAACGCAGTTTTGATAATTTGTTAAAGTATAAAACAATTTTACAAAAAAAAGAGAAATTAAATAGGTATTTTTTTATTTAGAATTTATCATTAATTTTAATCATTTTCACTGCTGGATGAAGTAACCTCAGAATAGTCGCCTACATTAATAATTAAAGACTGAACTGAACTCAGGGCGGTCCCTTTATTGCTACCGTTACGCGAGTCGGCAGCGGCGAGCGGCATTTATCAAACGTTCAGCTAATTCAGCGAACGAACTATACGTAGTCGTGTCGATTACGGAAGTTAACTGACCAAAGGCACGGTCATTGCCTAAATAGTTTAAACTGTTAGTGTAATTTATCTCGTATATTTCCGTGCTCCACAAGGCATGTTCAGCCGTTCAGTGCTTCACAAGATGGCAGTCGTTAAGAGAATTGTGAAGCTGCGACTTTTCATACAAACGCTGTTAAAGATTTTCACCTCTTAAATGTTAACCGATTTGAACCAATTTTTGATAGGTTGTCTTATCTAAGTCTTGCCGCCAAACATCAATGTTAACAACATTGATGTGCTCCGGCTTGAAGATAAGATAGCCATTTCTCCAATGCGTTGGGGAATCTTGGTAAGCCCGCTTCTATCGGCATCATTGTCACTTACCATCAGGTGAGATGATGCCAAGGGTTTACCAACTGTAAATAAAAAGAAAGGTTGTCGGTAAGAACAAAAGCTAGGCTTATACATTTTTGTTTTTTCGATAAAATTAATAAGTCTATTTTTAATGTCGTTTACGTGTTTTCTTTCATACAAAAGAAATTTCGGCCATTTTTTGTTTATTTATATTTAGTAATTTAAAAAACCAAACGTATAAGTCTAGCTTTTGTTCTGACTGACAACCTTTCAAAAAATGATTCAAATCGGGCAACATTTAAGAGGTGAAAACTGTTAACGGCGTTTGTATTACAATCCTCTTAAGCGGTGTCAAAGGCCTTAACGGCTTGAAAACTTCTCGCAGTAGAGTGTGCCACTAGCCCTACATCCTCCACATTCTGTAATTGGCTCCTATGTGTGGAATATGACCTTACTTTTCCAACTTAGGCAAAAAACTCGTGCTCCAGCACCCGCAGTGGCAACGTTACGAGTTTTTAACGAAAGAGTTTACAAAAAATAAGTCCTTAAATGAATTGAACATACGGAGAAAGTACTTTCTCGTAGAAGTAATTGAAATTTTTCTTTTCGTTAGGACTCACTGTTTTTAGAGTTTTCCTAGACATACGAGTAGGTACAATTTTTGGAATATATAGACGCATAATGAAAAAAAATGCGTCAAATTTTTTTTTCTTTATGATTTCATGATGAAAAAATATTATTTTCAATACAGTAGTAAATGGAGCACTTAATATGCCTTTATATTTACTGTGCGCAAAATTGATTTTACCGCACACGTGCTTGTTACTTTGCCATATTTATTTTTAATTTCTAGCTCTGAGGAACAAAAAATTACTAGTAAATAACAAATATAATATAATAACCAAAGACACAGAATCTTCTTTCAGACTTTTGATAGGAAAAGTTTAAAAGAGATAGGTTGATTATCCGAGAGGTTACATAACGCTAGTTGGTTAGATTCTCTTTGGGTAATATCTTTGTGAAGAAAGAAGAATAAATACCACGGTTACCTGTGTCAGAAGTCGGGAAGCCGCTGGCTGCGGGCAGCGCAAAATCGGTTGTCGTGGAAATCCTTAAGGGACGTCCACTGCTGGCCATAGAAGACCATCACCAGCATTGACTTCTGGCCGAAGGACGTCGTGTTTCGGCGTTTCCGAGGCACCATGCCAGTCCACGCGTCACCTAAAATTACTAACATAGGTTAAGGTGGATACTTACATGCCTAATAGTGTATTTTATTTATAGTATTTATGTCATGTTATTTTTATAAGTTTTTATATATCTATGGGCCTGTACTTAATTACTAAGTTGCCTGAAAATAAATAAATAATAAATAAATAAATAGGCCTCCTATGGCCAGCAATGGACTTCCTTCGGCTGATATGATGACCTGTGTCAGAAGAGATAGATTGATGATGCATGAAACGCAATATTATAGGTCACACCAAGGAATAGATCATCTTTTCCAAGGAGGTTGTAATGCTCCCAAGTCTTATTGTAATCTATTTATATTAAAAAAAAACTTACTTATGCGTATGTGTGCCTAGTTAAAATAAGGCGCAATTTTTGTAAACCGAATCGAGTTGTTTTAGTACGAATTCAATTAAACCAGATATGGCCATTAAAAGTCCAAAATTTTATTATCTTTGTTTTTTTTCCAAATCAATTTTATTTATTTATTTATTCAGTCACAATGTAATTTAAAGTATAAACCAAAACACTTACACATAAAATTTACTTATTGATGATAAATAATAAGACGTCAAGTTTAAAATAGAACACCACAAATAATAGACAACAGAAAACAACATTATACATAATCATTTAAGAATAGCTTAGCTGCGGTAAATAATTGAGCCCATAGATCTGCGAACATGTCAATATCCTCGCGCCGAATCCTCAGGGTAAAAAATGTCACATCTATGACAGGACAGAATGTCCTGGCGAAGAATGACTAGGAGAGCCGACTCCAAATGATGGGGTCAAGGCTAGGCGGAGTAGTAGTATTTTATTTCCAAGTCTAATGTCACATTTGCGACGACCCAGGACAGAATGTCCTGGCGAAGAAGGACTAGGAGAGCCGACTCCAAAAGATAGGGTCAAAGCTAGGCGGAGTAGTAGTATTTTATTTCCAAGTCTAATGTCACATTTGCGACGACCCAGGACAGAATGTTCTGGCGAAGAATGACTAGGAGAGCCGACTCCAAATGATGGGTTCAAGGCTAGGCGGAGTAGTAATATTTTATTTCCAAGTCTAATGTTACATTTGCGACGACCCATAACAGAATGTCCTGGCGAAGAATGACTAGGAGAGCCGACTCCAAATGCTGTGGTCAAGGCTAGGCGGACTAGTAGTATTTTTTCCAAGTCCGAAGAACGATCACAAATCACATGCAATTATAATTAGTAATTTCAGGGATTACTAGGTTAAATAATATTTTCCACCAAAAAGGGAGAGGTTCTTAATTCGACTGTATTTTTTTTTATTATGTTTGTAACGCGATATCATCGCAGATTGTGAACCGATTTTCATGATTATTTTTTAATCGATAGGGTACACTCTTTAATTGGTTCCATATAAATTTTATCAAAATCTGTGCAGTACTTTATTAGAGAATTAACAAAAACCAAAAATAATCATGAAAAATGTACTAAGTTGTTGCGATGGTAGTCGGTTTTTAACGTTTTTAATTATTGTGAAACCTCTCGTGTAAGGTATAGTTAAATTGGTCTTTTAAATATAGTTTTTTTTTCTGACAGAACATTTTTCAAGGAATGACTCTCCGGAACCCTAACCTACAGGGTCCAACAGGCACTTAGCCAATCTATTTCTGTAACACTTTTAGTTTCTTTAAGTGATATAGTACATATTTGTAAAGATATCAAAGTCGGTTTTTCGGACGATCACCCTTCGTCGCTCGAAGGAAAAAAATGTACTTACGTTTCCTAATACAAGGCGTAACAAAATTGGTGTAGGTCCCGTTAACTGGGGCTTCTACTCGTCATACTGAACAACTTTTGTTGTACGACTTGGCTGAAAACGTTAAAAAGTTATATTACTTTTCATACAGATCGATCAGCTGATCGACCGATTTTGTGCATTTTAGTATGGGAGGTGCAATTTTTTTTTAAGAATTGACTATGAGTTCCTTGGAGAAAGTTATTCAGTATGACGAGTAGAACCCCCAGTTAACGGGACCTACACCAATTTTGTTACAGCCTGTATAGACGATAAGTTGTCGAAAAAAAGGTGTCTCACTGACAAAGCGGGAAACCCTTTGTGCATTTTAGTATGGGAGGTGCAATTTTTTTTTTGAGAATTGACTATGAGTTCCTCGGAGAAAGTTATTCAGTATGACGAGTAGAATCCCCAGTTAACGGGACCTACACCAATTTTGTTACAGCCTGTATAGACGATAAGTTGTCGAAAAAAAGGTGTCTCACTGACAAAGCGGAAAGCCCTTCCGTGAAATACACACGGAAACAGCGCATGAGTGAGGCATCGTGGAAACTTTACATACAAAGTGTTTTCCGAGCCACCCGCCGGCCGCCGGTAACAATATTTGCGCCATACTAAGGACACACAAGCAAACTGATCATAAGTTAGGTTGAATACAATTTAGCTTTGTGGAATTTTGAACATGTCGTATACATTTTGGGCTAACAATCCGCAACAAAAATATTATCATGTTTGTAGCGCGGTGCGCATTTATTCATTCTTCTTTCATCCGATCTTCTTTTCATTCCATCTATTTCTTCTTCACGCAATCTGACAATTTCAATTAAAAAAAAAACTCGATCATCAGCTCTCATTACAATAAATTTAATAAATTCATACTTTAATATCTTTTAAAAGATCCGTTACGGGTAAGATTAATTTACGTTTTTATGCGTTTGTGATTTATATTTAAAAGCAGTATTCCCGGCGAACTCCTTACCACCTTACACTACACTACACTACACTACCCTACCCTACTCTACACTACAATTCCCTACCCTACCCTACACTACACTACACTAAACTACACTACCCTACACCCTACCCTATCCTACCTTACATAAGAACCTTCTCCTGACAATAGCGAACTCGACAAAAAAAGAATTAGCGAAATCGGTTCAGCCGTTTACGCGTGATGCCGTGACCAAGGGAAATAGGGATTCATTTTTATATGCACTCGAGAGCGATGAATCCGGGTCACTTAAAGAATCCTAAAAATCTCGGAAACTAAGAAGGCTAGCTTAATGAAATAAATTGTGTTTAATAGACAATTTAATACTCCTTAAATGAAGTCATTAAAACTTCTTAGTTATTGGAAAGTTATGTCATAAAAAAATCAAATTTGAAAAAGGGAGACTTACGAAGATGGAACTACGAAATTACTACATTTGTTTTTGCTTTTGTTTCTAATCTGTCATTTAAGTGGGTACATAAACCATGTTGATAGTGTTCAATATTTATTATTCAAGTAGTAATCATGTCGTTTACACCTGAAGAATGCACCAGAATACTCACAATGCTGGAAAACGGCCGGGGTCAGCGCGATACAGCCACGACTGTCGGTGTGTCGCTCTCAACAGTACAAAGAGTTCTCCAACGTTACGAGGAAACTGGCTCTAACCTACGCAAACCAGGAACAGGCAGAACCAGGTGTACCACAGCACGAGAAGATCGATACTTGGTGAACAAATGTTTCGTAATCGCTTTCTCAGAGGAACTGAACTTACAAATCAGTTTCGACGCCTCGGAGGAAGTAACCCAAGCGCATGGACAGTAAGGCGACGACTTGCTGAAGCTAACTTGAAACCACTTAGACCTGCAAACGGCCCTAAACTGGAGCGTGGGCATCGTATTTCAAGACTAAGATATGCCCAGAACCACTTAAATTGGAGTATTGGAGATTATTCGAAAGTTATGTTCTCCGACGAATCAAAATTTATGCTCTACAAGCACGATGGAAGACAGAGTGTATAGAAGACCAGGGGAAAGATTCAAGCAAGCATGCATCGAAGAAAAAGTAGCTTACGGTGGTGGGTCTGTACATGTGTGGGCCGGAATTTCTTCTGAGAGTCGCACAGAACTGGTGTTCATAGAAAACGGCTCTTTAACTAGCGAAAGATATCTGGAAGAAATCCTCAATGAACACGTTGGTCCATTTATGGTCAATTTGGGTGAGGATGCTATTTTTATGCATGACAATGCCCGGCCTCATACGGGTTGGATTGTGAATGACTACCTTCAAGAGATGAACATTACTCGTATGGAGTGGCCAGCACGCAGCCCGGATATCAACCCGATCGAGCATGCTTGGGACGAGCTAGGGAGATGCGTAAAACAAAGAAGCCCTCCCCCAATCACGCTTCGTGAGCTCAAAATTGCTCTCACAGAGGAATGGGAGAATATTCCCCAAAATCGTATAAGGAACTTGGTGTACAGCATGCCAAACCGCGTAAACACAGTGATGGAAGCACGAGGAGGCAATACGAAGTATTAAAATTCAAGTAAATCGTAATTTTGTTCAAAAATGTCATGTTTCCTATTTTTGTTTTAAGGCGAGATCAGCAGTTTTTTTTATTTATGTAATTTTTTTGTAAATAAAATTTAGTGACTCGTAAATTTTATTACTTTCATTTAAGGGGTATTAAAGTGTCTATTAAACACAATTTATTTTATGAAGCTAGCCTTCTTAGTGCCCGAGATTTTTAGGATTCTTTAAGTGACCCGGATTCATCGCTCTCGAGTGTATATATAGATTTCAGTGTTCTAACGTTTTTCTAATTTGTATGTTATTTTCAGGTCTTTTACTATACTTTTACTGCTAATAAAATTGTCCGAGTACACACGGCATTTTAAAAGAACCCACTCCCTACCTACCTACCTACCTACCTACCTACCTGACAGTATTAAAACTTTAAATCTCCAGTAGATTTAAAGTTTTTATACTATTTTACATATTTATACAGCTTTTGCATTAATTATCAACTTGTGTAGTCACATAATGACATGTCACAGAAACTATATTAGTAAAATTAAAAAGACAAAAGTTATAGAAGTTTTAATTTTTCTACCTCTGTTGTGAAGACAGTATTTTGCTGATTTCCAAAAATGATCGTTTTTGAATTCGGTCATTTTATTTCTAAGGGTGCGTTTTGTTATTCACATTTTATTGTTTACACACATCATTTCATATTTGTCAGCTCACCGTAATAATGGCTTATCAAGAACTATTTGATTTCATGAAAGCTTATTTTTTAAATCACAAAGATGTGAATTTAGATCTGCGGTGGTATGGAGAGAGATATCGGGACCGACAAGTAGCAACTCAATTTGTTTTGAAGAGAATGGTTTATAATTTAAAAAATACTGGTAGGTACAAAAGGCAACAGCAACGTCCTCAAACGTTTTAAATGTTGTGTCCAGCCAGCATTACAAACCCGTGCAAAATGCAATTTTCTTATCTAAATAGTTATTCGTCAAATTAATAAATAAATGACGTCAACGTTAATTAATAATTACTAACATAAGTAATCTGATGAACCATTGAGTAAAAGTGCTTTATCTTATCCCATTGAATTTTCAAGTTTAGATGGTTTTCCTTTCATTTAATTTACCACGTTTGTTAGAGAGATTTAATCCTTATGATTGATCCTATCAATCGATGCCGTAAAAGTACAGGGTATTATTTTTTCGGATTTTACCCGGTTCGATTCCCGGGTGTGGCAAGCGAATTTTCGAAAATCTGTGAATGCAGTTCTGTTTCCCCTCCTTGAATGAATGAAGTGAATGCAGTGCTTTCCCTCCAGGTGGCGTTCAAAAATTTCATCCTGTATATACGGTCGAATTGAGAAACCTCTTCCTTTTTGAAGTCGGTTAAAAACATACATTATACATTTTGTTACAACTCTGAACTTGTCGCACACATGACTGTTAGAAGGTTAAACTGAGAAAATGTAAAGCTCCATAATAGTAGCGTTCGCGTCCTCCGAGTCACGGGGCACGGCGCACGGGAAACATCTTATTAAAGTTTCGCAGGAAGAGTTTAACCCGCGATCGCCTGCCGAGGAATTCTGTTCAATAACTGTTTTAAATTGCTCCCGATGAAAACTGGGGAAACTAATACTGCATAATCGAAACTTTATTAGATTTATGATGAGATTTTGTTAGAGAAAATTGAAAATCTTGGTATATAGTAGATTTTATTAAAGTAAGTGCAAGAGACTGGCCCGTTGGTCCAGTGGCAGAGCTCTTGCCTGCTGGGCAGAGGGTCGTTGGTTTGATACCCACTCAGGGCAAACACTCGTGTGACGAACAAGTTTGTTTGCTTTGTATCTTAGAGTAGACATATCATCACATCAGCTCATATATTCGTCCCCACTGAGGGGCTCGAGCCTACCCTGAATTAGGGCGATCGGGCCTTAGTCGAGCACGCGGGCCCAGTGCGGGTTGGTCAACTTCACACACAACCTTCGAGTTTCTTCGCAGATGTGTGCAGGTTTTCTTACGATGTTTTTTTTCACCGTAAGAGCGTCGGATAAACGTACATCATTATAACAGCCGAAGGACGTCCACTGCTGGACATAGGCCTCCCCCAAGGATTTCCACGACGACCGGTTCTGCGCTGCCCGCATCCAGCGGCTTCCCGCGACCTTCACCAGGTCATCGGTCCACCGAGTGGGAGGCCTACCTACACTACGTTTTCCGGTGCGTGGTCGCCAATCGAGAACTTTACTACCCCATCGGCCATCTGTTCAATGTGCAATTTGCCCCGCCCACTGCCACTTAAGTTTAGCAATTCTGAGAGCTATGTCGGTTACTTTGGTTCTCCTACGGATCTCCTCGTTTCAGATTCGATTACGCAGAGAAACTCCGAGCATAGCACGCTCCATTGCCCTTTGGGTGACCTTGAGCCTTCTTATGAGGCCCATAGTAAGCGACCATGTCTCAGTTCCATAAGTCATCACTGGCAACACACACTGGTCGTAGACCTTGGTCTTAAGACACTGCGGTATCTGGGACGTAATGATATTGCGAAGCTTCCCGAACGCTGCCCAGCCGAGTTGGATTCGAGGATTGATCGCTTTCTCGAAGTTGGACCTACCTAACTGGACTGTTTGTCCCAGGTATACATATTCGGTAACAACTTCGAGTGTAGAGCCTCCAACCTTCAGAGGAGTAACTAAGACACGGACGTTTGACATAATTTTCGTCATGTCCATGTTCATTCTAAGACCCACTTGTTGAGAGGCTCTACTGAGGCCATCGAGCATTGTGCCTAAGTCGTCCATAGTCTCAGCCATGGCCACGATATCGTCAGCGAATCGAAGGTGGGTGATGTTCTCGCCGTGTATATTGATGCCCAGTCCACCCCAGTCCAAAAGCTTAAAAACATCTTCGAGGGCGGCGGTGAACAGTTTCGGAGATATAACGTCTCCCTGTCTCACCCCTCGCTGCAGCTGGATAGGTTCCGAGTTTTGATCCTGGAGGCGAACCGACATGGTGGCATTTTCATACAAACACCTCAGCTCTTCGATATATCGATAGTCAATTTGGCACCTCTGGAGAGACTGTAGCACAGCCCAAGTTTTGACTGAATCGAAGGCTTTCTGATAGTCCACGAACGCCAAGCATAGTGGCTGATTGTACTCTTCGGTCTTCTGTATAATCTGCCGCAGCGTATGTATGTGGTCTATGGTGCTAAGTCCTTTTCGGAAACCGGCTTGTTCGGGAGGCTGGAAGTCGTCAAACCTGCGTGCGAGGCGATTCGTAATGACTCTCGAAAACAGTTTGTAGACATGGCTCAGAAGTGAGATGGGTCTGTAGTTCTTCAGCAGGTTATTGTCGCCCTTTTTGAAGAAAAGCACGACCACACTTCTGTGCCATGCCTTAGGCGTTTGTCCCTCAATTATAACGGAATGAAATAATTTCTGAAGAGCTTTAAGTAACGGTGTTCCACCTGCTTTCAGAAGAAACGTACATAAAAGATCGAAATTCGAAAACACATTAGTACGTGGCAAGGCTCGAACCACGACTTTCTGGATATGAGGTAGTGGCCCTTGACGTTGCGCCGTCGACTTTTGACATATATTAGTATGTATATCAATCTCCGGTTACCATAGTATAACAAGGAATCCTAGTTTGCGGCTAGGTGACCGTGTGTAATTTGTCCCCATATATTTATATTTTCAACCGACTTCCAAAAAGGAGGAGGTTCTCAATTCGACTGTATTATGTGTTATTATTATTATTATTATCAGAACTTTTGACTGGGTGAACCGATTTTTATGATTCTTTTTTTATTTGAAAGCCGGTGCTTTCCGTGTGGTCCCATATAAATTTTATCAGAATCGGTGTAGTACTTTATTATAAAATTAACAAAAACCAAAAATAGTAATTTAAAATTGTACGAAGTTGTTGCGATGGAAGTCGGTTTTTAACGTGTTTAGCATTTTGTTTTTTAAAAAGTAAGTACGTTCTCAGTCCCTCAGTAATAGACTCCGCACACAGGTCGGCTGAGGCAAAGACAATCCATTTTGGTGGGGTTTACCGACAGGTCGGATCTACGGAGTAGTTGAAATGAAATGAAATATTTATTTGCTGAACCATGATGGTACATAAGATAAAAAATATTGAACATACATGATTCGCCATGACAATGGCATGCAAAAATTCTTTTAAAAATTGGGTACCTACTACAAAGAATACAATATGTGTCATATACATACTATAATATGTAACTAAGTACACTTAAGATCTTCTGTACCCTGTATATGACAGCAATAAATTATTGAGTATTGAGTATGTTTAAGGGTCAAAATAATTGTGACAGAAATAAGAAATTAATAATAACATGCAGTCTCAATGTCAAACTTAAATTATCAATCTATGTCAAACTTTCCAATATAAAAATAAGTCATTATTAGGTATGTTATTAAATTAAATTAATTAATTATCCAACAATTTCCTAATTGAGTAAAAACATCTGTCAATAAGCCAAGTTTTCAGCCTTTTTGTAAAAATATTCATGCCTCACAGACAACGGCCCATCTGAAAATGCACTTCGATATATCGATAGTCAATTTGGCACCTCTGGAGAGACTGTAGCACAGCCCAAGTTTTGAGCGAATCGAAGGCTTTCTCATAGTCCACGAACGCCAAGTACGAGTATGTTATGTCTACGGTCGTATGTTCAATGTGCCCTTTTTTTTATTTATTTATTTATTCAGTCACAATGCAATGCTTTTAACTGCCTTCGTGGCGTAATGGTTAGTCCATTCGCTTCACACCAGCCGGTCGCCGGGACAACTTTGTAAGACTCGGTTTGGTTGGTGGTAGGGCATTTTCATAGCTCGCCTAGCTACCACTAACTAATCTAAGTATTGCTGCCAAACATCAGTGTTAACAGCATTGATGTGTTACGGCTTCAAGATAAGATAGCCAGATCTCCTTTGCGTTGGGGAATCTTGGTAAGCCCGCTTCCATCTTCGGCATCATCGTCACTTACCATCAGGTGAGATGATGCCAAGGGCTTACCAATTATAGATAAAAAAAAAAGAAATAAAAGCCCTACCTGCACTTGGGAGGAGCTGATGGACGCCACCGATACCGCCGTTAAGGTAGTCACATACTGGGCAGGAGAGTATGACTTGTCGTTAAGGTAGCCACATACTGGGCAGGAGAGATATGACTTGTCGTTAAGGTAGCCACATACTGGGCAGGAGAGATACGAATAGTCATTAAGGTAGCCACATACTGGGCAGGAGAGGTATGACTTGTCGTTAAGGTAGCCACATACTGGGCAGGAGAGATATGACTAGTCGTTAAGGTAGCCACATACTGGGCAGGAAAGATATGACTAGTCGTTAAGGTAGCCACATACAGGGCAGGAGAGATATGACCTGTCGTTAAGGTAGTCACATACTGGGCAGGAGAGATATGACTTGTCGTTAAGGTAGCCACATACTGGGCAGGAGAGATATGACCTGTCGTTAAGGTAGCCACAATCTGGGCAGGAGAGATATGACTTGTCGTTGACACGACAGAAGAAGATTAAGTCTGACATAAGTAGATTGTAACTTTTTTGTCAATAAAGTTATTTGCATGTTAACAAATTTAAATCTCAAATATTTTCAAGAGATCGTTTCGTAGATATGACTAGTCGTTAAGGTAGCCACATACTGGGCAGGAGAGATATGACCTGTCGTTAAGGTAGTCACATACTGGGCAGGAGAGATATGACTTGTCGTTAAGGTAGCCACATACTGGGCAGGAGAGATATGACCTGTCGTTAAGGTAGTCACATACTGGGCAGGAGAGATATGACTTGTCGTTAAGGTAGCCACATACTGAGCAGGAGAGATATGACCTGTCGTTAAGGTAGCCACAATCTGGGCAGGAGAGATATGACTTGTCGTTGACACGACAGAAGAAGATTAAGTCTGAAATAAGTAGAATGTAACTTTTTGTCAATAACGTTATTTGCATGTTAACAAATTTAAATGTATTTTCAAAAGATCGTTTCGTAACATGAAACAGATTAACGCCCAATTAAATTAGCGTATAATTATCGCACTTCTTTTCCGGCGATTAAAAATTTTCTATTTTCAGAAAACAAGCTCGTAATGTTTGTATAATAGAGGATATTTTTATTGAGGGGATATTTTAGTTACAAGTTAAGACATCAGGTGTAAAACTAAATTAACACACATATTATCACGCATGGACTAACTTAAATGGCGGTGGACTGGTCATATGCTCCGCTGCAAGAAGGAAAAGTGGAGTAAACTGGTGACACTATGAGCCGAGGTCGAAATCAATAAGATGGGAGGACGAGCTGAAAATGACCTTAGGACCACTTTGAATGAGAGTAGCGGCAGACAGAAAACAATGGAGATAGTTGGAGGAGGCCTTTGCCGTAAGGCAAACCGAATTAAGAGATATTTTATAACTAGCTTTTTCCCGCGGCTTCGCCCTCGTGGAGATCGTTTTTTTGCGTTGCCTTTAAGGGTGATTAGTAAATTATGTCATTGCTTACCGACTCAACCATCTTTGTGCAAAAAATGACAAAAATTCATTGTTCTGTTGCGATGTAAAAATAATTAACCAAAAAAAGAGTATTTTTTTAGTTCTCTCAGGAACTGCATCAGATTTTGCTATTTTCCCGGGATAAAAAGTAGCCTATGTCCTTCCCCGTGATACAGGCTACCTACATGCAAAATTTTGTCAAGATTGGTTAAGGTGTAGAAGTGTGAAAAGGTAACAAACAAACAAACGTATTTTCACATTTATAATATAAGTAAATATATAAGTGCAGTTTTAGTCTTTAAAATGTTAAAATTTCTCATTTAAATTACTTTTATATAATTTTATTTTTTATCTTAAAACTCCATTTAAGACACAAATGTAAAAATTGCAAATATTTTGGAAATAAAGGCTTTATTATTATTATACATATCAGATAATAAAAGCAGTAACGTATAAGGCGCATCATGTGAAATTCAAAAATTCCCATGTTACATTAGGGGATTACGCGAACCAGAGCAGAGGTATTAGAATACCTAAATTTATTCGACATTATTCACCACGGTGGTGGTTCCTTGAGATGGTCACAGATTTATGTCTTCGGAACTTTGCCTAAGTAACGTACGGTCTGGACGCCCGTCTTTCGCGTGAATAAATCAAATCAATCCCCGCCGTCTACTATTCTCTTCGGCATCTACAGCGTATACAGAGAAAACATTTTCAATTTAAAGGGATAATGTTTTTGTAAGATCTAACATGAGCACATAATAAGTATAGCTTAAATCGTCGGTGGCGTAGCGGGTAGGGCTGCTACCTCCTGTCCGGAAGGTCGTGGTTCGAATCCTGCCACGTACCAATGTGATTTCGGATTTCGATTTCATATGTACGTTTATCCGACACTCGCGCTCTTACGGTGAAGGAAAACATCGTGAGGAAACCTGCACACGCCTGCGAAAAATCTCGAAGGTTGTGTTGGAAGTCGACCAACCCACACTGGGCCCGCGTGGTCGACTAAGGCCGACCAAGGGTAGGCTCGAGCATCTCGGTGGGGACGTATACAAGCTGATATGATGAATATGAAGATAAAACATAAGCACATAATAAGTATAGCATAAATTGTCGGTGGCGTAACGGGTAGGGCCGCTACCTCTTGTCCGGGAGGTCGTGGTTCGAATCCTGCCACGTACCAATGTGTTTTCGGAATTCGATGTCATATGTACGTTTATCCGACGTTCTTGCGGTGAATGAAAACATCGTAAGGAAGCCTGCACAAGCCTGCGATGAAATTCGAAGGTTTTTTAGGAGTCTGATGATTCGTCAACCCATAAAAATGTGATTCTGCCACCAGAGTCTGAAATAGACTCTTCGCCGGATGATAATATTCCCTTAGCTAGCTAAGTTTCAAAGGAAAACATAGAAGAGATTTGTACACATGCCGTTAAAAAACATTTTCCTAATGAACTTCAATTCTTTTTAACTTAAAAAGAAATTTTAAATTATCTAGGTTCTGAAATTTATCAGTTTTGTAATAAATTAAGTTTTTGTGCCATTAGTAAGAAGGTTATTTAATTTTGCTGAATTTTCTCGAATTTCTTAATTTTTGTTTTAAAATACTATTTTACCATGAATAGCTATTAACTCTAGGGGTAATTAAAAAAATCATACGTCTGTTAGACGTACGTCAGATTTACTGCAAGTAAGTACACGACAGTGGTTAAGGGTCAATCATCATCATATCAGCCGAAGGACGTCCACTGCTGGACATAGGCCTCACCCAACGATTTCCACGACGACCGGTTATGCGCTGCCCGCATCCAGTAGCTTCCCGCGACCTTCACTTCGCGCTCTTATAATTATAATATGATCCACACAAATGAGAATTCGCTAAAGCTCCTGGCGCAAGATAATAAAACAGAAAGTAAGTCTTGCCGCCAAACATCATTGTTAACAGCATTGATGTGTTCCGGCTTGAAGATAAGTTAGCCATAGCAAGTTCCCAATGGCGTTTGGGGAATCTTGGTACGCCCACTCACCATCAGGTGAGATGATGCCAAGGATTAACATTGTAAATAAAACAAGTGGTAGGTGATTTAATTACAAGTAGTTAAGTTACATTAAGAGGAGAGCTGGTAATGTTAATAAAGTATTTTTATTAGTCAACAAGGGTGTTAATGTAAATAAAATATTATTAGTCAAAAAGCATGTTAATGTAAAAAACTATTATTAGTCAACCAGCATGTTAATGTAAATAAACTATTATTATTCAATAAGCGTGTCAATGTAAATAAACTATTATGAGTCAACAAGCATTAATTATACTATTATTATTCAATAAGCGTGTCAATGTAAATAAACTATTATAGGTCAACAAGCATGTTAATGTAAATAAACTATAATTAATCTTCAAGCGTGTTAATGTAAATAAACTATTATTAGTCAAGAAGTGTGATAATGTAAATAAACTGTTATTAGTCTATAAGCGTGTTAATATAAATAAACTTTTATTAGTCAACAAGCGTGTAAGTGCTAATAAACTATTATGAGTCCACAAGTATGTTAATATAAATAAATTATTATTGGTCAACAAGCGTGTTAATGTAAATAAACTATGATTGATTAGTCAACAAGCGTGGTAATAAACAGTATGACTGTGAGGCAGTATTTTACACAGAAGTAATAAGAACAATGAAAATTAGTCGCCAAAATCACCAAGTATCTTCGGCACCGCACTTCCTCCCCACCCAATTCCTCGCACCGAACTTAATTGAAATTAATCTCTCAGCGCACCCGAAATTATACGAGAAAAGTTTACTGAAGATTTAAAAATTCATCAGCATATAAATGGAATTACTGCCCTTACAACGAAAATGCTTTTGAGTTGCAATCTATGATTAAGATAATATAAAAGTTAAAAAAAGACTAAAACTCGACTACGGAAAAGTATGAAAACAGGAGTTTTCCGTCTGAAATCATATTTATTTTTCCTTTATCTCTGGTAAGGTTGCAAGCCATAATGTTTGGAACTTACGTTGTAAATTTTGATTACAATATTTTTAAATTAATGATTATCCATTAAGAAGGCGTAGTCAAGACCTTTCTTTGATGCCTACCAAACATGATGTGATTATTTAAATATTTTTAGTTGTATGTTGTTTTTAGGGTTCTGTACAACTAAAAAAACCGGAACCTTTATAGGATCACTCGTGCGTCTGTCTGTCTGTTCGTCCGTCTGTCACAGCCAATTTGCTACGAAACTACTGGACCAAAGCAGGTGAAAATTGGTAGGATGGTGTAATCCTATGAGCCAAACACAAATGTGCAAAGCAAATAATTTTTTTTTTTAAAATATAAATATATATAAGAAAAATTTGAAAATATTAAAAAAAAAAGTTTTGCGAAACCTACTGTGTCATATATCAAATAAAAGGGCTCATTATGAGAATTTAACCGCCTCCGTAGCTCAGAGGCAAAGTTCACTGGCTTAACACAGGAGGTCGCGGGTTCGATTCCCGGCGGGGTCAATTGTAAGACTCGGTTTGGTTGGTGGTAGGGCATTTTCTAAGCCCGCCTGGCCAGCTACCACCATCTTATCTAAAGTCTTGCCCCCAAATATCAATGTTGATATCATTGGTGTGTTCCGGCATGAGGATAAGATAGCCAGCTCCCCATTGCGTTGGGGAATCTTGGGAAGCTCGCTTCCATCTTCGGCAACATCGTCACTTACCATCAGGTGAGATGTTGTCAAGGGTTTACCAATTGTGAATAAAAAAAAAAGAAAAAAAAAAGAATCTCAAATATATCTTTTTTATTATTGTAAAATAAATAGTTTTAATTTTATTCATGAAAGAAGACGAAAATTGACCATCCCCCTGATCTCTGAAACTACTGAGAATAAAATTAAAAAAAAAACAGAATGTAGTTCATTGCTTGTAGATTACAGGAAAACCTATAAGAATTCTATCAATTAAAAATAATGTGGTGAACTCAATATAATACGTTCACTAAAGGTTAATAGTTCATTAAAACACCACTAGATAGCACTAGTAGTATTTTTCTGTTGCTCGCGTTTGTGTCTTTTGTTTGTCATGTGAATAAATAGGTATCATTGTCATAATACTCATAATTGTGTGGAGAGGTGTGGTAGTACGGAACCCTCACACCGCGAGTCCAACTCGCACTTAGCCGGTTTTTTTAAAAAGGTATATGTATCCTATGGTACCCAGAGCGATGGCACGGATTTAAAGATACCACAGTTGTCAAAATCTATTAAGTGGTTTTGGAAATACGAGGGAACAGATAAACATAACACCAAATAGACTAGCAAAAAAAATTTGCCAATACCCACGTTAAACGCTAAACTTTTGTTTTATTTTGTTGAATGATATTATGGCTGAGCCCTTTTAGCTTATGTATGGCAATAATAAGTCTATACCTATAAAATTGCCGATTCAGTTTTTGAGTTAAATGCCAATTTTTATTGAAAATAAAAAAGTTATTGTTTTTTAATATTGACCTCAAGGTGACAATACTTATGGTGTTTTATTAGTAACTAGTGGCATGTATTTTATGTTCCATTCCCCTGAGCTATGTACCATTGAATGTAACAAAGGTGTTTTCATAGTGGTCATATGGGGCAATTTTCTTGACTAATTTTCTTGAATTTTCCTGAAAGTGACGAAATCTTATGTGGGGTATTCCCAATTATGACATTAGTAATGAAGAAACTGCTGCGATAACTTTAGAGCTTTAAAATTAAAAATGTGTAGTTTTTGCCTCAATAAAGTTAAAGAATGAAGTCGGGTTTTTCAGGTGAAAAAAACCCGACTTCATGGGTTTAAGCCACCGTGCTCTCAAAATATCTAAACAATAGGCATATGTTTACCACCATTTAATATCTTATAGTCTTATGCTATACTAGCTTTTGCCCGCGGCTTCGCCCACGTGGACATAGCTTTTATGACTCTTTTTGAGGGTGAGTGGTGCGCGAGCCGCAATCAGCTCGCAAGCGTGGACATGAGTTTTCACCAGGTACCTCAGAAACTGTATCGGGCTATTCGGATTAGTAGTCTTTGTCACTTCCCACCCCTTCAACAAATTCTATACAAAAAATCACTTTAATCCGTTGCTCCGTTGCGACGCCACCGACGTGCGCGAGCGTAGCAAACAGTTGTGCCCAGATCCCTCGGAAACTATGTCAGGATATACTTATTAGTAAATTATATCATTTTCCACCTCATCTCTGTGCTAAAAATCACACCAATCCATTTTTTCGTTACGATTTTAAATAAAACGAACAAAGAGTATTGTTTTAGTTTCCTCAGGAACTGCATCGGACTATGATAATTTCCACAGATAAAAGGTTGACTATTTCATTCCCAGTGATACAGGCTACCTGCATGCCAAATTTCATCAAGATTGGTAGAGGTGTTGAAGTGTAAATAGGTAACAAACAAACAAACATACACATTTTCACATTTATAATATAAAGTATGGATTTCTAAATCTTAAATAAAACGGTTAGGGCCACTACCTCCTGTCCGGAAGGCCGTAGTTCGAATCCTGCCACTTACCAATATCTATACGAATATCGATTTCATACCGGTATGTACGTTTATCCGACGCTCTTACGGTGAGAAAAACATCGTGAGGAAACCTGCACACGCCTGCGAAGAAATTCGAAGCTTATGTGTGAAGTCAATGACCCGCAATGGGCCCGCGTGATCGTCTAAGGCCAGATCGCCCTAACTCAGGGCAGGTCGAGCCCCTTGGTGGGGACGTATATAAACTGATATGATGAAATATTATCAAAAAACTAATTCAAATCATTATAGGTATCAATCTAGTAATAAAATTTCCTAACAATATTAATATGGGTGAAATTCTCGAGTCGTATCAGCTCCAAAGGAGCCCAAGACGCACTTCTCGTTGCCGCGCTGGATGGCAATAGACAACCTTAGCAGCAGGTAGGACCTCACGTCACATCTCCTCTCTCGAAGACGAAGGCCAATCTTCTTTGTGAAGGCAAAGGCCTCTGAGGGTTCAGCAGCCGGTTGTCTCACAGACCAGCGGCACAAAGCAGTAATTTGCCTCCAAGACCGAATACTTATTATGCTTCTTTCTCACCGCAAATTGAGCAGCAGTACCGTACGGGTGAGGAGTGAGGCAGAAAAAGTGGCTTCCCAAAGCAGACACGTTCCTCTCTGCCATAGCACCTGTCTAAACCCTCCGGCCTTTTGCCATCAGATCGACTAAAGCCCGGCCGGCGGCTGCATCAAAGATGGAATATTCCATCTGGCCGAGACCAGTGCCCTCCGAGTGAGGTCATTAAGGAATTGGTGACGTGGTAATCTTCACAAACACGACTGCAACTCAGTGAGTGATGGCCAATCGCCTCCACCGAGGACCCGCAAGTACATTGATTCACAGATATTGATATTTCAGGCGGAGAGCAACTGCCACACACAAATAGTCGCCGTCAGAAGAGTTCCCATATCTGTGCCTACTGTTAAAAGATGTTAAACTCGATTTATGTGTTTTTATTTTTTTACACGATTGGAATCTGTAAAAAAATACCTCTCTGTTCGTCTATGAAACACATCGCTACGTACCATAGTTCCAGAGTTTAAAGTAGCGTATGCTGAAAAATACATAAAAGAAATCCACTCAAAAGTATGAAATAATATTTTAATGTTTTAATACAACTTAAGCGCGTTTTATTATCCCTGCAGTGCCATCTATTGACATTCTGCTACTATGATTATAATATGTGGTATGTGTAGCTAATATATAGAAAAAAGTACTCTTTTGTTATTATTGTATGTATCGATAGATAATTTCCCACGGGACCTCTTTAGTTTTCCGGGATAAAGAATACCCGACTATACAATGATGGTCAAAACACCCCATCCCAATGTAAAGGTTTCATATTGTTACGTTGAGTCATTCTAAAGATACAATTTTTTGCATTCCTGTAGGAACCCTAATTTTTTTGGGATTCACATGCCCCAGTTTTAGTTCGCAATAAGGGTATCAACGTGTCAAATTTGATTGTAATAGGTCAAGCCACATTTGCGTGGTGAGCCACTCTATAAATGAATACTTTTGATTTTCCCACGGGAACTCTTGAATTTTCTGGGATAAAAAGTATCCTATATGTTAACCCGGGCTATAAGGAACCACCATACAAAATTTCATCAAAATCGGCCTGGTAGTTTTTGCGTGATGCGCGAACATACAGACAGACAGACAGACAGACAGACAGACAGACAAAAATTCCAAAAGTTGTTGTTTTGGCCTCTGTATCGATAGTAATGTCCACCACAGTTATTATTTTCCAAAAATATTTCATGTACAGACACGGCCCCGTTACAGTTTTATTATATTATAGACTAGCTGTGCCCGCCACTTCGCCGCCGCGTGGACGTTTTGAATTTTCCCACGGGAATTCTTAAATTTTCCTAGATAAAAGTATCCTATATGTTAACCCGAGCTATGAGGAACCACCATACAAAATTTTATCAAAATCGGCTTAGTAGTTTTTGCGTGATGCGCGAACATACAGACAAACAGACAGACGGAAAGAAATTCCAAAAGTTGTTATTTTGGCCTCTATATCGTTATTAATGTCCACCACACTTGTTAGTTTCCAAAGTAATTAAATGTACAGACACGGCCCCGTTACAGTTTTATTATATTATGTACTAGCTTTTGCCCGCGGCTTCGCCCACGTGGACATAGCTTTTATGACTCTTTTTGAGGGTGAGTGGTGCGCCAGCCGCAATCAGCTCGCAAGCGTGGACATGAGTTTTCTCCAGGTACCTCAGGAACTGTATCGGGCTATTCGGATTAGCAGTCTTTGTCACTTCCCACCCCCTCAACAAATTCTATACAAAAAATCACTTTAACGTGCCACCGACGTGCGCGAGCGTAGAAAACAGTTGGGAACTATGTCAGAATATTCTTATTAGTAAATTATATCATTTTCCACCTCATCTCTATGCTAAAAATCACACCAATCAATTTTTTCGTTTACGATTTTAAATAAAACGAACAAAGAGTATTGTTTTAGTTTCCTCAGAAACTGCATCGGGCTATGATAATTTCCACAGATAAAAGGTTGACTATTTCATTCCCAGTGATACAGGCTACCTGCATGCCAAATTTCATCAAGATTGGTAGAGGTGTTGAAGTGTGAATAGGTAACAAACAAACAAACGCATTTTCACATTTATAAATATTTAGAAAGGATTTCTAAATCTTAAATAAAATATAGAGCGTCGGTGGCAAAACGGTTAGGGCCACTACCTCCTGTCTGGAAGGCCGTGGTTTGAATCCTGCCACTTACCAATATCTAAACGAATATCGATTTCATACTGGTATGTACGTTTATCCAACACTCTTACGGTGAGAAAAACATCGTGAGGAAACCTGCACACGCCTGCGAAGAAATTCGAAGCTTATGTGTGAAGTCAATCAACCCGCAATGGACCCGCGTGATCGTCTAAGGCCAGATCGCCCTAACTCAGGGCAGATCGAGCCCCTTGGTTGGGACGTATATAAACTGATATGATGAAATAACACATATACCTATATTATAAAAAACTAATTCAAATCATTATAGGTATCAATCTAGTAATAAAATTTCCTAACAATGTTAATATGGGTCAAATCCTCGAGTCGTATCAGCTCCAAAGGAGCCCAAGATGCACTTCTCGTTGCCACGCTGGATGGCAATAGACAACCTTAGCAGCAGGTAGGACCTCACGTTACATCTCCTCTCTCGAAGGCGAAGGCCAATCTCCTTTGTGAAGGCAAAGGCCTCTGAGGGTTCAGCAGCCGGTTGTCTCACAGACCAGCGGCACAAAACAGTAATTTACCTTTAAGACCGAGTACTTATTATGCTTCTTTCTCACCGCAAATTGAGCAGCAGTACCGTACGGGTGAGGAGTAAGGCAGAAAAACTGGCTTCCCAAAGCAGACGCGTTCCTCTCTGCCATAGCACCTGTTTAAACCCTCCGGCCATTTGCCATCAGATCGACTAAAGCCCGGCCGGCGGCTGCATCAAAGATGGAATATTCCATTCTGTCTGGAATCAATTCCATCTGGCCGAGACCAGTGCCCTCCGAGTGAGGTCGTTAAGGAATTGGTGACGTGGGAATCTTCACAAACACGACTGCAACTCAGTGAGTGATGGCCAATTGCCTCCGCCGTGGACCCGCAAATACATTGATGAGGTTCACAGATATTGATATTGCAGGCGGAGAGCAACTGCCACACGCAAATAGTCGCCGTCAGAAGAGTTCCCATATCTGTGCCTCCTGTTAAAAGATGCTAAACTCGATTTATGTGGTTTTATTTTTTTACACGATTGGAATCTGTAAAAAAATACCTCTCTGTTCGTCTATGATACACATCGCTATCGTACCATAGTTCCAGAGTTTAAAGAAGGCGTATGCTGAAAAATACTTAAGAATTCCACTCAAAAGTATGAAATAATATTTTAATGTTTTAATACATCTTAAGCGTGTTTTATTATCCCTGCAGTGCAATCTATTGACATTCTGCTACTATGATTATAATGTTTGGTATGTGTAGCTAATATATAGAAAAAAAAGTACTCTAGTGATATTATTGTAAGTATCGATAGATAATTTCCCACGGGACCTCTTTAGTTTTCCGGGATCAAGAATACCCGACTATACAATGATGGTCAAAAACACCCCATCCCAATGTAAAGGTTTCATATTGTTACGTTGAGTCATTCTAAAGATACATTTTTTGCTTTCCTGTAGGAACCCTAATTTTTTTGGGATTCACAATGTCCCAGTTTTAGTTCGCGATAAGGGTATCAACGTGTAAAATTTGATTGTAATAGGTCAAGCCACATTTGCGTGGTGAGCCATTCTATTAATGAATACTTTTGATTTTCCCACGGGAACTCTTGAATTTTCTGGGATAAAAAGTATCCTATATGTTAACCCGGGCTATAAGGAACCACCATACAAAATTTCATCAAAATCGGCCCGGTAGTTTTTGCGTGATGCGCGAACATACAGACAGACAGACAGACAGACAAAAATTCCAAAAGTTGTTGTTTTGGCCTCTGTATCGTTAGTAATGTCCACCACAGTTATTATTTTCCAAAAATATTTCATGTACAGACACGGCCCCGTTACAGTTTTATTATATTAATTAATTAATTAATAGATTGAGAATAAATTTTGTTTTAATAACCATTGTTCTTAATATGAATTTTCATCTTTAAACTTTTGTATACAATCGGCAATTTCATAGGTAAAGATCTAATATATTTTATTTTTATTTTATTTTCATTTTTTAAGAAAACCAACAGCTACTTAATTACACAGCGTTAAAAAAGCGCTTAAGTAATGTTATCAGATCATGAGCAATTTATGGGTTTCCCTAAATTACTTTAACATATTGTGCAGTTGTAGCGTAGAGAGCATAGTCTGGTTCAACGTTATTAGAATAATCATGACCTTTAAAATAATATAACAAAAGTTTGAGGAATAACAATCCATTAAGTACTGTTTTTAGGTAAATCACGTCCTTCTTCCTAAGATCGATAAAATACCAGCGACACGTAGGCTCACCCTGGTCACTTCATAAAGCGGGCCAGAAATGACATTTCAAAAAAGGAATGACAGAACAAACAAAATGGCGGCGAAATCCTATACGTTCAACACCAAACTGTAAACAAATAAAATTAATAAATCAATCCGGGTGACCACGGGGTGAGGTCGCAATCTAGAGAGCGGCAGGGAGTGTCCATACTGTATGTTAGTACTAATATATATACTTTGACGTAGGCTACAAACGAGAATTATCTGATCCTAGTCTTGCAGGTTTGTTGCCAAATCAATTTCGAAGGAGTGGGCCGCAGTAGGCTATCTCAGGCTCAGTGTGCCCCGGATATCATTTCGTTGGGATACAGCATTCCTGGCAAGATTTATATTGGAGATTTTTGTACGTCTTGTTGAAGAGAATTTATATTCTGAAAAGAAACAATACAATACAATATGCTTTATTGCATCACATCTTAAAAAGATGAAAACAACATAGAAGAAATATTCTTCATCTCTCTCTTATCGTGTGGCACAGTTAACCGTGTCATCCAAGGGATAGACTTCGGTTGCCTAGTGTTGCACTTAGCATAACCCACGGTCACAGATTACTAAATAGTTACGGTCACGTGTAGGGCATTTAGATTTACACATACGGAAGTGTGCAACGCGACCTTCATACACATCTGGGATCAGATGTGCAAGTTTCCTCACGATGTTTTAAGAAACATTAAGGCGAAACGGTAACATTAACATTGTTATATTAACATTAAGGCGAATAGATTGTTGTTGATAATTCAATGTAACTGAGGGAGTTGAGTTTATGAAGTAGCTGTAATTCATATAAATTTATTTATTAGAGGAGTATAAAATCAAAGGCAGCTAAATCCAATCCTACATATTTTTCACTAGCTGTGTTTGATTCTCACAAGCGAGGATATAGATGATTTTGATATTAAGCTGAGTTTTTGAACGTATTTTGTGAAGGATGTAGCTGCCTTAGATACTGAATGATGGGTGAAACTGTTTACTATTTGAGTGACGCTTAGGCCGCCATTCTCAATTAGTGAAATAAGGCACTATACGGATTTAGCTGCCTTTGATACTATAAGCAAAATTATCTGAAGGTTATTTTAGTCAGGATGGCCGTTGGGGTAGTAAAGTTCTCGAGTGGCGACCGCGCACCGGTAAACGTAGCGTGGACAGGCCTCCCACTCGGTGGACCGATGACCTGGTGAAGGTCGCGGCACACCCTGGACACTTCATACAACGGGCCAGAAATGAAATTTAAAAAAAGGAATGACGGAACAAACAAATGGCGGCGAAATCCTATAAGTTCGACAACCAAACTGTAACCAATCTGTATCAATCTGGGTGACGAGGGGGTGAGATCATACTGTATCTTAGTACTAATATATGTATATACTTTGGTCGCGGGAAGCCGCTGGATGCGGGTAGCGCAGAACCGGTCGTCGTGGAAATCCTTAGGAGAGGCCTATGTCCAGCGGTGGACGTCCTTCGGCTGATATGATGATGATGATGATTTTAGTGACGTGGAATCAATGTTTCACAGTTTTTTCTTCCACGAAGATAGCGTTACTGTTAGGTGTATGGTATGATTTGATGTCCATCTTACCAAACTTACGAGGCTAACTGATAAATCGTGGTAGGTACTTTTTTACAATTGGTAAGCCCTTGGCATCATCTCAACTGATGGTAAGTGATGATGATGCCTGAGATGAAAGTGGGCTTACCAAGATTCCCTAACGCAATGGGGAGCTGGCTATCTTATCTTCAAGCCGGAACACATCAATGCTGTTAACACTGATGTTTGGCGGCGAGACATAGACAAGGTGGTGGTAGCTAGCCAGGCGGTCTTAGAAAATGCCCTTCCATCTACCCAACCGAGTCTTACAAGGTTAAACTCCGCCGGGAATCGAACCCACAACCTCCGGATGTGAAGCTAATGGACTTAACCATTACGCCACGGAGGCGGTTTATGCTTGCATTTACGCACTGTGATACGACCCACCCGCCTCCCTCTTAATCCAAGGTCTTAAACCGGCGATAAATAGTTACACCAACTGCGAGGTATATCATACCCCAAATATAGAAATTGTCGATTTTGGTGACTGAAATGACTACTTATTACTATAATATATTAATTAACATTAGGGACATGAGGTAAAATGACAAAATTACCCAGTTCTAATTATAAAAGTATTTATATTTCTATAAAAAAACATAGTAGTATTTTGTTACACACATATATATTTATATATTTAGCTTCGAGATAACATAAAATCAAGAAAAAACATTTTAATATCTTTTTTTATGAGGTCGGATATTACGTACTCGCTGTGTGTTTGCGCACGTGTAGTTCACTAAAATAAAAATAAAACACTTAAAATCACTCCTCGCGGCACCGCCACCGCTCCTCCAGCTACCGTGCCAGCCGAGTTCCAGGAATCGCGCAGTTCAGAAATAATTAGTGTTTTATAAATTTGTGGGTATGATATACCCGAGTTCATTCACGCCGGATTAAATAACTTGACCAATTTAATTAAAAACGAGGAGAACTCGTTCTTCTCCGCAGCATTTTTTTTTTATTATGGACATCGAGTATGCGCGGTAAGTGAGCTGCGAGCGGCTCGCCATCGATGTTGTGCGGTGTGCGAGAATGTGCGCGTTAAACGTCCACACGTAGCTTCCCTCCAACCCATCTAATTTAAATGGGCAATTTTTATTATTATAACAGATCATATACGTCCCCACCGAGGGGCTCGAGCCTACCCTGAATCAGGGCGATTAGGCCTTAGTCGACCACGCGGGCCCAGTGCGGGTTGGTCGACTTCACACACAACCTTCGAGTTTCTTCGCAGGCGTGTGCAGGTTTCCTCACGATGTTTTCCTTCACCATTAAAGCAATCGGTAAGTATGTGTATATGGGCAGTAGCTCAAATTAAAGAACTCGGTCTTATTAGATCCTTGGGGGAGGCCTTTGTCCAGCAGTGGACGATTTTCGGCTGATATGATGATAATGAAAGAACTCGGTACAGCGAGTATTCTTAAATCAAAACTAACAGCGTATTTCGAGATATTGAGCGTTTGGGTATGACTTGAGAAGAGCGAAAGTTAGGTGATTTTCAATGCTTGTTGATAAATCTGTGCTTGCATCAATACCTTTCTTCAAAAAAAAAGCAAATCGGTTAGATAGAATTTCCGGATGGACTTGAAACTCATTTCATATTTTTTTATTTATTTGAGTGAGGCGGAAGTTAGGTGGTTTTCAATGATTTTTACAAATCTGTGCATGAATTCCCTTTTATTTTAAAATAGATAAAACAAATTGGTTTCATAGAGTCGGACTCGGATAAGATTTCATTTTTTAAATACATTAATACGTTAACAGTCCTCCCCCCCTTTTTACATAAGTGCTCCTAAACATGCCATATGTCCATATGTGTGAGCCTGTAGAGTAACACAGGGCTCGTGTGCCTCATAGGGTACACGAACTCGGCGAAACCGCTTTCCGTGTACCACATACGGTACACTTGACTGTTAACATGTTAAGATGGACGAAAGTCAGGTAGTTCCCAAAGCTTGATAACAAATCTCAACATCAAAACCGTTCATTAAAAAAATAAATTAAGCAAATCGGTTGAAAAGAACGGGCGGACGGACTCGCATAACATTCTAGAGGAAGCGCGGTGCGCGAGCCGTTAGCCGTTCGCGGGAGTGACTTCCAATGCTTGATGTAATGACAAATCTGTGCATGCAATACCTTTCATTTAAAACAAAAACTAAGCAAAATGGTTGGATAGAACGGCTGGACGGAATCGCATCAAATTTCATCATTATTTTAATACGAGTATGTATATAAAAAAAAGTCAGTTAATTTGGCAAATTAATTTTCAATGTACCGGAAGGTCGTGGCAGATCGTCGTGGCTGTCGCCGCGCTGTCGCCATCCCGTTCAAAGTTTGGAAAAAACCTGTCAAGTGCGAGTCGGACTAGCACTCCGAGGGTTCCTTACCAACACACCTTTCCACACAACTACATAGTATATTAAAAATTTACCAGGGGCGGTGTGTATTGAGGAGTGCTATAGTGGTGAACTACCACATAAAAGAGAAAGAGAAGTATCTAGGCTCGTATGCGTGAGTCGGGGCATTTCCTACGCAAAATAAAGTATACGAAGCGGTACTCCAGCTGACTTCAGCCGAGATGCACCGAATCTAACCGAACCGCAGGGTTAAAGTCACAGTTTAACCGCCTCCGTAGCTCAGAGGCAAAGTTCACTGGCTTTACACAGGAGGTCGCGGGTTCGATTCCGGCGGGGTCAATTGTAAGATTCGGTTTGGTTGGTGGTAGGGCATTTTCTAAGCCCGTCTGGCTAGCTACCACCATCTTATCTAAGTCTTGCCGCCAAATATCAATGTTGATATCATTGGTGTGTTCCGGCATGAAGATAAGATAGCCAGTTCCCCATTGCGTTGGGGAATCTTGGTAAGCCCGCTTCCATCTTCGGCAACATCGTCACTTACCACCAGGTGAGATGTTGTCAAGGGTTAACCAATTGTGAATAAAAAAAAAAGTGAAGTTAGCTTAGCAGCACTGTGATCGTTTGCTATAATATTAGACGCTCCTTATAGTTTTTAATATGCATGAGCGTGCAGCCCTTATGTCATTCAGCTTTAGCGCTTGAAGCGCTGCCGCTTTCCAATTCCGTTTAAATTTTGAAGGAACTGAATTGTTTTGTTTGTTTACATACCGGTCAAACTCATGTTGAAGTGAAAAATAAAACTGTGTAAGTGTAAATTGTATTCTGTGCTAATACAATACAATACAAAATTCTTTATTGCATCACAACATAAAAAAAGAAATTGACGATATAGAAGAAAGTAATATGGCATTTAGTGTTGAATTTATGATAGAAAATGACAGCACAGGGACTGAAATCCCAGCACTAAGGCCCACCAAGCGCCACTGCTACTTATTCATATCACAAAAAAGACAACAATGCGAGCGACAAAAATATACTTTTTTTGCATTCTGTTTGGACTCCTTAGCGCGAGTACAACACACACTTGGCTTGGGTGATTTTTATTATTTTTGATGTGTAACATCTTTGCTCTCGCTTTCCTGCAATTTGTGGGAGTGATTTCGTGAAATGGGACGGAAAAGTGTCCCATGGGACGGAAATGTGTCCCAGGGAGTCGCGTTTTTTCAGGCTTTAAAAGCGTGGAAAAGGCAAAGGTATCTATGACCATACAGCCTAGTCTGCCGTATCTTTGCCGTCCTTTTTTCAGGCTTTAAAAGCGCGGAAAAGGCAAAGGTCTCTATGACCATACAGCCTAGTCTGCCGTATCTTTGCCGTCCTTTTTTCAGGCTTCAAAAGCGCGGAAAAGGCAAAGGTCTCTATGACCATACAGCCTAGTCTGCCGTATCTTTGCCGTCCTTTTATAAAGTATTTTGTCACATGTTACACATCATATGCGAGTACTGTAGGTCTCGCACGAATTTTTTTTTATTCTCCTACAGTACTAGTACTATAATCACACCAAGTTTTACGTTTGTATGTATCACTGTTCTTACAATAGAGCTAAATCAAAAATACTTCTTTTTGTTCTTCTTCTTTCTTACTAAGTTTGACTGGAAGAGATTCCTCTAAGAGATAAGTCCGCCTTTGCTCATAATTTAACCGACTTCAAAAACAGGAGGTTCTCAGTTCGACTTGTATGTCTGTATGTTTTTTAATATTATTTTAAGTGTATTTTTTGTACAATAAAGAGCATACAAACAAACAAACTTATAAAAACACCCATGGAGACCCCCTTATTTTTTCACTTTTTCTAATTTTTAGGATTTGTTGTTTTTGCGGCAGTATAAATACACGTTCACGAAATACAGCCCGCTGAAGGACGGACAGACTGACAGACAGCGGTGGCTTAGTAATGGGGTCCCGTTGGCCACCCGTTGGTTGTACGGAACCCTAAAAAGCAGCCAGCGAACCTGAGACCAAGAAGCTTTTATTTATCCCACTAAGGTGTTGTACTTAAGTACAATTGTCATAGATTCATAACCATAATAAATATATAATATCGACGTCTTAATTTAAAAAAATCTATAGTTAAATACAAAAGTGCAAGGGTGCAGATTGCAATACTTTTACATGTGTATGTATCAAAAAATGTCCAAATGCGTATTGATCCAAATGCGTATTGGTCCAAATGCGTATTGGTCCAAATGCGTATTGGTCCAAATGCGTATTGGTCCATATGCGTATTGGTCATTTTATCTATATTGGTCCTTATGCGTGTAAACGGATTTGTGTTCTGTACCTCTCAGTGTGTTATCAAGATTTTTACAATTAAAAAAAACAATTCTCCAGTAATGAAATTACCAAGGAATCTAATAATAATAATCTAAAAATAGATATACAGATATTCCTTACAAAATAACATATTATTATACTTAAGGCGACGCATTGGAAATTTTGGTCGCAGAGATCTTGATTTTTCTCAGCAATTATAAAACATAAGAAGGTATATTTTGTAACGTGATTCTTGATTTTAATGACTTCATTTTGCCAGTTGCAGAAACACGATTTGTTCACTTTCATAACAGAAAAAAATATATAAAAAAAAAACTCTTTTAAAACAACGATTTGCATTCTACAGGCAAACCAGACCGATTTAGTACCTCTTGATTTTCTTAGTCGATTAGTCCAAACTTCAATATGCCTCTTGAATATTGTAAAATTAATTGCAGTTTTTAATTGAAACAAAAAAAAAAAAGTGCAAAAGTGTGGTTATTTTCTTTACTCGTTACACGTAAAGAAAAAGACAGAGACAGCTGTTCCAATCAGTTCCTCGCCTTAAGTAGTTTTTTTATTTTTTATGGCGATCCTGAAATCACGTATTTCCTGTCGTCTTTTTTAGGGGAGGTATTGATTGGAACAGTTCTCTCTGTCTTTTTCTTTACGTGTAAAGAGTAAAGAAAATAATCACACATTCACTTTTTCAATGGTTTTTTGTTTCAATAAAAAACTACAATGAAAGTATAAAAAATAATAACATTACTCATTTTGTTTTATCATAACATAAATTATTGTATATTTTTTAAAATTTATACTTTAAAATATTAGTCATAACCAGAGTAGAAAGAAACGGTGTAGACCTATCCTTGGGATTTTTTTTTATATCCAGCTAAAACTGCATAATCATGTTTCTAATAGCTTTTGACTTCAAGGAACATCATCAACAATAAGGGTATTTTTTTCAACCTTGGGTTTTGCTATCGTTTAGGAGTAATTGACGTCAAAAATAACGAAAATCTGTAATATTACCGCCTTAAGAATGTAAAGCGAATATTACATAGCGTGTTCGAGTAAAATTAATATACCTAACTACTCTAAGCAACCAACAACAGCATCTTGGAGTAATATCTCAGAACTCATATCTGGCTACAATTTGTTAGTAAATAAAAAAAAACTAGTGTGCTTTAGCCCACACGACTGAAGTAAAACATAATCACCGTTCGCGAAATGCATTCACCAGCTTTCTCCCCAAGTCAAGCGTGCCGTTCGCCTCACCCAATCACACTTTTCGTAACGCTAAAAATCACCGTTCGCGTAACGCATTCACCAGCTTACTCCCCAAGTTAAAGCGTGCGTAAAGAAGTTTCACTTCAAGAACCCTCTCGTTACTGCTTATAAGGAGAGTTTGACCAGCAGGTGTTTCCTCGCGCAAGTGTCGCATCGTCGTTATTAATCTTATACATTTTAAGGGAATGACAATGAGTTATACGACCCTCTAACACCCCGACGCTGCCGTTGTTAGCATCTTTGCTGTATTTATTCAACTGCACATGTAAAACAATATGTATTATTTAACACTTGAAAGTTTACGGATAGTATCCAAACGAGTGACTATAAATTCGCATTAAAGGTGTCAACAATCATGAATATAGGATACTAGCTTTTTCCCGCGGCTTCGACAGCGTTGACATCGTTTTTATGACTTTCTTTAAAGGTGATTAGTAAATTATGTCGTTTCTCACCTACTCAACCATCTCTGTGCAAAAAATCACAACAATCGAGTATTTTTTTTTTGGTTCCTTCAGGAACTGCATCAGATTATGCTATTTTCCCGAAATAAAAAGTAGCGTATGTCCTTCCCCGTGACACAGGCTACCTGCATGCCAAATTTCATGAAGATTGGTCAAGGCGTTGAAGCGTGAAAAGGTAAGAAACAAACAAACAAACACATTTTCATATTTATAATTTTAGTAAGGAGTACTTAAGGATTATAATACTAAGAGAGCGACTGACCGCAATGAGCGACTACAAATCTCAATAACAGCTTGGTTTTTCTAAACACTTATTTGTGTTACTAATTATTTGAAACGAGAAGCATAGTAATATTTGAGTTACCTAATATTTGTTGAAATGACAACGTTACGTCATACATTGTATTCAATAATTGGGCTCTAATATAATTATAAGTGACTAGCTGTTTCCCTTGGCTTTACCCGCGAGGACAACGTTTCTATGACTTTTCGAGGGTCGTTCCTCGTGCTCCACCTGCGTTCTCCACCTGGGTGGAGCATGAGGAATTGTAAGTCCTCGTACTCCAACTGGTACGTGCTCCACCTAAGTACTCCACCTGGGTGGAGCATGAGGAATGGAGTCGTTCCTCGTGCTCCACCCGCGTTTTCCACCTGGGTGGAGCATGAGGAATTGTAAGTCCTCGTACTCCAACTGTTACGTGCTCCACCTGAGTCTTTTATCTGGGTGGAGCAGGAGGAATTTTATATCCTCGTACACAAACTGACACACTTATTATCTTATGAGATAAGGGTGGAGAGGATGGTAAATTTTCGCCTATTTTCTTAAATAACTTCAAAACTGTTAATCGTAAAATTATAAAAAAATAGAATGCATTGAGATTAAAACATATCGCCCATCAAATTCAATCTAGCTTTTTTGTTTGTTATTCATGCAGTTCGGCTGCCCAATTTCAAAACACAGTAACTGTTAATTTTTAGATTTTTTAAAATTTCCCGTTTAAAAAAGTTTTGCTCGCTAATACGATAAATCTCTTTTCTTGTAGCGTTCGGTACAATGGAAGCGAACTACCTATAACATTGTGTGTGTGTAAATGGCTTCCATTTTCAAATGTTGTTTGTTAGTGCATAACACATCTATGGTAACAAATCTCTGTTTTTTTGAGTCCAAAATTCTGTTTAATTTTATTTAATTTCGCATTGTAATGAGCAGCCAAAGTAAAAGTGATGCTGTCTCTCCATTTCCTATTTTTATTCAAAGAAAGGGTGGGACTGTGATGTTAAATGATGGTCTAGAATATTATTACCATAAGACCTATAAAAATGGTAACAAATTATCGGTATGCAGTGAATCAAGGAAAAAGAAAGGAAAAAAATGCCGGGGCTCTGTAACATTACAGGTATTTAGCTTTTCCCGTCAACTTTCAATCCATATAATTTTCATCATCATATCAGCTGGACATAGGCCTCCCCAAAGGATTTCCATGACGACCGGTACTGCTGTGCCCGCATCCAGCGGCTTCCCGCGACCTTCACCAGGTCATCGGTCCACCCAGTAGGAGGCCTGCCTATGCTACGTTTTCCGGTGCGCGGTTGCCACTCGAGAACTTTACTACCCCAACGGCCATCTGTTCCACGAGCTATGTGTCGAGCTGTGTGTAATATACATAAAAAAAAATATTCATATTGATTTTATTTTAGCATGGCCACATAATGAAGACTGTCGAACATAAAACACCAGACGGCAATTTGAGCTGTAAACCAGATTATGCGAAAGAAGAAGTCACTTTAGCTATAGAAAAAGTGAAAACAGAAGCGAGCACTTCTAACGAATCATTAGAAAAGGTTTATAAAAAGGCAGTAAAGCCACTGCACAATAAGGGCTTGGATTTGATTACCTCAATTCCTACTTTTTCTAGTAGAAAAACTATGTTGTATAAAAACGGAATGATGGTTTCCAATCAAGTAAAACATTGTTCGAAAATGTTTACGAAGTTGAGGTACCGCATAAATTTGCTAAATTGTTATTAGCTGATTATTTATATGGAAAGATAGATAGATAGATAGATAACACGTTTATTTGTCACTGCAATCACACACATATTATTACAATCATACATAATATAAAACAAAACATAACAAATTAAAAAAACCAAAAAATAATAACTATACAAAAACATATGTGTGTTGCAGTAGTACAAAAGGGCCGTGACTCAGTGTGTTGATTTGCTCTTGCGAGCAATACACTGGTAATTCTGCCACAGCCCGAGGACTGTGTCGATTACAAGAAAAATAAAAATAAAAACGAGCAAACAAAACCAAAACTAACGTAATGAAAATACAAATATGTTTAGTGTGTATTTCTGTGCGTGCGCGTGTGGGTGTGTGTGTGTGTGTGTGTGTGTGTGTGGTTGGGTGTATGAAAGGGTGGAAAAAAAAACCATAGAACACATACAAGGTTAGATGTTGACTCATATCTACCTATGGATACTAAAAATCGTTTGATTCGCCGGTCACATCACACAGCAAAATCCGCCACCGAATAGCCACTAGGTATGCCTAATTTTTGTTTTTCTAAAAGAAAAGCTTTAATTTTTTTTTAAAAAGAATGCTTAGATGACATTTGTTGTATAGGTGGTGGTATATTATTCCCACCCATTCCCATAAAGATAAGAATTATTGTATTTTGTTCGGAGCAAGCACGAAACAAAATGGAGGTGTTTGAAGAATATTTCTTTGATGGAACTTTTTACAGTACCCCAAAGCCTTTTTATCAAATGGCTGTTTTACATGGTGATAATGGGAGTTCGTCCAGTTCCACAAATACAGTTCCTTTGCTTTTTGCTTTGATGAACAGAAAAACCCATATGGCATATTGTGCTCTTTTTGATCTTATAAAAGTCAAAATTCCTAATTGGAACCCAAAAAAAATACACATTGATTTTGAGGCTGGACAAGAAAGCGCTTTAAAGTTTATGTTCCCAGATGTAAAAATTAAAAAGTGGTATTTTCATTATACTCAAAATTTGTGGAAAAAATCTAAGAAACTGGGAATCAAACATAAGATTTACAGTCGCATCGTAGGTTTATGTGCTAGCTTACCTCTATTACCCAATGATCTCATTGTTGAAGGATGGCAGTATGTATTGAAAGAATCTCAAAGTTTTAAAAATGAGAAGGTTGAAAAGTTTATTAAATATATGAAAAAATATTACATAAATAAAGAAACAAGTGAATGGTGCGTATATAATGACAGACACCGAACAAATAACGTGGCTGAGAGTTGGAATGCAAAAACGAATAAGAAATTTAAGAAACCGAATGTGACCCTAAATAAATTGCTCGCGAGTCACGGTTATAACGGAAGAGATAGATTCCCTTGACCAGTCTTCTGCCAAACGCCGTCGTAGGGAGTATATTGAAAGAGATGACGTCATTTTAGTTGCACAAATGCAATTAGTTAATAATGAAATAACGGTAGGCCATTTTTTAGACAAAGTGAATCTGGTGATTGTATAATTCAGTTATCAGGGTTTTTAAATCCAAAATTGTAAGCTCTTGACATCATCTCACCTGATGGTAAGTGAAGATAATGCTGAAGATTGGAGCGGGCTTACTAAGATTCCCCAACGCAATGGGAACTGGCTATCTTCATTTTGGAATACTTATAAGAAGGTGGGTATAGAAAATGCCCTACTACCAACCAAACCGAGTACATTACTTTAAATCTCTCCGAATCGAACCCGCGCCCTCCTGGTGTGATGCGAGTGTCCTACCGTCCGTCCATCACAGCCAATTAGCTCCGAAACTACTAGACCGATTGAGTTAAAATTTGGTATAGATTCGTACATCGGTGACCGAAAGACGGGCTTGTAACGTCAATAAATGAATTTTAAACATGGGGGGGGGGCACTTTTGGAGGTAAATCAGATTTTTTTTAAACATATTGTGTGACATAGAAAATTAAAGGGCTTGTTTGAAAATCTCAAATATGTGTATTTTTTTACAGTTTTAAGATAAATAGTTTTAAAGTTATTTAAGAAAATAGGCGAAAATTTACCATCCTCTCCACCCTTATCTCATAAGATAATAAGTGTGTCAGTTTGTGTACGAGGATATAAAATTCCTCCTGCTCCACCCAGATAAAAGACTCAGGTGGAGCACGTAACAGTTGGAGTACGAGGACTTACAATTCCTCATGCTCCACCCAGGTGGAAAACGCGGGTGGAGCACGAGGAACGACTCCGTTCCTCATGCTCCACCCAGGTGGATTACTTAGGTGGAGCACGTACCAGTTGGAGTACGAGGACTTACAATTCCTCATGCTCCACCCAGGTGGAGAACGCAGGTGGAGCACGAGGAACGACCCCTTTTCGAGGGTGCGCAGTCGCTTGCGGCTCGCGAGCGTGAAAAATAGTAGCCTATGTGTTAATCCAGGTCCTAATCTGTCTACCTACCAAATTTCAGCCAGATCCGGTTAGTAGTTTTTGCGTGAAGAAGTAACAGACATACACACTCACAAACTTTCGCCTTTATAATATTAGTGTGATGATATACGGAACTGAGACATGGTCGCTTACTATGGGTTTCATAAGAAGGCTCAAGATCACCCAAACGGCTATGGAGTGTGCTATGCTCGGAGTTTCTCTGCGTGATCGAATCAGAAACGAGCAGATCCGTAGGATAACCAAAGTAACCGACATAGCTCTCAGAATTGCTAAACTTAAGTGGCAATGGGTGGGGCACATAGATCGTAGAACAGATGGCCGTTGGGGCAGTAAAGGTCTTGAGTAGCGACCGCGTACTGGAAGATGTAGCGTAAGAAGGACTCCCACACCGTGGACCAATGACCTGGCGAAGGTCGCGGGAAGCTGCTGGTTGCAGGCAGCGCAGGACCGGTCGTCGTGGAAATCCCTATGGAGCTATGTGCTCTGCCTAATGCCACTTAAATTTTGCGATTTTGTGTGCTATGTCAGTTACCTTGGTTCTCCTACGGATCTCTTAATTTTTGATTCAATCGCGTATGGAAACTCCAAGCATAGCTCGCTCCATCGCTCTTTGGCTGACCTTGAGCCTTCTTGTGAGGCCCATAGTAAGCGACCATGTCTCAGTTCCGTACGTCATTTCTGGTTACACACACAGTCATAGACCTTAGTCTTGAGACACTGCGGTATTTTGGACGTGACGATATTGTGAAGCTTCCCGAACGCTGCTCAGCCGAATTGAATTCATCGTGTGGCGCACAACACTAGTCCACATCGTGCCCAACACTATCCGCGAACCCGTCCAGACCACAACGGCGGAGAGGAAGGCGCGCGGGGCAATCGTCGCGCCACCAGATCCCATTCTCCGGCGGCCAGCGCAGTGTGTGCTGCTAAACCGTCCTCGCGCAAGATCTAAGTCAGCTGATCCGTTGCACCTACTTATAATCTTAGATTTCCTTATAATATTGTCTTTCTCAAGTTTCATCTAATACATACCAATTTCCAAGTGTTATCAGTTAGTTTCATTTGTGTAGTGAATAGACAATCCTACATTATTGGTGACCGCCGCGTTTAACATGCCAAACGAACACGATACGAACAATAGTGCTAACGGCGATAACAAGATCGGAATGCAGAATAAAGATGGAAATGCTTGTGGTACTAGTGTTGAGCGCGTTTCGGTTAGACTACCCGCATTTTGGCCAGAAGAACCAGATGTTTGGTTTGCGCAAGCTGAAGCCCAGTTTAAAATCTCTGGAGTGAAGGACGAGTCAACAAAGTTCTACCATGTCATCGCACAGCTGGACCACAAGTATGCCCGTGAAGTGAAAGACATTATCAAAAATCCGCCCAAGGATAACATGTATGACAAGCTTAAGCAAGAACTTATCAAGCGTCTTTCGAGTACCCGCGAACAGCAAATGCGTCAACTTCTAACCCACGAAGAGTTAGGTGATCGGAAGCCATCGCAATTTTTACGACACTTACGGACATTAGCAGCAGATGGCGTTAGTGACGATTTTCTTCGAAGCCTCTGGTCAAGCCGGCTACCTACGCACGTTCAAGCCATTATTGCGTCGCGGAAATCCGCGAGCCTTGATGACATTGCAGAGTTAGCGGACACAATTTGTGAAGTCGCACCTACCCTCAATAATCAAGTAGCGAGTACTTCTGCGGATACCTACGACGGTTTGTTACAAAGGTTGGATGACATAATTTCCAAACGCATTTAGCATGAACTATCCAAGCAGATATCGCAGCTCAATATTCGCAGCAGCCGTCCTTCTCGTCGCGACAGTTCAAGGTCAAGGTCGGGAAGCCGCAAACGAAGCAGAAGCAGGACCCCAGGTATGTGCTGGTTTCATAGTATGTTCGGAAAGAAAGCCAGGAATTGCACACAACCTTGCAATTACCAATCGGTAAACAACCACGGCAGTCAATAGAGGCGGCAAACGACTGTCGATCCGCTACCAGCCGCCTGTTTGTCACTGACAAGAAGACTAAAATACAATACCTGATAGATACCGGCTCCGACCTTTGTGTACTACCACGCCAATACCTACGCCATTTTAGAGAGGCGACTGGTTACAAATTAACTGCTGCAAATGGCACTGTCATAGATACCTACGGAACATTCACGATGCACCTGGACCTAGGACTAAGGCGTGATTTTGTATGGAACTTTGTGGTGGCCAACGTGAACAAACCAATCATCGGCGCTGACTTTATCTCACACTACGGCCTTCTTGTTGATTGCAGAAACAGACGACTTCTGGACAGCCTGACTACTTTATCTTCTGCTGGATCGCTCCGAAACTGTCAACTGTCTAGCATCAAGGTCATCACAGGTGATAGCGAGTATCATAAGCTGATGGCTCATTTTCCGAATCTTACGAAGCCTTCTGGATTACCACGTGAGGTAAAACACTCAACAGTTCACTATATCAGAACTACACCTGGACAACCTGTATTCTGCCGTCCACGTCGCCTAGCACCTGATCGTAAGAAGATTGCACAGGAACAGTTCGAGGAGATGGTACGTAATGGTACAGCTCGTCGATCAGACTCACCTTGGGCATCTGCATTACACCTGGCACCCAAAAAGGATGGTTGGAGACCATGCGGTGATTACCGTGCCCTCAATGCACGCACAATACCCGATCGATACCCTATCAGGCACATTGAGGACTACTCACACCGGCTTGCTGGCTGCACTATCTTCTCCAAGATTGACCTGGTAAAAGCTTATAACCAGATCCCAGTTTTTCCCGAGGATATTCCAAAGACAGCAATCACAACTCCTTTCGGTTTGTTCGAGTTCCCCTTTATGTCGTTCGGTCTGCGGAACGCCGCACAGACTTTCCAGCGTTTTCTCGATGAAGTCCTGCGAGACCTGGACTTCTGCTTCTCTTATATCGACGACATATTGGTGTTCTCAGCTAATCAAGACGAACACCTGGAACACCTGGAACAACTTTTTCAACGTCTGGAAGAATATGGCATGCTCATAAATGAAGGAAAATGCTCTTTTGGACAAAATGAGGTAACCTTCCTTGGATTCCTTGTTTCTGCAGAAGGTACCCGACCAATACATGACAAAATCAAGGTCATTCAAGAATTTCCACCTCCAAAGACGGTGAATGGCCTGCGAAGATTTCTTGGGATGCTGAACTTTTATCGGCGTTTCATCCCGCACGCTGCTATTGTCCAAGCTCCACTTCACGACATGCTGTCAGGGCCTAAAATAAAAGGTACACATCCACTTACCTGGTCTCCTGAACTTTTAGAAGCCTTTGAAGACTGCAAAACCAGTATAACTCGGTCGACTCTTCTCGCACACCCTGTGATGAATGCACCGCTTGCCCTCGTGACCGATGCCTCAAACACGGCCTTGGGTGCGGTACTCCAACAACTAGTAGAAGGATGTTGGCAACCCCTCGCATTTTTCTCTAAGAAGATGAGTAAGTCACAGCAGTTATACAGCGCTTACGATAGAGAACTACTCGCTATCTATGAGAGTGTAAAGCATTTTCGATACATGGTCGAAGGTAGGCACTTCGTGATTTATACGGACCACAAACCCATTACCTTCGCCTTCCAACAGAAAGACCGTCAATGCTCTCCGAGGCAGTTCAACCATCTGGACTTTATCTCCCAATTCACCACGGACATCAGATACATTGCTGGCAAAGATAATATACCTGCCGACACCCTCTCCAGGATAGAAGCCATATCTAGTCCACCTGAATTCTCTACCATAGCAAAAGCACAACAGAATGACTCCGAACTCCAAGATCTTCTGTCTTCTGGATCCTCTTCTTTGAAGTTGGAGCAGGTACCAGTACCAGGTACAAACGTTACGCTGCACTGTGACGTTTCTCTGCCGAGGCCTCGTCCTTTCATCACAAAGGAGCTGCGTCGCCAGATATTCACTGCTCTTCATTGCCTTAGCCATCCAGGATCCAAATCCACCACGAAGCTCATCACTGAACGGTTCGTATGGCCTTCAGTTCGTAAAGACATTCGTACGTGGGTTCAACAATGCTCAGACTGCCAACGTTCAAAAGTCCAGCGTCATACTTCATCTTCTACTGGAAACTTTAAGCTGCCTTCTGCACGATTCAACCACGTTCATATTGACCTGATTGGTCCATTGCCGCCATCCAGCGATTTCAAGTATTGCTTAACAGCCATTGACCGATATACTCGATGGCCGGAAGTCAAACCTTTGCAAGATATCTCTGCTGACACTGTAGCCAGGGCGTTCTACGAGATGTGGATTTCAAGATTCGGTTGTCCAGAAATCGTAACGACCGACCAGGGACGACAGTTCCACTCACGTCTATTTAAATCTTTGACAGATCTCTGTGGAATCCAGCTTCGCCACACGACTGCTTACCACCCGCAAGCGAACGGCATGGTGGAGCGTCTTCACAGAACCCTAAAAACTGCTATCATGGCCCACGGCGAGACGAGATGGACTGATATTTTACCAGTTGTCCTCCTCGGCATCAGGACTGCTTGGAAAGCTGACTTGCAGTGCTCCGTAGCAGAGATGGTTTATGGTGAGACCTTGAGGATACCTGGTGAGTTCTTTAAAACTACACACACCCAAGACACCATACAACCACCAGATTTCGTCGTTCAGCTCAAGGAACAAATGTCTCGCTTACAACCACAGCATGCCTCAAGACATGCGAAGGACACAATTTTCGTACACAACGACTTAAAGACAGCTACTCACATTTTCCTAAGAAAAGATGCACTTCGCAGAGCCTTGGAACCTCCATACTCTGGACCTCATCGAGTCCTTAGCAGAACAGATAAGACAGTCACTGTGGAATTGCCTAGAGGACCAGTGCCCGTTTCAATTGACAGAGTAAAGCCCGCCTACATCCATAATGAAAACAAAGATTCGCCCGCCAACACGCAACTAACCAATTTGCCTACTCCAGCCAAAACCACACGTTTTGGCCGAGTAGTCAGATTCCCTGATTACTTTTCGGCAGGTCTTTCCATCTCCGAGGGGGGTGGTGTGGCGCACAACACTAGTCCACATCGTGCCCAACACTATCCGCGAACCCGTCCAGACCACAACGGCGGAGAGGAAGGCGCGCGGGGCAATCGTCGCGCCACCAGATCCCATTCTCCGGCGGCCAGCGCAGTGTGTGCTGCTAAACCGTCCTCGCGCAAGATCTAAGTCAGCTGATCCGTTGCACCTACTTATAATCTTAGATTTCCTTATAATATTGTCTTTCTCAAGTTTCATCTAATACATACCAATTTCCAAGTGTTATCAGTTAGTTTCATTTGTGTAGTGAATAGACAATCCTACAATCGATTGACCTCTTTATTGAAGTTGGACCTACCTAATTGGACTGTTTGTCCAAGGTATATATATTCGTCAGCAACTTCGAGTGTAAAGTCTCCAACCTCCAGAGGAGTGGGTGCGACACGGACATTTAAAATTATTTTCATCTTGTTCATATTTATTTTAAGACTCACTTGTTAAGAGACTCTACTGAGGCTATAGAATATATTGTACTTAAGTATTCCAAAGTCTCAGCCATGACTACGATATCGTCAGTGAATCGGAGGTGGGTGATGTACTCGCCGTTGATATTTAGTCCACCCCAGTTCAGAAGATTGAAAACATCTCCCAGGGCGGCGGTGAACAGTTTTGGAGATCTAACGTCTCCCTTTCTGACTCCTCGCTGCAGCCGGGTAGGTTTAGAATTCTGGTCCAGGAGACGAACTGACATGGTGGGGCGTTAGCATACAAATATACCTCATACAGGCCACTTACTTTTAATTCATCATCACATCAGCTCATATATAGTCAGCAGGTTGCGCTTACAAGCGACGGTCGCATTACGTAGCACGCGCAATTGATCGCGACAAAACTAACTCGATCCATCTACAAAGCAAATTAGTCCGTATTGTAAACAAATAAAGTGTAACGAAATCTTGTGAGTGGAAAATTAAGTACGGCTCGCTATGTCGTCTTGTACCAAGTGTAACGAAATCGTTACTGACTCTGTACCCTGTGGTCAATGCCAGGGGATTTTTCATTATGCCTGTGCAGGACTTTCAGAAACCACCTATCGAAAAATGGGCCAGGAGAAACGAGCGCAATGGCGCTGTGTGTCATGTCGAAACCAGCCCTCGGAGACAAACACCATGGCGGAAGTTCTCCAAGAAATAAAAAGCTTTCGTGCGGACTTCATTACTATGAAAGCCGACTTCAACACTGTGAAAACTGATATTCACAGCACCTCGCAAGCCATTCAAGACCTGACCTCAAAGTGGACTGAGCTGGAAACTCGTTTCAATGGGATGGACAAGAGACTCACGATCGTAGAGGAGAAGCTTGCCAGTTTGTCATCGGTACAAAAGAACCTCGATAAAGACAAGGACACCATTGCCGAGCTCATACATGAAAACAATATGCAGGATCAATTTTCTCGACAAAACAACGTGGAAATTTCCGGAATACCCTCAAAAATTGGAGAAAATCTGTTCTCAGTGTTGAAAGATATATGTGCCGTGGTAGGTTTTAAGCTCATTGATACGGATGTTGACACTATCCATCGTGTACGTCCATTTACGAGCCCCAGCAGCAGCGGTGACGGTAAGCAGTTCTCGCGGCCGCCGTCCATAGTCGTGCGCTTCACCCAGCGCCGGCGCAAGGATCAGCTGATCGCTGCGGTCCGCGCCCGGCGGGTCATAACTACAGCTGATATCAAATTGAGCGGCCCTCTGTCCAATATCTACGTTAACGATCATCTAACACCAACAAACAAACTGTTGCTGAAACGGGCACGCGAACTCAAAACAGAACTCAACTATATGTATCTGTGGGTAAAAGATAGTAAGATATTGATGCGTAAAACTGATAAATCGAACATAATTCGTATCGCCAGGGAGTCAGACTTGAAAAAAATTAAGTGACAAATTCTTTTATTATTATATGGTTCACCTTCCTCATTGCCTGGCAATAACAATAGTAGTTTAATGTGTTTATTTATTATTGCCTTTTTGTGTGTATACTATAAAACTTATGCTTATTATAAACAAACAAAGATTAACATTTTGCCTTGGTACTCTTCACTAAATCGACGACGGCCCATACTACTCATACAATATGTAAACTTCGCCACTATGTCAACGTTACTTGGTCTATTGTCTAAATCGATCGCTCCGCACGTCTTAATAACCTGCAATAAAATCACATCATCATATATACAACTAAGCCATTTGTATACATATATACCTATTTTACGCATCAACAACCGTCTTTTATACTTGAGCCATAACATTTTACGTTATAAATATTTCTTTGTGTATTTTCTTAAAACAACATGGATTGTTTGTTAAATAACCTAAATATTTATTACCAGAACGTACAGGGATTACGTACTAAATCACATTTTTTTTTGACTAACGTATTACAATCAAATTATGACATAATATGTTTAACAGAATCTTGGCTGACACCCGACTTTTCCGATGCAGAGTATTTCTATCACAATTACAACGTATATCGACGTGACCGAGTGGTGGATGGTAAACACGATAAGAGAGGGGGAGGGGTGTTGGTAGCGGTGCGGCGCGACCTGCGCGTGCGGCGCCGGGACGACTGGTACTCTTTGGGCTCTTCCGAGGAGATGTGGCTGAGCATCGAACTCCGGACCGCGCGCGACGCGACCGCCGCCGCGCCCACTGAGCCGCCGCCGCCGCACCCCACAACGAACTCTCGTCGTTATAGTCACACGTACATCCATAGTAATCGAAGCATAATGCTTCACATAGCCATCTGTTACTTTACGCACAAAGATAAACATGTGTTACGATTGCAAAATTTCTTTGATAAGGCATCTGAACTTATACTAAGTAACTCGAATGATAATTTCCTTATTTTAGGTGACTTTAATATCACGAACGCCGAATGGGTATCGAAGCAATTTTTTAGTAGCTTACAATTACAATCTAGCACCGATAAAAAGGTGTCATTATTATCAGATTTTATTAATTTTACGGGGTTAGAACAATTTAACAGCCACGTTAACGTTAACGGACGAATATTAGACCTGGTTTTGAGTAACTGCAAAAATGCAGTTACTGCGTGCTCATCCCCCCTCACGCCTGAAAACCCCAATCATAAAGCCCTGGACATAATTTTTACCTTACCTTCTGTTGTTTATATGCAGGATAATAGCCGTCATAAACATATTTTTCATATGGGTAAGTATGAGGAGATAAGTAAGGAACTGTTACAAATACACTGGCTATCGAAGCTAAGTAATTTAAACACTGAGGAAGCGGTCACTTATTTCTATATGATATTGCATAAGTTAATTGACGATTATGTACCAAAGAAAATAGTTCATTCTAACTACAGTCATCCTCCCTGGTATTCTCGTGCCTTAATAAAGTTAATAAGACAGAAACTGAGAGCACATACTAAATGGAAAAGATACAATAATGAGCGCGACTATCAGACGTTTTCAATATTGCGGGCTCGAGAAAAAGCAGTCGTGGCTGAATGTTATAAAAATTACATATATTTCGCCGAGGAAAAAATTAGATCAGCTCCTCAATATTTTTGGTCTTTCATTAAGTCTAAATACTCGGCAAATAATATTCCTGCTTACATGAAGTACAAAAATGAGACTTCCACCGACAGTGTCACAATAAGTAACATGTTTAATGATTATTTCCATTCAGTTTTCGTGTCCAGTGATGATAATAATAAAGAACCTCATGATCAGCCTTCTACTTCTTCACCAATAGATATATCTTTTGTCGAAATATCCCAGAAATTAGTTTTAAAATTATTAGAACAAGTTGATGTTCACAAAGGGGCTGGTGTTGATGAAATTCATCCATTATTTATCTCAAATTTAGCTACGGAATTATCAGCTCCCTTAACAATTATTTTTAGGAAGTCACTTGCAAGCGGCTGCTTTCCAGACATCTGGAAAAAAGCCCTCATAACTCCCATACCCAAAGGCGGTGACAAGCATGATGTTACGCAGTATAGGCCGATTTCAAAACTCTGTATTTTCGGGAAAATATTTGAAAAAAATATTACAAATTGTTTAACTTTACATGCTCGTCATCATATAGCTACCGAACAGCACGGTTTCATTCGCGGTCGCAGCGTCAACACAAACCTGGTGAGTTACACCGACTTTATACTCAATGCCCTTGAATCGGGGTGCCAAGTGGATGCCGTGTATACTGATTTTTCTAAAGCTTTTGATAAAATTAATCACTATACACTAATAAACAAACTCGCAGAGATCGGTATACATGGTGACCTATTGAGGTGGATTAAGTCTTATATAAGTAACCGCAGTCAAGCAGTAGCACTAAAAGGGTATTGTTCCAGATTCCTTAAGATACCTTCAGGGATTCCACAAGGTTCCCACTTAGGACCTTTTCTTTTTACACTGTACGTAAACGATGTTGGAGAATGCTTTAGAAACTCTTGTCACTTACTTTACGCAGATGACACCAAGATCTTTAAAGTTGTTCTTTCGCAGGAGGATTGCTCAGAAATGCAAAATGATTTAGAAAAATTTGAGCAATACTGTTTACAAAATCAACTATTTCTTAACGCAGAGAAGTGCTATACAATAACATTTACCCGCAAGAACAATCCCATCATCTCAAATTATAGTCTTTCAGGTCAAATTATACAACGCGTTCATTCGATACGAGATTTGGGTGTCACTCTGGACGCCAAACTGCACTTCAACATCCACATTGACAGTATTTTAGCTAAAGCATACAAAACACTTGGTCTTATCCTACGATTAGGCAAACCATTTAAAAATAGTAATACATTAAAAATATTATTTAATTCTTATGTACGGAGTGTTTTGGAGTTTGGAAGTGTAGTCTGGAGCCCACAGTATGCCGTACATGTTGATCGCATAGAAAAGATCCAAAATAAATTCTTAAAATCACTTGACTATAAAACTGGTAATTATTTCATAGATTACAAAACCAGTGCTGCTACGCATAAAATCCAACCTCTACGAGTTAGACGTAATTACTTAGACACTATGTTTCTTTATAAAATCATAAATAATTACATCGACTCTGAATCACTTCTTGAAAAAGTTACTTTTAAAATTCCACGTATATCTTCACGTTCAAAACACACATTTCACATCTCATTCAGTCATACCAATTATGCTAAAAACACTTTTATAAGGCGTTCTTGCGATTTTTACAATAAATTCCTGTGTGATGTTGACATATTTGGCGATAGTATCAACACTTATAAAAGAAAAGTGTGCGAAATGTTTAACAACAAAGATTAAGCAAGGCAATTTTTATTTATTTATTTATAAGTAATTTAATAAAATATGTTTTTTTTTTCTTCTTTTAAACTCTTACATTATATAAAATAGTTACACGTGATAGACTCGTATAGACGAATATACACTATTTATTGTGCTATCTTATCAACTTGATCGCTTATTAGCGAAACCAATATGTTTTTTGTTTGTTATAAATTAATGGACCTGTAGGTCTTTTCGTGTTATGTTTTTGTAGAATGTATTTGTTTAAGACTGTTTGTGTCCTAAATAAATAAAATAAAAAAAAATAAAAATAAAATAAAATAAAAATAAATATATACGTCCCCACCGAGGGCTCGAGCCTACCCTGCATTTGGGCGATCGGGCCTTAGTCGACCACGCGGGCCCAGTGCGGGTTAGTCAACTTTACACACAACCTTCGAGTTTCTTCGATGGCGTGTGCAAGTTTCCTCACGATGTTTTCTTTCACCGTAAGAGCGTCGGATAAACGTACATATGAGATCGAAATTCGAAAACACATTGGTACGTGGCAGGACTCGAACCACGACTTCCCGGATAGGAGGTAGCGGCCCTTGCCGTTGCGCCACCGATTACTTCACCGTAACTTTCAATTATCTCTTCTAATTGTGCAACGTTTGCAAAATTCTTTGCGAAGTAATAATAAAAAAAAATGAAAAAAAATAACCGGATATTTTAATAAATTTTTGCCTTCGAGCCCAACATCTAAGTTTGAAATGATTGTCAAAATTTTTCAACAACAAATGTGAGCCATACTAATTACACAAGTTGGAAAAATTTGTAAGGATTACGTTTCTGCGGAGGCCCAGACGGTACTCTAGTGAGGGGGCAGAAAACATCGATATTAAGTATTCGTTTTTACGGAGTTCAAAAGTGACTTCAAAATAACAAAATTAGAGGATTAATAAATAAAAAAATAAATAAACAGGAGATTCCGGACAATAAGATGCACAGTAGTACGAAACAGCAGTTGAAAAAAAAGTAAAGTTAAAATTCCGGCTGAATTTTTTTACAAAAACATACTAGCAATAAAAATTTAAAGTGAAAAATTTAATAAAAGAAAAATTAAAGGTTGTTTTTTTTGTTTTTACTATATTATAGAAACGGTAATATAAACAAGCGTTAAACTTGCTGGAATAATAGTACTAATCCTTAAGTAAACAAAAAATAAGAGGACAAGTGCGTATCTGACCATGCGTAAAGTAGGGTTTCGTACTGTTATTAAAAAATTAAACGTATATTTCAAAAACCAAAGTTTGTTTTGCAGATGGTACAAAATATTTTGTATGGAATACCAATGAACACTTTACAAATCCAACTGCACATCTTAGGTTGGCCAACTATTATTTTGAAACCATACAAGCCTACTTAGCTGTGATAACTTTCATTTGACATTCATTATATGCCTTACTATTTCGCATACTTTTTAAATTTCCTGAAATAATTTTTACTTGGTAGCGACACGTTACGTTAAAAATCTCCATTTGAAAACTTAATATTTAGTAAATGAATCAATTATCGGAAAAATGATCTTAACAAGCCCGTAGTAGTTTTAACAGATATTTTGAATGATATTATACACGATAGGGTACGTGAACAAAACATGTACGCGTGGTACCTTAAAATTATTTTTACACATTTTCTTCTATAACTTTATAGGGGTTTTAGATTTGCATAACCATCCAAATTTCAGTTTTATAGCTGTAATAGTCTTTGAACAAAATGCCTGTGACATATCGACGGATATACAGACATACGGGCATAGCGATACTATAAGGCTTCTTAGTTTGATTATGGAGCCCTAAAAATCAGCCAAATGTTAGTCTTACTTGCGCTAAGGAGTATAAACTAAATTTATTCTTCTTCTTCTTCTCTGCCTTTTCCCACGTCAAGTAGGGTCGGCTCTCCTAATTTTTCTGCGCCATGACATTCTGTCTAGGGTTGTCGGGCCGGGTAGATCCTCTTTTTGTGCGAGACTGGTCATACTAGTGGAGGAGGAAGATAGAAGTTCAAACTCAATTTAAAAAAAAATATATTTTTCTGGTGATCTCGTTGATGTCTTTTGTTTGAAATGAGTAGGTACCTATCATTGTTGTACTCGTGTAGAGATTAGTTGTGGTACGGAACCTTCGGTGCGTGAGTCCAACTCACACTTGGCTGGTTTTTAGTACTCAGGTAAAAAAATATCTGTGAGATTAACCAATATCTACTGTGTAGATTCACTACAGCTGCCGAAGTGACAGTAATGGAAAGGCCTTGTACTTGGGTTAAAAGTTCTGTTGAGCGACTACATCTAACAGGGAGTGCTTTACCTTTCAGTTCAGATTTGAGTTACAATTTATCGATAAGATTGATATCGACAGTGTACCTTCACTGTTTACAACGGCGGAAACGACAGCAAAGCCGCATGAAATCTCGTCGTCGAAGTCCCTGTAAAGAGTCCTGAGGGACAACTCTCTGTAGCAGCGGCAAATAATGCGCGCGCGCGACCGGATAAACCACTTTTCAATCTTGGAGACAATTCGGTTGTCTCGCCCACCGGGACGAACGAGCTAGCTCGCATTATGAGCGAATTGTAACGTAATGGTATTGCGTTTGTTAAAAATTTGGTTGTTGTAAAGTTGGTTTACGGACGATAGTTTAACGTGACAATGTCATAACGTAACGGGACAATGAGTCAACCTTTTTCGTGCGTGCAGCCGGCGTCCATCAATTTATTGGACGTTGTCACGTCAAAAATTATTCTACAGTCATTGAATTGAAAAATGGTGGTTCATTAAAATCGTCATGACAACCCACAGCCGATGTTTGATGCATGACTTCTCCACGCCGGGCGTCACATTCTTACACGACTACTGCAAGACCATACTGCCGAGTGTTTCCGGTCAAACGAAACGCAACACTCGCCCCGCTAATAGGTCATCATTTTTACTCAGGCAAAGTATATTTATTAGTACTAACGACTCAGGTAACTTAGTACCCACAGATATACAAAAAAGGCATATAGCTCGTAGAAATGATAGTCGTTGGGCTATTAAAGTTCTCGAGTGACAAGCGTGCACTGAAAGATACAGTGTAATGGACTGACGACCTGGTGAAGGTTTCAGGAAGCCGCTGGATGCGGGCAGCGCAGTGCCGATCGTTGTGAAAATCCTTGGGGGAGAACTTTATCCGGAAGTGGACGTCTTTCAGCGGATATGATGATAAATGAGTTTAATTATTAAGAGTGAGGTCACCACAGGGGCAACTAAGTACATTTGGCATAATAGCAGGACGCGCGTCAGGGCTGTAACAGAAGCGTTGACGGGCCACTTTGCCATAAACGCAAACCTGCAAAAAATCGGCCTGACGAATGACCCAACCTGCAGGGCCTGTGGTGACGATACAGAATGAATGGAACACTTACTGTGTCACTGCGATGTTCTGGCTAGCAAACGTATGTACCTCCTAGGTGATGGCTACCCAAAACCGGAGGACTACAAGCACCTTCCAATGAGCGGAATTTCTGCATTGATGCAGCACATCTTCGAGTAGGTTGGGGTGCAAAGGTTATAGGGGTAGACACAAAAGATCCCACTTATTAAAATAAGATAAGATAAGTATGCGTTTTAAATTAAGATACATAAAAATAGTTTATTGTATCTGTATAACTAAAAGGAAAAGGTGACTGATTGGTATATCTAGAAATAGCTGGAAACACTAAATGGATTTCGCAGAAATTGGGAATACAAATAGCAATGAGGACATTGGCATCCGCTAAGAAAGGATTTTGGGAAATTTCCACGGGATCGGCAAGCTGCAGGCATCCACTAGTGAATATATAAACTTACATTATAAAACTGAAGATCCCTGGTTCTACGCGGGCCCAGTGCAGATTGGTCGACTTCACACACAACCTTCGAGTTTCTTCGCAGACGAGTGCAGCAGGTTTTCTCACTATGTTTTCCTTCACCGTATAAACGATAGATAATCATACATATGAAATTGAAATTCGAAAACACATTGATACGTGCTAAGATTCGAACCACGACTTCCAGGGCATGTGGAAGCAGCCCTAGCTCTTACACCACTGGCGCTTTTAATACGTAGTGGATTTTAGACTTTTTATGAAAGTATTGATTGACTCATCTTTTGGGGTATTTAATTGCCATCATGACTAAAGAAAGTATTCATTTTCTTTCATAATAATGTAAAATGGTCGTAAAATAAAGCGTCGGTGGCTCAACCGGTAACGACTCGATCCTTCTAACCAGAGGTACCAGGTTCAAATTTGGACGGCCAATGTACCAATGAGTTTTTCAAAAACTTACGTACTCTTACATACTCGTATACTTACCGATTGCTTTAACGGTGAAGGAAAACATCGTGAGGAAACCTGCACACGCCTGCGAAGAAACTCGAAGGTTGTGTGTGAAGTCGACCAATCCGCACTGGGCCCGCGTGGTCAACTAAGGCCTGATCGCCCTAATTCAGGGTAGGCTCTCGAGCCCCTCGGTGGGGACATATATGAGCTGACATGAAGAAGGGTAATCAGTATTTATTTTGTCTCAAAATAATGAAAAATTATAAAAATTGAAATCCTCAATAATTAAGATCTCTGGCTAGTTGAGGTTTCCTAATATTCCACCACACAGGGAAACAAATCATTTGCATTTGTTTTTCTACACAAAATTTTCTCTCCAAACCATACAAAAAGCCAAATCTTTTATATTATTAACTCGTATTGACATTTCATTAGTAGCGCTTCATCGCCTCGAGTTTTATTAGCGAGCAATCTCACTGATGGCACGACAAGGATATTGAAAAGAAGCACTGCAATTTCCGCAAGAAATCTACAACGTTAAGTCTCAGTCACCTGGTCTGTTTACATTTAAGCAGTAAATAGATTGTTTACTGAACTATTACTTTTTTTTAATACGAAATGAATTATAATTTTTTTAACCGTCTTCAAAAAAAGGAGGAGGTTTCTCAATTCGACCGTATATACATATTTTTTTATGTGTGTTCGCGGATAACTTCGTCGTTTATGAAACGATTTTGATGATTATTTTTTATTGAAAGAAGATATCCCATTATTATCCCATGATAAAAAAAAACAGGATCTGATGATGGCATCCCAGAGAAATCGAGGGGAATCTTAGTTTCCTGTTTGAAGTAGGTTTGTTTTTGTTTCTAAATTATTTTTTTATTAAAAATTTGAGTGCCTTTGACTACATCTCACCTGATGGTAAGTGATGACGCAGTCGAGGATGCTACACGCAAACTCAAATAATTCCTATTCACTCTTGCATTAAAGATCCCCAAATTATAGGAATCGGGAAACACTGACGCAGGCAAGGAGTATAAAGATAAACTAGTATTCGTATAAAGATAAATACAAAGGTATGTATAACATGGTATATGTAGGTCAGCATTTCTATAAACTTTTTAAAATGTAAAAAAGTTGTTATAGTGACATAACTACAATAGTTGGTCATATTATGGAGTTGCGAAGTTTTTGTAGATAGGTACATAATATTAATATATTCTTTAATATTGTAACATATTTTTTTTTGTTCTATCATCAATAATCCGCAGCGCATGCGATGAAAGACATTTTATAGCAAAAAAATGTACACCTTGGGATACATTGTTTTAGTAGGATCCCTAATTTTTCCTAGTAATAAATGTAGCTCATGTTAATCAAAGATAATGTAGCATTCTAAAGGTGAAAACATTTTTTAAATTCGTCCAGTACCTAGTTCTTTAGTTTATTCGTTACAATCATACAAATCTTTCCTCTTTATCATATTACTAGCTATTTCCCGCGGCTTCACCCGCGTGGACAACGTTTCTATGATTTTGCGAGGGTGCGCAGTGCGCAAGTCGCAAGCGGCTCGCGAAAATGAAAAAAGTAGCCTATGTGTTAATCAAGTTCCTAATCTGTCTACGTGCCAAATTTCAGCCAGATCCGTTCAGTACTTTTTGCGTGAAGAAGTAAGAAACATACACACTCACAAACTTTCGCCTTTATAATATTGTATGATTAGTGTACATTATCCTCATAAATATTTTTTTTTTTCTTAATCCACAATTGGTAAGCCCTTGACATCATCTCACCTGATGTTAAGTAAAAATGATGCCGAAGATGGAAGCGGGCTTAACAAGATTAACAAGATTGTATTATAGGGATGACGACAGCATCAGAAATAAATTATGAAAAATTGATCACTAAATTACCCCTCTACTTAAACTTCGGAAAACCTTACTCGTTTTGTTTTCCATCAAGTCTATGATTTTGAATTCACCACAACCACAAAATGAGTACTTAAATGACGCTGCTAAACTATAACGTCACGCCTAGGCATTTCAAACATTTTTAGAACAAAATGTAGTTTTTGACAGATGGTAAAAAGTAACTCAGATGACTAGCATTCGTCATCCCTATTGTAACGTCGGCGGCCCATTTGCGGCAGGGGCGAGCGGTTATCAAAGGAGCAGCTACTCGTACAACTCATAACCTGCTGACTACTGGACCACGGGTTTCTTCCCAATAGGAATCACAAATGTTAGTCATCTGAGTTACTTTTAACCATCTGTCAAAAACGCAATTTAGTCTAAATAAAAATTGAACACCTAGGCGTGACGTCATAGTTTTGCAGCGTCATTTATCATATGTAGGTACTCATTATGTGATTTTAAAGGTTAGGCCATACGCCACACACAAGAGTCAAGTCGAGGTTGCAGAGCTAGTGGCGAAGCCCACTGACAGAAGTGTTTCAAGATGCTTTTAAGGCATCTGACACGGCTACATCATATCAGCTCATATACGTCCCCACCGAGGGACTCGAGCCTACCCTAAATTAGGGCGATCGGGCCTTAGTCGACCACGCAGGCCCAGTGCGGGTTGGTCGACTTTACACACAACCTTCGAGTTTCTTCGCAGGTGTGTGCAGGTTTCCTCACGATATTTTACTTCACCGTAAGAGCGTCGGATAAAAGTACATATGAAATCGAAATTCGAACTATTACTATTGTAGGTATTATTATAACGTCGGCGGAGCCGCGATTGAAATCAGGGCGGCTCCTTTGTCGTTACGTTTGATGTCAGGTGGCAGGGGCGAGCGGAATTTATCAAAGGTGCAGCTAACGAATTATATAACCCATAACGTGCTGACTACTGGGCCAAGGGTTTCTTCCCAATTCGGCAAGGTTAGGCCATACTCCATACACGAGAGCCAAGTCGACGTTGTGATGATGATCTATCCGACCGATTTCGGTTGTGGCGACCACTTCGACTCCTAGTCGGTTAGCCGCGCGTGCGCTCGAAAACGGTTTATGTAGCCAATCTTCGCAGCGAAGTTGTGGCGACCACTTCGACTCCTAGTCGGTTATCCGCGCGTGCGCTCGAAGACGGTTTATGTAGCCAATCTTCGCAGCGAAACTCCTCGCGCACTGAGGGCATTTAAGTATGCCACCCTCGTAATTGCATGAAATGGTCGCAGGTGGTCGGGCCTTTAACTGCTCGCGTTTGGTGTCAAGGTCAGCTTTACGCTAATCCTCGAACTCGCGCACAATCCTGCGCTATTCTGGCCGTTCTGCTGCCAAACTCTCAAAAGAATGTGGAGCTAGTGGCGAACCATACTGTCAGAAGTGTTTCGAGCTGCTTTTTAAGGCATCTGACACGGCTAGCGACTGCCATCTCATGATAGCAACTATAATAATAATTTTCAATTCATCATCATATCATAGGCCAATACAATTTTCAATACAAAAAAAGAAAAGTAGTAATTTCCGTGCCAACTTTCCGTGCGCAAAATTGATTTAATTTGCCACATTTTTTAAATTTCTACACTTGCAAAAAAGTAGGTCAACTTTTAGTTGGTGTTGTCAGGTATATATAAAAAATTACCAGAACCTGTTAAAATGTTGCCATTTTATCAAATAAAGTGTACTAGAGAGGATTTTTGTAAATTTTTGCTTTGGGTGTGAAATTACCTAGTTTTACGGAATTTGACTTCTACTCAGCACGGTTGTATGTGCCGTGATATTATGTTGCAACTTTTTTTCACCATTTCGTAGTAATTTTAGATAGATAAGGGAAACCTATCTATTCTTTTCAAGCGACTTCCAAAAAGGAGGAGGTTCTCAATTCGTCTGTATGTTTTTTTGTTGTTTTTATATGTATGTTACCTCATAACTTTGGACTGGGTGAACCGATTTTTATGATTCTTTCTTATTTAAAAGCTAGTACTTCCCGTGTGGACCCATATAAATTTTATCAAAATCGGTGTAGTACTTTATTAGAAAATTAACAAAAACCAAACTAATAATGCAAAAATGTACTAAGTTGTTGCAATGGAAGTCGGTTTTTTAACGTGTTTAGCGTTTTCAATTATTAGGGTTCCGTTTCAAAAAAAAACGCAACACTCGTGTGTCTGTCTGTCCGTCCGTTTGTCACAGGCAATTAGCTTCAAATCTACTGGATCAAATCAGGTGAAATTTGGTAGGATTGTGTAATCCTATGACCCAAACACAGATGTGCAAAGTAAATAAATATTTTATTAAATTAAGAGTCATTTTCGGGGGACAAATTAGGAAATTAAAAAAAGTTTCTTACTGTGTCGTAAGTAAATCGATTTTTGATGATCTGTCAGTTGTGGAATAATTTTATTTAATGTTTCATCCACTACAAAGCTGTTTTATGCTGTGGTAACGTCTGGTACGATACCATTGCACAAAACAGCTTTTGTGGAAAAATACTGTTCATTTTTCGCAACGTTTGATATTTTTTTAATGAAAACGACGCGTTTTCAGCAAAACTACTTAGTAGAAAATATTGTATATTGTTTTTGAAAAATTCGGTGAAACAAATGTGCCTAGGTCACACAAAAAGATGTATTATTTATTGACTATCCTTTTATACAAATTCTCGTCTTTTTCCTACACATTTGTCATTTTTTTCAATACTTATGATTAGAAAACATTCACGATTAAAAAAAATATATCTAGCAAGTGATAAGGTCTGTTTTACGTCTAACACTCATTGAAACCTATAACAATAAATAGGTTAAGAAATATAAACAAAAAGGTAAAAATAAAGTTAAAGTTGCAGTATTCTACGATATTCCAGTGGCTTATTGCAAGCTTCACTGGATCAGTCCTTCAAACGCCGTTAATCAACGTAATATACGTCGTTAGCGCCATATTTAATAGGAAATGGCGTAATAAGGCATTCCTGCTGACCCGTATATGTAAATTCTTGCATGAGCTCAATAATGTCTATTATTCAAGCCCATTCATAGTTAGTTCCTTAATGGGTCGCGTGAAATCCAACCGAGACTCACAATTACATAACTTTACATGTATTATCCTTTTGCTGCTCAATTCTTGCGATTAATATTAACTTGTAGTACTGTTTGCACTCCACGGCCAATTACACGAATAGTTTAAAGCTATAATATTCATCTTAAAGAAAAAAAACATTTAAAAATCATTTGATTGACTATATCTCCCCGTACCCCGCAACACCTCGTCTCAGGTCTGCCGCCATCTTGTCTTCATTGACTGTTTTCGTGCGGAAGCGGCCGTAACGTGATATCAATTTAATAGGTTTTTCTCTGACTAAAAAGGCCAATTATTGTCTTTTCTCTCAGAAGAATCAGGTGATTACATTGTCTTTGTTTTTCCATTGTGGTTTGGGAGGTAATTTATTATCCTATCTATGAATTTCATATCACTGACCTATTACTGTACCTATAATCCTTCCGCACTTTGATATAATACCCGTAAGACTTTCCACTGACCAGCCCACTCAAAAGGAATCTTGTACATACCTGTAGTTTCAGCTGTTTTATTCACAATCAAATTACTGTAGAGATTGAGCCTGACGGCCAGTTTTCAGATGATTCTTTGTAAATGTTTATCACCCAAACGAGGGTGGCCGAATCAGCGCAAATTGCATCTGGTTCTTTATTTTTTTCACGGGCGGCCGGTGGCACCAAAAATGTATCGTCAATGATCTTATATTATTGCCTTCTCCGACACCGCCACAGATCTAAGATACCGCAGTGACTGAGGCTAGTTCATATATCCATGACAACCGTGTATCTAATAGTCCTTTACGAGAAACTTAGTAGAAAGACTCATATGTACTTTCAACAATATAAAAGTAAAAACACACTCCACTTTAGCCTTACCGCAAGCAATAGTTTGTTGTTTTTACAACACAGAACAGCGGTGAACGTATGTATAAACGTTGATTTTTCATTTCGAAGGTAAATAAAAGGTGTACATACTTAAAGTATTTACAAATGTGATATAAGTAATAATATGTGACGTAGGTATTATATTCTCTTTGGTACTGCAGGTTGACTGCGTTCCAAAAGTTGCAGACTGCTGATTCTTTAGGTGTTTTAATGTACACACTTTTATTAATATGTTGGTTTATAAAGGTTTGTTTTGTTTACTTAATAAAATAACATTTAACCACAACAAAAATCGAAAGTAAACAATTACATCAGTAATTGTGTTATACAAATGAAATAAACACGAAATATACCTATGTTATTTTTATTGTAAATATTTTTTGAGATAAAATAAGGAAAGTGTTCACCATAAATAACCTTTTGACTTCTATTTCACCTTCTGTCTAATGTTATCTGGAACAAAGTATAGATGCTCATATGTAGAAATTCTTTGCTATATACCTACGTGCAGAACAAACAAAGAATTTGGCTGAAATAAGAAAGGAGTACTTATTATATGCCAAACAAAACAAAAGATACTGAAAGTTCTTGTTTCAGAAACTAACTTTCTTGTTCCTTTACTTTTGTTGAATAACAGAGAATCGAGACGTCAGACCAATTGCAAAAAACACCATGTCATCAACTTAAAAGGGGAAGTTTCTAATGAGATAACTTTGTTGTCCGTCTGTCTGTCCTTTCGTCTGTCCATCCGTCCGTCCGTCTGTCTGTCCTTTCGTCCGTCCGTCTGTCTTTGTTTCTTTCCTTGGATCTGTAAAGATATCAAGTTTCTTAGTCAAAGCAATAAAAAGTATTATGACAGAATTGAAGTAAATTAAAACCTATCGGGTTACTTCCCGTTAAACTAGAATCATCAAATTTGACAAATATTAAGATCTCACAGCACAAATTAAAGCAATTCGAAAATTGTAAATTTTTAGTTAGGTCACAAAAACATATCACATAAAATTATATTTTTTATTTTTTATAATACTTACATTTACAGTTTTTTAAGACACTAGTGACATCTAATAGGATCTAATATCTTCTACATAGTTGAATTATGAATTACCTCTGAGTAGGTTAGTAGCCATCATATCAGCCGAAAGACGTCCACTGCTGAAAAAAGGTCTCCCCAAGGATCGATCGGAAAAACCAATCGAACCACGTGGCCGAAAGGGGATTTCCACGTTTTGAAGATCCAGCGGCTTCCCGCGACCTTCACCAAGATATTGGTCCACCGTGTGGGAGGACTTCCTGCGTCGTCCGGTGCGTGGTCTGTTAACTATGTCGGTTACCTTGGTCCTCCTACGGATCTCCTTATTTCTGATTCGATCACGTAGGGAAACTCCGAGCATAGCTAGCTCTATCACCCTTTGGGTGATCTTAAACCTTCCTATGAGGCCCATAGTGAGCGACCATGTCTCAGTTCCTTAAGAGCCTGCTGGAGTTCATAAATCCCATAAAAACGTAGTATTTGATTCATTTGATAACCAAAGAACCGATTTTAAAATAATTTTATATGGATAATCGGAATTCGGATGACATATATCTGTGTCGGAAGCGTCGGTGGCTCAACCGGTAACGACTCGGTCCATCTAACCAGAGGTACCGGGTTCAAATCTGGATGGCCAATGTACCAATGAGTTTTTCAAAAAACTTACGTACATACTTACCGATTGCTTTAACGGTGAAGGAAAACATCGTGAGGAAACCTGCACACGCCTGCGAAGAAACTCGAAGGTTGTGTGTGAAGTCGACCAACCCGCACTGGGCCCGCGTGGTCGACTAAGGCCTAATCGCCCTGATTCAGGGTAGGCTCGAGCCCCTCGGTGGGGACGTATATGAGCTGTAATGATGATGATATCTGTGTCTGTACCGCATTACTTTTTTTAAAAACGAAACAGGAATCCATTATTAATTAATAAACTTGTTTTTAAGGTAAAAGACGGAAAACAAGTTTATTGGTATTAAATGGATTCCTGTTTCGTTTTTCAAAAAACTAATGCGGTACAAACACAGATATATATACGTATTCCGATTATCGATATAAAACTATTTCAAAATCGGTTCTTTGGTTAACAAATGAATCAAATACTACGTTTGTATGGGATTTATGAACACCAGCAGGCTCTTAAATCATCGCTCGCAACACACACTGGTCAAAGACCTTAGCACTGCGTTATTTTGGACATGAAGATATTGCGAAGCTTTCCGAAAGCTGCTACTGTAATTACTTCCATTTTATATCTATAGATGGTACCGTAGATACAAATTATTTCCTTTTTTGTAGAAAATTGTTTTTTAAACTCTTTTTTTTTTATTCACAATTGGTAAACCCTTGACAACATCTCACCTGGTGGTAAGTGACGATGTTGCCGAAGATGGAAGCGGGCTTACCAAGATTCCCCAACGCAATGGGGAACTGGCTATCTTATCTTCATGCCGGAACACACCAATGATATCAACATTGATATTTGGCGGCAAGACTTAGATAAGATGGTGGTAGCTAGCCAGGCGGGCTTAGAAAATGCCCTACCACCAACCAAACCGAGTCTTACAATTGACCCCGCCGGGAATCGAACCCGCGACCTCCTGTGTAAAGCCAGTGAAGTTTGCCTCTGAGCTACGAAGGCGGTTTAAACTCTAAAGTGAAGTTCCTTTTTCCTTCAATCTAATTGTTTGACTTGTTGATGTTTGTCGTATTTCGTATCCAAAGATGTTTTGGTACCGAACCCTGCTTGTACGAATCCGACTCGCACTTGGCCGTTTTTTTAATAATGACCTTATTTCCGCGCATGTTTGATAGAAATACTTGTTTATGTCTTTTTATGTAAGATGGTCGGTGGCGTAACGGCTAAGGCCGCCACCTCTTGTCCAGGAGGTCGTGGTTCAAATCCCGCCATCACGTACCAATGTGTGTTACTAATTTCGATTTCATATGTACGTTTATCCGACGCTCTAACGGTGAAAGAAAACGACTAAGCCTTATCGCCCTAATTCAAGGTAGGCTCGGGCCCCTTGGTGGGGACGTATATGAGCTGATATGATGGTGTCTGTTTACGTTTCATATCTGTGGCACATCACAGACAGAGAGGCAGACCCAGGTGGCCTCGACGCGCCATCCAACCGCGTTTAAGCTCACACGAGTAAATTTACACTTAATTAAATAAAATATGTATTACCGTCGGAAAATTGTAATAATCAGAAAAAATTGTTGATGAAAAAAAAGATTATGAAGACAGCCCAAAAGTCAAAAAACTCGAAAACATAAAAAAACAATATAAAAAGAAAATAATGTAAAAACTATTCAATAAATTCCGCACGTTACATCAAAATTCAGCTTCGAATTCATTCTCACTTCACATGTGTCATGTAAGCTAGACGGAATATGACGGCTAAGGTGAGATGCCATCATTAGTGTCCACCGTCTTTAAAATCGATTCTTATAATTCTGTAATTGTTTAATGATCTATAGCGCATAAAAGAAATATTTTCTCGGTTTTCATGCATAGTTATGCAAAGAATAACGCGTTTATCTAAAATAGGCATTGTTAAAATACATGTCGGAGGGTCATTGAAAACGCGACCAATACCAGCTCGAGATAAGTTTACATAGTTACACTTTGTTTGGATCAAACGTCAGGTATTAGTACCTGGGTGAAACCGGTGGTGGCGTGACGATCGCTTGTACTCGTGGGACGATCGTTTGTGGTAGCAAGGATGATGTATTAACGGAAGGCTGTTTGTGCTGCCACACTGAGTTGAGAATTTATTAGATCTGTGGAGAAGCCAGATTAGCTGGACGTCAGTCTCGGAGCGGACACTTTTTGACGGAGCGTCGAGCAGAACACATGCAGTGGTGATCTGTGAGAAAAATGGACGTGTCACGCCATCGCTGTGATCACCGCGTTTGCATCCATTGTTATCCAAGGCATCCTGTACAATTTCGATTACCAAATGATCAAGACTATTGAAGAAGGACCTCTGTGATATAGCTGCATTGTTATTTCGACACCTACAACCGAAATAGTTAAGGAGTGAACCACGAGGCCATCCATAACCTAACCATCACCCACACCTTTGACATCAGAAGTTGGATTGTTCCCAGCGCTCGCAACAAGTGGACAACGACGGGAAAATGTGAAAAATGATAATGTAGCAGCGAAATAAAACTCACTGCCAACAATTCTTCGTGCTACGGAACAACATGCTGCGATTGATTGAGGTTATACAAGCACCATCGACTACATCTGCTGCAATCATATTGCCAGCATTCAACCGGAATATACCTGAAGCTAATCCACGTGCATGGTGCACAACTGTCGACATCTCCCTTACGGAACGACCATTGGAATGAGGAGACAGCATGGGCTGCGCTGGCAGCGGTGGAAATGCACGCGAGCGGCGCGTTGGCTTCTGCGAAGCTCGTGGTGTACGCGGAGCTACGAAAATCCGGTGAGTCGTACCCCTTTTGTTTTGATAGTGGTAGTAGTACGTACGTAGTACTATTATCCAATCTGTGGTGGTACTGAGTGTTCTCTCGTTAAAGAAAATTTCGTGTATAGACTTTCGGGAGTGTGTTCAATGCTAACGCACGATTGACTTTTGTAGGCATCGCTTACGTTTACTGTACAGAACAAATATTGAGTGAGGGTAGTATTGACGGGAATCATTCAGAATTTTTATTTTTTTGTTATGCCAAACGAGTACCTACGTTCCAACCTACGTACAACAATACGTGCCAACAATATTATGATCGGTTCAGATATTTTAAATCTAGGATTGACGGTATTCTTAAACGAGTCTGTCAATAACAAAACAGCTTGACTGTCGGTAAGGATGCGAATAGAGTAGTTAGTCCCTTACCCTTCTAGTAGTGATTGCATTAGCAGCCAAAATGATGCCTTGTAGTCCTTCAAAGTGCTCTTTCACGTGCTTTCGGATAGTTCCTTGTGGCACAGCGTCGTGATTCAACGGTAGATTTAAAAACTAGAGTTTTGGTTATACAAACCTAAACCAGGATAGAAAGTATTGAAATCCCTTTAAGCTTTTATAATATTGAGACTGACATTTTTACATGGAGTAAAAAAAAAAAAAAACCTTTATTAGCTTTCGTAGTATTGGGACTGATATTCTCATTGATCATAGGCCAAAGTTGTTGCCTATTTTTAATAGCTTTCGTGATAAATTTGTCGAGGGCATCCTTAATGCCCCGCTATCGTGTAGACCCTATGAAGGTAGATTAATTTCGGTGATCCCCATAAAATATTTTGTTTACCAATTGTAAAAAAAAAAAGAATAATAACAGGGTAGTATGCGGAGTGCAGTGATGAACGTCTTACGGCTGATGTGATGATGATACAGGATTCATGGGCTGGAGGCTGCGAATGTCATAAGCCCCGAAGCTTTCCCTTTTTGACGGCCTTATCATGCTGGTAAAGAAAAAGGATAGCATAGAACGCAAGTGTTGATAACCGTAAAAAAAAAATGATAACAACATGCCTGAACGGAAATTGCTTCCTCTGATAGCTTGGAACATCGATTGACTTCATAGGTGGTCACTATTTAACCACGTCAGGCATAGCTAGTGGTTACATCAGGTGCATTCTTTACCTATTAAATCGAAATGACTGATTTTGTAACCTCTGTTCAAATACGTCCACGTGTCATTCGATCTACGTAATGCCCCCTTGTATTTGAACTTACGTTCATAAAAGCTTTAGGCGCGTGGCAACGGTCAGGTGAATCTTAGCACGTTTAAACGTTGGTACTCTTAGTTAAGTGTCCTTTAAAATATGCTCACTTCCTTCGAGTATAGTAATGAGATTTCAATGTTACAAGTCCTTCCATGATGATCATTTGGCAGTAACCAAACTGTTGGGTTAACCGAGTTACGAAGTACAGCCTCCTGGAGTTGCTTCTTGGTACGAGTAAAGTAGCCTAACCTCTAAATGTCATGTTTGTCGATTACACACACAGGCTGTAATTTTATCTAAGTGAAGCACGACAACATACTAGTGATAATACGGAGAGTAACGCATCCTATTACAGGAGTTGTTAATCAGCTTGCTGCTGATGTGATAATAGACATGGGCCTCCCCCATGTTGGAGCGGCTTCACCAATTGTAAAAAAAAAACAAAAAAAAACGCTACGCTTGGCGGGCTGTTTGGCAGTACAGTATGAGCATGAAGGACGATGTTGCTTGTCCTCAAATTTTTAGTCCCTTAGTCACTTCTTGTGAAACCCTTGGGAAGAGATGGGGTGGTGTATTGCTCTGAGGCAGCGCCACTGGCTGATTTCTAGACAAAAGCTTAGTTTCACAAGTTACCTAACTTTGTGTTGTTACAAATGGAGAAGCGTTACCTACCACTTTAGATATCAAATACCGTCAGTTATTGAGGACAGACTACGTTAAATGCCCGATAGTGACAGTATTATTGACTTGGACAGAATTGATGATGGAGAGACTGAACCTCGACCATCTACTAGTGCAGATTAAGGACTTTTGTACTTGACCGTGATTTTAACGTTCACTAGTTTGTATTTTGAACCTTAGACGTAAACAATTTTTCGCAACTGGATGACAATAGCCTCAGCCATTCGTAGACGTAGGCGTAAAACACCGAGTTGATTTTCTCGTTGCTGTGCGGCCACAACTGTGTGTGGCGTGCGTTTGGCTCGCAGGCGTATCACCGGGGAGGTGATGTTGGCAATGACCAGAAAGAGGTGATGTTTGAGATCGCCGCATGGAAGCGATAGTGTGGTTGGACACCGGAGGGAGGTGGTCCAAGAGTCGCCAGGTAGGGTGACTGTGTGTTTGGGCGGGCACCGGATGGAGGTGTCTGAGAGTCGCCAGGTTGGGTGACTGTTGTTTGTTTGGGCACCGGATGGAGGTGGCCCAGAGTTGCCAAGATGGGTGACTGTTGTGGTGATACAAAATAAGGAGCGTAACCAAACCAAGTTAGATCCCAAATACCGAGGGCCGTTCAGGGTCGTAGAGGTCTTAGAAGGTGACAGATACAAATTACAAGCTTTGAATTTGAGACGAAGTTACAAGTATGCCCATGACCGTTTACGTAGTATGCCCGAAGGTTATTTGCCTCCGGATGTTGACGATGAATCTGGTGCAGAGGCGTCTACCTTTCAATGTTAATTGTATTGACAGATCGTAACTCAATCAATTGTGTACAGTTGTAATTTTTTTCTTTATCGTTTATTTTTGTGTGTAGTACTGAAGTATTCCGACATGTTTCAGCGGTAAATGAAGAGTGCTGAATGGCGCTATATGTTTGCATGAATTGGCTGCTGCTTGTTTTGTCAGACTCGTTCTGTCATGATGTGTAGCAGGTACATTCGTGTTTTTGTAAAAAAGAAGTATCCCGTTTACCGGCTAAAACTGTTGATGGTATTCCGTCGCCTGTATAGGTGATGATGGTATTCCGTCGCCAGTATTGGTGATGATGGTGTTCCATTGCCTGGATTGGTGATGATGGTATTCCGTCGCCTGTATTGGTGATGATGGTGTTCCATTGCCTAGATTGGTGATGATGGTATTCCGTCGCCTGTATTGGTGATGATGGTGTTCCACTGCCTAGATTGGTGGTGATGGTGTTCCGTCACCTGGACTGGTGATGATGACTGATTGGTATTCCGTCGCTTGGCGTTAGTGATGATGATTCTTTGTGGTGTCCCGCCACCCGGATGTGGTGATGTTTAGTTCTGGTGTTCCGTCGCTTGTGATTTGCGATGATGATTATGTTCCGTTCTATGTGCCCCTAAAAGTTGTAAATGGTTGTAAGGTTTCAAGCCTTGCAGCTGTGATTTACCTTGGAGACCTAAACTGATTTGAGATTGTTTGAGTTACGATGCTAATGCTGAGGTTCCTTTAGTTTACGAGAGTGAAATTATTTTGGTTTTTTTTGAGGCTGTTAAAATGTGTTGTTACCATGATTGTAGTCTTGAATTAAAGCTTCACATTATTAGCGTTGCTTTTATTCCTTGAGCTGTGGACCTTCCTAATGAAGGTCAGGATTGGCCGAACGAAATGGAATCTACTGGTTACCCTTTTCTTTTTCAGGTTAATCACCCGAGGACGTGTGACTCGCAGGATGGCCGTGTCGGAGGGTCATTGAAAACGCGACCAATACCAGCTCGAGATAAGTTTACATAGTTACACTTTGTTTGGATCAAACGTCAGGTATTAGTACCTGGGTGAAACCGGTGGTGGCGTGACGATCGCTTGTACTCGTGGGACGATCGTTTGTGGTAGCAAGGATGATGTATTAACGGAAGGCTGTTTGTGCTGCCACACTGAGTTGAGAATTTATTAGATCTGTGGAGAAGCCAGATTAGCTGGACGTCAGTCTCGGAGCGGACAATTTTTGACGGAGCGTCGAGCAGAACACATGCAGTGGTGATCTGTGAGAAAAATGGACGTGTCACGCCATCGCTGTGATCACCGCGTTTGCATCCATTGTTATCCAAGGCATCCTGTACAATTTCGATTACCAAATGATCAAGACTATTGAAGAAGGACCTCTGTGATATAGCTGCATTGTTATTTCGACACCTACAACCGAAATAGTTAAGGAGTGAACCACGAGGCCATCCATAACCTAACCATCACCCACACCTTTGACATACATTTTAGGCATAAATTGATTTACGAATATGACGCCAACGCCTCGCCGCCACGTCGGCACGTAGGTTAGCTGTACTACTTTATCTAAAAATTTGACATTACATGGTATATTTACCCGACTGCGCCAGAAGGGGAGTTATGTTTTTGAGTATATGTATGTATGTAGATATGTATATTTGTTTTGCACGGCCTGTAGCCTTAACGGCGAGGTTTCGTTAGATTTATCTCTATACCGTAAGCACAGTATAATAAAGAGTTGCCGTAAGTGACATAGGATACATTTTTACCCGACCAGCCAAAAAAGAGGTTATTTATTTCTTTGGTTCGCTCTGTAGCCTACACGGCTTGATGTATTTTGGAGTGCGAGGTATGATTTGATTCGTCTTAATCCCGTGAGTGACAAACGATACATTTTTATCCGACTGGCCAAATAATAGGGGTTAAGTTTTTATTCGGTCGGGTTTTTAATTTTTTATCAATTCCTACTGAAACGCTAAAAGTTCGTTTCAAAGTAATTCTCCTTGCTTTTCGTTTCATAATTAAAATATTCTCTTTGGTTTTGTTCGTGAATGAAAATTTGATTTTGAAGTGATTGTTTACCTTTTGACAATTACAGAAAAAATAAATGATGACCGTCATAACTAGTGGTGTTTTTGGATAAATATTTTAAATTTTAAGTGTCAATTGATTCTATTTCTATAATACAAATCCCTCCTTATTGTGAATCGAAGGTAAGTAATTTATGTTTGGAAACCATAGTGTGTTTTTGGTTGGTGCTGGTGCGAGCTTCGTATACTATTATTATCGTAGGGTTTTCACCTTACCCTCGGGTTTGCCGCTCCCGAGCTTCCCATTACTCCAGAAACGAGCCGCCAATCATTCCAGTCCTGGGCCGCAGCAGTTAGCAGTTATTGCTACCGGTGTTCGTTTTTGCCGCACTGTGAGTCCGACTGGCAGCTTAAAGGAAAGTTGAACTTTAATCATTATTTTAAGATCCTGAGCCAAATTGCTACTACCGCCGAAGAAATTCTTACCTGCAATAACCTAAACCCTTTAGTTGTTTAATTTTAAATTAATTAGAGTTTTGAGGTATATCCAAACTTAAATTAAGTTGAAATTCTATTTTCATATTTTTCTTTCTTTTTTTTTTTTTTTTTTATTTACAATTGGTAAACCCTTGACAACATCTCACCTGATGGTAAGTGACGATGTTGCCGAAGATGGAAGATTATTATTGTTTATTTGAATACTGGGGAAGTGACGATCTTTGCCTGTCCGGCATATAATTAAATTAAATTTTAATTTAATTTAATTAAAATCGATTTAATTTGAATAACCAAACCTTAAGTTCGTAGGTATAATTTCAATTTAAACGATATACCTTATCGGTATTTACACGGTCATCCTTTTTTAAACCAATTTACTCTTTTGTTTTTGTTTAATAAATGTATTCTAAATTACCCCACAAATATTTTCTTTCCGAAAATCCATATTTAGGCTATGATACCAAATTCTACGTATAATGTGGCAAAAGCATGACTGCTTTTATTTCATTTAACCTCAATTTCTTTTATTTTCGCTACACTACTTATTACTAATCGAATTCAATCGTATTTACATATGTATACTTATAAATTCGTACTCAACTCTTGGCCTATAACACATATTATGATATTTACAAAACTGACAAATTTTCAGCTACAATTGTCAAAAATTACTAAACACGAAGATACTGCAGTGACCTCGATCATACGAATTCAGCGCTGAAAATTATTTTTTCAGCGCTGAGATTTTAGTGAATAACACTACAGATTTAAAACCAACCAAGAAGTCTTTAAGTTTTTAACCGCCTCCGTGGCGTAATTAATCCATTCGCTTCATACCAGGAGGTCGCGAGTTCGATTCCCAGCGGGGTCAATTTTGTAAGACTCGGTTTGGTTCGTGGTTAGGCATTTTCATAGCCCGTCTGGGTAGCTACCACCATTTTATCTAAGTCTAACATCATTGTTTACAGTATTGATGTGTTCCAGCTTGAAGATCCCCTTTGCGTTAGGGAATCTTGGTAAGTCCATGTTCGGTGTCATCGTCACTTACCATCAGGTGAAATGATGCCAAGGGTTTACCAATCGTGGATAAAAAAAAAGACTTCGCCACAGCACTACCACACCCTGGACACTTCATACAACGGGCCAGAAATGACATTGACATGAATGACGGAACAAACAAAATGGCGGCGAAATCCTATACGTTTGATATCCAAACTGTAACCAATCTGTATCAATCTGGGTGACGAGGGGGTGAGGTCTGAATCTAGAGAGCGGCAGGGAGTGTCCATATTGTATGTTTGTTTGTTCTAATATTTATACTTTGGTACTGCACAGAGCTGCCGCACCAAGGGATCATCAACAAGCAAACAATTTACTTCGTGTATCTTCCGGTTGTCAGAGTATGCCGCAGAGAGCCGCTATGTAGGTACTTTACACGTGAATCAGGAGTGGATTCCACGGAATTCCCTACGAAAATTCCCAAACGAGATCAGAATATCAATTGCTTTTCTGCCCAATTTTCCTGTAAATTGCTACGGAATATTGTGCCGTGAAATATCTAATATTTGCATAACGCCACACACAGTGGAATAATGAAAAAAGTAAAGAGATAGTGAAGCCAGTAACAGGTGTCACATAATGTGGGGTGTATTATTACAATCCGGTATTTGACTGCTAGTCATTAGAGTTACTTTTTATCAACTGTCAAAAACGACATTTTGTTCTGAAATTGTTCGTATTACAAACTTGTGACGTCATTGTCATTGAAGAACTAATTTAGTGATTTTGATAAATATTAAATTGAATTTAGAATAAAATGTTAAATGGATAAGTTTTTCTGCTTTTGTAGGAGAAATGCTATTTAGTGAATAATATTTGTTTTTTATTGATTTTAAACACTGTCAAATACCCTATTATTACAGGCTTTTATCTATATAGCTTTTATCATTAATCCTCTTATCTTATCTTTGATCCTCTTCCCGTTTACCGATTGAGCTGAAATTTTGCATACGTGTGTAACCGCATGCTAATGCAATACTATGATGACATAAGACTTAAGACATTTATTGATTCCTTGTCACGTAACACACATACGAGTACATACTATTGGGAATAAATTAAATAAAAAAAAATAACAAAATAACAGTAACTAATATTATAAATACAGAAAAAACTATCCAAGTATGATGTGTGTGTGTGTATGTCTGTGTGGTGCAAGAATCACGGACCGCGCTCAGCATAAACTGCGTACGGCTTATGCTGCAACACAGCGCTGGTGCAACACAGACATGGTGCTGATCTGATGATGGAGCTGGAAGGTGGCTTTAGGAACTTCGCAATGAAACGACACAACCTCATTGAGTTTGGGCTTGTTTGATTCGTATTGACGAGTACTTTGATTGTAAAAAGCTTGTGCCTAAACGCTTTTAGGTTTTTCGTAACTTTTTAACTTGCAGTCTTTTTTTTTTATTCACAATCGGTAGACTCTTGACAACATCTCACCTGGTGGTAAGTGACGATGTTGCCGAAGATGGAAGCGGGCTTACCAAGATTCCCCAACGCAATGGGGAGCTGGCTATCTTATCTTCATGCCGGAACACACCAATGATATCAACATCGATATTTGGCGGCAAGACTTAGATAAGATGGTGGTAGCTAGAGCCAGGCGGGCTTAGAAAATGCCCTACCACCAACCAAACCGAGTCTTACAATTGACCCCGCCGGGAATCGAACCCGCGACCTCCTGTGTTAAGCCAGTGAACTTTGCCTCTGAGCTACAGAGGCGGTTAAATAAATATAAATATAAATATTCTGGGACAAATCACACATGGTCATCTGGCCCAAATAAATATTCTGGGACAAATCACTTATGGTCATCTGGCCCCAAAGTAGGATTCCCTGTGTTATGGGAACCAGAGACTGATATACATACTTATATACGTTTAAATACATACATATATAGATATTTAACACCCAGACACAGAGCAAACAAATCTGCTCATCACACAAATATTTGCCCTGGGTGGGGATCGAACCCACAACTCTCGGATCAGTAGTCAAGCGCACTAACCACTGAGCCACCGAGTCAGTCAAAAAATGTCTCTGTGTATGCAAGTATGTATTTATATTTGTATACGTATGTTATGTATGTATGTTGGTTTAGTTCGAATCTTGCTATAGATTTTAGAGCGACATCCAGGGGTACGATTGAGATGAAATTAGGAATGAAGCCGTGTTCCCGGTTTTGGTATTTTGAAGTTGATCTGATGATGAACTTTGGAGGTGAAATCAAGATCCCAGAATCTTCTTTTATGTTTCAATAGAATCGTGATCGTTTCCAAACAACTAGACTTTACTGTGTTCACCTATTTTTTAATGTCTTACCGTGTCATCATCATTATCATGCTGGACAAAGGCTTCCCCTAAGGAATTCCACGACGACTGGTCTTGCACTGCCCGCATCCAGCGGCTTTCCGCGATCTTCACCAGGTCGTCGGTCCACCGCGTGGGAGGCCTGCCTAAGCTACGTTTACCGATGCGCGGTCGCCACTCTAGAACTTTACTGCCCCATCGGCCATCTGTTCTACGAGATATGTGCCCTGCCCACTGCCATTTAAATTAGGCGATTTTGTGAGCTATGTCGGTTACTTTGGTTTCCTGCGGATCTTCTCATTTCTGATTCTAACGCGTAGGAAAATTCCGAGCATAGCTCATTCCATTGCCCTTTGGGTGATCTTAAGCTTTCTTATGGTGCCCATTGTAAGCAACCATGTCTCAGTTTTGTAAGTCATCACTGGCAACACACACTGGTCAAAGACCTTAGTCTTAAGACACTGCGGTATTTGGGACGAGAAGATATTGCGAAGCTTCCCAGATGCCGCCCAGCAGAGTTGGATTCGTCGATCGATCTCTTTGTTCAAGTTGAACCTACCTACCTACTACAAGTTTGCCCCAGGTATACACATTCTTAAACAACTTCCAGTGTAGAGTCTCCAACCTCTAGAAGGGTAGGTGCAACACGGACATTCATCATTTTTTTCGTCTTCTCCATATTCATTTTAGGACCCACTTGCTGAGAGATTTTACTGAGGCCATCGAACATTGTGCTTAGGTCTTCCATGGTCTCAGCCAAAACCAATCTGCGTCTTTCTTCCATGAGGTTGCTGGTGAAGTCAGAGATTTTTTCAGTTCTTTTTGAACGGCTAGTTTTGAAAGTCTTAGACCCGACCGTTTGGACAATTTCTACAAATCTGTCATTATAATCGTCTACATCCTCGCAGTCTCCTAGGCATTCAAAGAGATTGTGCATATCGAGCTGAAATTTGTCGGGGTTTTGGAGCGTAGACTCACATCAGTCGACATCTTTCTAGCTTAGGATTTAGATTCAATGTGCCTCTTACCATCCGGTGATCGCTTCCTGTTTTGACTGAATTGATCACAGAGACATCATTGAATATTTGCTTCCTTGTCGACAAGATGAAGTCAATCTCGTTCTTCGTTATGCCATTGGGATGCAACCATGTCCACTTCCGCTGTTTTGAATTTTTGAAGAAGGAGTTCATCATAAAGATCCTTCTCCATAAAGTCGGCCAGCATCTGACCACGTGCATTTCTTACTCCGTATCCAAATTTCCCCATTTCGTTGGAGAATCTTGGTAAGCCCGCTTCCATCTTCGGCAACATCGTCACTTACTACCAGGTGAGATGTTGTCAAGGGTTTGCCAATAGTGAATATAAAAAAATAAAAAACTCTCACCATCGCTTCATTTGCCCAGTTTCGCGTTAAAGTCCCCCAAATCAACGGTATATCCACATCGTGCCCAATACTATCCGCGAACCCTTCTAGACTACAACGGCGGAGAGGAAGGCACGAGAGGCAATCGTCGCGCCACTGGCTCCCATTCTCCGGCAGCCAGTGCCTCTGCACTAAACCGTTCCCACGAAAGACCTACTTCAGCTGATCCGTTGAACCTTCTTATAAACTTCGATTTCCCTATAATATTGTCTTACTCAAAATTCATCTAATATAGACCAATTTCAAAGTGTTATCAGTTAGTTTTATTTGTGTAGTGAATAGACGATCCTACAGGTATATTAGGTACTGGTGCTGTAGAGGTTTCCTCATGCAAAAATGCTCCTCTTCCTCGTCGTCAGAGTGTTCCGTGGTCAGCGCGTATACATGGAAGACCTTCATCGAATACCTTTGGGTGATTGTAAGTATAAGGTAAGCTATCCTTGTCAAAACGCTCACGATCTGGACCACATTGTTAATGAGGGACTTGTGTACGAGCAACCCGACACCACCCTGGAACAGTTGGTCGCTCTTCCGGAAATAGAGAAGGTTTTCGGAACCGTGTATTTTTTTTATATTCATTTGAGCATTTGACTTTTTGAGAATAAAAACTTTTTCCAAATAAAAGCTTGTACCTGAACACTTTTAGCTTTTTTTAAAAAAATATTCAGCGCGTGGCCGTGCCGCACAATAATACGGTGACATTTTACAAGTAAAATAAATTTAATGAGTTCATTATGCTGATGTGATCAAATGATGTAGGAAACATTAAATATCTTGTACGCCATACCATTTTGTATATATGATATATACAGGGTGTAACAAAATTGGTGAAGGTCTCGTTAACTGGGGCTTTTACAAATCAAACTGTAAAATGTTTTTTCTACAAGTTTCCTGAAATCGCAAAAAAATGTTGAACTCATCATACAAAACGATTTGATTGACTAATTTGGTGCATTTTTGTATGGAGCGTCGATTTTTTTGTGTGAATCGAAACTTGTTCAATATGATGACGTTAACGGGTCCTACGCCATTTTTTTTACATCCTGTATATACAATTTCATACTGAAAGTGGTAAGTTTAATTAGCGTTCATTAAATGCTCGGTGCTGTGGCTGTATTCTGTAATTACGGAACGCTATTTTCTGTAGGTTGACAGTGAAATGAGCTAGAACATTAAAGTCGGGTGCGGGTGGCGCCCGTCGGGTGTTAATTGCACGTCCGGCCCTTCGAGGCACCACTTTAAACTCTCTCTCGAGCCACTAGACCCAAGTCCCGATGCTCAGTACAATTTTATCTTTATTTATTACTTTTTTATTTATTAGTAGGATTATATTAAAAGCGGGGCACATTGCTCGTAGAACAGATGGCCGTTGGGGCAGTAAAGTTATCAAGCGGCGACCACGTACCGGAAAGCGTAGTGTGTGCAGGCCTCCCACTCGGTGGACCGATGACCTGGTGAAGTTCGCGGGAAGCCACTGGATGCGGGCAGCGCAGAACCTGTCGTCGTGAAGATCCTTGGGGGAGGCCTATATCCAGCAGTGGACGTTCTTCGGCTGATATGATGATGATGATGACGAATATATTATTAAATTCGTAATTAAACTCAATTCAAATACCTAATAGCTACATAAGTACCTCATTTATATAATTAAATTATTTAACGCTAGCTTTTGCCCGCGGCTTCGCCCGCATGGACATCGCTTTCATGCCTGTCTCTGAGGGTGCGTGGTGCTCGAGCCACAAGCAGCTCTTGAGCGTAGACATTAGTTTTCTCCAGATCCCTATCTCAGATCGGTCTATTCTGATTAGCAGTCTATGTCATTTCTCACTCCCTCAACCATCTCTGTGCAAAAAATCACAAAAATCCATTGTCCCGTTGAGGTGTTGTTCCGTTGTGACACAGGCTACCTGCATGACAAATTTCATCAAGTTTACAGAAAAGCCGAAAGGTGTTGAAGCGTGAAAAGGTAACAAACTAACACATTTTCCCATTTATAATATTAAGTAAGAAAGTAAGGATTGTTCTTGTAGAACCTAAATAAAGTGATTGCGAGGTCTCCGTATAAACTTGCGGATAACTCAGTGAACCTCTGATATACAACACTATTATCACCGAATTGTTTCCAAATCAAGTAAGCTACTGAAACTGGCCGAATGATCTCCTTTATATTCCTAAAGCTCGATCATATCACAATAACGTTTCCATTCAAGGTATATCTTTATGTTACTGACGTGAATACAGTAGAAGTGCTTATCTGTGCTACTTAATACAGCGATCTATTGGATATCTTCTTCCATTTGACTACACAGAGAGCTTATTTATTAGTGTGATATAATTTAACTGCTTGACATTCATATCTCTAATGTTACATTGTGTAAATCATCTTTCAGTTTTAACAACCCTAAAGTGGGATAATACAGAGTGTAATAATTTTGAACCCCTCAAGCCTAATTTTGGTTCCCCTCGATTTCTCTGGGATGCCATCATCAGACCCTGGTTTCCTTATCATGGTACCATCCATGGGATATCTACTTTCCAACAAAAAAATAACATCAAAATCGGTTCATAAACGACGAAGTTATCCGCGAACACACATAAAAAAGTAAGTGTGTGGTTTTATGAAACAAACGGTAAAAGTGAAACTTTACAGAGGACGAAACGATCATGGCTGCTCTCACTAGGGTAAAGAGGACGAAACGTGCATACCGTCAGACGAAAGCGACCGTCACGCGACATGCAACACACAGAAGAAAATGTAAGACGATGTAATATATATGTCGCAGGATAATTTGATAATCCGTCGTTTCGCGAAAATCCTAGGAAAATTGGATACTATGGAGTAGAAAACTCCTAATAAAACCAAGTCGGACGGAGCCCCGCTTCGTTAAATAGGTTAGGTTATGTTAGCATGTCTTTTTCTACCGTAAAAAGGAGCCCCGCTTTGCGTCCGACTTGGTTTTATTAGGAGTTTTCTACTCCATAGTATCCAATTTTCCTAGGATTTTCGCGAAACGACGGATTATCAAATTATCCTGCGACATATATATACTGTCGAATTGAGAAACCTCCTCCTTTTTTAAGGTGGGTAAACAAAGTTAGTACAGGATCCGTTAACTAGTGCTTAGTTTCATCTATTTGAGAATTAATAATTGGTCTTTTGTAAAATGTTGTTCAGCATGATGAATAGAAGGCCCAGTTAACGGCTCCTACAGCAATTTTGAAACACCATGTGTACAGGATATGATATGTCAATGTCAGTGTCCTAGAGGTGGTCCCAAATAAAATGCAATGGTCTTGTCAGATGGATCTCTAACTGAACACTGATTTAAAAACTAATAAAATTATGCTAAGTTGTCATGTGTCAATGCACTCTTAACTGGGTCGCGGGCAAAGTACACAGTAGAAGCGCGACTTCTTCCAAATCTTAACAAAATAATATTAAAATAAATTACATGTACGTATGTAATTCGTACACCCTGTATAGGCAATAAAATGTGTTTACGAAAGGCCCTAAACCTTACACATCTTTAATCTAAAGGCTTCTTTTAGTGTCCTAATAAATACTCAATATTACTTCCGCAATTCCCAGGATATGTAAACATTTGAGTACGGTAAACATATACATACGAGATCGTATGTGTCTACTGGGAATTCCCAAAAAACATTTTCGGTTCATTTTATATACATATTCTACATTGCACACAAATATTTACATAAAACACATAGAAAGGACTTATACAAAGGTGAAATTATCTCTATAAGTGATCTCTTCCAGCCAGCCTTACCGGGTGTTAAGAGAATTTAAAGGACGGGGGCCAAACGTATGTGTACCTAAAATTCATCACATCTCAGCTCATATACGTCCCCACCGAGGTGCTCGAGCCTACCCTGCATTAGGGCGATCGCGCCTTAGTCGACCACGCGGGCTCAGTGCGGGTTGGTAGACTTCACACACAACTATCGAGTTTATCGCAGGCGTATGCAGGTTTCCTCACGATGTTTTCCTTTACTGTATAAGAGCGTCTGATAAACGTACATATGAAATCGAAATTCGAAAACACATTGGTACGTGGCAGATTTCGAACCACGACCTCCCGGACAGGAGGTAGCGGAATAAGTACATATAAAACATTGATCGTTAATACTAGAGTAACTATTTGAAAGAGTTAACAGAGGGGCAGTCGTGAATGTTGGCGGGTAATTTATTCCAGAGGTTCGCAGCGAAAACAGTGAACGAGTTGGAGAAGATTTTGGTATTGCAGCGAGGAACTACCGGAGTTTTGGTGACGCATAAACGTCTGGGTGGGGAAGGCACGGGTAGTAGGTGGAAACGGGAGCGGAGATATTCAGGAAAGGAAGGATTTTTAAGAATTTGGTATTGCAGCGAGGAACTACCGGAGTTTTGGTGACGCATAAACGTCTGGGTGGGGAAGGCACGGGTAGTAGGTGGAAACGGGAGCAGAGATATTTAGGAAAGGAAGGATTTTTTAAGAATTTGGTATTGCAGCGAGGAACTACGCGAGTTTTGGTGACGCATTAACGTCTGGGTGGGGAAGGTACGAGTAGTAGATGGAAACGGGAGCGGAGATATTAAGGAAAAGAAGGATTTTTAAGGATTTTTACTCTTTTACTGGCAAGTACTTGTTGAATGTTGTAAGTATACCTGACTTACACGAGTTGATCGCCTCCGTGGTGTAATAGTTAGTCTATTCGCTTCATACCAAGAGGTCGCAGGTTCAGTTCCTGGTGGGGTCAACTTGTAAAACTCGGTTTGTTTGGTGGTAGGGCATTTTCATATAGCCCGCCTGGCTAGCTACCACCATCTTATCTGAGTATTGCCGCGAAACATCAGTGTTAACAACCGGACCAAGGTAACCGACATAGCTCACAGAATCGCTAAACTTAAGTGGCAGTGGGCAGGGCACATAGCTCGTAGAACAGATGGACGTTGGTGCAGTAAAGTTCTCAAGTGGCGACCGCACGCCGGAAAACGTAGCAGGCAGGGCTCCCACGCGGTGGACTGACGACCTGGTGAAGATCGCGGGGACCATTATAATAAAATGTGACGTTGGGGCAGTAAAGTTCTCAAGTGGCGACCGCACGCCGGAAAACGTAGCAGGCAGGGCTCCCACGCGGTGGACTGACGACCTGGTGAAGATCCCGGGGACCATTATAATAAAATGTTATTAAAATGTATTGCCTCTGTGTCTTATCATAGGAACCGGATCACTGTTCTTCTGGTGACGGTGACAGTTTTTAACCGCCTCCGTGGCGTAATAGTTAGTTTATTCGCTTCACACCATGAGGTCGCAGGTTCGATTCTTGGTGGGGTACACTTGTAAGACTAGGTTTGGTTGGTGGTAGGGTATTTTGTAAGCTCGCCTGGCTAGCTACAACCATTTTATCTAAGTCTTGCCGCCAAACATCAGTGTTAACAACATTGATGTGTTTCGGCTTAAAGAAAAGATAGTCAGTTCTCCATTACGTTAGGGAATCTTGGTAAGCCCGCTTCCATCTTCGGCATCAATGCACTTACCATCATGTGAGATGTTGCTAAGGGCTTACCTACCAATTATGAATAAAAAAAGTATATGTCTGCTTTTTCTTTTTTTGAATCCACGATTGATAAGCCCTTGCATCATCTCACCTGATGGTAAAAGTTATTCTTTATTATTATTTAGAAGCTTTTCATTCTCAAAACGCCTTTGAGCATGTGTCACTTTGAAACTACATATTTTTACGGAAATCTGCCAAAAATATATTAACGTAATTGCAAAATTTCAATATTAGATTTAGTACTAGTTGTGTTTAGAGAAACCATGTTCATTTACAACCCCCTGTATCTAGGGAACCCCTTGACCAATTTTGCTTACGAGCTTATTTTTTTTGTCTCATTAATTCCGCTACTAAATTTCACGACTTTTAGATCAACGATACTCGAGTTATCGTCGAATAAATATTTAATTATACATACTAACACTCGATTGTTCCAGTAGACCCTGAGAACATCGCTCGCTCGTTCACTTAATCAATTAAGATCAAAACTTCGTTAGTACGGAGCGCGCAAAGGATACATTCCTCTTAAATCTCAGAAGCCAACTCGAGTAAGCTCTGCCGAGATACTTTTATATCCACACATAACAAAATGTATTGCTTGCTATTTTGTTTTACGTGCACCCAAGTTTTATAACTGCATACGTACTGCACAAGTCACAACTACTCGTTCGGCGGTGCCCAGAAAATTCTCAAGGAGTTCGCAAAATGATTTCCGCGGCGGAAACTGTGGGAATATTTTTGTATTCTAGTTTAGGTGAGTTTAGCGAGCGCTCTGGCAACACTGTAGTTTTGCTCCGAGTGTCGCCGTGCTGGAAATGTCGAGTGTGTGATTTAACTGTAACTTTGTTCTGTTCACAGATTCTTGAGTTGATAACAAATTCAAATATCTACTAAGGGTTTTTACAGAACAGGTTAATGCGCGAAAATTGTATTTTTTTTTGTCTTTTCGCCTTTTTTAGGGCAGGCTAAGGCTCTTGGGCCACACCGCCTAGTCTTCAGTATAATATAATTTCAGTAGTATTTGTTGATTTTACGTTTTCAGTAATTCTTAGACTTTAAGATAACTGTTTCTTTACGTTCACATCATATATATAGTCTATAACCTAACCTAACCTATACCCTGTAGCGAAATGATAGCACTTTTGCTAAAGCTTTCGCGGCCGTCTTGTGCGAACTCGAAACACAGTATACACCCTTTTATTTCATTATCCTACAAACAAAATACACAAATGGCACTTTGCTGATAAATATACTATCAATAATAAATACCAAAAACAACAAAATGTAGTTTTTCGGATAATAAAAGAAAACTGACAAACTAGACGCTACAAATTCCTGCCAAAAAATCGCGTTTATTGTAAAAAAATTTAGTGAATTTGGCTTCACCTAAACTGATGGTAAGTGCAGATGCAGCCTGAGATGTCACACGCAAGCTCTAATACAAAAAAATAATTTTAAAAATGTAAAAAAATATAACGAAAAAATACCTATTACCAAATGAGAATAATGTGTACCTAATAACCTAACTAATTTCTTATAAACTTCACATTTCGGTATACAACTTTAAAAACGTTGGACCCTAATACCATTATCACTCATTAAAAATAACAAGTGTCGATTCGTGATTCGACAAGAAAATTCTGGTGTTATGAAAAGCGTTGACGCAGCGTTTTTGAGTCGCGCGCGTCCGAAAATAGCCATATATCACTTTGGAGCCGCGGCTGACATTTATTAAAGCGCCATCTTGATTGCTTTTTGAAGTGTAGATTTTAATGGCCTCGATATTTCAATCAATTCCAATACAGTGGCTATATGCAAAATAATATCTGTATTAGAACACTTATGGGTAATATTCATTGAAACACATGTTGCTCAATATAGGTTTTTAAATTTAATAAACTCTATCTTATTTATATCTTGAAAATATAATTTTATTAAAGATACCTTTACTGGAATTTACCTAGAAATAAAATGAATCTAGAAAATAAGAAAATTGAAAGTATTAATAAGCAACGGAGGAAGGGACTGCTCAGGATTTAATCAAGGAAGCTTGTGTCAACATAAATATACCGTCGTAATTCCTATGGCAGGATTTTATTTATCAATGAAATGGTTGCGACTTTTGTTTTATGATAAATCTTTATATCAATAGGTACCTATATTTTGTAGTATCCTAAACGCGAAAGTTTGTAACAATGTATGGATGTATGTTTGTTACTCTTTTACGCAAAAACTACTGAACGGATCTGGCTGATGCAGTAGCAACATAGATTAGGACCTGGATTAACACATAGGCTGTTTTTCACGCTCGCGAGCCGCTTGTGGCTTGCGCACTGCGCACCCTCGAAAAGTCATAGAAACTTTGTCTAAAGAAGGGAGAATTAAACTTATATCATTAGCAAAGTACTGTACCATTATGATTTTTGTACTACTAATTCTGGATGTATAATACATAATGGTCGAATTTCAATAATTTTTTTTTAACTTCAATTAGTTAAGCTTTTGACATCATCTCACCTGATGGTAAGTGACTATGATGCCGAAGATGGAAGCGGGCTTACCAAGATTCCCCAACGCAATGGGGATCTTTCTATCTTATCTTCAAGTCGGAACACATAAATGCTGTTAACACTGATGTTTGGCAGCAGGACAGATAATCAGGTGAGATGAGATGATACCAAGGGCTTATCAATTATGGATAAAAAAACCCGTGACGCTTAGAAGTTTAATTCTTCAAGGTGGTTACTTTAGGTGGTTACCGATTTTTTAAACTCATTTATTCTCAAAGAGTATTCACAAAGAGTATAATCAAAAAAAAATATAAAAGCAAAAAAAAAAATTAATTTATTTTACAACAATAAAACTGACTAGTTGTCAATGACAAGTAAATAAAAGGCAGAAGTCCTTATTTTACAAACACAGTTTAATTAAATATATTATATACAAAGTGTAACATAAAGGTGTGGTGATACTTTAAGGTGGGCTTGTACCCATCAAAATGAACAACTTTTGTTCTACAACTTTGCTGAAATCGCATTTTTTTTTCGTACAAATCGGCCAGCTGATTAAACGGTTTTGTATGAAAAATCCAATAAAAATTTCGCGATTTCAGTAAAGTTGCAGAACTAAAGTTGCTCAGTTTGATGAGTACAAGCCCACCTTAAAGTATCACCACACCTTTATGTTACACCATGTATATATACACGTATATATACGGTTAACTCAACACAAGTTAAAACAGTTTTCCCGTCAAAATAGTGTCTGTCTGTTATGAATTACTAGCTGTTTCCCGCGGCTTCACCCGTGTGGACAACGTTTCTATGACTTTTCAAAGGCGCGCAGTGGGCGAGCCGCAAGCGGCTCGCAAGCGTGAAGCAAAAGTAGCTCGTGTGTTAATCCAGGTCCTAATCTGTCTACCTACCAAATTTCAGCCAGATCCGTTCAGTAGTTTTTGCGTGAAGAAGTAACAAACATACACACTCACAAACTTTCGCCTTTATAATATTAGTGTGATGTGATTCACTATCTTGCTAAAAAGTGTTCTATGCAATCAATTAGAATCTAAATTCTTGTCATTCAGTGAAGATCTATACGAAATTTGTCCCTGAAAACTCTCCTTCCGCGTAAGGCAAAGCCCGGAGCGCTCCTTGCGAGGACGGAAGCCGATAGCTCCCCTAAGGATAAGATTCAAGATGAGTAACTCCTGTCGTGCGTCGGAGCTGAGACGCACACTTTTTTTTAAAACTTTCAGAAACTAGCGACATCTAGTAAGATCTAGTAGTATCTTATATAATACCTATAGTTGATTTAAAAAGATGTTTTGGTAGGGAACCCTCAGAGCGCGAGTCCAACTAGTATTTGACGTGGTTTTTAGGGTTCCTTACCCAAAGGGTAAAAATGAGACCCTATTACTAAGACTTCGCTGTCCGTCCGTCTGTCTGTCTGTCTGTCCGTCTGTCACAAGGCTGTATTTCATGAACCGTGATAGCTAGACAGTTGAAATTTTCACAGATGATGTATTTCTGTTGCCGATATAACAACAAACACTAAAAATTAGAAAAAGTAACAAAATAAGGGGGGACCATACAAAAATGAGTTCTTTTAAACGTGAAGAAACAAGCGCCATCTAGTATGATGGTACGGAACTCTATTTGTGCGGTTCTGACTCGCACTTGGCCAGTTTTTTATAATCAATCATGATTGCGTTCCTGGACTACGAGAAAGCCTTCGATTCGGTCGAAACTTGGGCTGTGTTACAGTCTCTCCAGAGGTGCCAAATTGACTATCGATATATCGAGACATGGTCGCTTACTATGGGCCTCATAAGAAGGCTCAAGGTCACCCAAAGGGCAATGGAGCGTGCTATGCTCGGAGTTTCTCTGCGTGATCGAATCAGAAACGAGGAGATCCGCAAGAGAACTAAAGTAACCGACATAGCTCACAGAATCACTAAACTGAAGTGGCAGTGGGCAGGGCACATAGCTCGTAGAACAGATGGCCGATGGGGCAGTAAAGTTCTCGAGTGGCGACCACGCACCGGAAAACGTAGCGTAGGCAGGCCTCCCACGCGGTGGACCGATGACCTGGTGAAGATCACGGGAAGCCGATGGATGCGGGCAGCGCAGGACCGGTCGTCGTGGAAATCCTTGGGGGGAGGCCTTTATCCAGCAGTGGAAGATTTGTGGCTGATATGATGATATCGAAGTGCTGAAGTGTTTGTATGAAAACGCCACCATGTCGGTTCGCCTCCAGGATCAAAACTTGGAACCTATCCAGCTGCAGCGAGGGGTGAGACAGGGATACGTTTAATCTCCGAAACTGTTCACCGCCGCCCTGGAAAATGTTTTTAAGCTTTTGGACTGGGGTGGACTCGGCATCAATATCAACGGCGAGTACATGACCCACCTTCGATTCGCTGACGATATCGTGGTCATGGCTGAGACTATGGACGACTCAGGCACAATGCTCAATGACCTCAGTAGAGCCTCTCAACAAGTGGGTCTTAGAATGAGCATGGACAAGACGAAAATTATGTCAAACTTCCGTGTCATACCTACTCCTCTGTAGGTTGGAGGCTCTACACTCGAAGTTGTTACCGAATACATATTTTTATACATATACCTGGGACAAACAGTCCAGTTAGGTAGGTCCAACTTCAAGAAAGAGATCAATCGTCGAATATAACTCGGCTGGGCAGCGTTCGGGAAGCTTCCCAATATCTTTACGTCCCAGATACCGCAGTGTCTTATGACCAAGCTCTTCGACCAGTGCGTGTTGCCAGTGATGGATGATATACGGAACTGAGACATGGTCGCTTACTGTGGGCCTCATAAGAAGGCTCAAGGTCACCCAAAGGGCAATGGAGCGTACTATGCTCGGAGTTTTTTTGGTGATCGAATCAGAAACGAGGAGATCTGTAGGAGAATCAAAGTAACCGATATAGCTCTCAGAATTGCTAAACTTAAGTGGCAGTGGGCGGGCACATTGCTCGTTGAACAGATGGCCGTTGGGGCAGTAAAGTTTTCGAGTGGTGACCACGCACCGGAAAGCGTAGTATAGGCAGGCCTCCCACTCGGTGGACCGATGACCTGGTGAAGGTCGCGGGAAGCCGCTGGATGCGGGCAGCGCAGAACCGGTCGTCGTGGAGATCCTTGGGGGAGGCCTATGTCCAGCAGTAGACGTCCTTCGGCTGATATGATGATGATGATTTGATTTCTGATCATGGATTACATTACTTTAGGCCCTAAGAACACTCAATCCGAGCAGGTTGAAACGTGTTTAAATAATATCGAACGTAGGTTTATTCATTTTAAGTTCGAATCAATACGAGCTTCAACGCGGCTGTTACGTTGAAACCAAACCACAGATTACTAAATAGTTACTTCCGTTACCACAGATTACTAAATAGTCAATGAAAAAAATGATAAATTTTCATTTGTCTTTTGACTGTGACACCCATCCACTGCACAATAATTGCGTGGTTTCGGCATTTCAATAGTCAGAGCGGTAAATGTGACGTGCGAGCACTCAGGCGGGCGTGCGTCAACCTACTGTCCGTTGTATCGTCTCCGATACGCTTAGCGGTAGGCATAAAACGTGTGGCCTTGAGCAAGTGACGTACGCCTGACCAAACGCCCAATTCTCGATTTTTTCATGTTTTTATTACTTTTCATCACTTTCAAATAAGTTTTAAAAATTGTTCAATTAAAATGAAAGGACTTAAAGTCACCGATTTTTGTGTGTTGGTTTCATTTAACATTAACTATTTGTATTCGAGAAATTTTGCAATTAATGCCTTAAATAGGGTCTACAGTATATATTATAACATCAAAATTGGTAATATTTTTAAAATTGCATTCAATTAATCGATTTTTTATTACTTTAAGTATAAATATATTTTTTTCCATAATTTGAATTGAATATTGTCATTTGGCCCATCTTAGGCCCTTAAAGAGGCGGGATAAGAACTATCTACTTAAATAATTTACCGTTGTATCTAGGACACAATCCGTTGCTTTTTAAAAAAATGTTTTTAGCTGTCCGAAAAAGGTTTTTAGAAAAAAAAAATTGTCCGTAAAATTGGGAAAAGACTAAAAGTGTTTTTTTTTATGAACTCAAGACCAATAAGTAATAATTTGAACAATTGATATGCGTAATTCACGACACGATATTTGGACAGGACAACTATTAAATATTATTTAATGCCAAGCGTTCATCTTCGCTTACTCAAGTAATCAGAACATAAATAAAATAAAAATTAGACACACGGCGGTGTGTCAGCCAATCTCGTTAAAAAAAGGGCAAAACCGGCAGTGGGTTATAATATTACACGAACCATTTCGGGCCACTTTCGACCTGTCCGTTACTTTTAATCTGTTTGACCTATTAAATTTGCCATTTTGTGTATCTAATAAGACCAAGTAAATCAGTTAGAAAATTTTATTTTCATAAATATTTTTTTGTCATTACTGATATATTGACTGACGTCTGAAAACCACGATTTTTATGACTCACTCACTCGCTCACTAACTTACTCAATCATTCAAATTATATACCACTCCCAGGTGACGTAGAAACTTTAAATTTGGCATCGAGTTAGGTAATTGGACATATACAAAGGGAAAATCCTAAAAACGGTCAAGTGTGAGCCATACTTACTCCCGCAACGAGTGTATATCATTTCTAAGTGACTTATAAATTTGAAACTTGGCATCGAGGTAAGTTATTAAGCATATTAAAAGAACAAAATCAAAAAACCAGCCAAGTGCGAGTCGGACTCGTACAAGTAGGGTTCCGTAGCCTTTTCAAAAAAATATTTGTATAATATAAAAAAAAAACATTTTGCAGTTGGTAATAGAAAATTTTGTAGGAAAAATCTATAAACTTTAAACAAATCCAACTGCATGTCTTAAGTTGACCGCCTATTACTCCTAAACAAAGAAAGGCTACACAGCCTTGATAGTTTTCCTTTAAATTTGGTAATATGTCCTACTTTTTTTTTATGTCCAGTTTAGCTGGTAGGGGGACGATGACACTTGACACTCAAGAAAAAAAGCACTTTAAAGCTTAATATTTCTCAAAGCAAACTTCAGTCAAAAAATGGTTTTAAAAACCCTCAACAGTTTTGAAAGACCTATTCAACGATACGGTACGTCAACAAAAAAATCACACCCTCTTTGCGTGTAGAGGAGGTACCCTAAAAAAAATTCAACATGATTGCAACTGAAAACAGTTGTACATTCTTTATTATTTGAAGAAGTCTAAAATAAATATTTCAATTTGAAGTCCCCTAGCTATGATTTAAGAAACCACTTTGGAACATCGTACCTGCCCATATAGATCTCGGCAATTTTTTTTGTATCGAACTTGGCTTCCTTTCACATTTATGTTTTAGTGGGATTTAAATTACTCGTAATAAAATTAGTACCCCTGTAGTCGAGCCACCTGAGTTACATTAAAGCTCAATCCCCAACCTCCATAAAAGGTACCCAAGAAATTATCTGTTGAAGAAAATTTATGTCAGAGCAATTAAACGGCGCTACATCTTCTTAAATTGCTGATACTGCGTAATTGTATCCCCTTAATAAGGAAAGAGCTTTTACGTCGTAAATATATAAAGCGTTTAATCTGTATCAATTTGCTTGTTTTCAAAGACAGTTAGTTATGCTCCTTGATAGCCCTGAATCTTGAATATCACTGGAAAAGGTAATCGTGGCAGGAGGCTTTAAGATTAAGTTAAATTCCAGTTAAATAACAATTATTATTATTTTTTAATTAACTTGTAATATGTATGTATGTGAGTACTTATGAATCTATGTTTGTTTAGGTCAAATCTTGCAATCGATTTTAAGCGACTTCCAGGGCTCCGATTGAGCTGCAATTTAGTATGTAGCTATATTCCCGGTGACAACAGGTCCTTTTGATATTTTGAAGTTGATCTGATGATGAATTTTGGAGGTGGAATCAAGGTCCAAGGATTGTCTTTTATTTTCAATAGAATCGTAGGAAATAAAATACTCGCCTTTTTTGAATTTGGAAACGTGTCGTGAGTATTTGGCTTTTGAACATAAAATCTCTTTTCAAATAAAAAGCTTGTACCGTTGTACCTAAAAGATTTAAGGTTTTAACATAATATTACTTTCGAGCAAATGAGAAGCGAGCGTTATCGTGGGACAACAAAAAAATCTAAGTTAAGCTTTTGATGGGGATCGATTTCATACTTTTGAGTGAATTTCTTTTTGAAGACAGTTTTAATTTTTTTAAACTTTAATTTTTATTCTTTAATTTTTAGTGATAATGCTATTTGTGTAACAAAGTTAAACAACAACAACGTCAATAACATCCAACCCCTAACCGTTAAGGAGTTGTACCTTCCGTCATCATCTCATCAACGTGAAATGATGACTACCAGACGTAAAACTTGAATAGCTTTTGAAAATACCTGAAATAAATATTTTTTTCCTATTAAATTTGAGGGTTTATTTTGATCCTATAATCAGATTCTGACTTGGTTACAGTGGGACCACTTCAGGATTATACTCTCTCGAATAAAAAAGTTTTTTTTTAATTCGGTCCACAATTGGTAGAAAAATCCGTGAACATACAGAAAAGATACATACAGTGGAACATAGAACCTCCTTTTTTGAAGACGGTTAAAAATCCGAAAAAAAAATCTATAGAAACGTGGCCAATCTTGATCTGGGGGCACGGTAGTGGTGCCCCCGCAAAGTCCGGCACAAAGCAAGCACTGCCGTAATACTTTTTCTTGAACCATTTGTTCAAGCGCTGTATCTTGGCACTAGGTTAGTACAAAAATAATTGAAATTCCAACAAACTCATTCTATTAAAAGGTTCTAAGTCTCGATTATGATTTCTTTATATGAAAAGATCCAAGTGTCTAAACAATATTTGTCTAATTAAATAAAAGAAAAGAATTGACATGACCGTCTAACATTTGCAAGAGTCTAGGAATATATGTCAGAAAATGTGAATCTTACAAATTGTTACAATAATAAGCATCAACAAATTAAAAGTATCTACATACTCATATGTACCCTGACTTACTACTCTTACTAAATGTTTAACGGGTTTGACTCTCGTTTTCTTTTTACAAGTTTTTATGTACTTTCACCTGTCCCGGTGTCTGTAATGAAATCTTGCAACTTAAATTTCAGCTAAATCGGAAACCGGAAAGTAGGTCATACTTTCCGGTTTCCGATTTAGCTGAAATTTTGCATGCATTTGAATATCGCGTAACAAAGCAAAATTATGGTGACATTTAGCAGATCTGATGTTGGAGCTGGAAGGTGGTCATAGGAACTCCGCAAGAAACGACACAACCCCATCGAGTTTGGGCTCATTTGATTCGTATTGACGAGTACTTTGATCCTTATAAGCTTGCACCTAAAAGCTTTTAGGTTTTTCATAAACTATATTCACTTAGACTTCGTTCTATATTTGATTTCGTGTTTTTATGGCCATGTTATCTTAACCCTAGAGTGGGCGCGTCATTCCGTAAAACGTGAGTGGGCGCGTGGGGAGCATTTTGCCGCCCTTACTTAATATTTTTTTATTCTGAAAATATTGTAGATTTTTTATATTTTTTGCATTAATAGGGTAAAATAAAATATAAACTTTAAGAAAATGAAATATTTCTTTTAATTAAGTTCTTAATTTGAGGCAATAGGACTTTTAATCAACTTTGGCAAAAATTAACAGTTTTTTGGAACAAAGGTTATCTTAATCAACATAAATCACATAAATTATAAAAAGAATAACAAATCTTATATATTTTCGTGATCTGCATTATATGTCTGAGCAAAAAAATCTTCACACATATGCAAGCAATGTTCATTTGCACAGTAATTTTGAGCAAACATTACAACCTTTTTTAGTCCTTCTATTTTTCTTCGAAGGGCATACCATGCATATTCCTTCTCTTGCTGAAGTTGATGGTTGGTCTTCAGGTGACACAAATCGAGTGATTTGGGTTTTTAAAGCTTTACTTAATATTAATATAGAAGATCTTCTGGTTATATGTGGCTTAGTTAAGGCCAGCGAGATCACTTTCAAGTAAAGTCGGCGTAGCATCAAATGATTGGTATTGGCTTTATAAATGATCTGTTTATGCCAGCAATATAGCCTCGTAAAGTAACGAAACATAAAACAATAATTACAATCATCATCACATCAGCTCATATACGTCCCCACCGAACGGCTCGAGCCTATCCTGAATTAGGGCGATCAGGCCTTAGTCGACCACGCGGGCCCAGTGCGGGTTGGTCGACTTCACACACAACCTTCGAGTTTTCGTCGCAGGCGTGTGCAGGTTTCCTCACGATGTTTTCCTTCACCGTAAGAGCGTCAGATAAACGTACATATGAAATCTAAATTAGAAAACACATTGGTAAAACAATTACAATATTTGTATAAAATAATTACGTCAGTGGGCGCGCGGTGAGCAATTTGCCGACGCTTCACACACCCTGTTGACAAGTGCTTCGTCTTGCGGCCGCCCGCGCACTGATTCAGTTGAATTTTACAACACAAGGAGGGGAAGGGCAGGGGGGCAGCTACTTAAGAGTTTGTCCTTGACAAGTGCATAGTTCAGATAATAATAACAAAAAACTTTCGACACCGGCAAAATGCTCATAGCGCGCCCACTCTAGGGTTAATCGATACTTAGCACGTTTTTACAGAATGTTTTTGTTGGGATGAGTATTTTCCAGATCCCTCGGGAACAAATATTGGACTATGCTAATTATTAGAAAAACTTGGGCGACCAAGTTTTGCTTGGAATGACAGGCATATTATTTTTTGTGCGAAAACGGGTTTTATCAGGCATGACACCTATTCTATTTATCCCTCCTTAATGTGCCTTATCATTATATTGACTTCTACTCCTAATCCTTCCTATTTTATGCCGTCAGGTTATAGAATTTTCTTCCTCATGATATTCGTGACTCTGAAAGCTATATTAGTTAATTAATATTAATTTATAATTAATACTAATTAAGTATGTATGGGTATTTGTTGTGTATATAAGTTTAATTTTAGTATATTTCTTTACATTCATTTACGTATTACAATTCCTTTTTGTATTTAATTAAGTTGTGTACACGTGTTTTGTAGCATCTCAGTCACAACTCTTTTCTTTCCCTGGTCTGCTGGAGTAAATTTCTTTAGAAATAAGCTGTAAGTACCCTAAAAAAACATTAAAAATTTAATCTGTTTTTTTAGAGTTACATAGAAAAAAACAACAACATCTAGTATTAAGATTGTGTGCGCCTGAGGGGTCACACTACACACACACAGGTTAACGTTACCACTAAAATAATAATAATAATGCGAGTTTATAGCCTGTTAGGATGCTGCCCGACATCCCCTAATACGGTAATAATAAATCATAAATCTGTCAAGTAAAATAATAAAAAATAATAAAAAATAATAAAAATAATAAAAAAATAAAAAAAGTAAAATAATAAATCTGTCCCTTTGTGTGACCTTACTTTGTAAAATGTGTAATTTATGTTTCCTGTGTACAATAAACTATAAAATAGATAGACTTGGAATGTAAAACATTGCCTCAATACAAAATTATATCCAAATCGTTAGTCGTTTCCGAAAAAACAATTTATACATTAGAATTTTTTAAGTATAGAATTGCTCTGCTCATAAGTTTTCACCGTATATTTTTCATTTGTGGTAATAACCGTGGTCGCAAGCCATAATTATTACTTTGATAAAAAATTTGATTACGATATGGCTTGCGACTAAGGCGATTACTTCAGATGAAGGAAAGAAAAGGCTATGATTTCCGGCGGGAAACTTTGTTTTCATTCTCTTTCGTAGTCGGGTTTTAATTTTTTTAACTTTTTTTTATTTTCATTTTTTTTGTGCTCAGAGTATAACGCCACCCCACTTCGCTAGCCGCGGCCGCGTGTCGTGTCGCTTGATTGTAGCGCGCGTACATTGAGCCGTCTCATAATATCGCTCGTAAGGCCATTCGATTAGAAATTAAAAGTTTTTGCATATGTATTATTTAGAATGCGCTCGTCAAAACCTTTCTTTTGACACCAAACATGATATAAATATCTAAATAATAATTTATTAAGGTTGTTTAATTCACCTATAAAATCCGCCATGTTGATATTTTTAAATGTTATATATCCTATTATGACACGCGGAGTGATGGCACGAACCCAAAGACACCACATTTGTCAAGATCGGTTAGGTGGTTTAGGAAAAACTAGGGAACAGATGAACATCTGTACATACATACATAGACTGTCAAAACATAACCCTCATTTTTCGTAGTCGGATAAAAAAAACGATGCTACGTTCCTATGAAAAATAAATCAATCAAAAAATCGGAATATGATATTTTAAAGATGTAAAAGGTAGCTTTTGGCATATCCCACTTCGTCATCTATCTCTGTGTAAAAAATCACGTTGATCCGTGTCACTGATGCGACGAGAAAAAAAGGAAACATTTATAATATCTTATTCATCATCGTATCATATCAGCGTCGGTGGCACAACCGGTAACGACTCGGTCCTCCTAACCAGAGGTCTCAGGTTCAAATCTATGGACGGCCTATGATTTTTTCGAAACTTACGAACATATACTTACCGCTTTAAAGAAGAAGAAAAACATCAAGATGTGTATGAAGGTCCGGCATTGCACACGTCTGTAGGAGTAAATCTACGTCCTATACGTGACCGCGGGTGATGCTAAGTGCAATATCAGGCAACCGCCACCTACCCCTTCGATGCGTGTGCCTACGTGGCGTGATGGTTATTCCATTCGCTTCACAACAGGAGGTCGCTGGTTCGATTTCCGTCGGGTTCAACTTTGTAAGATCGGTTTGGTTGGTGGTAGGGCATTTTCATAGCCCACCTGGCTAGCTACTACTATCTTATCTTAGTCTTGCCGCCAAACATCAGTGAATTAACAGCATCGATGTGAGCTTGAAGAGAAGATAGACAGATCCCCATTACTCTGGGGAATCTTGGTAAGCCCGCTTCCATCTTCGGCGTTATCGTCGCTTACCATATCTGTGGAAATGCAACATTTAAGTTTTTTTTAAATTTCATATTTTAAATGTTTTTCATTTTTTTATTATAACCAGTGTGTAATATGAATGCCATACGATAAATAAATAAGGTGAGATGATGCCAAGGGCTTCCCAATTGTGTAGAAATAAATAGATAAAAAAAGAAAGCATGTTTAATTTTGCCACACTATAAGAGAGAGAGATCATATCAGCCGAAGATCGTCCACTGCTGCACGAAGGACTTCACGAGGTCGTCAGTCCACTGAGGCAATCCTTCCTACGCTGCGTCTTCCGATGTGCAATGGTTACTCAAAAACTATACTGCCCCAACTTTTCTACGAGCTTTGTGCCTATATGGACACAAAGCTTGTAAGATTTTACATTAAATAAATATTTAATAATGTTTTTTACCCGTGGTATGCATTTTGTTAGATTTTAAAGTAACTTCTTAAAAATAACCAAAGACTACTTATGATAATTAAATAAAGTTTTTATCCTTGATTTTATTTATAAAATATTTAATGACTCCCATAAACGATATGTTAAATACATTTTTGAATTCACATAAAAAATACATTTTTTTTGTTTTTTTTTTACTTTTGCAGGTGTGATATATTTACTTATTCTGCCTAATTGTAGTATTTGATCATTGCTTTCTTTAATTCTTTTTACCTTCAATGGGCAGTACACGAAGTTTAATGTCGTACAACATTTCGAATATTAACCACTGATTCATCTGGTAATATGAATTAGTATTGTGTATTTTAATTAAGTCATTGATGTCAAATCTAAAAAAATATTTGTCATTATACGTTTCATTGTATTTCGCAACAACATTTCCAGTTAGAGAAACTTCGTATCCAATTTCAACTTTAATGGTTTCTTTCGTAGCTTCTAGCTCAGTTGTAGCTTTTTGACCTGGTTCAAGGTGTACGATAGCTTTGCCCTCATAGTATCTTTTCTCTGTGTAGATACGGTCTTCACCAAAAGGAAAAGTTTTATTGAAGTAAGTGGGAATGCCTTCTACGTTAAAGTCGATTATAACGTTCACATCGTTTCCTTTGATCTGGTGTGTGTTCACCCAGTAGCTATAGATATTGTTAGTGTGATCATCACCCTTATGTAATACATAGTCTTTGGGTAGTGAATCTTGTTTGCTTTTCGATATAGTTACTCTTTCACTACTAAAGTCAATAAACTGTTGATTTTCAAGTGTTTGTATTTTCACATGTACTTGTTGCCATCCTTTCTTTTTATGAAGGTCTCCGTAAGGCGTTGAACTGGTTAAAAATACCTCGTCCGGCTTTTTGCCGTTGATTTTCTCAATAGCATCTTTCAGACGTTCGTCTCGGATTGAGAAAAAATTCATATCTTTTTTTGTGATCACGTGCTCATCGAACATGTGGGGACCATTTGAGCTATAACTTCTAGATAATATTTCACCTTCTTTTACAGTTCCTCTGAAGTCTACTTGAATGAATGCAACGGTAAGAGTAGGAAGAAGCAAAAAGAGTAGTGGCCACATCTTGAGTACTGAAAATATTAAAAAAAGTATTTTAGTACGTGAGTTCTTAATATCATAACTTCGTAACGTATCTATTATGGGTTCTGTTTAGACTGCCGTCGCGAGCGGACCAGCAATCCCTAATCCCCTAAGCCCGCTGCGCAAGCGCAGCATCCGTTGATAAACAAATAGTGTAAATTTCTTAGATTTCCATAGTGCAAATTGAAAGTTTTAGAGTGTGCGATACCTAGATACTGTTAGTGCTTAGTGAGTTTAGTGATGTGCTTAGTAATGTGTTGGCGATGTGTTGATAGAGCCGGCGATGGCTGGGCGGGCCCACAGCGTCACCAATATTTCCAAAAGGGACAAATCCAGTGAGATTGTTTCAGTTTGAATAAAATAATAATGAATTGATGCAACTAGAACTTTCTTATGGCTCCTCTACACAATTTTCCATCATGGGTGAGCATAGAACATTTGGTGATTGTCATCTGAACGAGATGGATGTCGACACTCTTGGAGATGCGGTTATTTATTTGTTCCGTACCAGGTAACGGGACCCTATCTCTAAGCCTTCGCCTGTCCGATTTTTAAAAAGCTGTATATTTAAATATTTTTTTTAAAAGATAAGTTGCACATACATTGCACAAGTCCCCATACAAGAAACGTGTTTTTTAAAGTTTTTTTTTTTGTAATTGCTCTATCGTTCAAATGGTAGTATATACAAGCATGAATCTTTTTGTAATTTTAGTACTATTCCTAAAGTGAAACAAAAAATAATAAAATTCAGCCAAGTATGAGTGGTAGTCGTAATTAGCATCTTTACGTGTGCCAAGCACGGTGCCTCACCGAGCCTATCTTTGAACGAAGTGCTCGGCGATCGTGTGGACATACGAACGATCATGGCCGATCGTCCTTTGATGAACGTCAAAAATAACGACACCGCGGCGATACTTGCCGATCATCACCGAACATAAGTACAGACGATTATGTCATTTATGCCCTGTACATATTCGTGAACGCCTACGCTTGCCCATGATGGGAGATTGTGTAGAAGAGCCATATTAGTTGGCATGCGGACGCCGAAGTTATGATTTAATGACAAAACGGAGAAATAAAACATAGATAGATATATAACACGTTTGTATGTTACTGTAAGCAACAATGTAAGAAGGGTCGGTGGCTCAAGCGGTAACGACTTGGTCCTCCTAACCAGAGCTCCTCGGGTTCAAATCCGGACGGCCAGTGTACCAATGAGCTTTCGAAACTTACGTACATATACTTTCCGATTGCTTTAACGGTGAAGGGAAACATCGTGAGGAAAGCTGCACATCTGATTCCAGATGTGTATAAAGGTCGCGTTGCACACGTCCGTGGGCGTAAATTTCAATGTCCTAAAAGTGACAGCAGGTGATGCTAAGAGCCACACCAGACAACCGCCGTCTATTACTATTGTGCCACAAAATAAGAGAAGACAAGAGAAGAGTGGTTTTTACAATATCTGTAAGTTCATTTGTTTGTGGTATATGTGTGCTATTTAGGTCTTTCTTAGAGAACAATATAAGACTGAAAGCAAATCTAAGACTTAAAATGATTCAATCTGGAGGTACCAACGCAACGGAATGAAACCAGCAAAAAACAAAACATTATGACCCTTAATACAAAGAACTGGATACGAAAAATGGAGACGACGGACACGATGTCGTGACTCGCGAGATAGAATAAGCGAGCTCTAAAGTCGTACCTATTCTGAAGTGTAATGTTATGTGAACATAAGATTGAATCGTGTGCCTCGAGCATAATATACTGGGAGGTAACGACATAACGGAAATGGCTAAACTTAGGTTGAAAAGATAAATGGCAACCCTGTGATGATAAATATGTCGGTCTGCCTGCGCAAAGTGCTTGCGTTAAGTACTTATAGCGCCTGAAAAACTAGTTAACGTGACCAAAAAAAATCAAAAGGGAAATGGATTAGTAAGATGTATAAGTAAAGCACTAGTTGTACTTATGTCAATTATGCAGAAACTGACCAAATATTCGATTGCGTTATGGAGTAACGCCCGTTAAAAGATGCATTATCGTGACCAAAAAAAATGATAAGGGAAATGACTGAGTAAGATATATAATGAAGGCACTAGTTGTACACATGTCAATTATTATTAAGCAAAAACTGACCAAATATTCCGTTGCGTTACGGAGCAACGCCTGTCCAAATATTGCTTTTTATAACGAAAAAACGGTCAATGAAATTAATTAAACGTGAAGTATCACTACATACTACCTTTGTAATACCAAAATTAATCAAATCTTTGGTTGCATTTTGTCACTTTTTTCACTTTTTTTCACTCGGGAAAACCATAAAGAACCCAGAATAATCTCATATGGCAACTTTCTTAGTTGCATCCGTCTCGTTCGCCCCGGACAAAATATGAAAAAATACCTTTTAAATGTTAACTTTACTTCCGAGAACTAAATTATTTTATTGCCTTTAATAACAAAACATGAAGTATTCCTACATATTACCTTAGTAATTCCAAAACTGACCAAATGTGTGGTTGCATGTGTTAGGTACTCATATAGGCGGTCTAAGAAGCAATTTTCTCTTCATGTTTTTGACGTGATAAACGATTGCTTTAACGGTGAAGGAAAACATCGTGAGGAAACCTGCACACACACCTGCGAAGAAACTCGAAGGTTGTGTGTGAAGTCGACCAAGCCGCACTGGGCCCGCGTGGTCGACTAAGGCCCGATCGCCCTAATTCAGGGTAGGCTCGAGCCCCTCGGTGGGGACGTATATGAGCTGACATGATGAAACGTCTTATAAATCGATGAACGCCGGCCGCATGCTCGAAAAAGTGTCACGTTCCGCGTGCAAGCGAGAGCGCGGAACAATCGATAGAGAGGCGCGATCGGCCTAAGCGTCTTGTGATCAATGTTTTCTTATGATGTTATCACGTAAAATTATCGTCCGTAAACCGACTTTACAGACAACCTTTTTTTGTGTATATTATAAGTAAAAAACCGGCCAAGTGCGTGTCGGGCCACGCGCAATGTAGGGTTCCCTAGTTGCCATTATCGCGTCCATAATATCTAATTTTCAAATTTCCAAATACAGTGGCTTAGTTATTAGGGGGTGGAGACACTCGACTCAAAATTTAGCACTTTCAAGCCTATTTTTTCAAAAACGGAACCTTAAATTATAAAGTGGTCTTAGAACACTCACAACTATCTTTTAAGCTCTAACCAACGATACCCAACACGACTAAGTTTGGTTCGGTATATAGTAGATTTTGTTTGTTACGTTGCCTTGTATCCTAATTACCCGACTGCTTCAGAAGGAGGGTTATGCTTTTCGAGTGTATGTATGTATGTAGATTTCTATGTTCCCTGCTACAGCCAAAGCGAAGTATACAAATTAGTACTAACATACAGTATGGCCACTCCCTGCCGCTCTCTAGATTGCGACCTCACTCCCTCCGTCGCCCAGGTTTATAACAAGATTGGCTCTCCAACGTATAAGATTTCACCATGATTTCGTTTCACCATCATTACTTTTGAGAGCATGTAATGAGAGCTATGTAATTTATAACATTAGTAAAGATATGTACCTTTTTTTTACTCACAATTGGTAAGCCCTTGGCTTCATGTCACCTGATAGTGACGATGATGCCGAAGATGTAAGTGGGCTTACCAAGATTCCCCAACGCAATGGGAATCTGGCTATGTTATCTTCAAGCCGGAACACATCAATGCTGTTAACACTGATGCTTGGCGGCAAGACTTAGATAAGATGGTGGTAGCTAGCCAGGCGGGCTATGAAAATGCCCTACCACCAACCAAACCGAGTCTTACAAAGATGACCCCATAGGGAATCGAACCGCAACCTCCTGGTGTTACGCGAATGGACTAACCATTACGCCACAAACGCGGTTCTTTCATAATTTATTTGATAACATTATTTTATTCCACATACCTGTTGTCTTCTACACTGGAACTGGACGGGTGTTTATATTCACCACCGATTTTATAATATACTTGTAAAAGTTGTCGTAACCTATTGAACTTAGACAACAGTATCATTATAGTTACCTACTAGATAGCGAGAAAAGGTAGGTAAATGACTATTTCTGTACATTTGCTCGAAAAATAGTACTTTACAATAATGATGCCAGTTTACTATGCACAAAATTTATTTTAAAGCACTCGTGATTTTTACTTTGCCACATTTTTAAAACTTTTTACCACAACAAATTTAATTTTAAAGCACTTTGCCACTTTTTTTAAAACTGTTTACCAATGCATATTGTAATATATTTATGGTAATATAAAATTTTAAAAAACTAACGCATGTGTGCCTAGTTAAAATAAGGCGCAATTTTCGTTAGTGAGCTAAACTGAAGTGGCAGTGGGCAGGGCACATAGCTCGTAGAACAGATAGCCGATGGGGCAGCAAAGTTCTCGAGTGGTGACCGCGCACCGGAAACGCAGCGTAGGCAGACTTCCCAGGCGCTGGACCGACGACCTGGTGAAGATCGCGGGAAGCCGATGGATGCGGGCAGCGCAGGAGCGGTCGTCGTGGAAATCCTTGGGAGAGGCCTTTGTCCAGCAGTGGACGATTTTCGGCTGATATGATGAGTTGTGAATACCAAATTAATAATGAATAGTGATTAATATGCGTGATTTATATTCTCATATAAAAATTGTTTTTTTAATAATAATTTTGATGAATTCATATTGCGTGACCAAATACCTATTTGCTTTATTAATTATTAATACATGACTCCAATCATCTGTGAGTTAATTGCAAGTTTTAACTTCATTTTGTAGGAGAGCCATACAAACACGATTTTTCCCAGATCAATGATCATAGACGAACATAAGCAACTACTACACGCAGCTTCACTAAAATCTTTCGAGCCATTTTTGAGAAAAAAACATAATTTTCAGTTTTGTTACTCTTTTGTTTTACGGTACGAAGAAACTTTGGTAATTCCTCGATAAAATAACTTAAAACTCTTTAAGGTTTAAAGGTCCCAAGCGGACTAAGAATTTAGCCTTCAGAGCCAAGCGTGACGGACGGACGCACGGACGCACGGACGCACGGACGGACGAAATTGAGATATTCGGGTTTTCGGTATGTTTTAATGATATCTAGAACACATTTTCATAAAAATTTGAAAAAGTTTTTTTCGCGATAAAAATACTTCCTCTACCATACGTACGTACACGTACGTACACGTACGTACACGTACGTACCGTACTACGGGCTACGGGGTCGAGAAGGTCGTAGGTCGTAATAAGTCGACGTATTGGACCACGTATTGGAACACGCGTAAAATAGTGTTACATAGTCTTTTTAATAATTAAACCATCTTTCAATAGAAATTTCCGACAGCGTAAACAATAACCTAACATAAAAAATAAATTATTTCTTTATAAAACAATTTTGATATACCAATGTTTTTGGTTATTAATGTTACATTATTAATTTGTAACATTAATAACTCAAAATACCAAAATTCAAAATGTTTTCGGTTATTAATGTTACATTATTAATTTGTTACATTAATAACTCAAAATACCAAAATACAAAATGTATTCGGTTATTAATGTTACTTTATTCATTTGTAACATTAATAACTCAAAATACCAAAATACAAAATGTTTTCGGTTATTAATGTTATATTATTAATTTGTAACATTAATAACTCAAAATACCAAAATGCAATATTTTTTCGGTTATTAATGTTACATTATTAATTTGTAACACTAATAACTCAAAATACCAATGTTTTCTGTTATTAATGTTACACTATTAATTTGTAACATTAATAACTCATCACATCAGCTCATATACGTCCCCACCGAGGGGCTCAAGCCTACTCTGAATTAGGGCGATCAGGCCATAGTCGACCACGCGGGCCCAGTGCGGGTTGGTCGACTTCATACACAACCTTCGAGTTTCTTCACAGGCGTGTGCAGATTTCCTCAAGATGTTTCCCTTCACCGTTAATGCAATCGGTAAGTATGTGTACGTAAGTTATGAAAAACTCATTGGTACATTGGCCGTCCAGATTTGAACCCTGTACCTCTGGTTAGAAGCACCGAGTAGTTACCGGTTGAGCCACCGACGCTTTAATTAATAACCGACAACATATTGTATTTTGGTATTTTGAGTTATTAATGTTACAAATTAATAATGTAACATTAATAACCGAAAATTAATATTGTAACATTAATAACCGAAAACATTGGTATATTAAAATTGTTTTATAAAGAAATAATGTAGTTTTTAAGTGAGGTTATTGTTTACATTGTTGGAAATTTCTTTGGATGGTTTATATGTGTATTTCAAAAACAATGTTATTTTTGCAGTTGGTATAGATCTTTTTTATGGAGAATCTAGGAACTTTTTACAATTCCAACTGCAAATCTTGGTCGACTATTACTCCTTAACTTAGAAAGCCTACTTGGCCATAATAATTATCCTTTTATGTTAATTGCATTCCCTACTATTTCACATACTGTCCAGATTTCCTGAATGGTGGTTTAGCTGATAGGTGGCCAGGGAACCCCTCAACATCCCTCCAGCCACCACCCTATAAGTATGTTCAAGGCAATGGAGAAAGTACTCGAATGAGCTGATGAGCTGGGCAAATGGAAAATCGAAGTGCTCCGCGGTTCGCTTCGACTTCAAACGTATACGCCATAACCCAGAACATTCATTCCGTATTCTAGGCACTCCTTCCCTGCCCAACCATAGCGAAATACTTAGAAGTCACCCTCGACCCTCAACTCACCTTCAACCCCACGACCTGGGCCCTCTCAACAGTATGCTAGGCATAGAAAAATGTCCCCCTCAAATAAGCGAACACTTTTTTAGGTTTGCATCCGACCGGTAATGACATACGCGGCCCCCGTCTTTGCGCATGCGTCCTTATGGAACATGCACAAAATTCAAGTAGTACAAAACCTGTTCTGCCGTTGAGCACTGAACACTGGTGCATCAGAAACGCAGACCTACACCGAGACTTGGACTTACGGACTACTTAACAAGTCATTAAAGGCCTCGACGAGAACTTATTTAAGTCTACACCCTAATCCGTTAATTCTAGGGGCAGCGGACTGTACCCCGCCACTCGACCTATCTAGCTTCATATTCCGAAGACTACGACACGTACTGTCTGATCCTCCTGACCAAATTCGAGCCGACCTGACCTGGCTCCTGGCGGCTTAGTGAGAAACCAATACTGTCAATCTTCAGATGCCACAATCCCCGTCACTATCACAACAAATGCAACCCTCTAAGCAGTAGCTCCCATCTGGAGCACCGCTGCGCGCTCCTCTTCCCCAGGGCACAGATGAGATACTAGTTACCCTAGGGTGGGGTCACCCACGATGAAGACTTCAAGGCCCTACGGGCTAAAGCCAACAAATCAAATCAAATAAATTTTAGTTAAAAACGTACGATATACATACATAAAGATACAGTGGTCTCCACACTAGGCTGAGCCTCTATCGTGGTAACCCATTAAACATGAATATATAACTGATGCCGATTTATATGGAACAAAGAGAATAATTTAGAATTTAGAGCATGCATTAAAATCTAGATTCTGCAGAATAATTTATGTATTAGATAATGGAAAAAGCAACAATTAATTAATAAGGAAAAAAAACGAATAAACTAACAAACATAATGATGGGTTGTCTGGTAGAAATCGCTCTCAGCGATAAGACCACCTAAATTGTACGTATCTTAGTTTTTATTTTCAATTTTGCAAATTATGTATTTATTTATTTTGATGTACGAGGACTGTTTGATAAGTACCCGTTTATGGCAAAAAAAACATTTTTTTTGTATATATGCATTTATTTTTCTACGTAGTCACCTTTAAACTCTATACACTTGTTCCACCTATACTCAAGCTTCAATAAACCACCCAAAAAGTATGATTTTGGAAAGTCATTAAAATAGGCCTCTGTGGCGGCAATGACTTCGTCATTTGATCCAAATCGCTTACCACCGAGCCATTTTTTTAGGTTGGGAAACAAAAAGAAATCGCATGGGGCCAAATCTGAAAAAATTCTTTTTCCCGCCTCTGAAAAATGGCTTAAAAAGGTGGTATACTTATTTTCGGCCAGTGATATTAATATATATAGTAAACGGGTACTTATCAAACAGGCTAGGTAGATAAATAAATGCTTTTATTCAAAACACAGCAATACAAAGGGATAAAAAAAAAACAATGACAAACTGACAGTTGTACAGAGGCCAGCACATCAAGCTATACACTCGTAGTGCGATTCTGATCCCTACCCATTCGGCATAAGAACGATACAAAGTCCAAAGTGTGTAGCTTGATGTGCTGGTCTGTGTACCTACAATAAAGTTATTTAAGTTTGAGTTAATAATAGAGTAAGTAAATATGTATGGAAAAAGGTAAATGTGTGTATGGTGTGTGTTAAGTGTAACTGTTCTAGTAGGTGTGTATGTGTGTTGCGGTGTTTATGTTAATATATGAAGAAAATCTTCTGTATCCTGGTAAGTCCACGTATTGAGAAGATTTATTATTAGTTTCTTCGCTTCTGCACATGAGCTAGTTTTGATATCTCCTATTTGTAATAATTTTCAAGCGACTTCCAAAAAGGAGGATGTTCTCAATTCTTCTGTATGTTTTTTTTTATGTTTGTTACCTCAGAACTTTTGACTGGGTGAACCGATTTTTATGATTCTTTTTTTATTTGAAAGCTAGTGCTTTCCGTGTGGTCACATTTAAATTTTATCAAAAGGTTCTCAATTCGACTGTGTTTTCAACCGACTTCCAAAAAAAGGAGTTTATGTTTCGACTGTTTTTTTATGTGTTACCTCAAAACTTTTGACTGGTTAAACCGATTTTGATGGTTCTTTTTTTATTTGAAATATTGTGCTACCAGTGTGTTCCTATATAAATTTTATCAATATCGGTTTAGTACTTTAGTAAAAAATTAACAAAAACCAAAAATAATAATGCAAAAATGTACTAATTTGTTGCGATGGAAGTCGGTTTTTTAACGTGTTTAGCGTTTTCAATTTTATTGTCAATAATAGGGCAAATTAAAGTTTTGAACCTTTGAGCAAATACAGTGTTAGGCGGTGTTTAGTGGGTAGGCACAGATTATCTGTGAGTCCCACATAACCCGCACAGTATCCATTAGGATTCACCGTCTCCGTCCCGCATGAGGGTAACCATTGCTGAGTGCAAAAAAAAGAGCCCCACCCTTTTAGTTGGGGACAAAACAAAACTCTAACAAAAGTCACCACTTAAAAACTTAATATTTAGTAAACAAATCATTTATTGGAAAAATGAACCAAGCAAACCCTCAATAATATTGAAAGAACTATTCCACGATACCCTACACGAAATAGTACTTTTTTTTAAATTCTCAATTGGTAAGCCCAAAACGTTGACAAAAAACCCCCACTCTATACGTAGGGAAAAACAGCTTTTATTTAAACAGTCAGCTGTAATAAATCGTCTTTGTGCAAAACAGCTGTGACATTCCAACGAACAGACAGACAGACTTAACGAATTTTTAAGACTTCCTAGTTTGACTAGGGAACCTTTAAGGTGCTTTGCACACGACGGGGCGGGGCGGGACGGTAAATTTAGCCGCCAACGATAACACAAAGGGAATCCTATACTACTAACGCACATGGAGGCAGCGCGGTCGGTTTTTTTTAAAATTTTTTATTAAAAATTTGAGTGCGTTTGACTGCAACTCACCTGATGGTAAGTGATGATGCAGTCGAGGATGGTACACGCAAACTCAAATAATGCCCATTCATTCTTGCCTTGAAGATCCCCAAATTATAGGAATCGGGAAACACTGACGCAGGCAAGGAGTTCCACTCCTGCGCTGTACGCATAATAAATGAAGAAGCGTAACGATTCGTGCGAAAAGGTGGAACATCAACAAAAAAGGGGTGCAACCCCTCCCTGCGTCTGCGGTGTTTTTGTCCTCCATGTGCGTTGGTAGTATAGGATTTCCTTTGTGCTATCGTTGGCGGCGAAATTGACCGGCCTGCCCCGCCCCGTCGTGTGCAAAGCACCTAAAAGGCTCTGGCGCAACTGACCTGATGGTCAATCCTCCTGGTTGCCCCTAAGTGCTGTTTGCAATATCAAATACTTACAAAAAACTCCGAGGTACCTGTTTGCTTATTTGCACACTTGCCTAGAAAGTTTATGAAGAGCAGCAACAATCGTTAAGTGTCTAGATAAGCAAGCAATAATTAATTTTAAAAGTAAGTATTTATAGGTTACGCGACATTTGATATGAGTTTTTGCAATTAAGATAATGGGTAATTATTTATATTTTGTTTTTCAGAAGTCTATCATTTAGGTATTATAGTCTGCTGACGCGTATGATAAGAGCTGTGGCGTTAGTGGAAACAAAACGCCGAGCTTGTCAAGAGACTTACTCCTGCATCCTGAGGCTAAAGTGATAGCCTCTGTTCCTGGTATTATAGTTAAGGTAAAAAAGTCCAATTCAATCTGGACTTGGCTGGCTCCCCGTATGTAGAGTATGGCCTTACCAGTTTGGGAAGATACCCGAGCCTCAGCAATGGGGATGCCAGGGGTGGATAATATAACAAGGTGCAAAAGTGTACGAAATCATGTACCTCACTAATTATTTTCGTTAAAAGAATAGTCACAAGATACATGCACCGCTATGTCGTCCTAGTATTTTAGTGGAGAGATGGATTCATTAGAAATGATCGAAGCCAGTTACGTATAAGTACTACAAAAGCCTCGATCGAAGCCAGTTTCGAAAATCCGGTTTCGTAGACGGCCGAAGGAAAAACTGAAACACTTAACATAATAAAAAAACGGTTACCTTTAATTAGCAGCAGAAAGTTCTCTAGTGGCAACTGCGCATTGGAAGACGTAGCGTAGGCAGGCCTCCCACGAGGTGGACTGGTGACCCGGTGAAGGTTGTGGGAAGCCGCTAGATGCTGACAGTACAGGACCGGTCGTCGTGTCCAGCAGTGGACGTCTTTCGGCTGATATGATGGCCCATACTTAATTTTGGAATAATTTATGTATGCCATGGAATTACGTAATATGGCAGAGAAAGTCCAGATAAAGCCATATATGGAATTAAAATAATAAATTGCTAACAACCGAACTACTGCTACTACATGATATTAATAAGGCCGCTTAAATTGTGCAATTAAAATTTTTACTACTCTATATACTGTCTGTGATAACGTCATATAAATTGATGACACGGGCTGCATGCATGAAAAAGTGTCCCGTTACGTGACGTCATTGTCCCGTTACGCCAGTACGCTGAGCCAAACGTGCAAGCGAGAGTTGTACTTGTACCGCGATATTCGTGTAAACACCCAGATAATTCTACGATAGAGCAGATGTGGCTATCTACGCGTGTTAACAGTTTGAAGGTTGTGGTAGGCACCGCTAACAGACCCAATTGGATAGATGTTGATACTTTCCTCGACGTATTGACTGAGACTATTTGTTTTTTTCGAACCATGATTATGTAATTGTATTGGGAGACTTTAATGTAAACATGCTAGATACCTCTAATTCTATGACTAATAAAATGAATAATTTTTTTAATATATGGACTTACAGCAAGTCGTTTCTCAGCCTACCCATTTTTCAACGGGGACGGAAACTTTAATTGACTTAGTCTTAATATATCTCTTTTAATTTCTAAGCTAGGTCAGGTCTGAGTCAGAATGCATTAAAATGGTTCATCAGCTATCTAAGTACTAGATTTCAAAGAGTTAAAGTGTCAAATAACGACGATACATATGTATCTTCTGATCCTAAGCCTCTGACAAGAGGTGTGCCTCAAGGTTCAATTTTGGGCTCGCTTCTTTTTATCATCTATAGTGCCGATCTTGTTAGGTCAATCAAGAACTGCCACTACCATTTTTATGCTGACGATGTACAATTGTATGCGTCAGGGGATCCAAATAACGTATATGAAGCTGTCACTAAAATTAACGAGGATCTCGAGCGGATATCTGATTGGTCGTGTAGGAATGCACTGCTGCTTAATCCTACCAAATCGCAATTCATGGTACTTGGATCTAAAAAGCAAATTGACAAAATTTTGAACTATAATCCGACTATAAATATCCTTCGTGAAGGCGTTCAACGTGTGGAACAGGCTAAAAATTTAGGTATAATTTTTGATGGTCCACTGAGATTTGAAAGTCATATTGCAAACCTGATCAATAGCTGTTTTTATCGTCTTAAAGTCCTTTACAATATACGCAGTTTGCTAACAGAAAATGCACGAATTACTCTTTGTGAGTCTTTAGTTTTATCGAGACTAAATTGCGGAGAAATATTGTGGAGTCCACGGCTTCTAACTAGAACCCAGCGATTAATTCAGAGGGTCCAGAATGCCTGTTGTAGATTTTGTTTCAATATACCTCCTCAGAGTCATATTTCACCCTACATTAATAATGCGTCTATGTTAAATATGAAATCTCGTAGGCAGCTTGATTTGGCCTCACTCATGTTTGATGTCTTTAAAAAGTTTGGATTACTTGTTTTCAAAATTATCTTTTTCTTCCTTTCACAATAAATATGACACCGGATCCACGCGCTGCCCCTTTATAATTATTAAACATAAAACTGTAGCATTTGAGGGTAGTTTCCGTTACGCAGCAACAAAATGCTGGAACAATATTCCTCCGCCTTTTCGTGATTTACCGTCAAAGTTCGCATTTAAAAGAAATATGAAAGAGTGGCTATTGCAAACACAATGTAAGCTTGTTGCGTAACGGAATCTATTTTCTTTCCTTCTTCCTTTCTTCTTCTTTTGGATTATTCTTCTATGAATATCTTTATCTTCCTGGTTAGGTACTCGTATCACATCCATACTTACTATTAAAAATCATGTCACATTAGTCCACGCACATGCTCACACACTCACACACGCACACACGCACACACATCACTCACACACATGCACACGTACATAAATATATTTTTTTAGCAACATCTCTCGCAACTCGGTCATCGCAAATCGGCATTAGCAGAATAACAGCGTTTTGCCTTAGGGTAAAAATTACGCTGAACTTTATTGCCTTTTGTATTGCTTTTAAGTTTCCCTTTTTTATGTAAAAAAAATCCTTTGATGTTAGTATTAGGTATTTATAGGTAAACAATATTTGTAATTGTTTTTTTTTGTTTATCTTTTTTTTTGTTTGTGTACTTTAGCAATACAATAAATAAATAATTAATTCATACATACTTGCTTAGGGCTTGGGGCTTGGGGCTTGGGGCCTGGGGCTTGGGGCCTGGGGCTTGGGGCCTGTAAATGTCAAGTTCAAGTTAAGTTAAAAGGATTAAAAGTACTAGGCTTCCAGGATCTTACAAGAGGTGTTCCAATTCGATCCATTCTTTGTGAGGAAATACCAAAGAGTTAACTCACCCGACTATGGGCGGTATAGTACATTTCCTTAAAAATGGAGCTGAAGAAATTTAAATTCAGTCGTGTGGTCTAAAGCACACAAGCGTTCGGCTTGTGACACGTTATCACGTAAAATAATCGTCCGTAAACCGACTATACAGACAACATCGTATTTTTTGACGTGACAAAGTCTTACACGAAAAAGGACGACTCATTGTCCCGTTACGCTAATTGTCCCGTTACGTTATGACGTTTTATTTATTATCGGAAGGTACACAAACAGAAATGTAAGAATGTACGTAACAAAAATTCTTAGGTCATAAATAACTAATTACATTCCAATAACGTGTCCCGCAAATGGGTAACAAACAAATAAACAAAGGCAGATTCCGTGAAACAAGTAAATACATAATATAAAGAGAAAAAGAAATCGTGCAGTGCACATGAGTAGTTTCAATGAATGAGTAAGTACTTAAGTATATATTAAACGATATCACTAGAGAGATATTTATGTTACAAGTGACACAAAACAGTTGTTACTAAAGGTAATAAAAAATAAAGTGACATGAGCTCGCGCACTGCACCCCCTCGAAAAGTCATAGAATCGTTGTCCACGCGGGCGAAGCCACGGGAAACAGCCAGTAAGATATAAAATGTACACACACATACATGACGTTGTTACGTTAAACTATCGTCCGTAAACAGACTTTACAGACAACCAATTTTTTTGTTGTTTTTTTTATTTGTTGTACAATAAATCATATTTGATTTGATTTGATATTTTAATGGTGAAGCAGTCTGGTGAAAACAAGTTCGTACTTCTACGAACTCTCGCGTGACTCTAAACGCAGACTAATTAACTAAGTATTAACTTTAAAACAAGTTTATTTTAGAATGTAGCAGCTTCGTTAAGCCTGTAATTACCACACTGTTTAATTCTAATTTATTTCTGACGACAAAGTTTTTTTGCATGGCTGGTCGTTAAAATACCTGTTTAAATAAACATTACATTGCGAGGCGAATATTTAAAGCTAAAAAAGTAACATAAATAGAAAATACAAAAACCTTTAGGAATAGTAACATTACTGCAGCGGCCAGAAATAGAGGCATTGATGGACAAACGTGTAAATGTAAGTCATAATAATACGTAAGTCCATCAATGCCTAGTTGTGGCCAAAGGCTTGTATAGTACTTTTCTCAAATAATGCACGGAAATAAAACTTTTTTTTTATTTACAATGGGTAAGCCCTTGGCATCATCTCACCTGATGATAAGTGACGATGATGCCGAAGATGGAACCGGACTTACCAAGATTCCCCAACGCAATGGAGAAAATCAATGACAGACAACGAACAACAAATAGTTTTTCACGCGCCAAAGTGTTCATTTGTTTTTTTTTAATAAACAGAGTTCTATTTGCAAGTCAATTCGAAATTAAAATAAAACCTTTTATAAGTTACCTCCGTGGTTGTCGTGTTTCGGAGTAAAATATAATTCCATTTTTAACCGACTTCAAAAAAAGAAGGAAGTTTCTCAATTCGACGGTATATATATATATATATTTTTTATGTTTGTTCGCGGATAACTTCGTCGTTTATGAACCGATTTAGATAATTATTTTTTTAATGGAAAGGAGATATCCCAAGGGTGGTACCATGATAAGGAAACCAGGATCTGATGATGTTATCCAAGAGAAATCGAAGTTTATCCATAATCACGGATTATAAGGTTTGTTTACGTTTAGTCGCATTTGATTCTGCGAGGACTATAGATATGGATTTTCATACAACTTTTGCCGGCCGCTGCTCGCATGTATTTGGCCAGTACAACAATTTCGATTTATCTCGAAGAAGGTTGTCAAAATATTGCTCAAATTTTCAAGCATGTTTGAGAAAAAATATTTACTGAGCATACCAGGACATGACATGCATGAAGCAAGATTTAATTATCATCGTAGTCGCGTAGCTGACTAATGTTTCTTCGATATTAATGTTCAATCTGGAAAATGCTTAATAACTATAGCGGTATCCCGGCAAGCCGAGTACGGAAATGCAAGGCAAAAGATTGTAAACATCACGAGAAAGGCACATCAAGATGAAAACGATCTTCGAAAAAAATAAACATAGTTTAAAAAACACAAAAAAAACACGCTTTTAAAGCACATCGAACTAAAAAGTGAAAAATAATTCTTAATTTAAGCTGAAAACAATAATGAACGAAAAATACTAGTATTATTGTGAAAAAAGCGTGGGGTATACGAAAAATATGGCACAAAGCGCCCCACGCTTTTTTCTCAATAATACTTGGATTTTTCCTTAATTGTGTTTTTGAGTTGTTTTTTGTTTTTTCCTTAATTGAGTGGCGACCACGCACCGGAAAGCGTAGTGTAGGCAGGCCTCCCAATCGGTGGACCGATTACCTGGTGAAGGTCGCGGGAAGCCGCTGGATGCGGGCAGCGCAGAACCGGTCGTCGTGGAGATCCTTGGGGGAGGCCTATATCCAGCAGTGGACTTCCTTCGGCTGATATGATGATGATGATTTGTTTTTTATTTTTTTTTCAAATTATATTTATATCTTAATTTTTAGTTCAGGACAATGAGATAAACTTATGAAATTATTGTATTGTCACTGATTCTTGATAAATTTACAAAGTTTGAATTAAATCTGTCCGTTTAAAGTGGGTCAAAATCGAGTGCAAAGGAGTTGGTTACAAACATACATACATACAGGTGAAGCTTATATTTAAGCGTGTTAAAAATACGACTGGACACGAAATATTAATTTGATTGCTACAGCTGACTAAAGTCTATTTTTTCGAAATGGCTAAACATGTTATAAAAACATGAAGTGTTTTCACAGAAGTAAACTTGTTTCAATTGATATTTAAGTCTTATGTGAACTAAAACACATGATTAAGTGAATACAATCCTCGTAGGAACATGCTCGATGTCCAAATGTAAATGGTAAGATCGTCGGTGGCATCACGGCTAGGGCCGCCGCCTCCTGTCCGGGAGATCGTGGTTCAAATCCTGCCACGTACCAATGTGATTTCGAATTTAGATTTCATATTATGTACGTTTATTCGACGCGCTTACGGTGAAGAAAAACATCGTGAGGAAAGCGCACACCTACGGAGAAACTCGCAGGTTGTGTGTAAAGTCGACTAACCTGCACTGGGCCCGCGTGGTCGATTAAGACCCGATCGCCCTTATTCAGGGTAGGCTCGAGTCCCTCGGTGGGGACGTATATGAGCTGATATGATGAAGCTAAAATATAAAATGGTTTGTTTACATGTTTGGCCATTTCATCATCATCATCATCATATCAGCCGAAAAACGTCCACTGCTGGACAAAGGCCTCCCCCAAGGATTTCCACGACGACCTGGTGAGGATCGCGGGGAGCCGATGCATGCGGGCAGCGTAGGACCGGTCGTCGTTGGCCATTTCCAAATAAATAGATTTTACGCTGGCATTTCTGCGCTTTGTACCGGCAACACGTAATACATAGCGAATACGTTCGATTGCCATTAGAAGTAGATTTCTATAGATATCTGTTCACCCCACACTTTTAGAAGTACCTTCAAATAATACATTAGTGGCTGGAAGCCACCGATAAATAACGTTTTCTCATTCCGCAGTGGGGAGTCCCCGATATTGGAATGTCGTGTGTCTAGCTTGCTGGGCACAAGCGGTTACCAGATCCATGCGAACGTGTGAGACTTGGTAATGGGAAGTGCAAATCGAAAGATTTGTTAATTCGGCTTTTTTTCTTAATAATCGTTTTTAAGTTTAAAAATTTCCACTTATATACAGGATTACTTTTGGACCCTTAGCAATATTTTGGTCAGCGCTTCTACACCTGATTCTGAACAACTTTCTCCAAGGAACCCGTGGTCAATTCTCAAAACAAAATTTGTATTTTTCATACAAATCGATCTGGCAATATGCCGACTTTGTATAGTAAGTCCAAACTATTGTTTGCGAATTGAACATGGGTTAGTTTTGGACCTTTAGTAATATGGTCAATATTACTAAAGGTCCAAAAGTAACGCTGTATATCCCAAAATTTTTTTTAATGGGAGCCAAGTTCGATACAAAATATTTACAGAGGTCTAAATAGTACCTTCAAATAATACATTAGTAGCTGGGAGCCACTGATAAATAACGTTTTCTCATTCCGCAGTGGGGGTCCCCGATATTGGAATGTCGTGTGTCTAGCTTGCTGGGCACAAGCGGTTACCAGATCCATGCGAACGTGTGAGACTTTGTAATGGGAAGTGCAAATCGAAAGATTTGTTAATTCGGCTTTTTTTCTTAATAATCGTTTTTCAGTTTAAAAATTTCCAGTTATATAGGGTGACTTTTAATTAGTTCTTGATAGCAAAGGATATGAATGTACTCGTGATTACAAACAACTTTCCCAAAGAAACTATATGTCAAATATGAAAAAAAAAATTTGGTCCTTGATAAATTTTTTGTCGATTTGATAACTTATTATGTATCGAGGGCGAAAATTTTTTTTTCATATTTCACATATAGTTTCTTTGGGAAAGTAGTTTGTAATCACGAGTACATTCATATCCTTTGCTATCAAGAACTAATTTGAGGTCACCCTATATACAGGATTACTTTTGGACCCTTAGCAATATTTTGGTCAGCGCTTCTACTCCTGATTCTGAACAACTTTCTCCAAGGAACCCGTGGTCAATTCTCAAAACAAAATTTGGATTTTCATACAAATCGATCTGGCAATATGCCGACTTTGTATAGGAAGTCCAAACTATTGTTTGCGAATTGAACATGGGTTAGTTTTGGACCTTTAAAAGTAACGCTGTATATCCCAACATTTTTTTTAATGGGAGCCAAGTTCGATACAAAATATTTACAGAGGTCTAAATAGTACCTTCAAATAATACATTAGTAGCTGGGAGCCACTGATAAATAACGTTTTCTCATTCCGCAGTGGGGAGTCCCCGATATTGGAATGTCATGTGTCTAGCTTGCTGGGCACAAGCGGTTACCAGATCCATGCGAACGTGTGAGACTTGGTAATGGGAAGTGCAAGTCGAAAGATTTGTTAATTCGGCTTTTTTTCTTAATAATCGTTTTTAAGTTTAAAAAGTTCCGGTTATATACAGGATTACTTTTGGACCCTTAGCAATATTTTGGTCAGCGCTTCTACTCCTGATTCTGAACAACTTTCTCCAAGGAACCCGTGGTCAATTCGCAAAAAAATATTTCTATCCAACTAAAGGATATTTATGCATAGATTTGTTACTAAGCATCGAAAATCACCTAACGTTCGCCCTTTTCAAATAGATAAAAAAAAGAAACAAAAAATGGAATCTGTTTTGAATCCGTCCGGCAGTTCTATCAAACCGATTTGCTTAATTTATATTTATACCATCGATCGCGGCTCGGTCCTTAATAAAAAATAACGCTGCGGAGCAATACATCCGTATAATATAATTTATATAAGACATCATTTATAACACGTAGTGTTAGAACGGAACCCTCGGCGCGCGAGTCCGACTCGCACTTGGCTGGTTTTTTTTCAAATTTTTCCTTAATACGCCCAATATCCTATTTTGATCCCAAATTTCAAGTTTGTATGTCACCTGGAAGTGATCTATATAATTATTTAGATGAGTAGTGGTAGTACGGAACCCTAATTTTGCTGGTCCGACTCACACTTGGCCAGTTTTTCTTTGTCCGTTGTGTACGCCTAATAACATATTTTGATCCACAATTCCAAGTGTCTAAATCACCGAGAAGTGGTCTATACCCTAAGTTCCCAAGTGGCCGTTTTTTTTTCCTTGTATACGCCTTTGTGCAAATCCTTGGGTGAGGCCTTTGTCCAGCAGTGGACGTCTTTCGTCTGATCTGATGATAATGATGATACGCCTAATAACTGATCTAGATGGTAAATTTCAAGTTTATATGTTACCTGGAAGTGGTCTATATTTGATGAGTAGTGGTATTAAGGAACCCTAACTTAACGCTACCTCAACGCTAAATTTCATGGTTCGAAGTGACATAGACGTAGTCTATAATTTTGATGAGTGGTATGTGAGTCAGTCAATCAATGAGTCATAAAAATAGTGATTTTTACCGACTTCAAAAAAAGGAGGTTTCTCAATTCAACCGTTATATATATATGCTAAGTTGGCTGATCAGCTGATCGAGTTAGTATGGGAGAGGCAAATTTTTTTTTGCGATTTTACTATGGGTTCCATGGGGAAAGTTGTGCAGTTTCATGGATAGAATCACCAGTTAAAATAGTTTCAGCTAATTTATAATTATTATAATGTGTGTTCGCCGATAACTTCGTCGTTTATGAACCGATTTTGATGAATCTTTTTTTGTTGGAAAGGAGATATCCCAAGGGTGGTACCATGATAAGGAAACCAAGATCTGATAATGGCACCCCAGAGAAATCGAGGGCAACCTTAGTTTCCTATTTGAAGTCTTTTTTTGTTCAAAATTATGTTTGGACGTCAGTATCTTAGAAATGGTAGAAAAAGATCCTAGATTGACTACAGAATCCTAAAAACGATATCCATGTGGGCGAAGCCGCAGGCAAAAGCTAGTGACATGTATTATATCAATCTGTATTTCTTGTTTCATATTTGCCTCAAATGTATTTTTGCTGAACATTATAAAGGACCTTTGATATTTTCGGTTCCTTAACGTATTTTCCCGGAAAGCATAAACGGGAAACGTAATGCTGGTGTATTTATAACATGAAGTGGTTTATTTAGCTACGTAAGTAAACACGGGTCTAATAAGTAAGTTCTTTATGGCTTGCGCAGCGATGGTTCCTTTTAAAGGCAAGAAAAACGTTTACTCAACAAACTTTTTTCTGCGGTAAGGCGTGCGTTTTGTTTTCATTGGAGGAAACGATACAATAGGGATGACGACAGCATCAAAAATAAATTATGAACTCTTGATCACTTAATTGCCCTCCTACTTAAACTTCGCAAAACCTTACTCGTTTTGTTTTCCATCAAGTCTTCGATTTTTAATTCACCAAAATCACATAAAAAAAAAGTTTTAAAAAACTGAAAAACGACTTCAAAATGAAATTTACTTTTTTTCTTTACTTAAAAGTATTGTTGGTTAATGTCGTGTATTTAATAATAATATTATTTCATACTTTTTAGTAAATTTCATTTTGAAGTCATTTTTCAGTTTTTTTTTTTTTTTTATTTCCTTTATTTTTTAGTGATAATGCTGTCTATGTAACAACGTTAAACCCAATCACCTACTCGCCAATAGGAATCACCAAATCATAATGCATGTGTTTCATTAAAAGATACAGAGTCCTGTGGCTTCCATCATCATCTCAGCAGCATGAGAGTTAAATCTTCCATCATCAGCTCATCTGAATAACCTGAAAGAATACAACTATCGGTCTATGCGTACCTACGTATCTATCTATATTTAAAGAATTATCCACTATCTCATACCCGTTAATGAGTTGTACCTTTCTTAATCAGCTCACCATCATGAGATAATGACTGCCAAATGCAAATACTTTAATGGCTTTAGAAAACATATGAAATGCTTGCCTATAAAATTTGGGGGTTGCCCTCGATTTCCCTGGGATTCCGTCATCAGATCCTGGTTTACTTATCATGGTAACTTTCTTGGTATATCTTCTTTCGAACAAAAACAGAATCATCAAAATCGGTTCATAAACGACGAAGTTATCCGCGAACAAACATAAAAATATATATATATACGGTCGAATTGAGAAACTCCTCCTTTTTTGAAGACGCGAGAGTCAGCCATCGCTCCCCTCGATCATAGTCAAGGGAAAGGAATGACCCAGCTCCCGATGCGCCACCATCCGCGCGAATATTTAAGCGAGCATGCGTCACATAGGTCAAAAAATAATAAAATTAAAAATACACACTAAATTAAATACTAGACGTGTCATGTCTTTTCGCTTCCACGTCAATTCTTTGGATTATATTACATGGTCATCATTTTAAGATTACACTACCTTTTAACCGCGGCTTCGCCCGCGTGGACATCGTTTTTATGACTGTCTTTGAGGGTGAGTGATGCGCGAGTCGCAAGCGGCTCACGGGCGTGAACATGACTTTTATCCAGATCCCTAAGGAACTAAATTGGTCGATTCTGATTACGACTCTATGTCACTTCCCCTCAACCAATTCTATACGAAAAATCACTTCAATTCGTTGCTCCGCCGTGACGCTAACGGGCGCGAGCGTAGAAATGAGTTTTCCCCAGATCCCTCGGGAATTATGTCAGGATTAGTAAATTATGTCGTTTTCCACCCCCTCAACCATCTCTTTAACAAAAAATCACGATAATTCATTGTTCCCTTGCGATGTCAAAGAAATTAACCAAAAAAAGGGTATTTTTTCAGTTCGCTCAGGAACTGCATCGGATTATGCTATTTTCACAGAATAAAAAGTAGCCATGTCCTTTCCAATGACACAGGCTACCTGCATCCCAAAATTCATCAAGATTGGTCGAGCTGCTGAAGGATGAAATGGTAAAAAATAAATAGACACAATTTCACATTTATAATATTATAATATGAATGATTTGCGTTAATAAAAAACACTAAACATTTTTGACATATAAATATTCGGATTCCTTATAATAATCATTTTACAAAGAGTTCTTTTGACAAAAATTTCAAACTATTTTTCCGACAAATTTAAGAATCTTTGGGTAATCTGTTATAGATAAGTGTGCACTTTCTCACGAAGGACTTATTAATTTTGCTAAGTCTGGTATAAGTTAGTTGAAGTTCATTTTTGTTTCGAAGATTATGATGACTGTGCCTGTCACTATTCAATGAAAAGAGATGCAAATTTTTGCGAACATACATTATATTTTCATAAATGTACTGACAGGGGAACCTCATTATATTAATATCTTTAAACTTATCTTCTTAGCGACTCACGAGAACGCATTCCATAAGTCTCACGAAGCGCCCTTTTTGCAGAACACGTATGGTATTTATATCACCTGCATGTCTCTACAAAAGTATTCCTTATGACATAATACTATGGAAGTATTTGAAATATACCATTCTTGCGGTGTTTCTGTAAGGAGCCTGATTTTTTTCACTGTGTATGCGGCTGAGCTGCCTGCTAGCGTTTCTATATGCGGGCCCCATTAAAGCTTTCAAAATCAAAATCAAAATCAAAATTCATTTATTTGTGATTATATGTTACAATAGATGTTAAGTTAAAATTATGTCCTATTATATAATCTGTCATTTGACGTACAAATTAAAAATAATAATAAAATAGTAATAAAAACATAATCAATGAAGCCCTCAAAATTAAAATTAAAATTACATAACTGTTTTTTTTTTACAATATTATTTAACTAAAGCTTTGAATCTACAGTTATTTCTAGAAACACGCTTTGATTTACAGATACTACTAGGTATAGGATACCTTGTTGTTTACTTCAATAACTTATGGTAATGTGAATTTAACACATTTGGTCTTTTTTGCATTTTAGAGTAAGTTATTTACAGTAAACCAATTGTATATTTTTGAAAGAGTCTAGTTTACTTTGTCAGACATATCAGTTTTTCTGTCATCCTTTAAAACAATAAAATTTTTAACAGTGATTCAATTATGAATGGTAGATCATTCATCATCATATCAGCCGAAGGCCGTCCTTTGCTATACATACCCCAAGGATTTCCACGACGACCGGTTCTGCGCTGCACGCATCCAGCGGATTCCTGCGACCTTCACAAGGTCATCCGGAGGCCTGTTTTCACTACGTTTTCCGGTGCGCGGTCACCACTCGAGAACTTTACTGCCCCAACGGCCATCTGTTCTACGAGCTATGTGCCCCGCCCACTACCACTTAAGTTTAGCAATCCTGAGAGCTATGTCGGTTACTTTGGTTCTCCTACGGATCTCCTCAAACTCCGAGCATAGCACGCTTCATTACCCTTTGGGTGACCTTGAGCCTTTTTATTATACCCATAGTAACAACTTTGAGTGTAGAGCCTCCAACCTTCAGAGGAGTAGGTGCGACACGGACGTTTCACATAATTTTCGTCTTATCCCTGTTCATTCTAAGACCTACTCGTTGGGAGGCTCTACTGAGGCCATCGAGCATTGTGCCAAAGTCGTTCATAGTCTCAGCCATGACCACAATATCGTCAGCAAATTGAAGGTGAGTGATGAACTCGCCGTTGATTGCCGAGTGGCAGTGGTGAACAGTTTCAGAGATATGACGTCTCCTGTCTCACCCCTCGCTGCAGCCGGATAAGTTCCGAGTTTTGATCCTGGAGGCGAACGGACATGGTGGCGTTTCATACAAACACTTCAGTACCTCTCGATATATCGATAGTCAATTTGTTACCGCTGGAGAGACTGTCATACAGCCCAAATTTCGAACGAACCAAAGGCTATCTCATAGTCCACGAACGCTAAGCATAGTAGCTGATTGTACTCTTCAGTCTTCTATATAATCTGCCGCTGCGTATGTTTGTGGTCTATGGTACTAAAGCCTTTTCGGAATCCGGCTTGTTCGGGACGCTGGAAGTCGTCAAACCTGCGTGCGAGACGATTCGTAATGACTCTCGAAAATAGATTGTAGACATGGCTCAGAAGTGAAATGATCTGTAGTTCTTCAGCAGAGTATTTTCACCATTTTTGAAGAAAAGTAAGACCACACTTCTGCGCCATGCTTTAAGCATTTGTCCCTCGAGTATAACGGAATTGAATAACTTCTGAAGAGCTTTAAGTACCGGTGTTCCACCTGCTTACAGAAGGTCAGCCGTAATTCCATCATCACCTGGTGCCTTATTGTTTTTGAGCTGTTTGAAAGCCATTCTAATCTCGTAAAGGCTGACGTCCGGGATATCTTCAGTATATTGTTGGGTTGGTCTGGCTCTAGGGGTTTTAGGCAGATCACTGACAAGCAGATGTGTGGGCGTGCACAATTGCCGGTAGAACTTCTCAACTTCTTCCAGCAACTCAGTCTTAGACAACATATCGTACATATAAGACTGAGGGTGGCAGGATCATAATCCTTATTTTTTATACTTTCATTGTAGTTTTTGATTGAAACAAAAAACGATTGAAAGAGTGTGGTTATTTTCTTTATCTCGCTAATCATGGATGAAATATCATCATCATCCGCTGATTTATCACTCCTGTAGACGCGCGTTCTACCATTGCAGAACATGCATGATTTTGTGGAATTTGAGCGTAAATCTTAGACGCACACATTCATAATATGCCTCTTTTAAAATCTAACTTATGAACATACTGAGTACACTTGCGGCTACATGCCAGATAAATTTAACGCCAAAAGTGAATTTCTATATTAAAAGATCGAGCGATTCATGTAGGTAGCATTCCAACGTCAGATGCAGAATCTGACGATGATATTCGCATAGTAGATTTGTCCAGACCATCAGGTTCTTCTATGTTCTGATTGAGAGAAAAATAAAAATATTGAGGTGGACAACACAAGTGACTAAATAAGATGGGAATTATAAGATAACGAGTTAATATTTGCTAAATTGTGATTTTTAGTTCATAATATGCTTAAATTTGTATTGTTTTGTCAGATTTAGTTTCCTAATAAATCGTTTCTTAATATTATATAAACATATTTTTCTAATTTATGAAACTTCCTGTTAAATCCCTTAGATTAAAAAGGTTCTGCATTATGTCACAGATTACTAATTAGTTACTTGATTATGTAGAGCGCGCGCGCTCTAATGTTCCAACTCCAGGCGCGTCTACTGAAATGATATTAATTGAACTGGCCAGACTTAATCATTATGTAGGCAACGAATATCGACGATTTGATGAAATACAACCATTTCATGAGCTGGCCAATCATTTTATAAAATGGTCAATTCTGTGATATCGGCAGGACATATCCATCAACACCTGAACTTACTTTGTGCTCAATTAATTTCTTCTGTACATGCGGTAAGTAAGTAACTAAATACCTTTTACAAATACAGTTTTTGTTGGAATTACTAGGTACTAGTTTTTGCCCGCGGCTTCGCCCGCGTGGACATAGTTTTTATGACTGTCTGAGAGGGAGCGCGGTGCGCGAGCCGCAAGCGGCTCGCGAGCGTGGACGTGAATTTTCTGCAGATCCCTCGGGAACTATGTCAGGATATGCTTATTAGTAAATCAGGTCATTTCCCACTCACTCAACCATCTCTGTGCAAAAATTCACACAATCCATTGTTCCGTTGCGATGTTAAAGAAATTAAACAAAAAAGAGTATATTTTCAGTTCTCAGTGGACATCGTTTTTATGACTGTCTTTAAGGGTGATTAGTAAATTATGTCGTTTCCCACCTACTCAACCAAAAAAAAAACAACAAAAAAAAATCATAACAATTGGGTTTTTTTGGTTCCCTCGGGAACTGCATCAGATAATGCTATTTTCCCGGGATAAAAATTAGCCTATGCCCTTCCCCGTGACACAGGCTACCTGCATGCCAAATTTCATAAAGATTGGTCAAGGCGTTGAAGCGTGAAAAGGTAACAAACAAACAAACACATTTACACATTTATAATATTATAGTAAGGATTAAAGTATGAAGTGGCCGACTAGATAAAAAGTCAAAAGAAGAAAATAAATATGAAGAAAATTAGTTATTAAAACAAAATTTATTCTCAAAATAGCATTAGACTATTAGAAATTAAAAACTGGTAAATGTGTGCATAACGCTTAGATATTTTGAGAGCATGGCGGCTTTAAACCCACGAAGTTGGGTTTTTTCACCTGAAAAAAATCGCCTATTATTGAGGCAAAAAATACACATTTTTAATTGTTAAGCTCTAGAGTTATCGCAGCAGTTTCTTCGTTACTAATGTCTTATTTAGGAATACCCCGCATAAGTTTTCGTCACTTTCAAGAAAATTAAGTATTCTAAAAAATTGCCCCATCTGACCAATAAGAAATCGCCTTTGTTCCATTTAATGGTACATAGATCAGGGGATTGGAACACGAAAGACATGCCACTAGTTACTAATAAAAGACCATAAGTAGTGTCACCGCGAGATCCATAATGAAAAAAAAAACTTTTTTTCAATAAAAATTGGCATCGAATTTCAAAAATTGAATCGGCAATTTCATACTTTAACCTCTATTATTAGGTAAAACCCGAAAAAAAATGTTTAATCTCAACAGTATTTTTATTTGTCATCTTAACTATTATTACAAATCAATCGATTGCTTCGTTATTTATAAAATTCCATCAAAAAAACAAGCAAGCCTTTTGAATTTGATAGTATAGATAGTAAGCAAAGTTACGGCATACCCCGGACACTGCATGCAACGGTCGTGAAATAACATTTCCAAAATCACCGCGAAATCCTGTACGTTCGAAAACCAAACTATAACCAATCTGTATCAATCTGGGTGACGAGGGGGTGAGGTCGCAATCTAGAGAGCGGCAGGGAGTGTCCATACTGAATGATACGAGTAATACTTATGTTTTATACTTTGGTTACGGCAAGGTAGTAATAACTCCAGGGACGGCAGCGTGCGCGCGGGCGGAAATTAGAAGCGTCTGCAATATTCTGGCCTGTTCACCTATAAAATTAAATAGTTACCTGCACAACAACGCTAACAGTCTAACTTAGAAATATGCAGTCTTTACATTGTATAAAAAACTCGTAACTTGTGTGTGAAGTCGACCAACCCGCACTGGGCCGACTAAGGCCCGATCGCCCTAATTCAGGGTAGGCTCGAGCCCCTCGGTGGGGACGTATATGAGCTGATAGGATGATGATGACATTGTATAAAAAGTGTCTGAACTTTGAAAGTTTTTTTTATGCTAAAAGTGCTCATGCATCACCATATTAGTAGGCCAATGTACATCCGTTACGAACAATAGCTTCCACTAAGGATTTCCACACCGACCAGTTTTGCACTGCCCAGATCCAGCGGCTTCCTACGACCTCTCACTAGGTCGTCGGTCCTTCGAGTGGAAGACTGCCTACGCTACGCCACGTGCACGGTCGCCTCTCAAGAACTCTACTCCCCAACAATCGTCAGTTGTGTGCTAAAAGTACAATAGCCTTACAAATCCTCAGCTACGAGTAATTAGTGCCTCAATCAGAAAAAAAAAAATTACTAGACTCTAGTAACATGCTGTGACCAAAAATTTTAAACGATGAGTTTTAAGAATAGTTACTGTAGTTTTTTAATCGACTTCCAAAAAGTAGGAGGGAGGTTCTCGATTTGACTGTATGTTTTTGTATGTTTGTTACGCGGTATATTCGCAGATTATGAACCGATTTTCATGTTTTTTTTTTTAAATATAGGGTATGCTGCCAAGTTAGTTCTTTATAAATTTTATTAAAATTGGTTATTTACTTTTCCAGATATATTACAAAAACCAAAAAAATTCCACGCGATTGTAGTCGGTTTTTTAATATGTTTAGCGTTTTCAATTGTTTAGAAACATTCCACTCTGTGTAATAAAGTTCGCTATAGTTACTGATAGCTTAAGTACCAACAGTCGCCACAATTTTTTTACGCTTAAATATGCTTAACCATAGGCTAGGACGAGATGAGGTGAGCGAGAATAAAAATCTTGCCGACGCCTGTCCACTATAGATTTCCATCACACTATACTTAGATGTTAGGTTTAAAGATATGTATTCCCATAAAGATACCAGTCACTTACATGAGGAAAATATAAATATTATACTTAAATATAGTTTAAAAAAACTAAAAAACATGCTTTTAAAGCACATTCAAAGTATAAAGTGAAAAACAATTCTTAATATAAGCTGAAAATAATAATGGACGAATAATACTAGTATTATTGTGAATAATTGAAAATGCTAAACACGTTAAAAAACCGACTTCCATCGCATCAAATTAGTACATTTTTGCATTATTATTTTTGGTTTTTGTTAATTTTCTACTAAAGTACTACATCGATTTTGATAAAATTTATATGGGACCACACGGGAAGCACTATCTTTCAAATAAAAAAAGAATCATAAAAATCGGTTCAACCCAGTCAAAAGTTCTGAGGTAACAAACATTAAAAAAAAACATACAGACGAATTGAGAACCTCCTCCTTTTTGGAAGTCGCTTGAAAAAGCGTGGGGCGCTTTGTGTCATATTTTTCATATATTGAGCAACCCATGCTTTTTTCACAATAATAGGTACTAGTATTTTTCGTTCATTATTATTTTCAGGTTATATTAAGAATTATTTTTCACTTTTTACTTTGATGTGCTTTAAAAGCGTGTTTTTGAAACTATATTTATTTTTCAGTTGGTTGTTTGGTTCACGATAATGAGATAAACTTACGAAATTATTGTATTGTCTGTCACTGATTCCTGATAAACGTACAAAGTTTGAATTAAATCCGTCCGTTTAAAGTGGGTCAAAATCGAGTTCGAAGGAGCCGGTTACAAACATACAAACTTAATACATACATACAAGTGAAGCTAATATAATCGTGTTAAAAAGTACATACTTAGATGTTAATCGCTATAAATCACAAGAATTATATTTAGGTTGCCGAGTTATTGAACATTCTATGACCACAGCATTAAGATTCAATCAATATTTAAATTCTCACCGTGCATGTCCTCACTCAATCAAACCTTATCCACTGATGACGCGCTTGGAGAGAATTAAAATTCTGCCATATAAATTTAACTTCTCGCTCATCTCATCTCATCCTAGCATTGCTGGTGGATAAGCAAATTCTATAAAATAAAATGTTTGCGGAGCTCTGGAGTTTTAAAATGTTAAATCTTCACGATGAGTTTTTTTTAGTTACGTGTCCCCCCCTCCTCTATCAGCTAAATTGCCATTTCAGGTAATCTGAAAAGTGTTGCAACGAGTAAGGCATTTATTTAATTAAAATGGACAGTAATCACAGGCAAGTAAGCTTTCTTAGTTTAGGAGTAATAGTCGACCAATAGTCGAACTTAAGATGGTCACAGTTGGATTGGTGAGAAGTTCCAAGATTTTTCATACAAAATTTTATATGTCAACTGCATAAATAACTTTTATTAAATACTAGCTGTCCCGGCGAACTTTGTCCCACCTTACACTACACTACCATACACTACCCCACCCTACCCTACACTAACCTACCCTACCCTACCGTACCCTACCCTACACTACACTACTCTAAGACACTACCCTACCCTACTCTACCCTACACTACACTACACTACCCTACCCTAACTACACTACACTACCCTACCCTACCATAAAACCAATTATTTTTTGACTGATAATATTTTTTATAGATGAATATCATATTTTAATACTTATTATCCTATTCCGGACGATGACCAATGCAAAAAAACAAAAATCATAAAAATTGATCCAGCCGTTCTTGTAGTAATCTAATAACTAACACTACTTTCTTTTATATACAGGGTCTTAACAAAGGTACGCACTTTTTTAACTGGAGCTTGTACTCATGAAACTGAACAACTTTCCCCAAGACACCCATCGTCAATTCGCATTTATTATTTTGACGTGAAAACGTCTAATAAATCGATGGACGCCGGCTGAACGCACGAAAAAGGTTGACTAATTGTCCAGTTACGCTCATTGTCCCGTTACTTGATGACGTTGTCACGTTAAACTATCGTCCGTGAACCGACTTTACAGACAACCAATTTTTTTAATTAAATTATCAACTGCTCAAAATACAACTCCCAGCTGGTATCCGCGTATTGACAAAGTTCAATGACCGCGCCGGCCCGCCACGCCGCCGCTGCGTATTCTGGCTTATTCATAATTTTAATTAAAAAAAAAAAAGCAAATTGACCATCAATTTCTTGGGGAAAGTTGTTCAGTTTCATGAGTACATGCTCCAGTAAAAAAAAGTGTGTACCTTTGTTAAGACCCTGTATACAGGGTGTAACAAAATTGGTGTAGGTCCCGTTAACTGGGGGTACTACTCGTCATACTGAACAACTTTCTCCAAGGAACCCATAATCAATTCTCAAAAAAAAATTGGATCCTCCAAACTAAAATGCACAAAATCGGTCGATCAGCTGATCGATTTGTATGACGAGTAAAAAATTTTTTTTACGTTTTTAGCAAAGTCGTAGAACAAAAGTTGTTCAGTATGATGGGTAGAAGCCCCAGTTAACGGGACCTACACCAATTTTGTTACACCCTGTATATATACAGGTACATTAATTTTTTGAAAGACTACGGAGCCCTACTTTCGACAGGCACTTGGCCACTTTTTTTTATTGTTTTCAAGTACCTACTCAAAATGTTTTCTAATCCAATTCCAATAAAAAAAAAAATGAATTACGAAGTATGTACATATCTATTTATCAGTAGGTGTTGTTTTATTGGTTTGCAGGTACTTGTTAGCGTACACGGTCGGTGGCTCTGGCGGCTTGATAGACGGTATTGTCAATCTGTTGGCCCTAACACAATGCATGCGATTATACAGAATATCTCTGTTAGTTTGATCTATAGTCGCTCCATACAATAGTCTTGTTAACGCCGCCAGTTTTGGGATACATAATTTACCTACGGCAAAGTCAACAGGTGGGGTTATGAATCTTACATGCTGTGTGTGTATGTACGTACGTAACTATGTTCGGTTTATTATCTCTTGCAGCCTAAAATACTCCGATTTTTAAAAAAATGAATGATCCCTTAATTTATGGTGATCCTCAGCGTAATACTAGGTCATATATTAATAAAAAATCATCATCATATCAGTCGAAGGACGTCCACTGCTGGACATAGGCCTCCCCAAAGGATTTCCACGAAGAACGGTTCTGCGCTACCCGCATCCAGCGGCTTCCCGCGACCTTCACCAGGTCATCGGTCCACCGAGTGGGTGAATTACCTACACTACGTTTTCCGGTGCGCGTTCGCCACTCGAGAACTTTACTGCCCCAACGAGCATCCGTTCTACTATAACAGAAAACCAATTACATAGACAGCTTAAGAAAATTGACACCTTTTTTTTTACAATACGCATCTGGCCATAATCAGTATCATAATTTTTTTTTTCCCGTATAATACATCCAATCTTAGCCCCAGAACAATAAAGTTATATGTGATGTCAAATTATAATAATTACTTTAGTAAATATAACCTTGTTGTTCCAAGGCGACGCGATGTTATCGTGTGTTTGCTAAAAATTGTACTGAATTATTTTATTAATTACTTCAAACAAAGCTAACTAAGTAGTAATCGCAATGTTAACATTTACTAAATAAAACCGGCCAAGTGCGAGTTGAACTCGCGTAGAGAGGGTTCCGGACAATACCAAAGTCAAAAACAAAATATCACATTTGAAATCCTCACAGTAAGACGCGAGTTAACTACTACTAGCGCTATCTAGTGGTGTTTTAGTGAACTATTTTCTTTAAGTGAATGAATTATATTGAGTTTACCACTTTATTTTCAATTGATAGAATTCTCATAGGTTGTGGTCGTATTATTATTATTATTTTGAATAAAAATGTTCTTATTTTAAAAACTCTTGCGCGCTCAAATGGAATGACGACTAAAACCTTTCAGAGCATGCGAGGTAAAAAACAAATTAAAAATCGGAAACTACAAAACAGATCAACATAACATAAACAAAAAAGGATGACTTCGTCACACGGTAACATATCCACTCACGAGCCCACGTATCACATCACATATCATGGCAGATATTTGCCCCTGAAGAGTAGACAAGAAGAAAGGGAGTTGAGGGCACAGCGGCAGCGGTGAACATCAAAGAGGCGGGCGGCTCGTCTCTGTGGACCGGCACGTAACGACCTACTTGTGGCACTGCTGCAGGGCCCTCAAGCTAGCATTAATGACCTTTTTGATTATGTAATGACCTTATCAAATCTCTATTTATAATTTAAAACGAGAAAACTCTTTGGGGTCGGGTTGAAGCTGTCCTTAGATCTGGAGTTACTAAAAAGTTTTTTTGACAAAAAACAAACACAACATATTGGTAACGGTATGGTTGGAGAGTGGAAGAGTAATATTTTTTTTCATAGTCGCCGGATCAGTCTACAAATAAGCAGTTTTATTAAAAACTAGCTGTCCCGGCGAACTTCGTTCCACCTTACACTACACAACCCTACCCTACCCTGCACTACCCTACCCTACATACACTACCCTACCCTACATACACTACACTACCCTACCCTACACTGCCCTACCCTACACTACCTTACCCTACCCTACATACACTACACTACCCTACCCTACACTGCCCTACCCTACACTACCTTACCCTAACCTACACTACACTACCCTACACTACACTAACCTACCCTACCCTACCCTAACTACACTACACCTACCCTAAAACCAATTATTTTTAGACTGATATTTTTTTTATTGATGAATATCATATTTTAATACTTATTATTCTATTACCGACTAAGACAAATGCAAAAACACAAAAAACATAAAAATTGGTTTAGCCATTCTTGAGTTATAAATGATGTAACTAACACGACTTTCTTTTATATATATATACTAGCTGTCCCGGCGAACTTCGTACCGCCTAACATTACATTACACTGCCCTACCCTACACTACACTACCCTACCCTACTACATACACTACACTACACTACACTACCCTACACTACACTACCCTACCCTACCCTACCCTACACTACCCTACCCTACACTACCCTACCCTACACTACACTACCCTACACTACACTACCCTACCCTACACTACCCTACCTTACCCTACACTACCCTACACTACCCTACCCTACCCTACACTACCCTACCCTACCCTACACTACACTACACTACCCTACCCTACCCTACCCTACATAAGAACCTTCTCCTGACAATAACGAACTCGACAAAAAAAGAATTAGCGAAATCGGTCCAGCCGTTTAGGAGGAGTTCAATGACTAACACACGGACAGAAGATTTATATGGAATAAAATCTTTTTGTACCTATCTCTATAAATACAAACAGCTGTGTCTTAAATAAAAATGTTTTTGCATTTTATAAATAAAAAATAATCAAATCTTTTTTGTCATATGGAGGTATATACAGTTTATGAAAAGAGTTTTATTATTCTCCGAAAATGATCAAATCTTCTTATATGTTTTTTTTGACAGCCGATATTGTTGCCATGGCAACCGAGCGTGAAGTTTTTTTCTTCGTTACGGAATTTCTGGATTCTTAATTAAAATTGCGACTATAATTTGAGATTTAAACTATCCTATCTCTCAAGTTGGATCGAACTGCACATGGTGTGCGAATTTTATTATAATCGGTTAAGTGGTTTAGGAGTCCATTGGGGACAAACATTGTGACACGAGATTTATATATATAAGAATATATATATTGAATATGGCGAGGTATTGTTCAGAATAGTTGTCTCTGTTACTTTCTTTACGTGTAAAGAGTATAGAAAATAACCACACTTTTATGCACTTTTTCAATGTTTTTTTTACCTCAGATATAGGTAGGCATTTTCGAAAAAAAGTGAGTCCGACAGTATGTCACGATTTTATTGAGGAATAGGAGAGAAAAAAAATAACTTGCTTGTTTTAACTGTAGAAAGTAAAACTGGTTCTTGTAGGCAAAAACAGCAAAAATTTAAAAAATAACTTGCTTGTTTTAACTGTAGAAAGTAAAACTGGTTTTGTAGGCAAAAACAGCAAAAATTTACAAAATCTGAGCGAAATTTGCAATTTTTTTCTATAGAGAAAATTTTATCATATCGTGTTTTGGCCTCCTACACTTTGTAGCAGACGTATTGTAATAAATATATTTAAAAAAAATATATGAATGTATTGAAGTTTCAACCGCAGAATAATTGAAAACGCTAAACACGTTAAAAAACCGACTTCCAACGCAACAAAATAGTACATTTTTGGATTATTATTTTTGGTTGTTGTTAATTTTCTACTAAACTACTACACCGATTTTGATAAAATTTATATGGGACCACACGGGAAGCACTAGCTTTCAAATAAAAAAAGAGTCGTAAAAATCGGTTCACCCAGTCAAAAGTTCTGAGGTAACACACATTAAAAAAAAACATACAGACGAATTGAGAACCTCCTCCTTTTAGGAAGTCGCTTGAAAATGACTTTTAACACCCCTTGATTTCGGGGTTTGCATTATTTTCTGAAAGGGTTTCGCCTTAATTTTTATTAACTTTTATTATTACCCGTCTATATAAAAATAAACTCTTTTTTTAAATTTTTAGTTCAGGATAATGAGATTAACGAAACTATTGTACTGTCACAGATTCTTGATGAATGTACAAAGTTTGAATTAAATCTGTCTGTTTAAAGTGGGTCAAAGTCGAGTGCAAAGGAGTCGGTTACAAACATACATACATACAGCTGAAACTAATAAAAAGCGTGATAAAAAACAAAGTTTTAGTAGCTTCGACGTGTTGTTGACTGTACGTTTTCGCTAGAAAGTATGTGCAGTGCTGCTGTAAAATTTATTGTTTCATGTGTAAGCATATATACTACAAGGTATATACCTTCGGAAATCAATATAAATGTTTGGTGCTTGCTCCTGACATGTACTTACTTGCTCACGGGAACAAGAAATGTCTAAAACGACACCTCGCACTCCAAAATCCATCAAGCCGTTTAGGCTACAGGCTCAGCCCAAGAAACAAACATGCAAATACACGAGTACATACAGCCGTAAAACATTACCGTCCTTAAAAAGGCAGTCGGGTAAAAAAGCAGCAAAATAAAAAGTACCCACATTTAGGTTTTAACAGCAGCAAACAGAATGCTACATCATTGTAAGCTTCGTCGACAGCAGATGTTATAAACAAAGGTAATAATGTGCAAACGTGTTCCATGAAGTGGAGAACTAGGTAATTCAAAAAGTAATTCATGTCTAGCATCACTGTTGTTTTATGAGGAAAGTTAAATAGCCTGGCGGCCTTTGGCGCCGCAACGCCTCGGACAGGCGCCCTCAGCTGTGCGCGTATGAAGATACATATGAGGAATTATGACTCCTAGTCATTTGAATTACTGTTTTTACCTGTCATAAACATATTTTTTCTTATTAAAAATTTGAGTGCGTTTGACTGCAACTTATCTGATGGTAAGTGATGATGCAGTCGAGGATGGTACACGCAAACTTAAATAATGTCTATTCACTCTTGCCTTGAAGATCCCCAAATTATAGGAATCGGGACACACTGACGCAGGCAAGGAGTTCCACTCCTGCGCTGTACGCATAAGAATAGGGTAGAGCGTCGGTGGCGTAACGGCTAGGTACGCCGCCTCCTGGTCGAGAGGTCGTGGTTCGAATCCTGCCACGTACCAATGTGATTTCGAATTTAGATTACATATGCTCGTTTATCCGACGCTCTTTTGTGAGGAAACCTGCACACGCTTGCGAAGAAACTCGCAGGTTGTGTGTGAAGTCGACCAACCCGCACTGGGTGCGCGAGGTCGACTAAGGCCCGATCGCCCTAATTCAGGGTAGGCTCGAGCCCCTCGGTGTGGACGTAAGTGAGCTGCCATGATGAACTGTCATAAAACGACAATTTGTTTAAAAAATATTGAAATACATAGACAAACACCCAGATTTCCAGTGTCATTTATGTAGGTACTAATTTTTTATTAAAAATTGAAGACTTGATGGAAAATAAAGCGGATGAGGTTCATTTATATTTCAGTGGGGGGGCTGTATGGTGTGGTGCTCACCATACGCAGTTAGTTATGAGGATGGACCAGTTGCCAAAAATTCACAGTTTGTTTGTTTCTTTGTTTGTGAACTCTTTATTGTACAACAAAACATACAATTATGGATACAGAATATATGTAGCCTGCACAAAGGCGGGCTGATCCGAGACAGGAATCTCTTCCATCCAATCTTTAAGTTAACTTAAAAGTTTAATTATTTATATGTAGGTACACAGAGTAATCAGTTGGTGAACCTTCCTTATGTGCTCGCCGCTCGGCGGTTGCAATCGCACTCATCATCATCATATCAGCCGAAGGACGTCCACTGCTGGACATGGGCGACCGGTTCTGCGCTGGGTGCGGGTGCATCCAGCGGCTGCTCGCGACCTTCCCCAGGTCATCGGTCCATCGAGTGGGAGGCCTGCAAATCAAACTAACAGGTAAAAAAATAATTCTTAAAGCTGTAAACAATAATGAACGAAAAATACTAGTATTATTGTGAAAAAGCGTGGGGCGCTTTGTGCCATATTTTTTGTTCATTATTGTTTTCAGCTTATATTAAGAATTACTTTTTACTTTGATGTGTTCTAAAAGCTTGTTTTTTAGTTTTTTTTAAAATATAATTTTTATTTTTAGTTTGATGTGCATTTAATCCTTGCGATAAACTTGTGAAACTATTGTATTGTCACTGATTCTTGATAAATGTATACAAAGTTTGCATTAAATCTGTCCCTTTAAAGTGGGTCAAAATCGAGTGCAAAGGAGTCGGATACAAACATATATACATACAGCTGAAGCTAATAAAAGCGTGACAATAATGAATTTTATTTATTAAAATAAAAAGATGCGTCATTAAAGATGGACGCCGCAAACGTTGGTGGGTATGAGACCGTTTAAGGGCAATTTAATGATATTTTTTTTATTCAAAATTGGTAAGCCCTTGGTATCATCTGACCTGATGGTAAGTGACGATGATGCCGAGCATGGAAGCGGGCTTACCAAGATTCCCCAACGCAATAGAGAACTGGCTATCTTATCTTCATGCCGGAACACATCAACACACTTGATGTTTGGGGGAAGACTTAGATAAGATAGTGATAGCTAGCCAGGCGGGCTTAGAAAATCGAGTCTTACAAGTTGGCCCCACCAGGAATCGAATGGACTAGCCATTACTCCACGGAGGCGGTTAAAATAAATAGTTGAGATAAAGGTTTATAATTTATTTTTGATGCAGGTCACATCCCAATTACGTAACATTGTATATCAAATATCCCGTAGGTCTACGTATGGACTAGCAGGATTATGCTGCAAATTTGAGGTGTGCATACTCGAGCGTTTGCGTGCTAATATGAAGAGCCACTCGTGTTCATTAGCACGGACGATGTTCGTTAATTAGACAAACCTACGTACCTAACTAACTAATAACTCACTAATAAGTTTTGGCAGCAACACTTAGATAAGATGGTGGTAGCTAGCAGGCGGGCTTAGAAACTTTCCTACCACCAACCAAACCGAGTCTTACAAAGTTGACCCCACCAGGAATCGACCTCCTGGTGGGATGCGAATGGACTAACCATTATGCCAAGGAAGCGGTTAGAAGGTGTAGACCAAAAAAATGGTCAAAAGAATCAGTAGAATCACTATCTAGGGGTCCAGGACACACGGACTGCATTCCAGCTGCAAATTCGCAGTTTGGATGCAGTCAAAGCGCCATTTACTATGAGAACTACATCCAAACCGCAAATTTGCAGCTGGCTTGCAGTCCATGTGTGTTGCTGTGTTGCAGCATAAGCCGCACGCAGTATATGCTGAGCACGTTTTGTGATTCTTGCACCACACACACTCACACACACACACGCAAAAACACACACACACAGTACACAGCCATCATACTTTAATAGTTTTTCTCTACTTGTAATATTAGATACTGTTATTTTTCTCCTCTCATTTTTTTATTTAATTTATTCCTAATAATATGTATGTGTGTTTGGTGACAAGGAATCAATAAATGTCTTATGTCGTGTCTAGCCCCTAAGAGATTTCAGGTTAATTACAGACAAATAACACTGTATAATATTCAAAACACAAAAAAATGTGAAATAAAAAAGCTACTTCAAACGAAATCACGGCTCCTAAGTTTTTTAATGACAAACCACCTACCCCATGTGAGTTACCTTTATACATATATAAAATTCCGGTGTGTGCGTGTTCGAAATTTTTCCCCTCCTAAACGGCTTATCCGATTTTAATTATTTTTTTGTATCACCTGAATGATTCTCGGCTAAAGTTGAACCCAGTAATTCATCCTGTATATAGAGACTTAGATTTTTTTAAATCACGAAGTCTCAGGAAACCACTAGCATTATCAGATGTCCAAGCCGTAGAAGATCTTTTTCCTATTTTTATTGATTTAAAATATTTATTGGCATATAAAGTACCACTTTTCGAACGACTGTGTTGAAATAAATTTATCAGCCACCCTGTGCGGACTTTTTTTCTGTCGTAGTCGGGCATACACAAATCAACAATAAACATTACACTTACTTAGTAGCAAAGAATACAAGACTATGAAAAAAATACAAATAATTTCGATTTGTATGGGAGGTACCTGTGGGAGGGAAAAGTTATGTACCCAGTACAGTAGGCCTTATTAAACCCTAGTCGATCACAAAGTTTCAATAAAATCGTTAGAGCAATTTTTTTTTCATAATTGGTAAGCCCTTGGCACCATCTTTGTCTTGCGCCTTGGTTAGCCAGTCTCCGTCCGCAGTCGCCTTGATCTCGTCTTCCCATCGCTCAACTGGTCTTCCTCTTCTCCTTTTGCCTCTCGGTCCATTTCATACTGTGGCTAATCTAGTTCATCTTGTTGATGCTATCTTTGCTATGTGTCCTGCCCATTTCCATTTTAATTTTCTACAATGTGTTGCCGCGCAGATAATTTTGGTTTTGTTTCGAATTTCGCAGTTTCTGATTTTATCTTTCTTTGATGTTCAATTGTTCAAGCAGCTCCTCTCTATGGCTCGCATGCAGACGCTTACTTTGTGTTTTATTGATTGGTTGATTGTCCAAGTTTGGCAACCATAAGTTAGGGTCAGAAGTAGACAGGTGTTTATTACCTTGCTTTTTACTGTTATAGATAGTTGAGATTTGAATATTTCTTTATATGACCAGTATTTACTCCAACTTAGAGCTATTCTTCTTTGGATTTCTTCTAGCTTCCTTGACCTATTAAATGTGACCTTTTTGCCTAAATAGATGTAGCTATCTACATACTCTATATTTTCATTACCCACGACAACAGGTAGAGGTTTCGAGGTTGACATTAGCTTTGTTTTTGTGATTTTCATTTTAAGTCCTACCTTAAGGCTTAACGTGCGCAGTTCGTTCATCATAATCCTCATTGCAGTCTCTGATATAATGAAAATGTTGTCCGCGAACCTCAAATGGCTCAGAAATATTCCATTTATGTTTATTCTCTTTCTTGACTAGTTTAGTTTGTTGGTTACGGATTGTAATACCGCAATGAAAAGTTGGGGAGAGATAGGGTCTCCTTGTCCGACGCCTCTACATATTTTTATCGCCGGGCTGTTACGATCTAGTTTGACTCTACTGGTACTTTTGCCATATTCATCTTGTAGAATATCTATATATGTTACAGGTACTCCTTGTTCCTCAAGGGCACTCCAGATGCTTCTATGTGAAATAGGGTGGAAAGCTTTTTTTCAGTCGACAAAGCCCAGATATAGATGTCACTGGTACTGAAAATATTTTTCAATGATAAGTTCAAGGACATGGATATGGTCGATTGTACTGAAACCTTTTCTAAATCCAGCTTGCTCCACTGGTTGATGTTGGTCTAGGATTGTCTTTATTCTTCTCTCTATACAGGACGCAAGTAATTTGTAGTGGTTGAGCATTAAGCTAATCGACCGGTAATTTCCTACATCGGTTGGGATCGCCTATTTGTAAAGCAGCACGATTTCTGATTCCGCCCACTTATCTGGTATTTTCTTTTCTTGCAGTATTTTATTGAATAAGTGTTTCAGTGGTGTTAACTAAAAGTTGGTTTGCTATTTGTATGGCTTCGTTTGGTATATGGTCAGGGTCTGCGCTTTTCTCAGTTTTGAGTTTATTTATTTGTTGAAGTATTTACTTTTCTTCGAATAAGGCTACAGACTCTAGCTTATTTGTGGCAATAGAGTTTTGTTGGTGGGTAGACTTCAGGTACAAGTGCAGGTTGGGTCTTGTTGCGGCGCGTATAACTGTTGATAAAACTCTGTGGCTGTGTTTACTACGTCCGTTCTTGTTTGAGTTCGGTTTGACAATTTATTTAAACTAGGGATCCAGTCTCTATTTGTGTTCAGTATTTTGTATGTTTTTTTTAGGCTATATGATAGGGTAATATACTTTTCTATTGTCTTTAGTCTATGCTCCTTGTAGTCGCTTTTAATACTCTTGTCTACTTTTTTGTAGGAATTTCGTAATTCTATTTTTTTCCGAATGTGTAGGGGCTTCTTTATTCCTTAGGGTTTGGCGGAGTTCTATAAGTTGTTATGTTTTGTTACTTATGATATGCTTTTTCTCTTTTTTTCTTTTTTTAAATATTTATTTGTAAAAATATTTAGTGAATTTTCACTATGGTGGCAACCCTAAAAAATCAAGATAGAGGAAATTGGAAAAAACGCCTGAAGTTATAAAAATAATATTGCCCCTACCCAAATTTTACCAAAATCCACTCATACACACACATACACACATTTTTACTGTTTTTGTTTTTTATATTCTATTTGTGTAAGGGAATTGATCCCCATTGCCATCACAATACCTTCTTCACTCCTTCGTCACTCAAAAAGTAAAAATTAATAATGCAAACCACTCCATATTTAAAAATTAAATTTTATAATTTTGTCAACGTTATTTTTGAGCCACAGTGTAAAAATAAAAAACGTCAATCTAACTAGTCAGTTAATTAAAAAAAAAATTGTGTGTGTCAGCTCCGACGCACGACTGGAGTTTACTCGCGCTTGAAAAAAAACTATAACTCACTTCATTTCCACATTTTGAACACGACCTTTTTGGTATCGAAACTTTTTCGTAACGCTGTCATTCATCGATAGATTTTACTCCTCACATTTTTCTCATACCGGGCCCCTTATATAGGCAAATCGATTCTTAAGGAGTAAACTCCAATAAATAATAAATATTTTTTACATGTAAATTATTCATTAGTAACAATTAAAGGTCACCCAAAGAGAAATGGAAAGTGCTGTGCTCGGAGTTTCTCTGCGTGATCGAATCAGAAACGAGGAGATCCGCAGGAGAACCAAAGTAACCAACATAGCTCACAGACTCGCTAAACTGAAGTGGCAGTGGGCAGGGCATATAGCTCATAGTACAGATGGCTGTTGGGGCAGTAAAGTTCTCGAGTGGCGACCACGCACTGGAAAACGTAGCGTGGGCAGGCCGGGAGGCGGTGGGAAAGCGGTGGACCGACGACCTGGTAAAGATCGTGGGAAGCCGATGGATGCGGGCAGCGCAGGACCGGTCGTCGTGGAAACCCTTAAGGGAAGCATTTGTCTTCCAGTGGACGATTTTCGGCTGATATGATAATGATGATGAACAAAAAAAAAAACATTTCAAATTTATTTTGATTAATAATTTGTAACCTAATTTTATATATAATTAGGTTAGTGTTTTTCTTCACTCCAATATAACAATTAGTCGATAAACTATCATTCAGGTAAGTACATCTTTGTAGATAATCACAAAGCTGTCGCTATCCTGTAACTCTCCTGAGCTTCAAACATGGAAAAGCTTTTAGGGCGACAATCAAGGCTTGTTATATTGATAAGAGAACCGAAACAAGATAACGAATTTAACAGGTGGCTTCGCGACTCCGGCGCCATTCCATCCCGAGTTACGACACATACCGAGTAACGTCTTGACTCATAGCGGCCATATAATGCTATTGTGCATAGATACAGGAAAACGAGGAGTAGATCTGTATTTTTAATTTCAAGCGACTTCCAAAAAAGGGAAGGTTCGCAATTTGTCTGTATGTGTTTTTTTTTATGTGTATCGTCACTTACCACCAGGTGAGATGTTATCAAGGGTTTACCAATTGTGAATAAAAAAAAAGTTACCTCAGAACTTTTCACTGGGTGAACCGATTTTTATGATTCTTTTTTATTCGAAAGCTAATGCTTTCCGTGTGGTCCCATATAAATTATATCAAAATCGGTGTAGTACTTTATTATAAAATTAACAAAAATTAAAAATAATAATGCAAAAATGTACTAAGTTGTTGCGACGATGGAAGTCGGTTTTTTAACGTTTTTAGCGTTTTATTGTAAAGTAAGGTCATTTTAAAAGGTCACATCTAAAACTTCATCAAACTACCCTTGCAACGGTGGCCACACAGTATTATTAATTTTATTTTTTCAATGTTACACTGCACAATTGTACAACTTATTTCAATTACTAAATTTATATTTATTTTAATAATGAAAAAAGACATTTTAAAGATTTGCTTTGACTGGTAGCCGAAATACGTCCACTGCTGGTCGAAGGCCTCCCCCAAGGATTTCCACGACTACCTGTCCTGCGCTGCCCGCATTTCTTTAACGTCGCAACGGAACAATGGATTATTGAGAGTTTTTGAATAGAGATGGTTGAGGGAGTGGGAAATGACATAGACTGCTAAACAGAATAGCCCGATCTGGGATAGGGATCTGGAGAAAACTAATTTCCACGCTCGCGCACAAATCTCCCTCAAAGACAGTCATAAAAGTGAGAAGCCGCGGGCAAAATATAGGAGTAAAATATTAAGGAAAATTTTGTGCCTTTGATACAATGGTTAGTCAATTCGCTTCACACCAGGTGGTCGGGGGTTCGCTTCCTGGCGGGGTCAACTTTGTAAGACTCGGCTTGGTTGGTGGTAGGGCATTTTCATAGCCCGCCTGGCTGGCTACTACCATCTTATCTAAGTTAAGATAGCCAGATCCCCGTTGCGTTGGAGAATCTTGGTAAGCCCGCTTCCATCTTTGGCATCATGTTTACTTACCATCAGGTGAGATAATGCCAAGAGCTTAAAAATTGTGGATACAATGAATTATGGTACATCATCATCATATCAGTCGAATCAGTGTCCACTGCTGGACATAGGCCTCCCCCAAGGATTTCCACGACGACCGGTTGCCTTACCCGCTTCCAGTGGCTCCCCACGATCTTTACGAACACCGAGCATATAAAAGATATGGCACATTGATATTATAATTTCACTAATTTTAACTGGTGAAATTATAATATCACGACTTTGACAATATACCTGCGACATATATATATATATATATATATATATATATATATATATATATATATATATATATATATATATATATATATGTCGCTATATATATATATAATATTTAAAAGGCGAAAGTTTGTGAGTGTGTATGTTTGTTACTCCTTCAAGCAAAAAGTACTAAACGGATCCGGCTGAAATTTGGTAGGTAGCCAGATTAGGACCTGGATTAACAGATAGGCTACTTTATTTCACGCTCGCACTGCGCACCCTCGAAAAGTCATAGAAACGTTGTCCACGCGGGTGAAGCCGCGGGAAACAGCTAGTAATCAATTAATTGTAAAAATCGGCATGATTCCTCACCCTACGTTTGTACGAACTGAAACAGAAGACGGGGTTTCAATGTAAAGTTGTTTTTTTTTAAGAATAATTTTAAACCGTCTTTTCTAACACATTCTTAACACTGCATTGGTATGATTTCGTAGTGTATGACTCGCGATAACGTAATTGCAGCCGGAACGGCGCCGTCCATTGGCGTGACCTCACAATGTGGTTCTTTACGACCTATATTTAGTAGATGGAAGTTCTGTAAGATGTTCGTCTTACATTGTAACTAATATGCTCGCCATATTTCTCGAGCATCACCTTGTATTTATTTTTATAACCTACTAGCTGTGCCCGCCACTTCGCCGCCGCGTGGAAGTTTTGAATTTTCCCACGGGAATTCTTAAATTTTCGTAGATAAAAGTATCCAATATGTTAACCCGGGCTATGAGGAACCACCACACAAAATTTTATCAAAATCGGCTTAGTAGTTTTTGCGTGATGCGCGAACATACAGACAAACAGACATACGGAAAAAAATCCAAAAGTTGTTATTTTGGCCTCTATATCGTTATTAATGTCCACCGCACTTGTTAGTTTCCAAAGTAATTAAATGTACAGACACGGCCCCGTTACAGTTTTATTATATTATGTATATGGATATATAGATTTTAAAACGGTACGATAATTTTGCCACGCCGCCGCACCGTAACATTGCGTAACATTGCTACGCCGCACCGTAACATTGCTACGCCGCACCGAACATTGCTACGCCGCACCGTAACATTGCTACGCCACACCGCTTCAACACTACGCCCCGTCGTCGTAGTAATATCAATTTTTGGCGTTTTAGTGCGAGTGAGTGCTCCATACCAAAGTAGGTATTATTTTATTATTATAACAGCTCATGTACGTCCCCACCGAGGGGCTCGAGCCTACCCTGAATCAGGGCGATTAGGCCTTAGTCGACCACGCGGGCCCAGTGCGGGTTGGTCGACTTCACACACAACCTGCGAGTTTCTCCGCAGGCGTGTGCAGGTTTCCTCACGATGTTTTCCTTCACCGTTAAAGCAATCGGTAAGTATATGTACGTAAGTTTTTGAAAAACTCATTGGTACGTTGGACGTCCAGATTTGAACCCGGTACCTCTGGTTAGATGGACCGAGTCGTTACCGGTTGAGCCACCGACGCTTTTTACTAAAGTAGGTATATAACATTAGTATTAACATACAGTATGGACACTCCCTGGCGCTCTCTAGATTCTGACCTCACCCCCTTGTCATCCAGATTGATAAAGATTGGTTATAGTTTGGTTCTCGAATGTACATTGAAATAAAGGATTTAGCCGTGATTTTGTTTGCTCCGTCATTTGTTTTTAGAAATGTCATTTCACGAACGTTGTATGCAGTGTCCGGGGTGTGCCCATACTGACTAGTATTTTATTGTGTCAATTAATTATTTATCGCTTTTGATGACCAATTTCCAATTATTTTATCTGATATTTATATTTAACCAACTTCAAAAAATGGAGGAGGTTTCTCAATTCGACCGTATATATTATTATTATGTGTATTCGCGGATAACTTTGTCGTTTATGAATCGATTTTGATGATTCTTTTTTTGTTGGAAAGGAGATATTCCAAGGGACATACCATGATAAGGAAACCAGGGTCTGATAATAGTATCCCAGAGAAATCGAGGAGAACCTTAGTTTCCTATTTGAAGTCGGTTTTTTTGTTCAAAATTATAATTGAAATTTTAATTGAAATTTTAAAAGCAGGAAGTGACCGTTATATTTATTGAGAAATCGTAATATGATAAGATAGTTAGATCCACATTGCGTTGGGGAATCTTGGTAAGTCCGCTTCTATCTTCGGCATCATCGTCACTTAACATCAGGTGAGATGATGCCAAGAGCTTGCCAATTGTGATTAAAAAAATAAACTTTAGCAACATTTTAAAAATGAAAACACATTTTATAAAAATACCTAATATTCAGACAATTATTTTATAGTAACTAGCTTTTTCCTGCGGTTTTGCCCGCGCGGGCATTGTTTTTATGACTGTCCAAAGACAGTGAGCGATGCAAGCGACTCGCGAGCGTGGACATAAGTTTTCTCCAGATCCCTCAGGAACTATATCGGGCTATTCTGATTAGCAGTCTATGTCACTCACATGTCTATCCCCTCAACCAATTCTATACAGAAAAGCACTTCAATCCGTTGCTCCGTTGCGATGCCGACGTGTGCGAGCGAACGTAGAAAAGAGTTTTCCCTAGATCCCTCGGGAACTATGTCAGGATATGCTAATTGGTAAATTATGTTATTTCACACCCCCTCAACCATCTCTGTGCAAAAAATTACAACAATCTATTGTTCTGTTGCGATGTTAAAGAAAATAACCAAAAAAAAAGAGTATTTTTTTCATTGCTTTAGTAACTGCATGGGACTATGCTATTTTCACGGAAAGTAGCCTATGTCCTTTCCAGTGACACACGCTACCTGCATGACAAATTTCATCAAGATTGGTCGAGGTGTCGAGACGTGAAAAGGTAACAACCACATTTTCACATTGATAAATTAGTAAAGATTTTTAACGTAGCTTAGGCAGGCCTCCCACTCAGTGGACCGATGACCTGGTGATGCGAGCAGCGCAGAACCGATCGTAGTGGAAATCCTTGGGGGAGATCTGTGTCCAGCAGTGGACGTCCTTCGGCTGATATGATAAAGGATTTTCAACCGACTTCCAAAAAGAAGGAGGTTCTCATTTCGACTGCATGTTTTTTTGTATGTGTGTTATGTGATATCTTCGCAGATTGTTAACCGATTTTCATGATTCTTTTTTTATTCGATAGTATATGCTGCCAAATTCGTCAAGCATAAATTTTATTAAAATCAGTGCAGTACTTCTTTAGAAAATTAAGAAAAACCAAAAGATTTTTCGGAATACGAAGGTAAGCTAAGGCTATATTTTACTTTCACGTTAAATAAGGTATTATTATCAATTATTATTGAATCACTTACAATAAACACAAATCACCAAATACGTATAACTTTATACACATAGTATGAGGTAACATATCTGTACCTACAGACCAAACAAACAAACTCGTTAAGTTAAAAGTTTTGTCTACAAACAATAAAAATAACAAATCTAAAAATGTAAGATTGCATCGCCAACAAAAACAAAATGAAATTCCCTGGAGGACCTTACAGACTATAGGTAGGGGTGACGACAGCTTCAGAAATAAATTATGAACTCTTGATCACTAAATTGCCCTCCTACTTAAACTTCGCAAAACCTGACTCGTTTTGTTTTCCATCAAGTCTTCGATTTTTAATTCACCAAAATCACAAAATGAGTACATATATGATGCTGCTAAATTATGACGTCACGCCTAGGTATTTAAAACATTTTTAGAACAAAATATCGTTTTTGGCAGATGATAAAAAGTAACTCGGATGATTAGCATTCGTCACCCCTATTGTGAACATCTGTCCGATTGCGGCGTCAGATTTACGTTTTCTTTGTGGCCTGAAATAAGCATCCAATTATAATGTCATTGTAACATTGTTGACATTGGGGCTCTTTCCACGTTAGCACAAGGGTCGGGTAGCCAACCTTCGATACTAATATTAATTGACTCACCCTCTACTTCCTGTGAATTGACCTATCCTTCATCATTACAGCTCATATACGTCCCCACCGAGGGGCTCAAGCCTACCCTAAATCAGGGCGATTAGGCCTTAGTCGACCACGCGGGCCCAGTGCGGGTTGGTCGTCTTCACACACAACCTTCGAGTTTCTTCGCAGGCGTGTGCAGGTTTCCTCATGATGTTTTTCCTTCACCGTTAAAGCAATCGGTAATGATATGTACGTAAGTTTTTGAAAAACTCATTGGTACATTGGCCGTCCAGATTTGAACCCGGTACCTCTGGTTAGATGGACCGAGTCGTTACCGGTTGAGCCACCGACCTATCCTTACTTAATATTATATATGTGAAAATGTGTTTATTTGTTAGTACCTTTTCACGCTTCAAGATCTTGACCAATCTTGATGAAATTTGGCAACAGATAGCCTGTGTCACGAGGAAGAACATAGGCTACTTTTAATCCCGTCAAAATAGCGTAATCCGATGCAGTTCCTGAGAGAACTGAGAAAATAGTATTTTTTTGGTTCATTTCTTTAAAACCGCAACGGAACAATGGATTGTTATGATTTTTTGCACAGAGATGGTTAAGGGAGTGGGAAATGACATAGACTAAAAATCAGAATAGCCCGATCTGGGATAGGGATCTGGAAAAAACGAAGCGGCTCGCGCACCACTCACCCGCAAAGACAGTCATAAAAACAATATCCACGCGAGCAAATCCGCGGGCAAAAGCTAGTATTTAGGTAATCGAGTGACATCTCGAACCTAACACTAGTTACCATACCATTATGTTTTTTGATGTGTAACATCTTTGCTCTCGCTTTCCTGCAATTTGTGGGAGTGATTTCGTGAAATGGGACGGAAATGTGTAACAGGAAATGCGAACGTTTTTTAATTCTCGAAAACTAAGGTTTTCATAGCCATGCCGCCTAGTGTGATGGCAAAGGCAAAGATGACATACTACTATTCGAAGGGTCGGCCCGTGAATGTACGACCCGATAATCAATTAATTTCATAAGTATTTTGTCACATGTTACACATCATATGCGAGTACTGTAGGTCTCGTTTTTTTTATTATTCATTTATTTTCAGGCAACTTAGCATTAAAGTACTGGCCCATAGATACGTAAAAACTTATAAACATAATAAGATATAGATACTATTAAAGCGTAGCATCGGTGGCTCAACCGATAACTACTCAATCCTTTCCAGACAATAACAGAGCCAATGTACCAAGGAGTTTTTAAAAAACTAACGCACATATACTCACCGATTGCTTTAACGGCGAAGGAAAACATCGTGAGGAAACCTGCACACACATGCGAAGAAACTCGAAGGTTGTGTGTTGTACGATTTACATACGTACATGTTATTTATTTTTAAATAATTTTTCTAAGCTTTGGAAACAGTTGCAGTCTACAGTGTACTTTGCCCGCGACCCAGTTAAGAGTGCATTGACACGCGACAACTTAGCATAATTTTATTAGTTTTTAAATCAGTGTTCAGTTAGAGATCCATCTGACAAGACCATTGCATTTTATTTGGGCCCACCTCTAGGACAGTCACTGACATTGACATTACATATCCTGTACAAGATCACATACTGTACATGTGTGAAGTCGACCAACCCGCACTGGGCCCGCGTGGTCGACTAAGGCCTGATTGCCCTAATTCAGGGTAGGCTCGAGCACCTCTGTGGGGGCGTATATGAGCTGATATGATGATAGATACTATAAATAATATACATTATTAGGCATGTTAGTATCTACCTTAACCTATGTTAGTAATTTTTGGTGACGCGTTAGATTAAACTGGATAGATAAATATAGGATTAAATGAATAACAGACAAAGCACCATTGCCATCGACAGTCTAATAATCCCCGAGGCAGCATAAAGTGGAGTGGTTTATTGCACGATATTGTTTCCACGGCTGAAGAGCGCAGCTATTCAGCCCGCCTGGTAAAGCAACGCGCACACTGAGGTGGGTATGAGTGAAGCGAGTGCAATGAGGCAGAGACAAGAAGAGAGGAAAATAGTGAATCGGAGATGACATAGGCCAAGACTAACCGAGTAGGTTAGTCACAGGTTAATGTATAATAAGTTTCGAAAAACCTAAAAGCTTTTAGTGTCACGGTATATACATATGCATGCAAAATTTCAGCTCAGTCGGAAACCGGGAAGTGGGTCAAATTTAACTTGCAAGATTTAATTACAGGCACCGGGGCAGGTGACTAAATAAAAGCTTGGTAGTTTTGAAAGTAAATCAATAACTTATCAAATACTCTTTTCAATACAATTGCTCGAAAAGTGGTCCATCATAGGCCAGTCAAGTGTGCGCAACATTGATTTTACCGCACACGTGCTTTCAATTTGCCATTTTTTTATTTCTATGTCGGAGGTACAAGACATTTCTATCAAATTATAATCAAAGACACAGAATCTTCTTTGAGACTTTTGATAGGAGAATTTTAAAAGAGATTGTTTGTTTTTCCGTGAGATTAGTACATAACGCTAGCTGAATAGATCTCTTTGGGTTATATATTTATATCTTTGTGAAGAAAAGAGAATAAATATGAATGAAGCGCATAGGTTACACCAAAGAATAGGTCATCTTTTTCAAGGAGGTTTTAATACTTATAATAATATTATCCCAAGACTTATTGTAGTCTATTTATGATAATATTTAAAAAAAACTTACGCATGCGTACGTGTGCTCACTAAAATATGGCGCATATTTCGTAAAACTGAATTAAGATGTTTTAGTTGTTAAAACTAATAAAATTATGAATAGTTAATATATGTATAATTCCCTTCATATTTGATAAATGCCACTCGCCGCTGCCGGCTCACGTCAAATACTCCGTCAAAGGGTCCGCCCTGAGTTCAATCGGGATGCTAACAACGTCAGTGGTGCGGCGAGCGGCGCGATTGAACTCAGGGCGGCCCCTTTAACGGAGTGTTTGACGCGAGTCGTCGAAGGCGCAGTTAATTCAGCGGACGAACTTTTATTCTCCAGTGACTATTGGTTCTGCACGCAGTATGAACGCAACCTAAAGGTTTAAATGCATTTTAGTATCCAGGCGACATCGGCTTTTTGATTGTCGTCAGCTCGTTTGTTTCTGCTCGCTCATACTGCAACCGGAAAGGGTATCGCTGAGCGGTATTGCATTTGACGGCTCACAGGTGAACGCTTATCGCAATTATCTGTGCTGAAGTATTGCGCTTATATTGTTTTGATGTTCGATTAGAAAAAAGGTTAGTGAATTACTTTTTTATGTCTGCTCACTCGTGCTGCAGCTGGAAAGGGTATTGCTGAGCCGTTTCACGTTTTGCGGCTCACAGTCACAAGTGAACGCTTATCGAAATCATCTGTGCAGAATTATTGCGCTCATATTGTTTTGATAAAGAATTAGAAAAAATCGGTTGTCTGTAAAGTCGGTTTACTGACGATAGTTGAACGTGACAACGTCATAAGAAAACACTGATGGAATGGTTTCATAATATCGAAAGAATCATTACCTTTATCGCCGCAATTATCATTGCTATAAACAATTGACACCACATTCACTTTTCACTGCACTTCATACTTGACGAGAACATGTAAATGTATTGTATAGCAGCTGTCCACGCGGACGCATCGCTCACTCAAGTAGGAGAGAGACAGATGTCGAACGCTGCCGAACGCGGAGGCCAATTGTGCCTCTTTGTCGCTCGTTGCACGCTCTCGCTTGCACTTCAAGCCTTAAACGGAACGCCTCACGGAACGCCTCAGAGCGAGGTAACGACGCATTTTTTCGTGCGTGCAGCCGGCTCCATCGAATTATAAGACGTTATCACGTCAAAAATAGGTTAGTGAATTACTCTTTGATGTCTGCTCACTCGTACTGCAGCTGGAAAGGGAAAACGGCTCATATGTGAAAGCTTATCTAAATCAGCTGTGCTAAAGTATTGCATTCTCATATTGTTTTAATGAAGAAATAATTTTAGGGTTTCTTACTCAAATGTGTTTTGGTACGGAAACCTCAGTGCGCGAGTATGATTCTCACTTAGCCGGTTTTTTAATGCACGTTTTTTAATTTACTTATTTGTTCTTCTTCTTTTTATCGTGTGGCACAATTAATCGTGCTATCTAAGGAATATACGGCGGTTGCCTGGTGTTGCACTTAGCATCACCCGCGGTCACGTGTAGGGCATCTAGATTTACACCTACCTACAGACGTGTGCAACGCGTCCTTCATACACATCTGGAATCAGATGTGCAGGTTTCCTCACGATATTTTCCTTCACCGTTATAGTAATCGGTTAGTATATGTACGTGAGTTTCGAAAATCTCATTCGTACATTGGTCATCCGGATTTTAATCCGAGACCTCTGGTTAGGAGGACCAAGTCGTTACTGGTTGAGCCACCGACGCTGACTTATTTATTATTTGTTAATATACTTCCATTTAAAAGACTACGGAACTCTAATTTGCGCGTATAGCCACCTTTTTTGTAGAGTTTTCCTAGATATACCATGATGATGATATTAAGTTTTCTCGATCGCGTAAATTTGACAAATATCCTTAGCGCCAGTTTGAAGACAAAAAAAATTTAAACAGTTTGAAGACAAGTTAACTCTATTTTGTATGACAGTTACCATTTTCATAGTATTCATACATATACCAGATATTGCATATTTTTGGTTTGAACAATTATTATGGCTGTTGATGAAAATTTTGAAACATCCTTACTGCCATTTTGACAATTTTTTTTTATCTATACAGGGTGTCCGTATGGTTCCCGGCTAAGAATAGGACCATCCCATCTCTTCCAATGGTCGTCGTAAGAGGCGACTAAGGGACTTATAACCGGAGGATGGGCAGCAGCGTCTTTCCGTGCATTGCAACACACCTGCAATCAAACTGCGATTACCAACCCGCCTGCCAAGCGTGGCGATTACGGCAAAACCCCCCTATGAAATCCACACCCAGAAAACGGCCCCTAGTCCCCGGCGGCCCCGCTATTCCTGGCTCCGGTAGCAGTCATGGTAACGGCGGGGTGGGGGGTGCGAAGAATCCCCGGCAAATGCCAGGCTACCAAACCGTTTGGCCCTGGCAACTTACAACACGCGTACACTGCGGACTGACGAGAAACTTACAGAACTCGAAGAAGTATTGAGCAGGTTAAGGTGGGATATCGTAGGTTTATGTGAAGTCCGAAGAGAGGGAGAAGACACAATGATCCTTAAATCCGGAAACCTGCTCTATTTCTGGGAGGGCGACCAACAGTCCCAGGGTGGTGTCGGGTTTTTCGTCAACAAGTCCCTGATTAACAATGTGGTCCAAATCGTGAGCGTTTCGACAAGGGTAGCATACCTTATACTCAGAATCACCAAACGGTATTCGATGAAGGTCATACAGGTATACGCGCCGACTACGGAACACTCCGACGACGAGGTAGAGACTATGTATGAGGACATCTCTACAGCCTTACATAGCACCAGGACCCATTATACCGTTGATATGGGGGACTTGAACGCGAAACTGGGCAAACGAAGCGATGGTGAGCTGAGAGTGGGGCAATTTGGATATGGAGTAAGAAATGCACGTGGCCAGATGCTGGCCGACTTTATGGAGAAGGAGAGCCTCTTTATGATGAACTCCTTCTTCAAAAAGTCAAAACAGCGGAAGTGGACATGGTTGCATCCTAATAGCGTAACAAAGAACGAGATAGACTTCATCTTGTCGACAAGGAGGCAAATTTTTAATGATGTCTCCGTGATCAATTCAGTCAAAACAGGAAGCGATCACTGGATGGTCAGAGGCACATTGAATCTAAAGACCAAGCTAGAAAGATGTCGACTGATGAAGTCTACGCTCCGACCGGCGCCCATCCAGCTCCAAAACCCCGAGAGCTTTCAGCTCGAGTTGCACAATCGTTTCGAATGCCTAGGAGACTGCGAGAATGTGGACGATTATAATGACAGGTTCGTGGAAATTGTTCTTCATACAAATCGATCAGCTTTGTGTGTTCTTGTATGACCAATTTCGTGCGTTTTTGTACGGAAGGTCCAAATTTTTATTTATGAATTTACTATGGGTTCCTTGGGGAAAGTTGTTTAGTATGATGAGTAGATCCCCCAGTTGACGGGTCCTACAACAATTTTGTTACAACTTGTATATGTCGCAGCCAAATGGTAAAATTAACCATTCAATTACTGCCTAGCCGCTTCATTTAGTGGCGGCATTCAACTAACTGCCTGATTGATAATACATTTAATGACTTGGCTGGCTTAAGCCATAAATTAAACGAACGAAGCAAATATAGAAGTAGGAGCTCCAAGGGGCTCTGACGACTGAGAAATGGAACTATCGAATCTAGAGCGGGAGCGAGCGAAGCGAGCTCGGAATTTCGGAGAACCCCCGAATCATTTGGTTAAGTTCGGAGACTTACAGTCGTAGTGTTAGTATGAACATGAAAGTATAGAACTTGGAGCCTCAAGGCTCCATCGACTGAGAAATGTCCTCTTCTTCCTCCCTTCTCCCATATTCTTTCCCATATTCTCCCTTCCCCTTAAGAACTCCTCCCCCTGAGTTGTGAATTTAAACTACCTGGCTAGCAGAAGTTGAATGTTATCGTTCCAAGCCATTTGCCTAGGCGTTTAATTGAATAGCTGAATAATCATTCAGGCAGTTAGTTGAACGGCATCATTTAGTTCAAAGGCTAGGCAGTTAACTGAATGGCTAATTAAGCTAGATGGCTAAGACATATATACTGGGTCCCGGTAACTGGGGCGGGCTTCTACTCATCATACTGAAAAACTTATGCTGACTTTGCTAAATTCGCAAAAAAAAATCTGTATACAAGTCGATTAGCTGAATGACCAATTTTGTGCATTTTTGTATGGTGGGTAATTTTTTTTTTTGAGAATTGACTGTGGATTCCTTGGGGAAAGTTTTTCAGTAGACATGTAGAACCCCCAGTTCACGTGTCCTACACCATTTTTTTAACACCCTGTATACCCTTAATATTTCAAAATTTAAAATTAAAAAAATCTAAATATAATTATTTAATTTCATGACTTTAATTCTATCGCGGGCCTTGAGCGCGGGCACCGAATCCACAAATTCCGTAACGACAAAAAACCTCACGCTCCCCACTCCGACGGGCACGGAGGTGTGGCTTGAAGGCCGTGCATATCCATCATGATGATGGTGATGATGGTGGTGATGGTGGTCGTGATGGTGGTCGTGATGGCGGTCGTGATGGTGGTCGCGATGGTGGTCGCGATGGTGGTCGTGATGGTGGTCGCGATGGCGGTCGCGATGGTGGTTGCGATGGTGGTCGCGATGGTGGTCGCGATGGTGGTCGTGATTGTGGTCGCGATGGTGGTCGCGATGGTGGTCGTGATGGTGGTCGCGATGGCGGTCGCGATGGCGGTCGCGATGGTGGTTGCGATGGTGGTCGCGATGGTGGTCGCGATGGTGGTCGTGATTTTGGTCGCGATGGTGGTCGCGATAGTGGTCGTGATGGTGGTCGCGATGGCGGTCGCGATGGTGGTTGCGATGGTGGTCGCGATGGTGGTCGCGATGGTGGTCGTGATTGTGGTCGCGATGGTGGTCGTGATGGTGGTCGTGATGGTGCTCGCGATGGTGGTCGCGATGGTGGTTGCGATGGTGGTCGCGATGGTGGTCGCTATGGTGGTCGTGATTGTGGTCGCGATGTTGTTCGTGATTGTGGTCGCGATGGCGGTCGCGATGGTGGTTGCGATTGTGGTCGCGATGGTGGTCGCGATGGTGGTCGTGATTGTGGTCACGATGTTGTTCGTGATTGTGGTCGCGATGGCGGCCGCGGTGGCGGTCGCGGTGGCGGTCGCGGTGGCGGTCGCGATGGCGGGCGCGATGGTGGTCGCGATGGTGGACGATGACGCTGGCGATGATGATTTAACTTTCTTAACTTTCTTAGTGTTAATTTATTACATAAACATCCCGCGCTCCAAGGACTATATGGTACTGTTAAATACGGCTTATATAAAAAATAATAATAATTATAATTGCATAAGTTGATAAAAAATGCTATACAATAGCTTTACCGCGGCAGTCCCCGAGTGCCACACGTCTTTTTATTATTTTATTTACATCCAAACTAACATTAGTATCTTTACAGGTTGAGAATACCTAAATGGAACTATCGAATCTAGAGCGGGAGCGAGCGAAGCGAGCTCGGAATTTCGGAGAACCCCCGAATCATTTGGTTAAGTTCGGAGACTTACAGTCGTAGTGTTAGTATGAACATGAAAGTATAGAACTTGGAGCCTCAAGGCTCCATCGACTGAGAAATGTCCTCTTCTTCCTCCCTTCTCCCATATTCTTTCCCATATTCTCCCTTCCCCTTAAGAACTCCTCCCCCTGAGTTGTGAATTTAAACTACCTGGCTAGCAGAAGTTGAATGTTATCGTTCCAAGCCATTTGCCTAGGCGTTTAATTGAATAGCTGAATAATCATTCAGGCAGTTAGTTGAACGGCATCATTTAGTTCAAAGGCTAGGCAGTTAACTGAATGGCTAATTAAGCTAGATGGCTAAGACATATATACTGGGTCCCGGTAACTGGGGCGGGCTTCTACTCATCATACTGAAAAACTTATGCTGACTTTGCTAAATTCGCAAAAAAAAATCTGTATACAAGTCGATTAGCTGAATGACCAATTTTGTGCATTTTTGTATGGTGGGTAATTTTTTTTTTTGAGAATTGACTGTGGATTCCTTGGGGAAAGTTTTTCAGTAGACATGTAGAACCCCCAGTTCACGTGTCCTACACCATTTTTTTAACACCCTGTATACCCTTAATATTTCAAAATTTAAAATTAAAAAAATCTAAATATAATTATTTAATTTCATGACTGTGAAGGATAACGGTGAAGGAAAACATCGTGAGGAAACCTGCACACGCCTGCGAAGAAACTCGAAGGTTGTGTGTGAAGTCGACCAACCCGCACTGGGCCCGCGTGGTCGACTAAGGCCTAATCACCCTGATTCAGGGTAGGCTCGAGCCCCTCGGTGGGGACGTATATGAGCTGTAATGATGATGATGAATTTCATGACTTTAATTCTATCGCGGGCCTTGAGCGCGGGCACCGAATCCACAAATTCCGTAACGACAAAAAACCTCACGCTCCCCACTCCGACGGGCACGGAGGTGTGGCTTGAAGGCCGTGCATATCCATCATGATGATGGTGATGATGGTGGTGATGGTGGTCGTGATGGTGGTCGTGATGGCGGTCGTGATGGTGGTCGCGATGGTGGTCGCGATGGTGGTCGTGATGGTGGTCGCGATGGCGGTCGCGATGGTGGTTGCGATGGTGGTCGCGATGGTGGTCGCGATGGTGGTCGTGATTGTGGTCGCGATGGTGGTCGCGATGGTGGTCGTGATGGTGGTCGCGATGGCGGTCGCGATGGCGGTCGCGATGGTGGTTGCGATGGTGGTCGCGATGGTGGTCGCGATGGTGGTCGTGATTTTGGTCGCGATGGTGGTCGCGATAGTGGTCGTGATGGTGGTCGCGATGGCGGTCGCGATGGTGGTCGTGATTGTGGTCGCGATGGTGGTCGCGATGGTGGTCGTGATGGTGGTCGCGATGGCGGTCGCGATGGTGGTTGCGATGGTGGTCGCGATGGTGGTTGCGATGGTGGTCGCGATGGTGGTCGTAATTGTGGTCGCGATGGTGGTCGTGATGGTGGTCGCGATGGCGGTCGCGATGGTGGTCGCGATGGTGGTCGCGATGGTGGTCGCGATGGTGGTCGTGATGGTGGTCGTGATGGTGGTCGTGATGGTGCTCGCGATGGTGGTCGCGATGGTGGTTGCGATGGTGGTCGCGATGGTGGTCGCTATGGTGGTCGTGATTGTGGTCGCGATGTTGTTCGTGATTGTGGTCGCGATGGCGGTCGCGATGGTGGTTGCGATTGTGGTCGCGATGGTGGTCGCGATGGTGGTCGTGATTGTGGTCACGATGTTGTTCGTGATTGTGGTCGCGATGGCGGCCGCGGTGGCGGTCGCGGTGGCGGTCGCGGTGGCGGCCGCGATGGCGGGCGCAATGGTGGTCGCGATGGTGGACGATGACGCTGGCGATGATGATTTAACTTTCTTAACTTTCTTAGTGTTAATTTATTACATAAACATCCCGCGCTCCAAGGACTATATGGTACTGTTAAATACGGCTTATATAAAAAATAATAATAATTATAATTGCATAAGTTGATAAAAAATGCTATACAATAGCTTTACCGCGGCAGTCCCCGAGTGCCACACGTCTTTTTATTATTTTATTTACATCCAAACTAACATTAGTATCTTTACAGGTTGAGAATACCTAATACAATACTACCTACTTGAAAATTACATAGATATATTTAGTCATCACATCAGCTCATATATACGTCCCCACTGAGGGGCTCACGATGTTTCCTCACGATGTTTTCTTTCACCGTAAGAACGTTGGACAAACGTACATATGAAATCTAAATTCGAAATCACATTGGTACGTGCCAGGATTCGAACCACGACCTCCAGGACAGGAGGCGGCGGCCCTAGCCTTTACGCCACCGACGATTACAGTAAGTTCACCAGTAAGAGGTGCAAATTTCAAAATATTTGTTCGAGCCGGTGGAACCACCGGCATTCTTACTTTTGGTCTCCCTGTCGTAACATCGTGTTGGGGACCAGCAATCCCTAGTGTATGCGCGGTTCTAGGATTTTAAATCGAAACCAAACTATGGTGATGGGACAGGATCTATAGGAAAAATATTAAGGACTCACCAAGGTCGAAGCTAGTAGCACATTTCCAAGATGGTGGCAGTTCTTCGTTATATATAATCGTTCGGCACACACAATGAGTTTTAGAGCGCTCTAATTACACTGCTAGAACTGGTAGATGCAGTTGCTTTGTTTGGTATGTTAATTACACCAGCACAGCATTTTAAATTTTGCTAATAATTGAGAAAAAGGCACACAGCGATGTCGCGCGTGCGCAGGGCCGGAGCTAATCGGTTACTGGTCGTCCATCCGAATGTCACCTCACATTTCTTCTTTATCACTTCATATTAATTAGCAAGGAAGGGACAAGGACAGACATATGATTTTAGATAGGATTAAAGGAATAGGATAATCACCATAGATATGGCTTAAACATTCCCCCCGGCTTGAGAGGTCCTAACCTTTCAAGAAAAACAAACGAAAATTAAGTTAAACTAAATTTGTGAACAGCCTTACAAAAATTAATTCTAAATTTTTCAAGAAAGCTCACTAAGCAATTAAATTTTATTAATACTCTGTAACACGGGTAGGTTAAATTTTGTTTACGGTAATTTAATTCATTTTATTTTGTTAATAATTTTTACATTAAAATTAATTTTAACATTTAGAAATTACTAACTAATTATTCGATTTAATGGACTGTATAGTTGAGTTATTGAGACGGTAAAGGAAACACTTTCACTACAGGTCGGCGATACACTCCAGATCTTGTCTTAACATCAACGACTCGCGTTATCCCATCTCTCCCGGGGTAGGTTTGCTCTACAATACCCAAGGGCCAATCTAATGGGGCGCTATTATCAGATTTTAACAAGACTACAGCGCCCTTTTGAATGGAACTGCAGGAATTCGTCCATTTATTACGGACCTGTAATGAATTCAGGTATTCTACCTTCCACCGTTTCCAGAAGGACTGGACTAGATTATCAACGTTGCGTTTCCTTTGTAGTAGAGCAACATTCTCATTTGTTAAATCTTCTGCAGGGAGAGACTTTAACGGAGTCATTACTAGAAAATGAGCGGGTGTCAAAGCTAAAGGTTCAGAAGGGTCACTACTTAACACAGAAATAGGTCTTGTGTTAAGGACACATTCCACTTGAGTAAGAAACGTAAGCATCTCCTCATACGTGAGTAACTGATTGCCTACTACCTTTAAGAGGTGAGTTTTGACGCTCCGAATATTACTCTCCCACAATCCTCCAAAATGGGGAGCAGAAGCAGGATTGAACTTCCAAGTTATACGGTTTTCACGCAATTCATTGGCGAATTTATCCTTATATTCTTCGGATTCCAGCAATTGGTATACATTGTCCAAATAAGATTTTGCGCCAATAAAATTGGTACCACGATCAGAGTAGATTACGGCGACAGGGCCACGGCGAGATATAAACCGTTTCAGTGCATTCATAAAGGTATCAGTGCTCAAGTCAGAAGCTAATTCGATATGCACTGCCTTAGTAACAAGGCAGATAAACAAGCATATATAGGCCTTTTGACTGCGCACACCTCGACGTCGGTATGGCACTATATACAAAGGGCCTGCATAGTCAACTCCTGTGTGACAAAAGGCCTTCGCTTCCTGCACTCTGCAAGCAGGCAAATCAGCCATCATGGGAAATTCATTCCGAGGATTCGCCCTAAAACAGATATTACACCTTTGTACCCGATTGCGAACTATATTGCGGGCTGACAAAATCCAGTATTTTTGTCTAAGAAGGGACATTAATAATTGAGGTCCCGTATGTAAATATTTTTGATGATAGTAATCTATAAGAAGATCAACTAGGTGATCCTTTCTAGGAAGCAATATGGGGTGCTGACTATCATAACTCAAGTCTGAGTTACTCAGCCTACCTCCGACCCTTAGCATATCATTTTTTACAAAGGTCCTTAATTTTAAGAAAGCTGGGGGCAGCTTGCCTCCGGATTTGGCTATCTTGAGTTCACTTGCGAAGTGTACCTGTTGTAATTCTTTGATAATGGTTTCTTCCGCCTTTTCTAAGTGAGAAACTTCAAATTCCCTTGGGAGTTTCCTCAAAAAGCGAAGAACATACACGGTAATCCTTAGCAATTTAGACCAGGAGGATAAGCGAGTGGATAGCTCATAGAAAACCGGTATCAGTTGCGGAGCTGTAGGCAAAGTAGTAGTCATAACCTTAGCCTTTACCTCAGGCGCTTCATTGAATGATGCTGGGTCAAACCGATCGATTGGCCATTCAGGAGGAGGTAAGCGTGCAAACGGAGGCCCATGGAACCAGAGTGGGTGTTCTAGCAATTGTGCCGGTGTTAAACCTCTGGACAGGCAGTCAGCTGGATTTTCCTTCCCCGGTATATGGTGAAAATGGCGGGGATCCAATTCGCTTTGTATTTTGGCAACGCGGTTTGCCACAAAGGTCTGCCATCGAGTAGGCAAAGAGTGGATCCAGGCCAAGGCCACAGTACTGTCTGTGAAAGCGTACACATTAGTAATTTGACAACGCGTTGAATACGTGTCAATAATCAAGCGCATTAATCTTGCAAGAATAAGATTAGCGCAAAGTTCCATTCGGGCGACAGAAATCACCGTCTTAGATGGCGCCACTTTCGATTTCGCACACACTAAATTTACTAGTGATTTTCCCGAGCTTGGAAGGTAGACGTGTAAGTATACAACGCCACCATATGCATTTTCTGATGCGTCTGCGAATCCCAGAACAGATATAATACAATCGTTAATGACTCCGAGGTGACGAGGCAATTTAATATTTTGAAGTAAGGGCAATTCCTCCTCAAATTTCTGCCACAGGGTCACTATATTGGGGGGAGGCATTTCGTCCCAATCTATGTCTTCTTTCCAGAGAGATTTGATTATTAATTTAGCGAGCAATGTGACAGGTGCTACGTATCCCATTATGTCCCATAGACGGGCAATAGTGGATAGAATATTCCGTTTTGTGCAGTCACGCGATTGAGGCGTCACACTGAAGGTGAACACATCCTCAGCTGGTACCCAATGTAGGCCTAATATTTTAAGTAGGCTGTCAGGACTGAACTCGACTATTTCAGAGAGACGATGCGATGCTGGTATGTTCGTCAGAACTTCGAGTGAGTTGCTAGAGAATTTGACCAAATCAAACCCCCCAGCTGCAAATAAATTGATCAGCTGGTTTGAGAGCTCAATGCCTTCTGATACTGACGAACAGCTGGTAGCCAGATCGTCCATGTAGATATCTGTCTCTGCTACTTCTGCCGCGATAGGGAAGCGAGCTCGTTCATCCGACGCTAGCTGACGGACAGTGCGTATGGCCAAATATGGGCTGCAGCACAAACCGAAAGGCACTCTAGTCATTTCAAAGATTTTTATCGGCTCATTTATGTCAAATCTATACAGCAATCTCTGAAAACGGGTATCTTTTTCCTCCATTAAAATTCGCAAATACATCTGGCGTATATCGGCACTAATCGCCACTGAACGCAGTCGAAATTTCAATAGAATTTGGAACAAATCATTTTGTAGATTAGGTCCCGTGTATAAAATATCATTTAATGACTTCCCAGATGTAGTTGCATTGCTAGCATTTAAAACTACACGCATCTTGGTTGTACTCTTATCTGAGCGGACAACGGCATGATGAGGTATCACATATTGATTATTTCCGCAATCAATTTCCGAAGCGATCCCGATCGGCCTTAAATAATTTTTATGTAGGTAGTCTATGAACACGTTGTCATACTCTTGCTTAATTGAAGGGGTAGATAACAATTTGCGCTCCAAAGCTAAGTACCTACGTTCGGCCGATCGCAGTGAGTCACCGAGTTGGGACGGGTCGTTCTTGAACGGAAGTGAAACGACATAACGGCCATTCTCGTCCCGTCGCGTGGATTCGCAATAATAATCCTCACATTTTTGATCGTCCGGGGTTAGTCTCGGCACATTGGGTACCTCTTCCAATTCAAAAAATCGATTTATGCGATTTTCGAATGTAGACTCCATAGTGCAATAAGTACGCACTTCCTCTTTCCCGGGATTTTTAAGCGGAGCCCGTCCAACAATAATATAGCCTAACAATGTTTGAACGGCAACTGGATTATTCGTGCCGTGTGAAATTGCATTTTGGCATAATATTCTAGCATATACATCCGCACCGATTATTAAATCGATTTTACCCGGCGTGAAATAATTCGAGTCCGCTAATTGAATATTATTTAAATAATCCAAACGCGAGGCATCGATTTGAGCGGTAGGCAAGTGATCAGTGATACGACTAACGATCAATGGTTTAAGATCATACCTAACCGTGTCATCGAATCGCGAGCGAATCGTAAGTGAAGTGGAGCCTTCGACCGAGTTCGTGACGTCACCCACACCCGATACACATTGATTTTGTGATGGGTGTATTTCTAGGTTCAATCGTCTACAACATTCCGTTGTAATCAAATCCCTTTGGCTCGCACTATCGATAATAGCCCTTAACATGTGTATATTACCCTTAGCATCAACGTAGTGACATTGAGCTGTACCTAATAATATTGATTCCTTAACCAATACGGTATTTTCCCGTGCGTTCCGCTGTCTCACTGACGAGCATAGCGAAATGAAAGCAGGGCCGCATTCAGGCGCGGCACTTTCTGCGCACGAGTTACTTTCCGTCAACATCACATTATTATCGGATGTAACTGGAGAGTAACCGCTAGTATTTGAATTCGTATTATTAGTGGGAAAATGCAACAAGCTGTGATGGCTTCGCTTACATTCGCTACAACGTATCGATTCCGTACAATTCGTAGTGTGATGTTTATTACTTAAACAATTTATACACATTTTTTGTGATTTTACTAATTTATAGCGCTCACTAGCGGGCTTGGACAGAAAACTTGGGCACTGAGATAAACAAGAATGTTTACTCTTCCCGCAAGATACACACTGATCTTGTTCCTGCACGTTAATAAACGTTTTAACATTATTATTGCCCGAACGCGTTCCAGTATTTTTACCATATTGTGAGGAAATATCTTTACGTGACTGAGTACGTCCGGTGGCGTGCCCGAGTGTTTTCGCGGGAGCGGCAAAGCCCGATGCGGCTTGGCCGGACGATGCCGTACGAGCGCTCACGCTCTGCGCGCGTTGCAATATGTGCGCATGGTTCCGTACGAATTTAATAAATTCCTGACAATTGGAAGTTTCATTTTTGTCATTACTGATTTGTAACTCGTATGCCTTTACGATTTCTAAGCCAACTTTCTTGCATGCTATGTGAATGAACAAGAAATCTTCCAAATTGTCAATGTCCAGCTGTTTTAACGCCGAATAAATTGACGAAAATTTATCGATAAATTCTTCCAAATTAGTTGGTGAATTTTCTTTTACATTTTGCAACGCGAACAATTTATCTAAGTATGTACAGGCACGCAATCGTTTATCGTTAAATTTATTAACTAACGTATTCCAAATGACGCTGTAGTTTTCGGCAGTAGGCAGAATACCCTGACAAATATGTAAGGCTTTGCCTTTCAATTTACCTACTAAATACTGTATTCGCTCACTGTCGGTAAGATCTGGGTTTTCATGAATAACCGACTTAAAAGTTTCATAAAAGATAGGCCATGAGTCAATTTCTCCATCAAAACAACTCAACTCCAGTCTTGGTAATTTTATTGAAGGTTTTTCGCGCTTACTTACGGACCCCTGAACGCAAGCCGCGCTCGGCGACTGTTGCGTCAGTGAATGCACTTTATATTTAATACGCGAATATAATTGTTCAAATGCAGTCGCAGAACTGTAATTTGGCAAGGGCATATCCGGGTTATTAGACTGAATTTTATTTCTCATATCAATCGTGGTTAAAAAATCATTTCTTAGCGTATCGATCGAGAAAGCATCTGCTAAAAACTCATCAATCGCTATAGGATTTTTATCTAACCTACACCCTGCATCGTATATCGTCTGTGCACGGCCATATAACGCAGTTAATTTAGCTTGCAAATTTTGTATTTCACGATCGCTAATAAGCGATTTGGTTGACGGAGGGTCAGTCGACATTTTTATTCAACTAAGATGGCTGACCACGTGTATCACACTACAGTTAATTCACGATTTCAATTATCCGTTTTCGAATGGACCAAAATTATGTATGCGCGGTTCTAGGATTTTAAATCGAAACCAAACTATGGTGATGGGACAGGATCTATAGGAAAAATATTAAGGACTCACCAAGGTCGAAGCTAGTAGCACATTTCCAAGATGGTGGCAGTTCTTCGTTATATATAATCGTTCGGCACACACAATGAGTTTTAGAGCGCTCTAATTACACTGCTAGAACTGGTAGATGCAGTTGCTTTGTTTGGTATGTTAATTACACCAGCACAGCATTTTAAATTTTGCTAATAATTGAGAAAAAGGCACACAGCGATGTCGCGCGTGCGCAGGGCCGGAGCTAATCGGTTACTGGTCGTCCATCCGAATGTCACCTCACATTTCTTCTTTATCACTTCATATTAATTAGCAAGGAAGGGACAAGGACAGACATATGATTTTAGATAGGATTAAAGGAATAGGATAATCACCATAGATATGGCTTAAACACCTAGTTCTTCAAAAGGACTGGATTATTCAACTTGCCACTGAGCACACAAAATACATACTTAGCCAAAGCTAAGGTTTTTGTGCTCTTCAATATTCAATATATTTATTTAAAATTTTAACCGCCTCCGTAGCTCAGAGGCAAAGTTCACTGGCTTTACACAGGAGGTCGCTGGTTCGATTCCCGGCGGGGTCAATTGTAAGACTCGGTTTGGTTGGTGGTAGGGCATTTTCTAAGCCCGCCTGGCTAGCTACCACCATCTTATCTAAGTCTTGCCGCCAAATATCAATGTTGGTATCATTGGTGTGTTCCGGCATGAAGATAAGATAGCCAGTTCCCCATTGCGTTGGGGAATCTTGGTAAGCCCGCTTCCATCTTCGGCAACATCTTCACTTACCACCAGGTGAGATGTTGTCAAGGGTTTACCAATTGTGCATAAAAAAAAAAAAGGTGCAAATTACACTCTTTCTGATAGTCATAAAATAATAATAACAATGTCATTTGTGAAGAATCAAGAAATAAACAAATATTCGTTAATAACGTCAAAATTAAATACTTGATATAAATCAAATTATGTCATTAGAACATGAAAACAATATGACACGAAAAGTTATACATAAAAATCATTGAATGCATTTAACAAGAGTAGGCCTTTTAACAAGAGTAGACATTTAAGCAAGCATGTACCACTCATGTCAATGCTAAGATAAAAATATTTATTAAAAGAAGTACTGAACTTGTCATGTCTCATCGCTTCCACGTCAATTCTAAGATTGGTCATCATTTTATTACTATTAAACATGATTAGTAGTGTTGATAGAAGAAACACTGTCTACCCATACATTTTTGTCATTTGAATATTCGGATGTCTTATAATAACCTTTTTTAACAAAGAGTTCTTCTAATTATTTATTTATCGTATGACATACATATTACACACTGGTTATAGTTTTAAAACATTTAAAATTTGAAATTAAAAAACTTAAAAATTGCATTTCTGCAGACATGAAGCCTTAAATTAAAAAAATGAAATATTTCGGTAAGAACATCTGCCACGTTCCATTAAGTAAGTCTTCCATTCATAAAATTAAACACATCTAGTGAAGTTATATTCAATTGAAATAAAATTTTGAATGTACGAAACATGTTTAATTTGAAAGTAACTTTAACTTTTCACAGTTGACCTGTGCAATAAAGTAACTTCAGAGCTCAGACTGTGCTTGTTGCCAACTTAGCTTTGATATAACTTCCGCTGTATTTTCTCTTTCAGCTCTACTTTAATTTAGAAAGTTTTCATTATATTTCTATGAAACTTATCAAATAATAATAAGTGTCTAAAAATATTTTACCTTGACTTCTATTTCATAGTACATTGTCATACAAGGGATGTAAGAGAGCTATTACAGAACAAGATCCAATTTGGCGCCCGTGCGAGCGCAGCTCGAAGAGGGCGCTAATGGATCGAGTGCACCCGAGATATTTAGACGACCGAGCGAGCGAAGCGAGAATATAGTTCGAGGGTATCAAAGCTACTTGTAACCGAGTTGAGCATTCTACTTTACATCATTCATGCAAGGTAAGTTAGAGTAGAAACTCCAAAATGATGATGGTTTGTAAGTTTTAGAGAGCTGCCTGAAATACACAATCAATACACATTCTGACAAAGATTTTATTCCTTTTGCTGCACGCCATTTATTGAAATATTCAAAGGATTTTAGGTATATTGGTCTCTGGATTTGTTCGGTAAAAGATTTTGTACGACATCCTCTGCTTCGAGATGATAGAAATCAGGCGTGCAGGCCAGTTCTTCATCGGATGAAGTACTTGACTTGCTGAACTAACACTTTCAACTAGTAAAAATTGTAATAACTTATTTTATTACACTTGCAAGTGAACAAGCATGAATGAAATGACGCCATTTCCATTTTTTTTTCATTAAAAAGTTTTCTTATCATTTTATAAGAAAACATAGCTTGAACTGTAAAAGCATAGTGTGACTGACATAGTGATTTGAAAATGGAACGTCTAAAGAAACAATGCATTGTGTTGCAAATGCCAACTTACACAGCCTCTTTGCACAGTAGTAAATCCTACTTACTGAGCATGTATGATGTAAAATATATTAAACTACTTAGTATTCGCCCGCGTAGACATCGTTTTAATTACTGGCTTTTTTAGCAAGCGGCTCGCGAGTGTAGAGAATTTTCTCCAGATCATCCCTCGGAAACTATATCGGGCTATTCTGATGGGCAGTCCATGTCACTTTCTACCCCCACAACTATTTATTTATATGCAAAAAAAATCACGTCAATTCGTTACTCTGTTGCGACACCGACGTGCGCGAGCGTGGAAATGAGTTTTTTCCTACATCTCTCTGGAAGTGTGTCGGGCTATGCCAATTAGTACTTTGTGTCATTTCCCACCCCCCTCAAAAAATCTCAACAATCCGTTTAAAGAAAAGAACCAAAAAGTCTTTGTTTTTTCAGTTCTCTCAGGAACTGTATCGGACTATGTTATTTTCACAGGATAAAAACTAATCCTTCTCCACGACACAGGCCATACTACGTGTATGTCAAATTGTGGAGGTGCTGAAGCGTGAAGAGGTAAAAAAACAAACACATTTTCACATTTTTAATATTAGTAGGGAGTTTTGAGTGGATTTATTTCTATTTCTGTGTTGCTATTGTTTCGTTAGAATTAGATTATCCTTGGTTATATTTAGAATTCTGCCTATTTCTGCGTGAATTAAAAATCTAGAAGATGGATTATGCCTGTTTTTGAAAATTGATTCTGCGTAATTGAATTGAGCTAAACTATGACATACTTGCTTTTGCCAGCGGCTTCGCTCGCGTGAACATAGTTTTTATGACTGTCTTCGATGGTGCGCAGTGCGCGAGCCACCTGCGGCTCGCGAGCTTGGAAAAAAGTAGTCTTTATGTTGATCCAGGTCCTAATCTGTCTACCTACCAAATTTTAAGCCAGATACGTTAAATAGTTTTAACGAATATCCATACAAACTTTCACGTTTTTAATATTAGTAGGACAATAAAGTGCACCTTAAAATTCACATCATTTCCTGAAACAATTCAAAAACAAAAGTTGAACTTAAACCCTTAATTTGGATTTAATTAAGCCTTAGTATGTTTACAATCATATACAACACAAAAATCACTTGTCAGTTTACATTTTATTTACAAAACACTTTTTTATTAGTTTTATTACATTATACCTAGGTGCGACCGCTGTCGTATTTGGACTGATGATTGAATTATTTTTTTTGCACCATAAGCCCCTGATTGAGACTTGCCACCTATCCCGCTCTTTTTTTTTATCTGTTGCTGTGCGAAAAAAAGACAAACACATAATAACGGCCAGTATTTTAGCGCGAAAGTTTAAGTACTCGTAGGAGTGAGGTTTGCGCAGTGGTTTCTCGTCAGACCCCGTGCACACGCGCGGGGAGGATCCGAGCACGAGCAGCGCGGACGCATCTCTCGCCCCCTCACCGCCCGCGCCGCCGCGGTCTCGTGATCAGTTAACATCGACATCGCACAATTCGCGCCGGCGTGCACGGCACATGAATTGAACACCTTCGGTTTGGCGGTCCATGGGTATTGGGTAGTGGTTTTTCTATCTGTCTTCTTTAATGCATGCTCTAAACATGCATTATTACCATGTTATGAGTATATTTTTTATATTTATTTATTTATTTATTTTTCGCAAATTCCACAGCTTATTACACATAAATATTACAACTGTTGGTTTTACATTTTAGAAAGCAAGTTAAGAAATTCAACTAATTAAAATTTAAAAATGGACGAAGTAGGCTTAAACACAAATAATGTAACAGTACATGTAATAGAAAATAACATTAATAAACCAAAAATTATATAACAAAAAAAAGTACAATAAAAGAAAGAAAAACATTAATATGAAACGGGCAGCGCAAACTGTTATACGGTATGTGTGTAGTGTGTTTAAGGAATGTGTAAATATTGTGTGTGTGTTAAGGACCATAATAACGCCAAAAGTTAAGAGTAAAATGTCAAGTTTGTCTGATAGTGCTAACTATTGTCTAGTCCGATTTCGCTTGCCACCACTTGCGCTAAGTTGTATGATTCAATTTTACTAGATATTTTGAATAAGCATGTTGATATTAGCCACGCTCAGTTTGGATTCCAGGCTGGAAGTTTTTTACCTTGAAACAAACAGTTCAATACTACTTACAACGTAAAACAAATACATACGGCTGTTTTCTTGATTTGAGTCGCGCTTTTGACCGCGCTTCCTGTGATTTGTTGTGGAAAAAGTTGAAGGACGCAGGAGTGCCAACCAATATAGTGAAATGGCGTAATAGCTACTCCTCTGATTTAGATTGACTTGTGGTGTAAGGCAGGGGGGACTTACATCTCCCCTCTTGTTTAACTTATACGTAAATCAGCTGATTGAGGATCTCAGGGGCACCAGGTTGGGCTGCCACATAGGTTCTCAATGTGTTAACAACTTTAGCTATGCTGATGACAAGGTGCTCCTGAGTCCCTCGATTTCTGCTCTTCGTGCTTTGCTGCGCATATGTGAAAACTATGCTAGTAGCCATAACCTTGCTTATAACAGTTAAATGTTCTGTTCGGTCTGCCGAGATACTGCAGCGCCTCTTTGAGGTTTGCCGAGGCGGGTATAAAGGGCCTTGACGCTCTGAACTAATCAAACATTTAAATTTAGAAACTACGTTTATGGATCGCAAAATGTCCTTATCCAAACAATATCTGAATATTGTATTAGTTCTAGTTATAATAACATATATAAGCATTGGAAAAGCGTATTGTTCAATAACTTCTTAGTTACTTAAGCTGTGTATTTATATAAAGTATTCTGTGAACACAAATATGGATCTCGGATGTCTGAAATAAAATAAAAAAATTAAGTTTTAATAAACAGTCAGGCAAATTGTGAAATGCTATACGCCGTTTGTAAAATGAGCAAACGAATGTATGATGATGAGTCATTTTACAAATGCTCAGGCAAATTGTGATAATTAATTAGTTCTTGATAGCAAAAGATATGAATGTACTCGTGGTTACAAACAACTTTCGCAAAGAAACTATATGTCAAATCAGAAAAATAATAATTAACCCTCGATACATGACAAGTTATCAAATCGGCATAAATGTCTAAAGGACCATTTTTTTTTAATATTTGACTTATAGTTTCATTGGGAAAGTTGTTTGTAATCACGAGTAGATTTATATGCTTTGCTATCAAGAATTAATTATAAGTCACCCCATATAAACAGTCACGCAAATTGTAAAATTCTGTACGCAGATTGTAAAATCACAGATTACTAAATAGTTACTACGTAAAATGCCGTGCCAAGCAAATTGTGAAAATGCCGTACGGCAGATTGTAAATGAGCCAGCGCAGCGAGCTATGTTAGGTTCGGTCAGTTTTGATTGATTATACAGTCAAAGAGTTGTAAAATGACGAATCATACAATATGCCTGCGATAAATACAATATTAATAATTATGTGTACTTAGATACTTCGAATGATTGCCGCCAAAGATCTCAGCCTGGAGGTTCGTGCATTTATATTAAAAGCGGTGTTAGAAGATTTACTCCTATCTAGCTTGTCACAAGAATTACATTGTGAGATATTTACTGTGTTACTGATTGACTTGCAGTTATTTATTGTTTGTTTTTAGACGAACACGACTAATAATTCTAATCTGATATCATTGGTCTCGATTGTATAATTGTAGGTGATTGTAACATTAACTGGCTTGGCGGGAGTTCTGAGCGGAAATCTTTAAGGGATCTTTAGGAGAGTCATAATTTTCATAATGAAGTAGACTTTGCGACGCGCGAGATTGGTACATGTTTGTTTGTAAACTATTTATTGACATGTTTGAATACATTTTAACCGCCTCCGTGGCTTAATGATTAGTCCATTCGCTTCACACCAGGAGGTCGCGAGTTCGATTCCGGCGGGGTCAACTTGTAAGACTCGGTTTGGTTGATGGCAGGGCATTTTCTAAGCCCGCCTGGCTAGCTACTACCATCTTATCTAAGTCTTGCCGCCAAACATCAGAGTTAACAACATTGATGTGTTGCGGCTTAAAGATAAGATAGCCAGTTCTCCATTGCATTGGGGAATCTTGGTAAGCACGCTTCCATCTTCGGCATCATCGCCACCATCAGGTGAGATGATGCCAAGGGCTTATCAATTGTTAATAAAAAAAAAACAGAACATACAACAGATAATTGTATGGTATAAAGGTGGACTTATATACGACATCTCTCGATCATTTGTATACAAACATCGATGCAATATGCATCGATTTGTCTGCCGCAGTTTCGCGCATCGGAAGATCATCACGGAGTGCGCGGCGAGCTAAGGCCCGCGCCTGTCACCGCGCTGCCATTCAATGCGCCTTCGCTTGGGAACCAATCTATGCTCGCTCTGTTACCCCTTACGTACTAACAGAATCAATGGATAATGTTATTATTTCGAAAATGGAAGTTTGCTTTCCTTACAAGAGTAAACCTAACACATGCGAGCACAAAACATGGGTTACTCAGGAAATTATTGGACTGAAAATATTGGTATTCAATATCACAGATATTATGAATAAATTTCCGGATGTCGAGAGTATTAAAAACATATTCGGTGAATTCAAAACTCGTTACGAAAAGCTATTACGTAGTGAAAGGAGATTTTTTTGGTAAAGTCTATTGAGGAAAATACACAAACTGGTCGAAATAAGGTCAACACAGACATAGGTAATTAAGTGTCCTGATGGATCATCTTTTTTTTGCCGATCTAGATTCAGTTAATTATTTATGGCTTTAACATTTATTTATTTATTTATTTTTATATTTACATCTATCCTTACAGGCTAACCTAATTCGATAGACATGCAATTACTTAATCTTAACAATTAATAAAAACTAAACATTTTACAATACAATAAAATACAATATATTTATTTATAGCAAATAACAATAAGCAATATTTTTGCAAATTCACTCTTTGAGCACACGAATATATCGTTCCTCTCAGCCACTTCATTAAGTGTTAGCAGAGCGCTACAATTACATGCCTCAATCCGATCAGGTTGATACGTGTTAAAATAATATAGAACGTAAGTCTATTCGTTTTAAGTTCAAATCAATGCGGGCTGTTACTTTGAAACCGAACGCCCAATTCTCGATTTTTACATATTTTTTTTACTTTTCTATACTTTCAAATAAGTTAAAAAACATGTGTTCGATTAAAATGAAAGGTCTTAAAGTCACCGATTTTTGTGTGTTGGTTTCATTCAACATAAACTATTTGTTTTCGAGAAATTTTGCAATTAATGCCAAAAGCATAGTCTACAGTATATTTTTTATATCAATAGTGGTAATATTTTTAAAATTGTATTCATTTACATCGATTTTTGCAGTTTATCGGGGCGCACGGCAGTGCCCCCGCCAAGTCGAGCGCGAAGCAAACACTGCCGTACCATTCTTTACTGGAACCATTTCGCCGCATTTCAGGCCCCTTTTTGAGAACCTCTAGATAAGACCAGAACGCAGAAATTTTCGTCATCCAGTAAGCTATAATCACATACTTTAAATCCAAAATTTCAAGTCTCTAGGTCATTTAGTTCCGAAGTTAAGCGAAAGCAAAGTTTCGCATTTATGACACTCACTCACTCACTCACTCATGATCATCAAAATAGAACTAGTACTTCCCATAAACTCAGAGAGCTGAAATTTGGTACACAGTTAGGGTTTAATAACCAAATAAAGGGAAAACTATAAAAACTAGGATAATCGAAGATCTGGAGTACCTGGTGACCCTGATTAGAAAACACAAGAGCCCAACTATAAGATATCGACATACCGCCTTTACAAAAAATATTCAACTTGGTGGGCCGCTTCATTTGATGTCATAAATTGAAGGTCTGAAGTATCTGATGAAGAACCCGCAGCTGGTCTTAGCTGTATTAGAGATATGGTAATGCCCCCTTCTACTATTGGTACATGAAAAATCTACTGTCATTGCAAAAATCCAGCGTAGTGGGACACATCTTCTAATTTAATCTAGCCTATAGCGTCCCACTGCTGGGCGAATGCCTCCCGTTCTGCTTTTAATACGCATATAAATAAAATTAAAGGAAAACTCTGGATAAGACTAGACTGGCTTTTAAACTTATGCTTACAAGTTTACAAGAAGAAATAGTCGAACGATTAACTTTATTCTACTCAAACAGTATACAAATTAAATAAACAAATTACGCTAAAATATTAATTTCGCTCAAAATTTGGTCAAAATATAATGAATTGGGCTAAGAGGATCAAAACTCGGAACCTATCCAGCTGCAGCGAGGGGTGAGACAGGGAGACGTTATATCTCCGAAACTGTTCACCGCCGCCCTGGAAGATGTTTTTAAGCTTTTGGACTGGGGTGGACTCGGCATCAATATCAACGGCGAGTACATCACCCACCTTCGATTCGCTGACGATATCGTGGTCATGGCTGAGACTATGGACGACTTAGGCACAATGCTCGATGGCCTCAGTAGAGCCTCTCAACAAGTGGGTCTTAGAATGAACATGGACAAGACGAAAATTATGTCAAACGTCCGTGTCATACCTACTCCTCTGAAGGTTGGAGGCTCTGCACTCGAAGTTGTTACCGAATATGTATACCTGGGACAAACAGTCCAGTTAGGTAGGTCCAACTTCGAGAAAGAGATCAATCGTCGAATCCAACTCGGCTGGGCAGCGTTCGGGAAGCTTCGCAATATCTTTACGTCCCAGATACCGCAGTGTCTTAAGACCAAGGTCTTCGACCAATGTGTGTTGCCAGTGATGACGTACGGAACTGAGACATGGTCGCTTACTATGGGCCTCATAAGAAGGCTCAAGGTCACCCAAAGGGCAATGGAGCGTGCTATGCTCGGAGTTTCTCTGCGTGATCGAATCAGAAACGAGGAGATCCGTAAGAGAACCAAAGTAACCGACATAGCTCTCAGAATTGCTAAACTTAAGTGGCAGTGGGCGGGGCACATTGCTCGTAGAACAGATGGCCGTTGGGGCACTAAAGTTCTCGAGTGGCGACCACTCGCCGGAAAGCGTAGTGTAGGCAGGCCTCCCACTCGGTGGACCGCTGACCTGGTGAAGGTCGCGGGAAGCCGCTGGATGCGGGCAGCGCAGAACCGGTCGTCGTGGAGATCTTTGGGGGAGTGGACTTCCTTCGGCTGATATGATGGGCTAAGAGTGGTGGTGGTACCCGCACACGCCGCTAGATGGCACTGACTGTATTTTAAAACGCGCTTACGTTGGTTTTTCCGATAACCTTATATGGCGAAGTGGCAACCGGGCCCGTTACAGTCGTTTACGACATTCTTCTACTGCGCTTGAAAACGTTTGCTAGGGATTAGGAGGGATTATTTGCATTTCGTTGATTTCGCTTATTATTTCGTGAGGTTTGCTAAGGTTAATTAGCAGGTTGTTAATATAACAATTCGAAGATTTGAATAGGTTAGGAATTTTATGATTAGTGACGGATTATAATAATAATCAATGATTAGAAGTCCGTCTGTACTGAAAATATTTTTTTATACTGTTTGTTTCAGGCTCGCCTATACATAAGTATTATTGAAATACGCAGCTTTATCAAGCCTACAATTGACTGGTTATTGAATCAACGTTTTCCAAGTGGCAATTTTCCATCGTCAATGGGTAGCGGTTCTGGCGACAGATTGGTGCAATGGTGTCATGGAGCACCTGGTTTTGTACCCTTCAACGGCCAAGTCACACAACATTAACTGTAATAATAAAGAAATCGCAGTAAGGAACCTTAGACTTGGCACGACTTTGTCTAGATTTCAATACTTTTTAAAGATAAACAAGCAGCTCCATCGAGACTTGGCTAGTTTTTACAGAATGTTTTTGGTGGGATTGGAGTTTACTCCTTAAGAATCTATTTTCATATAAGGCGTCCCGGTATGAAAAAAATATGAGGAGTAAAATCTAGTGATCGCGTTACGTTTTTCGCGCGCAACCTATTGTGCGCACTTTTCACAGTCAGGACTGGCTGAATCTCAGATGACGTCACAACACAATAATCAGATCTGTCATTGTTGCAGTCTTACGATTTTTGATCTGTTTCAATAAGATTTTAAAATATTATCGTGAAAATTTGTGATATTTTACAATCTCCATCGTATAATTTGGTATTCCACTTTATCATGGATGTCAATTTTGTGAAAGCAGATAGCAGAAACTAGCCAAAGTCGACGCAATAATGGTTGGAATGTTCTTTAAAAATAACCCCGATTTTTATTCTGCAGAGCTGAGAAATGTAAAAACAGTAATGTAAGTACTATAAAATAATATAACACTACCTACATATATTACCTTAATCCTGCGAAGGCGAAATAATAATCTTTCTTTCAGTAGTAGTTTTTAGGTTATAAAGAATAAATTTAAGTATTATAAAAAATAAATGTAAGTAATTAGTTTGCATTTTTAGGGCTGCATGAGAATCTTATAGTGACGATGCTAATGGGTACGTGCAACTACGTCGTGGATCAGGACCTTGCACACTCAAATGCAAGATCTGCCCCCAGCACAAAGTGAGGGTTAGTTCATACAAAGTCACTATGGTGATAGACGAGACTAAAGGTGAAATTGTCAGTTACCAGTGCTTGGACTGTGCAGCTTCAGCTGGTGGTTGTAAGCATGCAGTGGCATTTTTAATGTGGACTCATCTTCGCAGTGAAGAACCTTCCTGCACCGAGGTTGAATGTTACTGGAAAAAACCCATCCTCTCGAGAGTAGGGACTACTATGAAATACGTCACTGTAGATCAAATTTGCAAAAAAACAGCTCCACATCATGAAACCAGCACAGACCTTTTCCACGTGTTTCTTCAAGAAGTAAAAAAGAAGAAAATTATTGAAGTATCAGAACGACTTTAAACACAGTGATGTTCGACAGTTTTCACTTCATCATTTCCTTTTTCAAGCGAGTGATGATATAAAGAATGATGTCAACAAAGAATAACGGCGAGATCTGACCCAACATAAGTAAAATGTATATAAATAAGACTAAAACCGAAATATGTTAAATATTTTTGCTTGATTTTTTATGATATCAGTATGTTTATATGTACCGGAGGATTATTATTAATTATTTTTGGATGTTTAGTTGACTGACGCCATTATCTTTGTAGGCCCGCCATGTAAAATGAAAGCTAGTGTTGCCATATAGCTGCACACTTCACCGATTTTGAAGAATTACTCCTTGTTTCACTTTAATGTTATAAAAATATTTTTTTCTCAAAATGTACGATGGGAATTATAGATAAGCATGTACCCATGTATTTACCCTCTAGAGGGTAACGTACCCATTAAAATAAATATGTTTTGTATAAAAATAGTAGAAAATGAAAATTATTATTATGGCAACACTGGTTTGACAGTCCGCTGCGATGAAACGTCAATTATTTCACACACAGATCTCCGTTTCGTTGCTCTTGCGCGTGTCGTTTTTCTGTGCGATTATCGAATGGCAATATCTTTTTTTCTCCGGTTTAGATAGTCATAATTGTTAAAGTAGTACGTTATTGAGTTAAACGTGGATAGTTTTTTGTATTTTTCATTTTTATACATTGGCAAATGTAGACCGGGTCAAATAATGTATGGAGTTCGCCATTATTCTTTCTAGAAACATTACAAGAGAAACTTAACAAAAATGCTCTTGACTTAAATAAAAAAAACAGTAATTTAAAAAACTAAAAAACCCGCCTGCGTTTCTGCGTAATTTGGAAATGAAAAACCCTAAAACAAGAAAGTCGTCATACCCGATTGCACTTAACTTAAGAAAAATTGTAGCAGTCGGGACCCATTCTAGAAAATCAGCCGTCTAGTCAGTGTATTGGAGTAATCTGCAATGTAATATAAGATTTGCTCTCAATTCACTTTGGAATGGGTCCCGACTGCTAAAATGTTTCTTAAGTTAAGTGCAATCGGGTATGACGACTTTCTTGTTTTAGGGTTTTTCATTTCCAAATTACGCAGAAACGCAGGCGGGTTTTTTAGTTTTTTAAATTACTGTTTTTTATTTTATTTATTTTTTTAGTTTTATTATTGAATGAGTTTGTATAGTAACCTATATACACATGACACACATTAAGATTACGCAGATTATTAACTTATCAGTTGATAGAATAATATTCTCGTAAACGTTGAAGCTCTTTAAAAGAATTCTGATCGTGTGGACGATTCTAAAGTTTTTTAGGATCAAGTGAACAGATGACCAGTCCAGCTAATGTTTTAACTCGACTAAGAGCTACATATGCTTGACTTTGAATAAATATATGTGAGCCGAGGTCCACAAGTGTCAAATCGAGTGTAGTACCCTGAAGTTTGTGGACATTTACAGCCCAACTTAGGATTAAGGGCAACATCCTGTGTTCAATTTTTCCTTGTCCTCGAAGTGCGTCAAAATCAATCGTAGATGGTTCAATCCGTATACGAACTCCTGGTTGAAATTTTTTTAATGTGCGGTCTTCAACAAATACCGCTTCCTGCAATTCTCCGGAAAATCTGCTATTTTGTTTTTTTATTTTGATATACCCAGTGTCATTCTCACAGTAAAAACGTATCTAACGACAACCCTCAAGCTATAACTCATCGAGCCGTTCTGGCTGCAGAGCGTGTCAAACATTTGAATTTGGCGCCAAAAATCCGCCATTTTGTTTATTTTTATTTTTATATACACATTGTCACTCACGCAGTATATATGTATCTAACGACACCCCTCAAACTTAAATCTATCGAGCCGTTCAGGCTGCAGCGCGTGCCTAACATTGGAATGTGGCGCCAAAAATCCGCCATTTTGTTTATTTTTATTTTTATATACACATTGTCACTCACGCAGTAAATATGTATCTAACGACACCCCTCAAACTTAAATCTATCGAGCCGTTCAGGCTGCAGCGCGTGCCTAACATTGGAATGTGGCGCCAAAAATCCGCCATTTTGTTTTTTTATTTTGATATACCCAGTGTCATTCTCACAGTAAAAACGTATCTAACGACAACCCTCAAGCTATAATTCATCGAGCCGTTCAGGCTGCAGAGCGTGTTAAATATTTGAATATGGCGCCAAAAATCCGCCATTTTGTTTTTTTTATTTTGATATACCCAGTGTCACTCTCACAGTAAATACGAATCTAACGACACGTCTCAAGCTAAAATCCATCCAGCCGTTCAGGCTGCAGAGCGTGCCAAACAATTATACATACAAACATACATACATACATACATACATACATACATACTCTCGAAAAACATAACCCTCCTTCTGGCGCAGTCGGGTAAAAAGTCAACTCGAAACCAATGTAAGAGCCCTATAAAGTATGACCTAAGATATGCTCGTATAACCGTATCCAAAGCATACGAGCTTAGTCGCTGTCAAACACCAGATGGATCATTAGTAGCTGCGATCATGAGAGCTAAAACACCTGACACATCAGCTATGAAAAGAGGCCGGAAATTGGAATCATCAGTTATAAAAACTGTGCAGAGTAAACTTAAAACCAAAGTCAAGCCCTGTTTAGACAATCGTACTTAAGTAGTAAACTCCAGTCGTGCGTCGGATCTGACACATACACTTTTTTTTTTACTACTTTAAGTATATTATATATATATTTTTTATAGTGATAGCTGTACACAGTCTTTCAATCATTTGAATTGAATATTGATGTTTGACCTATCTTAAGGCCAATTCACTTCCGTCGCTCGTCTCAGCGTGCGCCGCCCGCCGATGTGCCGCGGGCCACCGCCACTTTGGCGGCCGCGCGCTCCGCTTTCGATCGCTCACTCCGCTTGAAACCTTTCTCGGCAGAGGAGGTACATGCCATCATCACCCAAAAAGTTGCCAATAAACCAACAAAAGACTTTAATAGGGATGGCGAATGCTAGACATCCGACTTACTTTTTATCATCTGTCAAAAACGACATTTTGTTCTAAAAATGTTTGACATACCTAGGCGTGACGTCATAGTTTTGCAGCGTCATTTATGTACTCATTTTGTGATTTGCGTGAATAAAAAATCGAAGACTTGATTGGTAAACAAAACTAGTAAGGTTTTCCGAAGTTCAAGTAGGAGGGCAATTTAATAATAATAATAATAATTAAATTCATTTATTAAAGTAACTTAAGACTCATAGAATGTTAGTAACAATGTGTTTAAAAACTATGTTAGTATTTCTTAACCTAGAATCTTGTAAAAATACAATGTAGTTGAGTATGTGAAACCCTGCTACAAGATCACCACAGAAGTGGAGAGCCTGCAGCAGCGATTCACATACGAGCAGTCGAGCCGGCTCGCGACGCAGCTCAGGATGAGACTGGGGCTGGCCCGCACGCGGCGCACCAGAGACGCGCATCTCTTCCGCATTGTAGTGAAGAAGCAGTCAACGCGTGCTTCAGCGAACATCCCTGATGCGCTACAGAAACGAGGCAGCCCCAACAACACCCGGAACGCGTTGTTATATTGGACACGAAGGGCGCTGTATGTTTTTTGCGTATAATTCGCCCACAGGCTGCACGTGTAAAATGAGGCGCAATATGCGCGAAATAACGTCAATTTTACTTCCTTGGAGCAACGTGCAAACCTGCGAGCTATCATATTTGCTCTAACCGACAGCGCCCTTCGCTCCCTTTCGATCAAGAGTTCATAATTTATTTCTGATGCTGTCGTCATCCCTGAGTCTATTGCCACGCCCCTAGCCGTGCTCTTTAATAAATGTTTAAGAGATGGTGTGTATTCTCAGCCGTTTATGGAATTTAAGGTTTGTCTTTTGTATAAAAGCAAGGGTAAACCCAAGGATACCGGCTGTCATAGGCCCATATCTATCACCCCGGCCATCGCAGGGGTATTTGAGAATGGCCTTATCTCACGACTGACGCGCTTCTTCGAAGACAACAATGCGCTAACAGACCGGTAGTATGCCTATCGTACCGGACACTCCACGACCATGCGCTGTATTCTAGTGGCGAAAAAGCGCAAGCAGCAAGTGGCCCTACTGTGCTGCGACCTCTCCAAGGCCTTCGATGTCACGGACCAAAGCGCGCTGGCCGCGAAGCTCAGACATTACGCAGTGGACGGACCGGCTCTCGAAATATTAAAGGAATTTATGAGCGTGAATCGTCATTATGTGGTCGCTCGTGGTGACACTCTTAAATCTGATGCAAATTCAACTGAAAGGGGAGTTCCGCGAGGTTCTTCTCTATTAAACTTAGCATTTTCTATGCTTCTCAATGACTTGCCAGATTTGATACCTGAAGCAGACATTTATATGTACGCAGATGACGTCGCCGCAGTCTTGATAACTCCTACACTTGCTGGACTGGAAGAGAAATTGAACGCGACTGCCCGTCAATTGCTCACTTGGTTCCAATATAACGGACTTATATGCTAAATGTCAGTAAAACCCAATTTATACACTTAAGCCTATCGGGCAGGGAGCTTCGTCCATTAATTGTTGAAATCGAGGAAGTGGTAATTGAGAAGGTTCCATCTATGTCATTTCTTGGCGTTCAGGTGGATCAGAGTCTCACGTGGCAGACAAGCCGTGCGGAAGGCTCGGGAGTGCATGTTTTGCATTGGGTCGGCTTGCCTCGATGCTTCCCAGGGATATAGTACGTACTTGTTACTTTTCCACCGTGCAATCGCTCTTGCAGTACGGCGTCAAGCTGTGGGGGGGCGCTCCCGTTAGGGAGCGCGTCATCCGCATGCAGAAGCGTGCAGTGCGAGCGATTGCACGTGTGGCATGCAATGAGCCAGATTCAAGGTATTTATTCAAAACTAGCTTTTGCCCGCGGCTTCGCCCGCTCGGACATCGTTTTTGTGTCTGACTTAGAGGGTGCGCGGTGCGCAAGCCGCAAGCGGCTCGCGAGCGTGGACATGGATTTTCTCCAGATCCCTCGGGAACTATGTCAGGATATACTTATTAGTAAATCGTGTCATTTCCCACCACCTCGGTACAAAAAATCACACAATCCATTGTTCCGTTGCGATGTTAATTAAGCAAAAAAGAGTATATTTTCAGTTCCCTCGAGAATGGCATTGGACTATGCTATTTTCACGAGATACAAAGTAGCCTATGTCCTTCCTTGTGACACAGGCTACCTGCGTGCCAAATTTCATTAATATTGGTCAAGGCGTTGAAGCGTGAAAAGGTAACAAACAAACTAAGAAACAAACACATTTTCACATTTATAATATTATAAGTAAGGAAGGTGCAAATCACACTCATTCTGATAGTCATAAAATAATAATAACATAATTTTAATTTGTGAAAAATCAAGAAATAAACAATCATTAGTTAATAATGTCAAAATGCAATCCTTGAAATAAACCAGATTATGTCATTAGAACATGAAAACAATATGACTCGAAAAGTTATACATGAAAATTAATGAATGTCATTGATACCTTTGACAAGATATTACAATGCCAGCTATCCAGGGCCATTTAATATCTTTGAAAATAATAACCCTTCCTAGTTTATTGATTTTCCAAGTGACGATGTAAGAGAATATCTGGACTCTTATTCGCAGGTAGGTGTCTGTCACACATATAGGACGCGACTTGTTAGCACAATTGCTCCTATTCGCCTTGGGTTAGACAAGAGCGCTAAGACGATCCATGTAGAAGGCTCCTCCGTCTACAATAGGCTCCCGCTCGAAATCACTAATGCCCTTAACTTGCCTTCTAATAAAATTAATTTGCGCAACTGGCTTGGTGACCAGGCATTCTATTGTTTTGACGATTTTTTTAAAATTGAGAGTAGTTTAATTTAAATTCTATTATTTTTAGTTTTAATGTTAATTTTATTTTATTCGAAATACATTTGTTTTTATATTATTACTAGCTGTCCCGGCGAACTACGTACCGCCTTACATTACATTACACTGCCCAACCCTACCCTACCCTACACTACACTACACTACACTACCCTACCCTACCCTACACTACACTACCCTACCCTACACTTCCCTACCCTACACTACTCTACCCTACACTACACTACCCTACCCTACACTACTCTACCCTACACTACACTACCCTACCCTACACTACCCTACCCTACCCTACATACACTACACTACACTACCCTACACTACCCTACACTACCCTACATTACACTACACTACACTACCCTACACTACACTACCCTACCCTACCCTACACTACCCTACCCTACCCTACCCTACCCTACCCTACACTACCCTACACTACACTACACTACCCTATCCTACCCTACGCTACCCTACCCTACACTACCCTACCCTACCCTACCCTACCCTACCCTACATAAAAATAAAAACCTTCTCCTGACAATAACGAACTCGACAAAAAAAGAATTAGCGAAATCGGTCCAGCCGTTCTCGAGTTATGCGCTTACCAACACATTTTGCGATTCATTTTTATATATTAGATTATTATTTAATAATGAAAATAATTAACTTAAATTCTATTATTTTTAGTTTCAATGTAATTTTATTCGAAATACATTTTTTTTATATTATTATTATTTGTGTTTTTCTATGTATTTCTATTATTATTTTATAATGAAAATGCCACTTATTGTATGTTCACAAATTATTTAACTTTATATTTAGAACATAATATTTAGGTTTTTCCTAGCACTATTCCACAATGTTCAGTTCAGTGTTCCTCCAAGAACCTACTATCGCAAGCATACAATATTTATATTTAGAGTTTAAAATGTTATATTTTAAATTTTATTCCTTAGTATATCGTGACCTGTACTTTATCAATATCCATAAATATATATATATATGTCGATTCGGGGCCCGATTTGATGACAGGCAAGGAAAAATTACATCATCCGTCTCCTGGATTTTCCACGAACAAGTGGTTGAACTCCCCACAGAGAATATATATATATATGTCGAGGGGTGAGGGTGATGGTTAGGTTATGGATGGCCTCGTGGTTCACTCCTTAACTATTTCGGTTGTAGGTGTCGAAATAACAATGCAGCTATATCACAGAGGTCCTTCTTCAATAGTCTTGATCATTTGGTAATCGAAATTGTACAGGATGCCTTGGATAACAATGGATGCAAACGCGGTGATCACAGCGATGGCGTGACACGTCCGTTTTCTCACAGATCACCACTGCATGTGTTCTGCTCGACGCTCCGTCAAAAAGTGTCTGCTCCGAGACTGACGTCCAGCTAATCTGGCTTCTCCACAGATCTAATAAATTCTCAACTCAGTGTGGCAGCACAAACAGCCTTCCGTTAATACATCATCTTTGCTACCACAAACGATCGTCTCACGAGTACAAGCGATCGTCACGCCACCACCGGTTTCACCCAGGTACTAATACCTGACGTTTGATCCAAACAAAGTGTAACTATGTAAACTTATCTCGAGCTGGTATTGGTCGCGTTTTCAATGACCCTCCGACACGGCCATCCTGCGAGTCACACGTCCTCGGGCGACTAACCTGAAAAAGAAAAGGGTAGCCAGTAGATTCCATTTCGTTCGGCCAATCCTGACCTTCATTAGGAAGGTCCACAGCTCAAGGAATAAAAGCAACGCTAATAATGTGAAGCTTTAATTCAAGACTACAATCATGGTAACAACACATTTTAACAGCCTCAAAAAACCAAATAATTTCACTCTCGTAAACTAAATAAACCTCAGCATTAGCATCGTAACTCAAACAATCTCAAATCAGTTTAGGTCTCCAAGGTAAATCACAGCTGCAAGGCTTGAAACCTTACAACCATTTACAACCTTTAGGGGCACATAGAACGGAACATAATCATCATCGCAAATCACAAGCGACGGAACACCAGAATTAAACATCACCACATCCGGGTGGCGGGACACCACGAAGAAACGCCAAGCGACGGAATACCAATCAGTCATCATCACCAGTCCAGGTGACGGAACACCATCACCACCAATCTAGGCAGTGGAACACCATCATCACCAATCTAGGCAATGGAACACCATCATCACCAATCCAGGCGACGGAATACCATCATCACCAATCTAGGCAATGGAACACCATCATCACCAATACAGGCGACGGAATACCATCATCACCAATCCAGGCAATGGAACACCATCATCACCAATACAGGCGACGGAATACCATCATCGCCAGTACAGGCGACGGAATACCATCAACAGTTTCAGCCGGTAAACGGGATACTTCTTTTTTACAAAAACACGAATGTACCTGCTACACATCATGACAGAACGAGTCTGACAAAACAAGCAGCAGCCAATTCATGCAAACATATAGCGCCATTCAGCACTCTTCATTTACCGCCGAAACATGTTGGAATACTTCAGTACTACACACAAAAATAAACGATAAAGAAAAAAATTACAACTGTATACAATTGATTGAGTTACGATCTGTCAATACAATTAACATTGAAAGGTAGACGCCTCTGCACCAGATTCATCGTCAACATCCGGAGGCAAATAACCTTCGGACATACTACGTAAACGGTCATGGGCATACTTGTAACTTCGTCTCAAATTCAAAGCTTGTAATTTGTATCTGTCACCTTCTAAGACCTCTACGACCCTGAACGGCCCTCGGTATTTGGGATCTAACTTGGTTTGGTTACGCTCCTCATTTTGTATCACCACAACAGTCACCCATCTTGGCAACTCTGGGCCACCTCCATCCGGTGCCCAAACAAACAACAGTCACCCAACCTGGCGACTCTCAGACACCTCCATCCGGTGCCCGCCCAAACACACAGTCACTCGACCTGGCGACTCTCAGACAACCTCTCAGGTGTCCGCCCAAAAACACAGTCACCCTACCTGGCGACTCTTGGACCACCTCCATCCGGTGTCCAACCACACTATCGCTTCCATGCGGCGATCTCAAACATCACCTCTTTCTGGTCATTGCCAACATCACCTCCCCGGTGATACGCCTGCGAGCCAAACGCACGCCACACACAGTTGTGGCCGCACAGCAACGAGAAAATCAACTCGGTGTTTTACGCCTACGTCTACGAATGGCTGAGGCTATTGGCATCCAGTTGCGAAAAATTGTTTACGTCTAAGGTTCAAAATACAAACTAGTGAACGTTAAAATCACGGTCAAGTACAAAAGTCCTTAATCTGCACTAGTAGATTGTCGAGGTTCAGTCTCTCCATCATCAATTCTGTCCAAGTCAATAATACTGTCACTATCGGGCATTTAACGTAGTCTGTCCTCAATAACTGACGGTATTTGATATCTAAAGTGGTAGGTAACGCTTCTCCATTTGTAACAACACAAAGTTAGGTAACTTGTGAAACTAAGCTTTTGTCTAGAAATCAGCCAGTGGCGCTGCCTCAGAGCAATACACCACCCCATCTCTTCCCAAGGGTTTCACAAGAAGTGACTAAGGGACTAAAAATTTGAGGACAAGCAACATCGTCCTTCACGCTCATACTGTACCGCCAAACAGCCCGCCAAGCGTAGCGTTTTTTTTTACAATTGGTAAAACCGCTCCAACATGGGGGAGGCCCATGTCTATTATCACATCAGCAGCAAGCTGATTAACAACTCCTGTAATAGGATGCGTTACTCTCCGTATTATCACTAGTATGTTGTCGTGCTTCACTTAGATAAAATTACAGCCTGTGTGTGTAATCGACAAACATGACATTTAGAGGTTAGGCTACTTTACTCGTACCTAGAAGCAACTCCAGGAGGCTGTACCTCGTAACTCGGTTAACCCAACAGTTTGGTTGCTGCCAAATGATCATCATGGAAGGACTTGTAACATTGAAATCTCATTACTATACTCTAAGGAAGTGAGCATATTTTAAAGGACACTTAACTAAGAGTACCAACGTTTAAACGTACTAAGATTCACCTGACCGTTGCCACGCGCCTAAAGCGTTTATGAACGTAAGTTCAAATACAAGGGGGCATTACGTAGATCGAATGACACGTGGACGTATTTGAACAGAGGTTAAAAAATCAGTCATTTCGATTTAATAGGTAAAGAATGCACCTGATGTAACCACTAGCTATGCCTGACGTGGTGAAATAGTGACCACATATGAAGTCAATCGATGTGCTAATCTATCAGAGGAAACAATTTCCGTTCAGGCATGTTATCATTTTTTTTTTCACGGTTATCAACACTTGCGTTCTATGCTAACCTTTTTCTTTACCAGCATGATAAGGCCGTCAAAAAGGGAAAGCTTCGGGGCTTACGACATTCGCAGCCTCCAGCCCATGAATCCTGTATCATCATCACATCAGCCGTAAGACGTCCACCACTGCACTCCGCATACTACCCTGTTATTATTCTCTTTTTTTACAATTGGTAAACAAACTATTTTATTGGGGTCCCCGAAACTCATATACCTACATAGGGTCTATACGATAGCGGGGCATTAAGGATGCCCTCGACAAATTCATCACGAAAGCTACTAAAAATAGGCAACAACTTTGGCCTATGCTCAATGACATATCAGTCCCAATACTACGAAATCTAATAAGGCTTTTTCACTCCATGTAAAGATGTCAGTCTCAATATTATGAAAGCTTAAAGGGGTTTCAATACTTTCAATTCTGGTTTAAGTTTGTTTAACCGAAACTCTAGTTAGCTAAATGAATCGTCATATTTACAATGAGTCCTCGTTCAAAATCTTCCGTTCAATCACGACGTTGTGTCACAAGTAAAAATCCGAAAGCATGTGAAAGAGTACTTTCCACTAGGCATCATTTTAGCTGCTAATGCAATCACTACTAGAAGGGTAAGGGACTAACTACTCTATTCGCATCCTTACCGACAGTAAAGCTGTTTTGTTATTGACAGACTCGTTTAAGAATACCGTCAATCATAGATTTAAAATATCTGAATCGATCATAATATCGTTCGTACTCGTCTGGCATAACAAGATATGACCATTCTGAACAATGCCCGTCAATATTACCCTCACTCGATATTTGTTCTGTACAGTAAACTTAAGAGTTGCCTACAAAAGTCAATAGTGCGTTAGTATTGAACACACTCCCGAAAGTCTATACACGAAACTTTCTTTAACGAGTGAACACTCAGTACCACCACAGATTAGGTAATAGTACCTACTAGTACCACGTACGTACTACTTCCACTATCAAAACAAAAGGGGTACGACTCACCGGATTTTCGTAGCTCCGCGTACATCACGCACTTCGCTGAAGCTGCACGCGCCGCTTGCGTGGATCTCCGCTGCTGCCAGCACAGCCCACGCTGTCACCTCATTCCAATGGTCGTTCCGTAAGGGAGATATCGACAGTTGAGCGCCGTGCACGTGGATTAGCTTCCGGTATATTCCGGTTGAATGCTGGCAATATGATTGCAGCAGATGTAGTCGATGGTGCTTGCATAACCTCAATCAATCGTAGCATGTTCTGGTTCTGTAGCACAAAGAATTGTTGCCAGTGGTTTTTATTTCGCTGCTCCATCATCAATTTTCACATTTTCCCGTCGTTGTCCACTTGTTGCGAGCGCAGGGAACTATCCAACTTCTGATGTCGAGGGGTGAGGGTGATGGTTAGGTTATGGATGGCCTCGTGGTTCACTCCTTAACTATTTCGGTTGTAGGTGTCGAAATAACAATGCAGCTATATCACAGAGGTTCTTCTTCAATAGTCTTGATCATTTGGTAATCGAAATTGTACAGGATGCCTTGGATAACAATGGATGCAAACGCGGTGATCACAGCGATGGCGTGACACGTCCATTTTTCTCACAGATCACCACTGCATGTGTTCTGCTCGACGCTCCGTCAAAAAGTGTCTGCTCCGAGACTGACGTCCAGCTAATCTGGCTTCTCCACAGATCTAATAAATTCTCAACTCAGTGTGGCAGCACAAACAGCCTTCCGTTAATACATCATCTTTGCTACCACAAACGATCGTCTCACGAGTACAAGCGATCGTCACGCCACCACCGGTTTCACCCAGGTACTAATACCTGACGTTTGATCCAAACAAAGTGTAACTATGTAAACTTATCTCGAGCTGGTATTGGTCGCGTTTTCAATGACCCTCCGACATATATATATTATAAAAACTTAAAAAAACAGCTTTAGAGCCATTTTTGAGAAAAAAATATTTTGTCTTTCGTAGTGAGGTACCCTAAATAATATGTAAACAATAAAAATTCTAAAAATATATCTCAAAAACTATATTGTGCCAAATTCAAAATCGGCCTACCAGTTTTCCAATAAAACAGGTCGATAGACATACACACACACACAGAATTTTTTTAAAGGTTTTTTTTACAATTTCAGCAAAATCTCTAAGATGGTTACATTCTATTTGCTCGTTCGTCTCATGTTGTAGGTAAAATTACATGCGGCAAAAAGTTCATTATCTTTAAAAAAAGTCGCAGAACAAAAAACACAGACACTTCATTAAAGTCGGAGCAGCTAACTAAATAAATGTTGAATTTATAACGCCATTAGTGCTTCTTATCTCCTAGATTTTCTCAGTGAGGGTAAGCACTTTGGAAAAAAATATATTCCAGATAACCTTTTTAAAACGTTAACTTTTAGGTCATTAGGAGATTATTTTGGCTACAACAAGTGCCGTTTAGGTTAAAAAATGTTTATTTCATTCTATTTCATTAGAGACGTACTCCCGGCGAACTTCGTACCACCTTACACTACACTAAACTACCCTACCCTACCCTACACTACCCTACACTACACTACCTTACCCTTATCTACCTTACCCTACACTACACTACCCCACCCTTCTCTACCCTACCCTACCCTACCCTACACTACCCTACCCTTCCCTACCCTACACTACACTACACTACCCTACCCTACCCTACACTACACTACACTACAATAAACTACCCTACCCTACCCTACATAAGAACCTTCTCCTGACAATAACGAACTCGACAAAAAAGAATTAGCGAAGTCGGTCCAGCCGTTCACGCGCGATGCCGTGACCAAGGGAAATAGGGATTAATTTTTTTATACATATAGATTATTTATGTTTAAACTGTTATGTAGATATTATAAAGGGACGTTAAGGAGACAGAGAAAAAAGAGATGATCATTTTATAGAGAGAAATCCCTAACATTGCATCACAAATGACATGTAAATAGAATAGCTGTGCGTAAAACTGGAATCCGCCATTCCAACGCAACGGTTTAAAGGTATTGTGAAACCATTCCATTTGAATAGCCTACTGTACTGAATCCTGAATAGATTTTACGGTTTTACGCCAAAATGAATCACATTCCCCGCATTGTTTTATCACACAATAACATAGAATTTATTAGCGTTTAACGTATGGTTAATGCTTAAATAGGTATATCACGTAGTGTCAGATGGCCTCTCATCAGATAAGGTTATGATTTTTTGTTCATTCTCTTCATCTTCACAGCTTATATACGTCCCCAACGAGGGGCTCGAGCCTACCCTGAATTAGGGCGATCGGGCCTTAGTCGACCACCCAGGCCTAGTGCGGGTTGGTCGACTTCACACACAACCTTCGAGTTTTTTCAAAGGTGTGTGCAGGTTTCCTCACGATGTTTTCCTTTAACGTAAGAGCGTCGGATAAACGTACACATGAAATGGAAATTCGAAAACACATTGGTACGTGGCAGGATTGAACCACTGTAATTGAAGAAAAACGGCACGCCTTTTACTTCTTCCTCTTGAAAATTTCTTTTTTTCCATCTTCCTTTTACCTTCATGCCGGAAAATACCAAGGATTCTGTTAAAATTGATGTATGGAGACAAGGCTTAGAAAATGCCCAGTCGCCTGCCAAGACAAGTCTTACAAAGTTAAGTCTTGCCAGGAGTGTAACCTTCTACCTAACTTGTGTAAAACGCCACGAAGTCATTTTTTTTTTAATCCACACTTCATAAGCCCTTGGCATCATCTCACCTGATGGTAAGTGACGATGACGCCGAAGACGGAAGCTGGTTTACCAAGATTCTCCAACGCAATGGGGATCTGGCTATCTTATCTTCAAGCCGGAACACACCAATGCTGTTAACACTGATGTTTGGTGGCAAGACTTACAAAAGATGGTGGCAGCCCGTCTGGCTGGGCTATGAAAATGATCTACCACCAACCAAACCGAGTCTTACAAAGACGACCACGCCGGGAATCGAACCCGCGACCTCCTGGTGTGAAGCGACTGGACCAACCATTACGCAACGTAGGCGGTTATATTAAAACTATGATAATCCCTACTAATATTATAAATGTGAAAGTAACTCTGTCTGTCTGTTACGCTTTCCCGCAAAAACTACTGAACGGATTTGGCTGAAATTTGGTAGGTAGACAGATTAGGACCTGGATTCAGACATAGGCTACTGTTTACCACGCTCGCGAGCCGCTTGCGGCTCGCGCACTGCGCACCCTCGAAAAGTCATAGAAACGTTGTCCACGCGGGTGAAACCGCGGGAAACAGCTAGTGAACATATAAAAGAAAAACCATTCCAAAACTTGCACAAACAAGAATTAACTTGATTGATATCAATCAATCAAGATTGAAAACACTTTATTGCAGAAACATAAGAGAAAAAACAGGTAAAATGATTAAGGAAGTTGTATATAAAGGCGATCTTATCGCTAACAAGCGATCTCTTCCAGTTATAGTTATCTTTCTTATGGGCATGTTACTCAGAAATATCAATTGAATAGGGGATCGGACTGCATCAAAAATAAATTCTGCAATATGATTTGAAGTTTAAAAAAACCTAAATTGTTTTGTTTTTCCATCACGTCTTCAGTTTCTAATTGATCAAATTCACATAATAAGTTCGTCAATGATTTGATGCTAAATATCTATGACGTCATTTTTGGGTATTTCAAACAATTTGAGAACAAAATTTAGTTTTTGACAGATCATAAAAAGTAACTCAAATGACTAGCAGTCCGATCCCCTATTGGGTAATTTCCTCTGAATCAAACTGACACTGCAATATTTCCACCCGTCTTGAGCCCGTCGTGTGAATGTCACTTATCGGTCCCTCAACGGGTGGTGAAGGGGCCATCTCGTCCATTGTCCTTGGTGACTGTCGCCAACGTTCAAACGGTACACTAGATAAGGTAGTTGAGAAAGCGATTTACGAATTTTAAAGATTAAAACAGAAATGAAATTATGGTTTAAGAATGTGTATTTCTAACAACCTAAACTGTTGGGGATTATATTCGTAAGTAAAATGCTTCGTTATATATATATAAACTTGGGGGAGGCCTATGTCCAGCAGCGGACGTTCTTGGGCTGATATGATGATGACCATGATAAATAAACTACCATCCTCTTCTAAGAATTGGCATTTTTCAAAATAATTCAGGTATTTTTTATTTTTTTACAATTGAAATATAGATTACTAGCTGTTTTCCGCAGCTTCACCCGCGTGGACAACGTTTCTATGACTTTTCGAGGGTGCGCAGTGGGCGAGCTGCTAATGGCTCGCGAGCGTGGAAAAAAGTAGCCTATTTGTTAATCCAGGTTCTAATCTGTCTGCGTACCAAATTTCAGCCAGATGCGTTCAGTAGTTTTTGCGTGGAAGAGTAACAAACATACATGCATACATTCTTACAAACTTTCGCGTTTATAGTATTAGTAGGAAGAAACTAATTTGAATATATAGCCGACTATGCCAGCAGAAGGGTTATGTTTTTCGGGGGTATGTATGTATGTATGTATGAATGTGGATGTAATATTTGTCACGCTCTGTAGCCGAAACGATTTGATGGACTTTAGAGCGCGAGGTGTCGCTAGATTCGTCTTGACCCCGTGAGTGACATAGGATACATTTTTACCCGATTGGTCAAAAAAGAGGGGTTAAACTTTCTTTAGTTATTTTTTTATGATTTTTCAATGTTAAAAATCATGAGATCGCAGGCCCTAATACTACGTAAAAATGGCTCCATTACTAATTAAATAGTAAGTCCTGTATTTTTTGGCGTGCAATTGAATGTTATATTTACCTACTTGCTTACGGATTTCAAAAGATTATGTAATGAATGAATTTAGTTAGTGTTCTTAATAGTTATTTCTGATCCAAGGGTGGTAAAAAGGTAAATAACAAACGGGTGACATTTGTAAGCGCGAGCTACGGTGAGGGTTTACCATCGTCACGAGTTTGTCATTTCCTTTTACACCCATGATTGACATTTTTCAATACAGTTGTGAGAAAACATTTAAAATAAAAAAACTAAACGGAAATCGGTTCATCCGTTTGGGAGCTACGATACCACAGACAGATACACAGATACACAGACAGACAGACACGTCAAACTTATAACACCCCTCTCTTTTGCGTCGGGGGTTAAAAAAGGACAGTAACAGAAAAACAAACTCATTTTAAATCTCCGGGGAGTAATCTCATTAAGTTATTTCCTGTATATTCACATAAGTATATTTTTTGTTACACGTATATTAACTATACATAATTTTATTCGTATTTTACATTTAAAACAACTCAATTCAGTTTTACTAAAATTTCACCTTAATTTAGCTAGGCACACGTACGTATGCGTAAGTTTTTTTTTTAATATTACCATAAATAGATTACAATAAGGCTTGGGATAATATTATTGTAAACCTCATTGGAAAAGATGATCTATTTTCACACCTTATATTCCTTCATTCATATTTATTCTTCTTTCTTCACTAAGATAACCTAAAGAGAATGTAATAATCAGCTAGCGTTATGTACTAACCTCATGAATTAACAACATTTTTAAAACTTTTCTTTCAAAATTCTTTAAGAAGATTCTGTATCTTAGGTTATTACATTTTTTTATTTGCTAAAATATGTCTTGTTTTTCAGAGCTACAAATAAAAAAAAGTGACAAAGTAAAAAGTACGAGTGCGGTTAAATCAATTTTGCTCACAGTAAGCTAGCTAGCTAAAATTTTCGTGCAACGGTATTGAAAATGACTTTTTGTTTTTAAATGCCAATTTAGCGTGTTACATTAACGATCGACGTCGTTAATTGTCCACTTCTCGGTGCCTACGTGGTTCTTCCGAATAATGAATGTGATTATTCACATTATTCGGTAGCCAAAGTTTAAAGGGATAAAAATATGCTTAAGACTGTGAGTATGTACTGAAACGCAAACTATCGTTTCGAGCCGATCTCCTTTCTTGCGTTTCATAATTAAATTCTCTTTTGATTTTGTTCATCTATGGAAATTGAATTTGAAAATATTTGTGACTTTTTGACAAGTGTAAAACAAAATTTATTCTGATTGACTGATGACCAAGCCTATTTTTGCAAGTTTTATTTAATTTGGGTATTTGGGATTGTTGTTTTATTTTTCTACAGTTTAGATCACGATTTTGCTAAAATGGTTATCAAAGTTTATATTAGTGGTTTTTCTGGAAACAAAGCCCTCCTAATTGTTAATCGGAGGTAAGTAATTTATATTCGGAAACCATGGTGCGTGTTTGGTTGGTGTTGGTGCGAGCTTCATGTACTATTATTTTGTAGGGTTTTCCGTACGCGCGGGTTTGCCGCTCCCGTGCTCCCAAATACTTCAGGAGATAGCCGCAGAATATTGTTTTGACCTGGGACACAGCAACCACACTACCAAATACATGTTGAATTCGCCATACAACGCCAGGCGCAGTACTTTTGTCACATATTTATGGCACCCGAACTAATGTTTTTATCCCCTTTTCTGCCTTTAATCTTTCCCTAACGAACCCGTTTTTTTGTCGTTCGTGGGTGTGTCCGTTTTCCGGATAATATGGTTCAAGTTTTAATACCTCAAGACCCTTACTTAATTTAATCGTGCAGTTTTCTTTGAAATGTAAGGTTTTTTTGTTTGTATGCACGGTATTTTTTTGCTTCTCTTCACACGGGTCGTTTTTTCCCGGCTTATTGGCATTATACCTCTTTCGGATAATTGCTTACGTGTTGATGAGTTGTTTGCCTGTGTATTCCCTTACGATTCCAAGAGAATTTTTATTTAAGTAGTCGATGGCCAGACTCTAGATTTCTTTCAATCGAAAGTCGGGACAGACTTACTTTTAGTTCACGATTATTTAACGGTGGTTTAGGAGAATAATCTTTAAGGGTTACTGTTTGGAATATTTTTACGCGTTGCTTTGCGAGGTAGTCCTTAAATTTTTGGCGTACCTTGTTCACTTTTATGTGACAACGTTTCTGTATTCCGCAGTATTGTTTAGATTTCTTGAGGTCTTATAACATTTTCCCATTTTTAAAATTTCTTTCATTAATCTTGCCCTTGTCTTACCTCAAATGGCCTATTTTTCGGTAGAGTTGTCCCTTTAGACTCTTGCGTATCGCGTTTCAGACTTCCGGTGTTAATTTTATCCGTGAGTCGGATTTTCACGCATCCGCCTTTACCGCTTTTGTCCACATTTTTGCTGGGGTAACCGACAATGTTTTGCAAGTTTTTTTCAGTTTTTGACAACCCTACTGGTCTTTAATGTTTTACTAGTTGTGTGGTTTTTCCCTCGAGAAGTGTTAAGCTTGACAGCCCTACTTGCCTATTGTGTGAAGTGCTCCGTTTTTTTTCTTCTTCGTTCTCTCTTTACACTATCTAGTTTTAGTTAGTTGTTTAGTTATGCTCTTTCCTAATTAATTGACTAGTTTTAGGCTGTGCATAGCGATCCCTTAACACTAGTGTGTTGTTGGGGTTATTAAGTTTGTTCACTTTTAGATGGAGTTTTTGCCGTTTGTATGTGTAGCTTCGTGTATAAATGTCAATTTCTACCAGCTTCAAGTAAACATTTGTAGTTAACTAGTTACTTAGAGAGTTTTTATTTTTTCTTCTTCAGGGCTGTCCAACGTCTATAGGGTTGTCCAAATTCCAAAATTTTTTGGACTTCTCCCCTTTTTTGTGAGTTTGTGGGTATTTTGAAACGCAAACTATCGTTTCGAGCCGATCTCCTTTCTTGCGTTTCATAATTAAATTCTCTTTTGATTTGGTTCATCTATGGAAATTGAATTTGAAAATATTTGTGACTTTTTGACAAGTGTAAAACAAAATTTATTCTGATTGACTGATGACCAAGCCTATTTTTGCAAGTTTTATTTAATTTGGGTATTTGGGATTGTTGTTTTATTTTTCTACAGTTTAGATCACGATTTTGCTAAAATGGTTATCAAAGTTTATATTAGTGGTTTTTCTGGAAACAAAGCCCTCCTAATTGTTAATCGGAGGTAAGTAATTTATATTCGGAAACCATGGTGCGTGTTTGGTTGGTGTTGGTGCGAGCTTCATGTACTATTATTTTGTAGGGTTTTCCGTACGCGCGGGTTTGCCGCTCCCGTGCTCCCAAATACTTCAGGAGACAGCCGCAGAATATTGTTTTGACCTGGGACACAGCAACTACACTACCAAATACATGTTGAATTCGCCATACAACGCCAGGCGCAGTACCAGCTGCATAGAGGGAAGTCCTTTATTTTTCTTTACTTTATTGCTGTGCGGAGTTCTCCTCTAAAATGTCTTACCTGTGTTCTTTAGATGTTTTAGTTTTTTTAATTAGCAACTGTTCTGTGTACCCCCGAAGTTATAAGGATAATTGATAAATTATAATATATAGTTGATAATTTATTTGGGTACTGGGAAAGCGACGATCGTTGTCTGACCGCCATTTAACTAAATTCTTTAACATTTAAATTTTATGTTTTACCTAAGAAACTTCAGTTAAATTTACTTAAATTTTATTGCTATTTTTTATTTTGTTAAAAATATATTCTAATTAACCCCATGATATTTTTTTCTTCAAAACTTCGTTTAGGCCTGAACCTCTAAATTTTACGTGTCATATGTGGCAAATTCCCAAGTTACATTAATTTTGTCACAGTACGTACAGTGATACTATATGTCACCACTGACTGCCACAAGTTCGCTCCGTATCCTGCGTTGCATTCGGACGCCCACCCGGGTAATACCTCTAATTGGATTCCCTGCAGCGGCAATCGCATCAGCTGTCGCTAACAATGTTAATAACACATGGCTTTTACCCTACTTTACACAGTAGATTTCGTCGTACACACAAGTGTTTTATCTGTAGTTTCTGCTTATGTGACGGATAGGGCTCCGTCCATTGTAGGGATGGCTGGTCTACCCAAATAAATGCGGTTAGTGTGATTCGGATTTGTGCAGAAAGGATTCCGTACTACCAACGGAGCGACTCATGCACCGCGCACCTATTGTTTTATTTGCCAAGTGTTTTATTCGCCGTTATCACACTAGTATTATAAAGGCGAAGGTTTGTGAGTATGTGAGTGTGTATGTTTGTTAGGTACTTCTTCACGCAAAAACTACTGAACGGATCTGGCTGAAATTTGGTAGGTAGACAGATTAGGACCTGATTGAACACATAGGTTACCCTTTATTACCCTCGCGAGCTGCTTGCGGCTCGCGCACTACGCACCCTCGAAAAGTCATCGAAACGTTGTCCACACGGGCAAAGCCGCGGGAAACAGCGATTCCGTGGTAATTTCAACTGGCTAACAAGAGCGTCGGTAGCGTAACGGCTAGGTTCGCTACCTCCTGTCCGGGAGGTCGTGATTCAAATCCTGCCGCATACCAATGTGTTTTCGAATTTCAATTATATACGTACGTTTATACGACGCTCTTACGGTGAAGGAAAACGCCTGCGAAGACATTCGAAGGTTGTGTGTAAAGTCGACCAACCCGCACTGGGCCCGCGTGGTCGACTAAGGCCCCATCGCCCTCTAGGAAGGGTGTGTTCCTACTCTCCGAGAGCAAAGGGAGATATCTCCACCAGGCGAGATGGTATGCCTGGGGTCCGACCGTGGACCAACCGTTGATAATTGGTACTTGTATATATACTCAGTGCTGAAGAAATCTTAATATCGCGTTGCAGATATATGTACTCCCGGTGCTTGCGTTAAGGTTCAGTTTAGTTGTACAAACAAAGTCTTCCTATGATGGCAGTGTCCATATTATAAACTCCGTATAGCTTAACAGATGACTCGTCTTGAGCTGTGGGATGTGTAGTTGTTAGCCGCGGGTTACTGTAGATGCCGCCACAGCCCTAATTCAGGGTTGGCTCGAGCCCCTCGGAGGGGAGCTAATATGATGAACATTACGGTTAAAAAGATGCAGCCCTATGACTAACAGATGGACGGATGGTGTAGGTAACACAGAGTCCCGTTAGCACTGTTTGGGAACGGAACCCTAAAAGTAAGAAAAGACGTACTCTTAGAAGAAGAAGTATAAAAGCAACCTTTCATAAAACAGGCCAAGTGCAACTTGGAGTCGCGCAGTGCGAGTTCCGTACCAAAAGATCTTCATGAATAACTATTGTAGAAGATACTACTAGATGTCATTAGTTTCTACACGTTCAAAAAATCGCTTTTATGTATGGGTGTCATTTATATAAATTTTTATGATTATATTATTTATTGTTAAAGTGGCAATAGAAAAACACACCTGTAAAAAATTTAACTGTCTACCTTAATAGTAATCAGTTTATTAATACAGCCCACAGACAGATGGACAGCGAAGACTTAGTTATAGCAAAGTATACAGGGTGGGAAGGAGTATACCGACAGATTTTAACCAAAGATTCTAATGCCTATTTAGACAAAAAAAAGTAATATAAACATGGGCCAGTAAAGCCTAATTTTCGAGATATTAATTTTTTAAATAATTCACAAGTTCAAAAAAATCTCAAGGGTGACGTAATTACACACACCTTCACACAAGTACACTCGTTGCCTCAAAGTATCATACTGACGTTGACTTCACTCGTCGTTTATCGTATGTTGTCGGAGTCGTTCGTGAAGTGTGAAGTTTTCTTTTTCACTCTTTAGACTAAGGTTTCGTTAGAAGGTAATCCCTTTAAGTTGTTAATTGATTTTTTTGTTCCAGAAATTAAGTAAGTTAACAAGGCAGTTTTAGACCCATGTTGATATAACATTATTTACTCATAATACCACCAGGACTCCATGGTTAAAATCTGTCGGTATACTCCTTCCCACCCTGTATAATATATAAGTACTAAAGTACTAACATACAGTTTAACATAAAAAGTACCCACAATTACTATGATCCAATATTTTAATTTACACTGTAATTTTATCGACACTACAATAGAACCCGTTTTACACACTGATTATTTAATCACACTAAGCACGCTTCCGTAGATGTTCTTTTGGAGATAGCTGGAGCAAAAGAGGGCTCTGACGCTGTGCAGTTGCCTTTTATATCCTCGTACTTTTTTCTTGTCTCACTCGTTTATTTTACTGGCCTGAGTTGAAGTAATTTTGGCACGCGATATTTTGTCGTCGCGACTGCAGCGCCACCGTTGAAATTATAAAAGCGGGTATCGAACTGTCTCGGCGACAACATCCGGCCGTCCTGTATACGAACTTGTCCTCGAGTCTCGTTGTGGTCTGATGCAGGAGCTGCGAACGTTGAAAAGTTATTGAGTACATACTTTTATCATGTATGTGAATGAATGACTCAGAACCGTTTTGGAGTAAATATTCATATCAAAATGCATCTGAAGTGCTAGGTTTAATGCTCACTATTCCATCGACGGCCAGCGAGCTACGGTTTGAACTAGGTAATGTTCAAGATTACCCTAGTTGTGTATCACCGTATGGCACTGTAACGGCGTTCACCATGGATTCCCGTTACACGTTGCCTGTACCTACACTTCATCTACATCCTGATCGTTTGAAGCGAATGCATTAGACCAAATAAGTAAATGTATATTCATTTCTAGGAGTGTGGGAATATAAAAAAGCATTTTTTTTTTTTTAAACTTCTGTTGAAAAATAAATGTAAATAGTTAATAAACAAATGTTTTTTTTTTACATTACCCTTGCGTTTGACAACATCCGCTACTCCTCAATGCGAATCCATGGCTTCATGTTTTCTGCGCACGCAATGCCATCGTAGCGCTTTGAAGTTCTCTCAGCTCCTCTCATATCCGCTACTCTGTACCTATCATGACCTAAAACTTCAGTGATCTGAAAAGGCCCCTTATACAACGGCATGAGTTTGGTACTGTTGCCATCGTTCGAATGACTTGGTATTTTTAAAACTACCAAGTCACCGACACTGTAGACGGGAGCCTCTTTACGCTTAGCGTCAAACAGAGTTTTTTGTTTCTCAGCGTCTTTCTTGATATTCTCATCCACTGCCTTTCTTAACGCCGTCACATCAACAAAATGCTCTACATTGTCATCATCAGCGATCGCATCACTATTCATCCGAATTCTGTAGCCAAAGAAAACCTCACTAGGTATAGCCGACGTAGTTTTATTAATAGTGCTATTAATACCTTGTTGTATACTAGTAACATGTTGGTCCCATTTATTATTGTCAGTATCCGCGCCCATACTGCGCAATGCTTCTAGAATTGTCTGATTATAGCGTTCTACTTGGCCGTTTGAACGCGGTACGGCAGTTGCAATGATATGAGCCCTGATATTCCTTTCTTTACAGTAATTTGTGAATAATTTAGACGTGAAAGCTGTTCCAGCGTCACATACTAACCGTTTTGGATTACCGAAAACCTTAAATATTTTATTTAGTTCGTTTATCACTACCTTGCTTTTAGTATTTTTGACTGCTGAAATGAACACAAACTTCGTGAATGAATCTACCATAACCAAAAGATAGCTGTTTTGCTGGGTACTTTTAACAAAGGGCCCCAAATGATCAATATGAATTGTATGGAATGGTCTTGCATATTTTGGGATAGGGTGCAACTTGCCAGGCTTTTTTCCATGAATGTTCTTGTAGTAGATGCAATGCAAGCAGTTTTTAATGTATTTTGACACTGTTTTCTTTAGATGAGGAAACCAATATTTTGCTTTAATTCTTTCAATTGTTTTGTCGACTGCAAAGTGACCCACGTCATCATGATTAGCTCGAATAATATACCAAACACATTTTTTTGGTACCAACCAACGCCTACCATAATCAGTTCTCTTATAAACCTTGTTTCCTAACAACTCGTACTCCTTAAATATTTGTTTGTTAGCATCGGCCTCGCCTGACATTAATATGTCACGAATACTACAAATACTGGGTTCCTGTAACTGAACTGCCAACAACCAATCTCCTTCAGTTATATTCATTACTTCATTGACAGGATCCGAATTGTTCTCATTTACAACTGGGTTGCGGCTTAGAGCGTCTACATGCTGCATTTGCGAACCAGCTTTGTGAACTATATCAAATGTGAATTCTTGTGTCTTTAATACCCATCTACTTATTTTGTTTATTATTTCTTGTTTGCTTAAGGCATGACGGACTGCATTACAGTCTGTAGTAATTTTAAATTTTGTCCCTAATAAATAATGCCTAAACTTGTCCAAACCTACTACAATAGCCAAAAGCTCCAGCTCAAACGAATGATATTTCTTTTCGTCATTGGTAGTTTGTCGGCTATAAAAATGAACTGGTTTTTCTCCGTCTTCCGTAGACTGGACCAATATGCAACCTAAACCGTCACGACTTGCATCAGTATACAGATTAACGGGTAGTTTTGGATCAAATATTTTGAGTACAGCGTTGTCAATTAAAGCCTTTTTAACATCAGCTACAGCTTGTTCCTGTCGTGAGCCCCATCGCCAGACCACACCTTTTCTTAAAAGACTCGTTAGTGGTTGGCATAACAATGCACAATTTTTGATGAATTTCCTAAAATAATTTATTAATCCTAAAAACTGTCTCAATTGATGGACTGTTTTTGGTGTAGGAAATTCAGCAATTGCTTTGAGCTTTTTAGAGCTCGGACGAACGCCCTGTTCTGAAATTTCATATCCAAGGAATGAGATCTCTTTTTGAAAGAAAGAACACTTTTCCAAGTTGATAGTTAAACCATTGGTCTGGAATAAATCTAACACAGTCTCTAGACAAGCTATGTTCTCTTCTATCGTTTCTGTGGCAATGAGTAAGTCATCCATGTAGCACACTACTTTTCCAAAACGTAGATTCCCCAAAACAGTATTCATCAACCGCTGGAAAACAGCAGGGCCATTACATAAGCCAAAAGGCATCCTCAGGTATTCAAAATGGCCATCTGGTGTGATGAATGCAGTTTTGTGTACATCTTCTGTTTTAATACAAATCTGGTGATATCCACTCTTTAAATCCAGTGACGTGAAATATTTACAGCCCTGCAGCCTATCAATGAGATCTTCAATCATTGGCATGGGGTACTTCTCTTTAACAGTTATTTTATTGAGCTGCCTATAGTCAACACATAGGCGCTTTGCACCAGACGACTTATCCACTAAGAGCGCCGGACTGGCATAAGGTGAGTTACTGTGACGAATTATACCATTCTTTAATAATTCCTCAGTCATTTCACGTGTTACGGCTCTTTCTGATTCGGACATTCTATATGGTCTTTGGCACACTGGCTTTTTGGATATTAACTCGATCTCTAGTTCAACACAACTAGTTTTTCCCAAACTGGAAAGATCTTCGGAAATACACTGAGGGTATTTTTCAAAAATTTTCTTCAAAATGGATTCATGCTCCCGGAATGATTTGTTTACAGATTGAGAGTCAATTTTAAGTACATTGAGAGCTTCCACGGGTTGAAAGGATAAAAGGTTTCCTACACGGGCATACATTATACTCCTATCCTCAGTAAAATTCCTTCCTATTAAAATTTCACAGCCAGACAATTCTTCAATTATGTACAATGTGATCACTAATGCTACGTTATCAACTTTCATTTTTATTGCCACAGCTTCAGTCACTTGAATCCCAGAATTATTTGTAAATCCTACTAAGTTAATAGGAACATTCAGACGAAAAGGTTTCAGTCCGTATTGTTTTACTAGACCTGTTGTTATCAACGAACAGTCACTACCCATGTCAAAAAATGCCTTACATTCGATATCATTTATGAACACTGTCTTATAAAATTTTTGTTTGGAATTTGTCTCATTTATCATTTTTACCTCTACGTCCTTCTCGACTTTTGGTTTAGACTTTGATTTGCAAGCTGCCTCCAAATGACCCAGTTTATTACAAGCATTGCAACGAACACTATCTTTTACGACACAGGTGTTCTTTTTATGCCCCACTTCCCCACATCGGTAACATGACACTTTAGTGTTTTGCACGACAATAGAAGATTCCTCTTTGCCACGATTATCAGATTTATTATCAGGCCCCAACTGTATTTGTCGCGAAGGGTGTTTAGGTAAACTATAGTTCCTATGCAATGTACTTTGTTTTTCAGGTATAGTGAACGTTTTACTATGCAAAAACGAAGCCAAATCTTCGCAGTATTTGAAGTTACCAGCTTCGGCTGCTATACTGATATTAGGATCCCCGATTGATCCAACAATTACAGAGATTATGTCTTGTTCCTTGAACCCTAATTGCAACTGATCTATTTTTCCTTTTTGTTGAAAATAGAATTCATACAAAGACTGATTAGGCACTGGCTTTGCATCTACTAGCTGTTTAAGTAAATTAAACATGTTCCGTTTTATTTGGAAGGTATCGGATAAAACATCCCGCCATTGCTGCCATTTCCACGTGGTCCATCTTGTTTCATTTTTTTGCAAAGAATCTAACCATGTTTTTGCAGTATTACGTAATTTTTGTAACGCCTGGTACTTAATCATACTATCTGACCAACCAAAAGCACGTGAGTTAGCGTCGACTACATTAATCCACATATCTACAGAATCAACTAACGGATCGAATTCAGGAATCACTGATGATAACACGGCATTTTGACTCACGGTTGGCGATCCTCTACGGCGTCGCCGCTTATTTTTCGAACGACGCTCCCGTTCACTGCTGCTGCTTGAGCTCGTCGAAGACGATGAGGTCGTGGACGTTGACCTTTTCGACCTTCTAGACGTCTTTCTTTTCCGGTTTCGTGGCATCTCTGTAAGCGTAGTACACGTATCCCACTTCTGATAACATAAAAAGTACCCACAATTACTATGATCCAATATTTTAATTTACACTGTAATTTTATCGACACTACAATAGAACCCGTTTTACACACTGATTATTTAATCACACTAAGCACGCTTCCGTAGATGTTCTTTTGGAGATAGCTGGAGCAAAAGAGGGCTCTGACGCTGTGCAGTTGCCTTTTATATCCTCGTACTTTTTTCTTGTCTCACTCGTTTATTTTACTGGCCTGAGTTGAAGTAATTTTGGCACGCGATATTTTGTCGTCGCGACTGCAGCGCCACCGTTGAAATTATAAAAGCGGGTATCGAACTGTCTCGGCGACAACAAGTTTGGACAGTCCCTGCCACTCTCTAGATTCCGACCTCACCCCCTTGTCACCCAGATTGATACAGATTGATTATAGTTTTGTTCTCGAACGTACAGGATTTCGCCACACCCTGGACACTTCATACAACGGGCCAGAAATGACATTTCGAAAAAGGACTGACGGAACAATCAAAATGGCGGCGAAATCCTATACGTTCGACAACCAAACCCTAACCAATCTGTATCATTCTGGATGACGAGGGGGTGAGATCGGAATCTAGAGAGCGGCAAGGAGTGTCCATACTGTATGTTAGTACTAATATATATACTTTGATTCCGCCGTGATTTTGTTTGCTTCGTCATTTGTTTTTTAGAAATGTCCGTTGTATGCAGTGTCCGGAGTGTGGTAATAGGGTCCCGATCTCCCATTTGGGTGATCGGAACCCTAAAAATAAATATTACTCAATAATAAAGAACTAAAGCTTTTACGAGCGTAGGTGTATTAACAATAACTCAATAGTCAAGGTAAACAGGTGCGCAAATAACTTCAAAGCGGTTCAGAAAATGTTTATGATGAAATAATTAAATTCGCCGGTGGTGCTCAGCTAAAAGCTGTATTTTGTAAGGTTCTGATTCGCATCAACAAAGCGAACGATGTGCCCCACAAATTGCGGACTCATTGTTTGCCGCAAACAAACATTCGCGGGCCCGCTTCCTTCCGCCCACAAAGGAACTCCATTTACGGGAAGCAAATCATTTTCATTTGCTTTTATTTTAAATCACTTACAACGTTTCAATGTCGGGTTGTGTACTAGTTTGCGAATAATAGAACAAAGAGGGTTAGTAAAGGGTTCCCGACTAAATACTTACAATTAGATAGTATTTATTTACTTACAATTAGTAGATTAGATTAGCTTGGATTAGATTAGGTTAGATTAGATTAGATTGGATTGGATTGGAGTAGATAGGATTAGATTGGCTTGGATTGGATTAGATTAGATTGGACTGGATTGGATTCGATTACATTAGATTAGATTGGATTGGAGTAGATTGGATTGGTTTGGCTTGGATTGGATTACATTAGATTGGACTGCATTAAATTAGATTACATTAGATTAGATTAGATTGGATTAGATAAGATTGGATTAGATTAGATTACATTGGATTGGATTAGATTAGATTAGATTATTTTAGATTAGATTGGATTATATTGGATTAGATTGGATTGGATTAGATTTGATTAGATTATATTAGATTGGGTTAGATTAGATTAGATTTATTTGCCAGAATGCACGTAATTACAGGTGTTAAAACTTACAATATTAAATAGGCATCAGCACACTCAATCATAAAATAATGGCATGCAAAACTTAACTTGAAAATAAGAAAACTAGTACAATACAAAATTACTTATTATTTATAAACTAATATTCAAACATACACAAAATGTCAAATATTATTGGTAGATGTCAAAGATTAAAATATTACATGTCATTTTTAATGTCAAGTTACAATAAGTTTGGAATAAATTCACCATAATTATATAAAATTAATGTGAGACGTAAATTAATTCAAACCATAATAACATTTTTCGATTAGCCATTGTCGCAGTAGTAAAATATTTGGTTGGTAAATGTCTTAAAGCAACAAAGATCTCATTGTCACTTCAAAGTAGTAAGTGAGTGGAACTCCTTGCCTGCGTCAGTGTTTTCCGATTCCTATAATTTGGGGATCTTCAAGGCAAGAGTGAATAGGCATTATTTTAGTTTGCGTGTACCATCCTCGACTGCATTATCACTTACCATCAGGTGAGTTGCAGTCAAACGCACTCAAATTTTTAATAAAAAATAAAAGTAAGTACTAACTGTTTCCCGCGGCTTCACCCGCGAGGACAACGTTTCTATGACTTGTCGAGGGTGCTTGCGGATCGCGAGCGTGGAAAAAAGTAGCCTATGTGTTAATCCAGGTCCTAATCTGTTGTCCTACCAAATTTCAGCCAGATCCGTTCAGTAGTTTTTGCGTGAAAGAGTAAAAAACAAACATCCATACATTTTTACTTAATTTCGCGTTCATAATATTAGTAGGAAGTAGGATTTAGTCGCCGCCTCCGTGGTGTAATGGTAACGACCATTGGCTTCATATCAGGAGGTAGCGGGTTCGATTCCCGGCGGGTTCTAACTTTGAATGTCGTAGTTTGGTTGCTGGAAGGACATTTCTTAAGCCCGCCTGGCTAGCTACCACCATCTTATCTTAGTCTAGAATGTTAACAGCATTGATGTGTTCCGGCTTGTAGATAAGATAGCCAGTTCCCTATTGCATTGAGAAAGCTCGCTTCCATTTTCGGCATCATCGTCACTTACCATCATGTGAGATGATGTCAAGGGCTTACCAATTGTGGATAAAAACAAAGTAAATACTGCTTATTACGATCACTTCGACCAGTAATAGTCTGTGCTTTGCAACGCAATAAAATAACCAAATACTTTAAAAAAACACAAATTTTAAGCTCAATATTTGCCATCTATAGATGAGATTTGACCGCCTCCGTAGCTCAGAGGCAAAGTTCACTGGCTTTACACAGGAGGTCGCGAGTTCGATTCCCGGCGGGGTCAATTGTAAGACTCGGTTTGGTTGGTGGTAGGGCATTTTCTAAGCCCGCCTGGCTAGCTACCACCATCTTATCTAAGTCTTGCCGCCAAATATCAATGTTGATATCATTGGTATGTTCCGGCATGAAGATAAGACAGCCAGTTCCCCATTGCGTTGGGGAATCTTGGTAAGCACGCTTCCATCTTCGGCAACATCGTCACTTACCACCTGGTGAGATGTTGTCAAGGGTTTACCAATTGTGAATAAAAAAAAATTATAATAAAAAAAATTGGTACTTTTATTGCGTTGCAACGAACAGGCCATTACTTTAACATGCAGAATTAACTTACTAAATTGGAACTCTTTTCTTTCCTTATTGTTATACTAGCTTTTGCCCGCGACTTCGCCCGCGTGGACATTGTTTTTATGACTGTCTTTTAGGGTGAGTGGTGCGCGAGCCTTCCTCAGATCCCTCAGGAACGATATCGGGCTATTCTGATTAGAAGTCTATGTCACTTCCCACCCGTTCGATCAATTCTATACAAAAAACCACTTCAGTCCGATAGCTCCGTTGCGATGCCGACGTGAACGAGCGCGGAAATGAGTTTTCCCCAGATCCCTCGGGAACCATTTCAGGATATGCTAATCAGTAAATTATGTAGTTTTCCTCCCCCTCCCTCCCCCTCAGCTATCTCTGTGCGAAAAAATCACAGCAATCCATTGTTCCGTTGCAATGTTAAAGAAACTAACCAAAAAAAAAGAGTATAATTTCAGTTCCCTCAGGAACTGCATCGGACTATGTTATTTTCACGAGATAAAAAGTAGCCTATGTCTTTCCCAGTGACACAGGCTACCTGTATGCCAAATTTTATCAAGATTGGTTAAGGTGTTGAAGCGTGAAAAGGTAACAAACAAACACATTCACATCCTTACTATAATATTATAAATGTGAAAATGTGTTTGTTTGTTTGTTTGTTACCTTTTCACGCTTCAACGCCTTGACCAATCTTTATTTAAATTGGCATACAGGTAGCCTGTGTCACGGGGAAGGACAATGGCTACTTTTCATCCCGGGAAAAAAGCATAATCTGATGCAGTTCCTGAGGGAACTGAAAAAATACTCGACTGTTGTGATTTTTTGCACAGAGATGGTTGAGTAGGTGGGAAACTACATAATTTACTAATCACCCTTAAAGACAGTCATTAAAACGATGTCCACGGGGGTGAAGCCGCGGGAAAAAGCTAGTTTATAATATAAGTAAGGAAGTAAGGGTAATTCGCAAACTAGAACGCAACCCGACATTAAAACATTGTAAGTGATTTGAAATAAAATCAAATGAAAATTATTTGCTTCCTGTAAATTTAAAGCTCAACATTTGCCATCTATCATCGCAATGGGAATCCCCAGAGTCCTGACATTTTCATTCAAAGCGCGTCAGCTCGGCCAGGTCGGATTACTAATAACATTATTTTGCTTTAAACTTGGAAGGTCACGTAAAACGTTGAACATTTTGACGTTTTCTTAAAAGAAAATTTTTGGACTGATAATAGCTTTGAGATTAGATTTTGGCGTTCTCCCGGGAAATTAACTTGATTCGGAAAATCAGACCGATTTATTTTAATAAAAGTCAATGGGTACTTTTAGCAGTTATAGATACAACGTTCTGAAAAACATAATAGAAGGCAAAATGGAAGGAAAGCGGAGAAGAAGGAACAAGGTGAATAACATGGGGTGACTATATGAAGGAATGGACACACATCAAAGACGCTGCCCGTCTTAAAATACTGGCACAGAAAAGAGTTCCGTGTGGTGGTCGTCGACATCCGTTAGGATATGGCACCCCAAGAAGAAGAAGAGGACTTCGGAAGATTAGATCAGCTGTTTTTGCGGTAATAAATAACAAACATTTAAGCTTTGACGTTTATAATATTAGTGTCATCATATCACATCATATACGTCCCCACTAAGGGGCTCGTGCCTACCCTGAATTAGGGCGACATAATATTAATGAATGATATAAAAGTAGGTACATATAGGTGAAGTGAAGAATTACTATCCTTCCTAATAATATCTAAGTGAAAATTTGTTTGTTTGTTACCCATTCACGCTTTAACACCTCAACCAATTTTGTCAAAAATTTGCATACACGTAGCCTATGTTATGAAGAATGACATAGGCTACTTTTAATTCCGGGATAATAGCACAGTCCGATATGGTTCCTGAGATAATTGAATGAAATGCTCTTTTTGGTTGATTTCTTTAACATCGCAATGAAGCAACGGGTTGTAGTGATTTTTTGCACAGAGCTGGTTTAGAGGATGGGCGTTGACATAGACTACTAATTAGCATCATTATCCACACCAAGGGGCTCGAGCTACCCTGAATTAGGGCGATCGGGCCTTAGTCGACCACGCGGGCACAGTGCGGGTTGATCGACTTCATACACAACCTGCGAGTTTCTCCGCAGACGTGTGCAAGTTTCCTCGCGATGTTTTCCTTCACCGTAAGAGCTTCGGATAAACGTACATATGAAATCTAAATTCGAAATCACATTGGTACGCGACAGGATTCGAACCACGACCTCCCGGACAGGAGGCGACAGCCCTAGCCATTACGCCACCGATGCTCTTAATTACTAATAGACGACTAATTAGCACAGCCCGACAAAGTTCCCGAGGGATCTGGGGAAAACTCGTATTTCTATATTTCTTCTCACACGGTTTCAAATATAATTAAACTCGTTAAAGCGAGAGGAATTGCGTCTCGTCGTGCTGATTGTGCCCCTGGCGTAAACCCGTTTATGTCCACATGAGGAGATATCAAAGCGGTTTTGACTGGAATGCTGACCACGTGATTTTCTTCACGTTTTTGTACCTTTGAGGCTTCACTAACTAACGCGCATGCTTCATTCTTATATGATTTTACTAGCTTGTGCCCGTGGCTTCGCCCACGTGGACATCGTTTTTATGATCATCTTTGTTGACTTTACTCCAGATCTCTCAACCATCTCATAGCGAAAAAATACAACTGTCCATTGTTCCGTTGCGATTTTGAGAGGATTTTTTCGGTTTCCTCAGGAACTGCATCGGACTATCCTTTTTAACGGGATAAAAAGTAGCCTATGTCTTTTCCCGTGAAACAGGCTACCTGCATACCAAATTTCATTAAGATTGGTCAAGGGTTTGAAGCGTGAAAAGGTAATAAACAAACAAACACATTTTCACATTTATAATATTAAGTAAGGAAATAAGGATAACTCGGTTTGGTTGGTGATAGGGCATTTTCATAGCCTACCTGGCTAGCTACCACCATCCTTTGTAAGTCTTGCCGCCAGACATCAGTGTTAACAGCATGGATGTTTTTTATTCACAATTGGTAAGCCATTGGCGTCATCTCACCTGATGGTAAGTAACGATGATGCCGAAGATGGAAGCGGGCTTACCAAGATTCCACAACGTTATGGAGAACTGGCTATCTTATCTTCAAGCCGGATCACATCAATGTTGTTAACACTGATGTTTGGCGGCAAGACTTGGATAAGATGGTAGTAGCTAACCAGGCGGGTTTAGAAAATGCCCTACCACCAACCAAACCGAGTCTTGCAAGTTGAGCCCGACCGGAATCGAACCCCTGACCTCCTGGTGTGAAGCGACTTAGATAAGATAGCCAGATCCCCATTATTGGGGAACATTGGTAAGCCCGCTTCCATCTTTGGCATCATCGTTACTTACCATCAGGTGAGATGATGCCTAGGAGTTACTTACTTAAAAAAAACAAGATTTATCTATTGACATACGCGCAATAAACATTTTTAAAACAATTTCAGGTAGACACAGAGACAGCACTCATCATCATTATCGTATCAGCCGAAAGACGTCCATTGCTGGACAAAGACCTCCCCAAGGATTTACACAATGACCGGTCCTGCGCTGCCCGCAGCCAGCGGCTTCCCGCGGTATTTACCAGGTCATCGGTCCACCGCGTGGGAGGCCTGCTTACGCTACGTCTCTCGGTTCGAGGTCACCACTCGAGAACTTTACTGTCCCAGCTCTTATGTGAAATTTACTAATGTATCTAATTTAAAAAAAAAGCGCGGTGGCTCAACCGGTAACGACTCGGTTCTCCTAACCAGAGGTGCCGGGTTCAAATCCGGACGGCCAATGTACCAATGAGTTTTTTGAAACTTACGTACATATACACACCGATTGCTTTAACGGTAAAGGAAAACATCGTTAGGAAACCTGCACACACCTGCGAAGAAACTCGAAGGTTGTATGTGAAGTCGACCAACCCGCACTGGGCCCGCGTGGTCGACTAAGGCCCGATCGCCCTAATTCAGGGTAGGCTCGAGCCCCTCGGTGGGGACGTATATGAGCTGATATGATGATCTAATTTAAAGTAAAGTAATTGATAATAGTTCCAAGTCACTATTGTCATTATTTAATTAACTCTACAGAGTGTAAAAAAAATTGGTAAAGGACCCGTTACCTGGGGCTTCTACTCATCATACTGAAAAAATTTCCCTAGGGAACTCATAGTCAAATTGCAACAAAATAGATTCGATGCTCCATACAAAAATGCACAAAATTGATCGATCAGCTGATCCAATTGTATGAAGAGTTCAAATTATTTTTTTTGCGATTTTAAGCAAACTTGTAGAAAAAAAGTTGTTCAGTTTAATTAGTAGAAGCTCTAGTTAACGGGACCTACACCCTTTATATGATAACGTTGTGAAATTTTTTAGTCTATAAGATCAATTTCACAATCTTATTTCAGTTAAGATGAGGGTCTTAATATTTGTTGACTTATGTAAATTGTTAGGAAAATACGCAATAAGCCGTCTTTAATACGTCGTAAGCCTTTATCAACGCGAGGCAGGCATATTCCGTCCTTATGCGGGCAAGACAACACCCGACCGTTTTCGATAATACCTAATCTAAAGGACTTGGAGGGTGAGTGAAATGTGATTGCCACTTTTAAAGGGTTTAGTCTGTTTGGTCGGGTAATTGCTAGATAAACCTACATCCATATATGCTTATTGTTTCCAGGAGCAGAGTACCTATTTTCATCATATCCCTTGGTAATTAATTAATTCAATGAATGCTATAACCATAGAATTTATTTATTTATTTATTTATTCATTCACAATTGGTAAGCCCTTGGCATCATCTCACCTGATGGTAAGTGACGATGATACCGAAGATGGAAGCGGGCTTACCAAGATTCCCCAACGCAATGGAGACTGGCTAACTTATCTACATGCCGGAACACATCAATGTTTTTAACACACAGATGTTTGGTGGCAAGACTTAAATAAGATGGTGGTAGCTAGCCAGGCGGGCTTAGAAAAACAAAAAGTAAAAATTACTACGGCTATAACCTTGCCAGGCGCAGGAGTGCGCACAACAACTGTATAGTGCGTGCCACTAAAGATGAGACTTGACACACCGTGTCAAATATTAAAAAGGTAAAATAGGAACATGGCTTACGACGTGTACTCCTGTACCTATGTCAAAAGAAGCAAAGGATTATGATTAACTATACAGGGTGTAACAAAATTGGTGTAGGTCCTGTTAACTGGGGCTTCTACTCATCATACTGAACAACTTTTGTTCCACGACTTTTCTGAAAACACAAGAAAATTTTAGTCTTGATACAAATCGATCAGCTGATCGACCAATTTTGTACATTTTAATGTTTAGGGTCCAAATTTTTTTTTGAGAATTGGCTAAGGGTTCTTCAGGGAAAGTTGTTTAGTATGATGAGTAGAACCCCCAGTTAACAGGTCCTACATCATTTTTTTTACATCCTGTACATTACGGATAACTATTTCTTACACTTTCTACTTTGTATTTTTTGTGTTTTACGTGGCGTGTCAAGTCTCATCTTTAATCGCACGCATTATACGAAGTTTCAACGCAATCGGATGAATGGTATAGGTCAGCGCATAAAATTCGAACAAACATATAATATTATATTTTTATACATGTAAGATTATCATACTTTATTTAGCAGACAGATATAAATGGTTCTTAATTGTTTTATTAATATACTCATATCGTTGGTTTGCTTTTAACAAACATTATCCGGAATAAACTAGTAGTGACTTACAACACTCTGGTTTCATTAAATTTTAATCACTGGTTTTTGTAGGTAAATGAAATTCTATAAACAGAAAAACTTCTTCTCGGAAACTTATTATCTCGTCTTGTCAGAAACATATCAGGTCTCAAAAATGTTTTTGACTTTTTTACAAAAAAATCTAAAACTGCAGTTTACTTTACCAATCGATTTGTCGTTATGAGACCGGCATGTATTTTTTTTTTTGCTTACCTAATAAACTGACTATGAATTCAAATTCATAATTAGAAAACACTTTATTGCACATCAGATAGACAAATACATGTACAAAACAGAAATTAACAACTAAGACATACTATTTGCGTGGTTATATCGCTGTGAGCGATTTCTACCAGGTAACCTAATGTTCTGAGAAAAAGCAAGGAGAAAGGTAGCACGCGAGCAACAACATAAAAATTTAGATGATAAGTTTAAACTTAAAGTGAAATCTATTAAACTTTTATTACTTTCTTAGATAACATAAATAAAATATTATAGCTTTCATAGACATAATTTTCGAAAAACCTAAAAGCTTTTAGGTACAAGCTTTTATTTGAAAAGAATTTTTTATACTCGAAAATCCAAATGCTCAATAAAATATAAAAAATAAACATTTTTAATTTCAAAAAGGGTGAGCACAGTATTGTATTTACTACGATTCTATTGGAAAATAAAAGACTATTCTGGGACCTTGATTCACATTCCAAAGTTCATTATCAGATCAACTTCAAAATAACAAAATAGGGATGACGAATGCTAGTCATCTGAGTTACTTTTTATCACCTGTCAATAACGACATTTTATTCTAAAAATGTTAGAAATACCTAGGCGTGACGTCATAGTTTAGCAGCGTCATTTATGTACTCATTTTGTGGTTTTGGTGAATTAAAAATCGAAGGCCTGATGGAAAGCAAAACGAGTAAGGTTTTCCGAAGTTTAAGTAGGAGGGCAACTTAGTGATCAAAAGTTCATGTTGTCGTCATCCCTATTTTAGCTTAATCGGGCCGGGGGGTCTTCCAGGGGTGAATCCGCTCTAAAAATCGACCGCAAGATTTGAACAATAAATATAAAGGTACATAAATAAAAAGTTACTTTTAAATAAAAAAATAAAAAAGAACGCACTTTTTTTTTGTACAAGATAGATGAGACAATTGGAGACTTCCTCAGATCGTGTATGGAGCAGTGCAGTAGGATCCTTAGTCTCCATGGTCAGCGGCTATAGAATGCAGAAGACCGGATTTCGATTAAGAAGGGTATATACCAGGGCGCCTGTCCATCCTGTTGGTTTTGTCCATCCCTGAATCCATTCAGCTTTCTGCTCGAGAAATCAGGGATGGGATTTCAGTTTCGGAGAGGTGACACACGCATTACCCACCTTTTCTACATGGACTATCTTAAACTGTTCGCTCCAAATGCAACATGGTTGGAGGAACTGTTAAAAATCATTTGTGATTTTAGCAGTTCCATCAGCATGGAGCTAGGAGTGGATAAGTGCGCGATCCTTCATGTGGACAGGGGCAGGGAGGTGCATTCAACCCTCTCTGAAACTGATACATACCGGTATCTGGGTATGTCGCAGAGTATTGGTGTTCACGAGGCGGGGTGAAATAGTCAGTGTGTGACTTGTTTTGGGAACACCTGACAAAAGTTCTTGAGAGCTATTTGTCGGGCGTTAACAAGACTCGGGTATTTAACGCCTGGGTGTTCTTTTGTACACCTTCGGCATACTCAGATGGTCACAGACTGAACTAGACGCCCTGGATCGAAAAGTCCGCACTACTATGAAACTCCATAGGATGCATCACCCAATGTCGTCAGTGATGAGGCTGTATATCTCACGGAAGAGTGGCGGGCGTTGCCTTTTAAGTGCCAAACAAATGCACAATCGCGAGATATGCAGCCGCCAAAGTTACTTTCTGACGAAAGTCGATAGTGAATTAAATAGAGTTGTCATAGCGTGTGATAAAGGACTAGCTTCTCTATCCATGGCCCAAGAGAACTGGCAGGCGCCGGCTGTACTTAGCACTATTGAACGAGAGGCCATATGGAAAGACAAAGCGCTGCACGGTAGGTTCTTCAAGGCCCTTTGTGGATCCTTCGTAGATCAGAAGGCCTCCGTGCACTGGATGCGCTTCGGAGACCTTTTGGAGGAGGAGAGGGTTTTGTTTATGCAATACAGGATCAGTTCGTCAGGACGATCAACTATAGGAGGTACATAATAAAAGACGGCACCTTGGACGTCTGTCTGTTGTGCATCAAACAAGGGAAACCTTGCGTCATATAACCTCCGGTTGTTCCATGCTTGCCAACACTGAGTATTTGCACACCAAGAGATCGCTCTAAAGTATGGCCTCATATCTCGGCAGTTGCCGTATTACAAATGCACGCCGGAGCCAGTTCTCGAGAACGACCGCGCCAATCTTTACTGGGACCAACCCATCATCACGGACAAGACTATTCCTTCCAGTAAGCCTGATATCGTGTTGATAGATCGGGCGCAGTCAAGGGTGGTTTGGTGGATGTCACTATCCCATACGATAAAAACCTCGTGCATGCTGATGCCGAAAAAAAGACCAAGTACCTGTACCTGGCGCACGAGGTTACTGATAATATGTGGCGAGTGGAATCCACCGAAATCATCCCCGTAGTCCTATGCGTGAACGGGGTAATTTCAGCCGACCCTGAACGTCACCTAAGGCGGCTGGATCTCCGAGGCAGACTAATAATTGCAGAAAGCAGTCCTCCTGGATAACACCTGGATAGCTCTTTCTTCCCATCACACTGAACTCCAGCCGACTGTGCTTCCGCGGAGGTGCTCCTGCCACTTCGCCTCGTGCCAAGTGAGCAGAGAGGAAGTAGTTTTATATTCATAAATAATAATCATCATCATCATTTTGCTCTCGCCTCTTGTGCTTGACTTAATTGGCTGGCCAAGAGTGGAGAAAGCAAGAGCGGAACCTATGCTCCAGGTTTGAAGTGTATAATGCCATAACACCGGGGGCTACTGACCGTACAAGGATCTGGACCCCGTAGACTCACTTCTCGACAACCTTAGACGCTCACTCCAATGTTTCCATTCTCCAGCCATTTGGTAGCATTTATAGGAGGCTCATTTAGTGAGCGGCAAGTAACCGCCTGCTATGATTTCAAGATGAGATAATTGATATGGCGGGCGTCCCGTAGTATCATCAATATGCCAGCAATTACCCACCCATAACCTAGCATAGTTCCCATCTTTTCTGCAAAAGTCCTTGCACCTGGTGAGTGCCGTCTTTGGGTGAATCTCTATGGTACAGGCAGAGACGACACTCGCTTGGTGTACACATCATCATCATCATATCAGCCTAAAATCATCCACTGCTGGACAAAGGCCTCCCCCAAGGATTTCCACGACAACCGGTCCTGCGCTGCCCGCATCCATCGGCTTCCCGCGATCTTTACCAGGTCGTCGGTCCACGCGTGGGTGGCCTTCCTATGCTACGTTTTCGAGAACTTTACTACCCCATCGGTCATTTGTTCTACGAGCTATGTGCCCTGCCCACTGCCACTTAAGTTTAGCGATTCTGTGAGCTATGTCGGTTACTTTAGTTCTCCAGCGGATCTCCTCGTTCCTGATTCGATCACGCAAGAAACTCCGAGCATAGCACGATCCATTGCCCTTTGGGTGACCTTGAGCCTTCTTATGAGTGTGTGTATTATTCTTATGTGTGGTGTACACATCACAACACATTATAACATCTCAAAGGGGCCTCTGCGTGTTGGATCTGTATCTCCACGTACGCCTTACGCCTTAAGAAGCCGACTTTGAAAAAGCTGAGATAAACATAATAATAATTCTTTCTTTCTTATCGTGTGGCACAATTTACCGTGCTATCCAAGGCATAGACTGCGGTTGCCTGGTGTTGCACTTAGCATCATCCGCGGTCACGTGTAGGGCATTTAGATTAACACCTACGGACTTTTGCAACGCGACCTTCGTACACATCTGGAATCAGATGTGCAGGTTTCCTCACGATGTTTTCTTTTACCGTTAAAGCAACAGTAAGCATATGTACGTAAGTTTCTAAAAACTTATTGGTACATTGGCCGCCCGGGTTTGAACCCAGCACCGCTGGTTAGCAGGATCGAGTCATTACCGTTGAGCCACCTACGCTTCTTTAATAATAATAAGTATAAATACCTAAAGTGAAACGCAGAATAATAATACTTATAATGTAATGTAATGTACAGTACGAGTAAGAGAATTCATAGAAAAGCCATATTTAGTGTTATATTATGTATGAGTTCCTACTCTTAAGACTTCTGTTTTACATCATTTTTACAAGCTTTTATTTAGCTTGCAATGTATGTATGTACGATTATGTATGATGTATGTATGTAAGTTGACTGCTTCAAAATTTATAAGTTCAATTTGACCCACATCCTGGTTTTCGATTGAGCTAAAATTGTGCATACACGTTTAGTTTGGATGACAATGCATGGTAAGCTTAGTGACGTCATTCTCAATCCAATATGGCGGACCCCCAAAGTTAGCAGACCAGTTTTTATTTACTCTCATGATTAAGTATCATATGAAAGGCTTTGCTTAAAACATACAAAATGATTTAAATTATTTTCAAACAAAAGCTTGTAGGTACCTAAAAGTTTTAGGTTTTTGAAATCGCCATGACATCCCTTTACAATTACTCATCTACAGGTTGAGACCATGAGATGGAAACAACATAATTATGGTAGGTGTGAAAGGGACAAAATATTACCGTTGTGTCCAGTAAGCCCCCAGGGTGCACACGTACATACCACCTTACATCGGCAACACGTAACGCTTGACACGTCCTCACGGTAGAAACAAAATAAAAAAAAGAGTGTGTGGTTTTATGAAACCATGGTAAAAGTGAAACTTTTTTTCACATTATAGATATTTACAGAGCACGAGACGATCATGGCTGCTCTCGTCTTGGAACTACCAACATAATTATGGTAGGTGTGAAAGGGACAAAATATTACCGTTGTGTCCAGTAAGCCCCCAGGGTGCACACGTAGTTACATACCACCTTACATCGGCAACACGTAACGCTGGACACGTTCAGAGCTCGTGTGTTAATTACTACTCGCCCTTTCGTCGTGATGCGGTTGATAATGTTCCGGGGATATCTAGTGGTACCTGGCCTTAAGAAACTTCCACGGATCTGATCGATTCGAAAGGTATTTTGTTCGTCAACGAGACGCAGGGAGGGGTTGCACCCCTTTGTTGTTGATGTTCCACCTTTGCGCACGAATCGTTACGCTTCTTCATTTATTATGCGTACAGCGCAGGAGTGGAACTCCTTGCCTGCGTCAGTGTTTCCCGATTCCTATAATTTGGTGATCTTCAAGGCAAGAGTGAATAGGCATTATTTGAGTTTGCGTGTACCATCCTCGACTGCATCATCACTTACCATCAGGTGAGTTGCAGTCAAACGCACTCAATTTTTTAATAAAAAAATAAATAAAAAAAAACCCAAATAATATTTCAATAAATTTAATTTCAAATTTAAATTTGGAACACAAGAAACATGATTAGAAGTTTTTTACAACTATAAAATTGGTACGTTTTTGTACCCAAAAGTGTTTTGATACGGAATTATCAGTGTGCAGGTCCAACTGCACTTGACCGGTTTAAATAATGAAGTCTTCTCTGTTCCATTTCAGCCTAAAAATTTGGCCTTAATATGCGTCAAATGATAATATTCAGTTCAAATTATTGAAAGACTGTGTAAAGCTATCACCATGGAAGAAATATATAACATACTTATAGTATGTAATAAAAATCGATTTAATTGAATACAATTTAAAAAATATTACCACTTTTGATGTAAAAAATATACTGTAGACCCTGTTTTTGGCATTATTTGCAAAATTTCTCGAAAACAAATAGTTAATATTGAACGAAACCAACCCACAAAAATCGGTGACTTTCAGACTATTCATTTTAATTGAACATATTGTTTAAACCTATTTGAAAGTGATAAAAAGTAATAAAAACATGTAAAAATCGTGAATTGTGCGTTCGGTTTCAACGTAACAGTCGCGTTGAAGCCCGCATTGATTTGAACTTAAAATGAATAGACTTACGTTCGATATTATTGATATACGTATCAACCTGCACGGATTGAGTGATCTTAGCGCCTTAATCAGGGATATACATTGAAAACCATATTATTAAGCTAATATGGATAATAAAATAGCATATACGTATTAAGTTAAATAGCTATTTGTTCGAGGTTCTTCAAGGCAAACTTATTAGTAACAATATTGCTGGAATAAAAAAGGACCAAATAATATATAAAACAGAGAAGACTGCATTACTAAAACCGGTCAAGTGCGAGTCGGACTTGCACACTGAGGATTCCGTATCAAAACACATTTGGGTACAAAAACTACAAAAAATTTTATAGTTTTATATTTTTATAGTTGTAAAAAATTATGTTTCTTGTGTTCCAAATTTAAATTTCAAATTAAATTTATTGAAATATTATTTGAGTAACAGGATACCAAATTTCGAATCTATGGAACCCGTGGAAGTTTCTCTAATTCCTTCATTAACTAGAATTTAACTAGAAAAAACCTTCAAACGGCTGAATAGATTTTCTTTATTCATAGCTAAGAACACTCTCGATCAAGTCACTTTTGTAACAGAAAAACACCGCATCAAATCGGTCCATTCGTTTGGGAACTACGATACCACAGACAGACACAGATAAGAACACTCTCGATCAAGTCACCTTTCTTACAGAAAAACACCGCATCAAAATCGGTCCATTCGTTTGGGAATCCCATGCCACAGACAGATACACAGATATACACGTTAAACTTATAATACCTCTCTTTATGCGATTCAAAAACCAGCCTGCCTAAAATGTATCCTATGACACTCAGGAGATCAATACGAATATCACGACACGTCGCATTACAAAATCTATCAAGCCGTTTAAGATTCAGGCTCGGCCAAAGAGACAGACATACATACTTACATGCTTACATACGAAAAACATTATCTTCTTCTTGGGCAGTCGCGTAAAAAAGCGAATATATATATACAGGAGGCTGACTGGAAAATAACCAAAAAAAGGTAAATAGATATTATGCAGGGTGACTGGTAAATAACCAAAAAAAGTGAATAGATATTATGCAGAGGTGACTGGTAAATAACCAAAAAAAGTGAATAGATATTATACAGGGTGACTAGTAAATACCCAAAAAAAAGTCAATAGATATTATGCAGGGTAACTGGTTAATAACCAAAAAAAGCTAATAGATATTATGCAGAGGTGACTGGTAAATACCCAAAAAAAAGTCAATAGATATTATGCAGGGTAACTGGTTAATAACCAAAAAAAGCTAATAGATATTACGCAGAGGTGACTGGTAAATATCCAAAAAAAAGGTAAATAGATATTATGCAGGGTGACTGTAAATAACCAAAGAAGTGAATATATATTATGCAGGGTAACTGGTAAATAACCAAGTGAATAGATTTTATGCAGGGTGACTGTAAATAACCAAAGAAGTGAATATATTATGCAAGGTGACTGGTAAATAACCAAAAAAAAGTGAACAGATATTATGTAATGTAACTGGTAAATAACAAAAAATAAAAAACCGGGCAAGTGCGAGTTGAACTCGCGTGGAAAGGGTTCCGTACAATGCCAAAGAAATCCTCACAGTAATGCGCGGGTTAACTACTAATAGTGCTATCAGTAGTGATTTAGGGAACTATTTTCCGTAAGTGAACGTATTATATTGAGTTTACCCCTTTATTTTCAATTGATAGAATTCTCGTAGGTTTTCTTGTAACCTAAAAGCAATGAACAATATTTTGAAAATTTTAGGCTTAGTAGTTTCGGAGATCAGTGGGGGAGGAAGTCAATTTTCGTCTTCCTTCATGAATAAAATCAAAACTTTTTATTTTACAATAATAACAAATATATTTGAGATCCTCATAGCGATCCCTTTCATTTGATATACCTAGGACACAGTATGGTTTGCAAAACTTTTTTTATATATCCTAATTGGCCCCTAAAAATGACCCTTATTGTAATAAAAGCTTTTAAATACTTTGCACGTTTGTGTTTGGGTCATAGGATTACATCATCCTACCGAATTTCACCTGATTTGGTCCAGTAATGTACTCTGCTAATTGGCTGTGACAGACGGACGGACAGACAGACAGACGCACGAGTGATCCTATAAGGGTTCCGTTTTTTTTGTACGGAACCCTAAAAAGTGAAAAGATATTATACAGGGTGGCTGGTAAATAACAAAAAAACAAGAAAATTACTTTGTTTCTTACTCTTTCTTAAATGGTTATAGTGCCCATGAAACTAAACAATTTATTTTGTAAAATTTTGCTGCAATTTCTAAAATAAGGTAGGTAAGTATTTTCATGCAAATCAGTCAAATGAAAGGTCCGATTTTTTTATAACTATTTTACCAAAGTTTTAGGACAGAAGTTTTTCAGTGTCTTTCTTACTCTTTCTTAAATGGTTATAGTGCCCATTAAAACTGAACAATTTATATTCTACAATTATGCTGAAATTGCAAAAATAAGGTAGGTATTTTCATGCAAATAAATCACATGAAAGGTCCGATTTTTTTATAACTATTTTACCAAAGTTTTAGGACAGAAGTTTTTCAGTGTCATAACTTTTTTTTATTCACTATTGGTAAGTTACAATGATGCCGAAGATGGAAGCGGGCTTACCAAGATTCCCCAACGCAATGGAAAGTATTAGCATTTTAGAGGTTCGCAGGTGACTAATCTTTGACTACACCCTGTAATTTTAAAGCTGTACCAAAGAGTAGGTAACACTAGTTACTAGTTACAGTCGAGTTCATTAATATATTTGCAGGGCCAATGGTTCAAAACATTGCAAGCGTCGAAAGGAATATAAAGTTCTACACAAACAATTAATGAACCAAGTAATCAAAAATAAATACCAAAGATACAATACAATCAATACAACGAATGTACCTGATTTTATTAAGTGCGAAACTGATATGTCCAATGGATGTATAATACCCCTCGCGAGCCGTTTACATCTCGCGCACCGCGGACTCTCTAGTCTCATCATCATCATCATATCAGCCGAAGGACGTCCACTGCTGGACATAGGCCTCCCCCAAGGATTTCCATGACGACCAGTTCTGCGCTGCCCGCATCCAGCGACTTCCCACGACCTTCACCAGGTCATCAGTCCGCCGAGTGGGAGGCATGCCTACGCTACGTTTTCCGGTGAGCTGTCGCCACTCTAGAACTTTACTGCCCCAATGGTTATCTGTTCTGTACCGTTTACATGATAACATTTTATTGATATCTACATAATTATGTTTGTATAGAACGCTTATAATGTTTTGAACCATTGGCCCTGCAAATATATTAATGAACTCGACTGTACGTAGAGAGTATGTATGAATACAGAAACCATATATTACAGGCAATTATCTTAGTAGGTTTATTTACACTCCTGTAACAAGCAAAATTAAGTCCCAAACGTACAGCTGAGTTGCCGAACTAGTTAGTAGCTTTAATAACTAAATAATGAAACTAATTCCAAGTTATACGTAACAAACGTTACGCTCTGTTTTCCCTAAAGGACACATGCTTGGATAAAGAATATATCTTCTTTATCTCATTTCAGCCCTTAATTAAAAGGTTTATTATTGAATTCTTTGAAAATGTCTCTTCAGACTATTTCGATTACATTGTTACAAATAAACAGTTGATTTTCTTTTGTGTTGTGAAATAGCAAACTCGGATTAAATCGAGAAAACACTTTGGAATCAATTTGCTCGAGTAAGTGCAAAGTATTTGCTCATCAGAACACTTGCTCGATAAATAGTAAATAGCGTGAAGTGTTGGTGCTAACGGTTGGGTGTAGCGTGCCAGGTGCCAGGTGCCAGGTCTTACGTGCTAGGTGTTCTGCAAATTTATAGTTGAAAGGAGACACAATTGTCTTAACGTATTCATAGGATGATTTGACAAAGTGAAACAGTCCAACTTTTTCGTGAGAACCCATTGTTTTATCATATCAGCTCTTATAACGTCCCCACCGAGGGTTCGAGCCTACTCTGAGTTAGAGCAATCGGGCCTTAGTCGACCACGCGGGCCCAGTGCGGGTTGGTCGACTTCACACACAACCTTCGAGTTTCTTCGCAGGCGTGTGTGTTTCATCATATCAGCTCATATAACGTCCCCACCGAGGGTTCGAGCCTACTCTGAGTTAGAGCAATCGGGCCTTAGTCGACCACGCGGGCCCAGTGCGGGTTGGTCGACTTCACACACAACCTTCGAGTTTCTTCGCAGGCGTGTGTGTTTCATCATATCAGCTCATATAACGTCCCCACCGAGAGGCTCGCGCCTACCCTGAATTAGTGAGACCGTCCTTAGTCGACCACGCGGACCCAGGTGCGGGTTGGTCGACTTCACACACAACCCGTTGTTTATTATGACCAAATTCTACAAAATGTAGTTTCTTCAGTCGATCGATTCGAACTTCACAGTCACTTTTCCGATATTAGCATCGTCTGGGAGCCTTCAAAGGTGCTTTAACAATAAGTTTATTAAAAAAATTAGTAACATGCAATTAATCTTGTCTTAGGGCTCATACTTTGTTGTTATAATTATTTGTCTTTGACAGTGTGTGTTGCCAGTGATGACATATGGAACTGAGACATGATCGCATACTGTGGGCCTCATAAGAACGCTCAAGGTCACCCAAAAGGCGATGGGGCGAGCAATGCTCGGAGTTTCCATACGCGCGATCGAATCAGAAATGAGGAGATCCGTAGGAGAACCAAGGTTACCGAAATACTTCACAGAATCACTAAACATAAGTGGCAGTGGGTGGGGCTAATAGCTCGTAGAACAGACGGCCGTTGGGGTAAAAAAGTTCTCGAGTGGCAACCGCGCACAGGAAGACGTGGCGTAGTGACCTCCCACTCGGTGGACCGACGACTTGGTGAAGGTTGCGGGAAGTCGCTGGATGGGGGCAGCGCAGGACCGGTTATCGTGGAAATCCTTAGGGAGGCCTTTGTTCAGCAGTGGATGTGTTTCGGCTAATATGATGATGATGATTAATTATATAGAATTAATCATCATCATCATATTAAACATTTCAAATTATATAATAACATGTTATCACAATATCTATACGTTTTTTTGATTCTTAAATTAAAAACCTCAAGAATTTAATTCAAAATTAACAACCCAAATGTGTTTTTTGGCTTTTGAGTTAAAAATATCCTATGTAACTTTCAGAATTAAGACGAATCTAACTACGCCCTTACACCATTATAAAATCCATCAAGCCGTTTAGGCTATAGCCTAAAGCACACCCCGGACACTGCATAAAAATGATAGTGAAATTAAATTTTTAAAAACAAATGACGGAGCAAACAAAATCACGGTGAAATCTCATACGATTGAGAACCAAACTGTAACCAATCTGTATCAATCTGGGTGACGAGGGAGGGGGTGAGACAACAATGTTCTGAACAATACCTCACCAAAGTATATATATTAGTACTAACATACAGTATGGACACTTCCTGCCGCTCTCTAGATAGCGACCTCACCCCTTCGTCACCCAGATTGATATAGATTGGTTACAGTTTGGTTGTCGAACGTATAGGATTTCACCGCCAATTTGTTTATTCCGTCATTCCTTTTTTTGGAATGTCATTTCTGGCCCGTTGTATGGAGTGTCCAGGGTGTGACCTCGCCTTAAGAGATATCTTGTTCTGGTTCACGAATGCCCGCACCGGGTTAAAATATGGTTCCACCTTTCTGCTACATCCTGTAGAGTTCTCCCTAGAGAATACAAGTTAATGTTATTGTAACATCCTCCAGTTCCAGTGAATGGGGGCGACAAACAACTGTTAAAGCGAGCGTTAATGAATAAAACACACAGGTCCCTTGTCTCATTTGCTTGTCCGTCTGAACTAAAACCACAGTTCAAGGATCCAGCGATGTATTAGTTACTAGCTGTGCCCGCGACTTTGTCCGCGTGGAGGTTTTAAATTTTTCCACGGGATCTCTTGAATTTTCCGGGATACAAAGTATGCTATAATGTTAACCCGGGCCATGCCTGTCGCACTCTGCGCTGTAAGTATGAAAATGTTCAAAATGTATCTACGCCTCGCCAAGCCGCGCGGCCCCTTGCAAGGTGCAAATTCAGTAGTCAGAAGAGATAAGAGTTACGCGATAGAAAGAGAGGCAACTTGTAGGTGAATACAACTGTAGGTAATTAGCGCTGTGCGAACTGAATTTGCACTTTATTGTGTCGTAGCAAGAGTCGCCATTCATTCAAATTATTTTGCGGATTTAACCTTCTTTTACGTAGTAAATAGTCTTTATTCGTTGCCCGGGATATGAGGAACCACCATAGAAAATTTCATCAAAATCGGCATAGTAGTGTTTGCGTGATGCGCAAACATATAGACAGACAGACAGACAAAAATTCCAAAATGTGTTGTTGTGTTCTATATCGTTAGTAATGTCGACCACAGTTTTTTTTCCAAAAATATTTCATGACAGATACGGCCCCGTTACACTTTTATTATATGTATAGATAGATGTTGATTTTCAAGCATTTATTTTTGAAATTAACATGTGTCTCAGTGTTATGGGCTATAGAGGGAAAGTACTTTTAATATTGAACATAATAATATGAAATTTCACTAGAATAATACATAACTGCGTTTTTTTAAAAAAAACAGCCAAATACGAGTCGGGTTCCGTACCACCAAACCTCTCCACACAATAAGGGATCGAACTACATCAAAAATAAATTCTGAAATATGTTTTCCTAAATTTCTCTCCTCTTGAAGTTTCAAAAAACCAAGTCTTCAATTTTTAATTGATCAAATTCACAAAATAAGTTCCTCAATGACGTTAAAAATCTATGACGTCAATTGTGGGTTTTTGACAGATCATAAAGAGTAACTCAAATAACTAGCAGTCCGATCCCCTATTATAAGTATTATAACAATGATGCCTAATCATTATAAACAAAAGACATTAACGGGAGCGAAGAAAAATACTTTTATAATCACTTCGCACTCTTAAGCGCGAGATCGACTCACATTTGGCCTTTATCCTATAATTGTTGTTTTAATTCAGGATTAGTTCTTAAATCACACCAAGTTGTACGCTTGTATGTATTACCGTTCTCATGATAGATCAAAAACACAAAACTTATAAAATCCGGCCAAGTGCGAGTCAGAACCGTATACAAAGGGTTCCGTACCATCATACTAGATGGCGCTAGTACAAAGGGTTCCGTATCATCATACTAGATGGCGCTAGTACAAAGGGTTCCGTACCATCATACTAGATGCCGCTAGTACATAGGTTCCGTACCATCATACTAGATGGCGCTAGTACATAGGTTCCGTACCATCATACTAGATAGCGCTGGTTTCTTCGTTTTAAAAAAACACGTTTTTTTCGTGTGCAGACCCCCCTTATTTTCACTTTTTCTAATTTTTCGTATTTTTTGTTATAGCGGCAACAGGAATACATCATCTGTAAAAATTTCAACTGTCTAGCTATTACGGTTCACGAAATACAGCCTGGTGATAAACGGACGGACAGCGAAGTCTTAGTAATAGGGTCCCGTTTTGGGTACGGAACCCTAAAAACACGTTCCATGTAAGGGGAACCCCTTCATTTTTCTTTATTTGGATCTGTACCCCTGTCGTTCAGACAGCGTAGAGTTAGTAGTAGGGTACCGTTGTTACCCTTGGTGTTTGGAACCCCATTACCCTTTACGGACAGACATAGACGGACAAACAGACAGTGTAAGTTCAATAATGCAGTTCGATTAGCTAACTAGCGCCGCCGACAGATATAAATAATATACTCATTCTTATGGTCTTTAATCGAAATATTAAAATATTAGCAAAAATTTAGTTTAACAATAGTTGTTGCCCCTCTAGGTGCGCAAAATAAATTGTAAATGAGTAAATTATTAGTAATTCTATTGGCGGCTAGTGATAATCGAACCGCCTAGGCCTAGGGTCCCGCTTACGTGGTTCGGAAGCCTGAAAAACAAGAAAAACTGCATTTAAAGATATATACACTTACCACCAGGTGAGATGTAGTCAAGGGTTTACCAATTGTGAATAAAAAAAAATTAAAAAAAATAATTAAATAGCTTTGCTTTAGTCGGAAATAGAAACTGGATTCATTAAACCAATATGTCAGAAAAATAAATAAATCATAGATTTCATTTTGTTGTAAAAATAAGTAAGCAATTCAAAGATTTCCATAAAATTGCTTGTCGGGAAAATTAAAAACATTTAATGAATTTTAAATTCATGGATCCCACAAAGTTGACATGTAGAAATTGATGCATCGACCCTTTTGAAAGGTAAGAATGTCTATTATTACATTTTTCCAGTTCGATTTCCAGCTAAACCAAGCTGTTTTTCATCTAAATCTTTGCATAAAGTTATTCTTTTTTAGGGTTCTGTATCCAAAGGGTAAAAACGGGACCCTATTACTAAGACTTCGCTGTCCGTCCGTCTGTCCGTCTGTCACCAGGCTGTATTTCATGAACCGTGATAGCTAGATAGTTATTTTTTTTACATATGATGTATTTATGTTGCTGCTATAAAAACAAATACTAAAAATTAAAAAAGTGAAAGTCTCCATACAAAAAACAGTCTTTTTTTTAACGTGAAGAAACTAGCGCCATCTAGTATGATAGTACGGAACTGAGAAACTAGCGCCATCTAGTATGATGATACGGAACCCTATGTGTGCGGTTCTGACTCGCACTTGGCCGGTTTTTTAATTATAAAATAAAGTCTTAATCTCCCAATACTATACCTATTTAAAGTACTTCCCCCTATATATTATCCAACACTGTGAAACCCTCTACAATAATAATAATTATGTATTAATTATCCTATTGGAATTATATGATACTATTATCTACTCTCATATCGTAAAGTTCGCATTATAAACTTCAGAACGAGTTTATATTGGCATACTTTTTAAACACAATACCGTAAATGAAAAAAAAAAACATTATATCATTATTTTGTTAGAGAAATAATGTTATAATGTATTTTTTTTCCATTACGATACAAGTTAAATCAAAGAGATTATCACCAACGAAGTTCCATAACAATATATTTTTTTTATTGGAACGCACATACGGTTCGCGCCATTTTTACAGCAATACAAAAAGTTTTCATTCAAATTTTTACGTGTCTGTGACAGCGCCCGCTTTAACGCATGCGCGGTGATGTGTTGGTTTTTCATTGAATTTTGTTGTAGATACTGAATTTCGTGGATAATTTTCATTCTAGTTTAAAAATGTCTGAGATCAATGAAAGCATTGTTTTTACCTGTCTGTGACACCGTCCGCTTCAGTGCAAGCGCGGTGATGCGCTGGGATTCAACGCTATGACACGTTTTGTTGTAGGTACTTACTGAATTTCGTGGGATTTTTTTCCTTACTCTTAACTTTGATCTTTGTATTTTAGTTGATTCAATCCCAATGTATGAGATAAGATAAAGTAGTGAATAAAACTGCACGTAATTTGGTCTTAAAAGACTCGTGTAATGCTATAAAAAACACTCGTATTTTAAGAACCCTTATTATGCAACAGTTTCATAAACTACTATTTGGAGATCCTTACTAATATTATAAATGTGAAAATGTGTTTGTTTGTTTGTTACCTTTTCACGCTTCAACGCCTGGACCAATCTTTATAAAATTTGGCATGCAGGTAGCCTGTGTCACGGGGACGGACATAGGCTACTTTTTATCCCGGGAAAATAATCGGATGCAGTTCCTGAAGGAACTAAAAAAATACTCGATTGTTGTAATTTTTTGCGATGGTTGAGTAGGTGGGAAACGACATAATTTACTAATCACCCTTAAAGACAGTCAGTGAAAGTTAAAAACGTAGTATCATAGTCATCTCATAGAAATAATTGAATACGTTAGACACGTTAAAAAATCGACTTCAGTCAAAAGAACCAAGTACAATTTTATTACATTTTTTTTGTTTTTGTTAACTTCCTAGAAAATTTCGATGGAATTTCTATGGAATTTCAAATAAAAAAGAGTTTTCCAAATCGGTTTTAAATGACGGAGTTCTGAGATAGCAAACGTTTTAAAAAATACAACCGAATTGAAGACCTTCTCCTTTTTGAATTCGGTTAAAAATAAACGAAATTCTCTAGCAATAAATTCCATTTATCTACCTAGTATTTATTTATGAGAATTCACTATGAGTGTCCATACTGTATGTTAGTAAGATAAGATAAATTTTATTGGTAACAATTGTTACAAGTCAAAAATATAATACAAAATTAGATTATCAATAATCCTTACACATAAATTTCATTTTAACACATTAAAATTAAAGTCACTACTACTTAAAATAATTAATTTATTACATACTAATGCAATTAAATAAAAACATAATAACAATAGTCGTTGGCATTAATAAGATAAATAAAATTATAATAGAATTGGCAGTTCCAGAAATTCCGAAAACTCGTAAAATCGTTTCTCGAGCAGCCACTCTAATAATATATAATAATATCAATCAATCAATCAATCAATCAATCAATCCATTTAGTTTATTTTCTCACCACAAACTTGTCTCTAATTTATACAATTATCGTTCATAATATTATTATAACGTAGTTTGTGGGAGACTGGAGCCTAAACTAGGAAAATAAATTTCCTGTATTTTAGGTCTCCAGGCCCCCTCATCGGCTTATAGGTAATTATATTAGTGCTTCGATGTAGCAGACGTTGAGACATTAAAACACATATTAGTAAAAATAAAACCGGTGAGGTAAATATATATATATATATATACATATGTGTGTGTATGTGTGTGAGTGTGTATGTGTATGAGTGTGTGTGTGTGTGTAAGTGCGTGTATGTGTGTCGTACATTTTGATTATGGTACTGCTTGTAATAGTTTTTCGGTTTGATCATAGTCTCGAGTCATTAACCATTCAAATACAGCTTTTTTACATTTAGACGTGCTTAATGATCGTAGGTCAATATCCCTTGACACTCTATTGTAGATGAAATTTCCCAGGAAATGATCAAATCTTTGTGCAAAGGTAGTTCTAACCAGAGTACTTGAAAAAATTATATCACACCGTCTTTTATTTATATTTGTATCATAAGCTGTGAGTTTATGTTTGTTAGTTATTATTTGAAGAAGGTATAACTGCCTAACTGAAAGAACATTAGATTCTTTGTATAAAACTGTAGTAGGAAAATCTCGTTTTTTAAAAGATGAAATTTTAAGAATACCTCTGTGAGCTCTTTCAACATGTATAAGATTCGATTTGTAGATCCCACCCCAAGTATCAATACAATAGTTTATAACTGATCGACATAAAGCGAAGTAAAGAGTTTTCATTAAATTAGAGTCAGCGACATATCTCATATATCTAAAAATTGGCATTAGTTTTCTAATTCTTTGGCATAACAGATTGGTATGAAGTTTAAAATTAAGTAAGTTATCCAGAACGATTCCTAAATATTTTACATCAGGTACTCTCTCTAGGCAGCAACAACTACATTCATGATTATTACCGAGACAGATTGGGGAGTGACATATAAGTTTCATTACACAAGCAGGTTGAGTAGATTTTTGAATAGAAAAGGTAACATACTTAGTTTTTTCAGAATTTACAGTTAGGAGATTATTCCTCAGCCATGTGCATACCTTGTTAAGGCCACCCTGTGCCCTAGTAAACGTTTCAGGCCAACTCTTTTCCTCGAAGACAATAGCTGTGTCATCGGCGAAGGTAAAAATTTGACCACTAGGAATAGAAAGTTGGCACAACTCATTAATATAAACGAGAAAAAGAGTTGGACCCAGAATACTTCCTTGGGGTACACCAAAAGTTATGTTCTCAGGCTGGCTGAGTGTATCACCTATTTTTACATTTTGTGTTCTGTCACTAAGATAATCTTGAAAAAGTTCCAGCTGCCGATCTCTTATACCAACATTTTCCAGCTTCCTTATCAGCAAAGGAATGGACACCGTGTCAAAAGCCTTTGCTAAATCTAAGAAGATAGCAAGGCACTTTTTCTTACTATCTAGTGCTTTAACTACGTGTTCTACTAAATTGTGAACTGCTTCAGCGGTAGATCTTCCCTTTCTAAAACCGTACTGGTTTGGTGAGATGTAATTGTATTTTTCTAAGTATGATATCAATCTTCTGTTTATAAGTTTCTCAAGTCGCGGAGCCACAAAGTAATTACGAGTACGCGAAAAATTTCCGTTAGGGATCAACTTAGACTCGGGAATTGAATCTTCAAAATATTGAGTTTTAAGTTTTGTGACCGAATATGTTTGGCAACCTCGCCTACGAGATTGAGACGTTGCCGCTCCGACTTAGAAATATTCAACCAGAGCCAAGAAATTACGGTTTAAAGGTGGAGTAAGAAATGTTCGGGGCTACGGCTGGATCAGCTATGTGCCCAAAGTAGCGTTAAATAAAAAAAATATATATATTAAACAGACCATTGTCAAAGCTCACATATATATATACAGGGTCTTCGGCAGATGGTTGAAAATACGAAAATGGGGGATAGGTGGGGTCGCCTCCCACCTATTTTGAGAATTTAAAAAAATCTAGGACTTGTAATTTTTTTTACAGGATTTTTTTTCCTTTTTTTAGAAATTTTGCCATTTTTATACTTTTGAACACATGTAACTTTTTGTTTTTTAAAGCTAGCTCCAAAATCTTTTTTTTAATAGACTTTTATAAGATTGTCGGCTCTAAAAAAAATTATGTTTGTTTCAAGTTATTGCTAAAAACAAAAATGTGGGCCCTCGAACTTAAAAAAAAAGTTGAACAAAAATTTAAAAGTCAACTTTGCGATGCATTTAAAAAAAAAATAATGGGGCTGGAAGGCTTCTGTTTTTTTTAAAACATCTCTAAAGCTTAGGCTTTTGAATGGTATGTAATTTGTTTCGGTATCTTTTTTGTAACCGGAGTTGTTAATTTTTTTTACTCAATTGGACCATGTTGACGAAATTCCACTAGTTACATGTTTTGTGAAATGTATCAAATGCAAAGTTGAAAATATTGTAAATACTTACTGTTGGGACGGTTACAAAGAGCAGGTACGTTTTTTACATTCTTGCACACACATAATGGCTATCTTTTGTCATTTATTGGCATATTGGAGTTAGCACTTCCATATGCCAATAAAATGTCCGCATATTCCGCATTGGTAAATTGAGCCATTTTAAACCACAACAAAGTCTTAACAAAACGTCTGATAATAACAAAAAGTGACAAACAACAAAAAAACTTAACAAAATCACAAACGTTAATAACGTTAACGTTTTTTTTTTGTTTTCGTTATTTTCACTTTGCTGTGTTTGTGATTTTGTTAAGTTTTTTTGTTGTTTGTCACTTTTTGTTATTATCAGACGTTTTGTTAAGACTTTTTTGTGGTTTAAAATGGCTCAATTTACCAATGCGGAATATGCGGACATTTTATTGGCATATGGAAGTGCTAACTCCAATATGCCAATAAATGACAAAAGATAGCCATTATGTGTGTGCAAGAATGTAAAAAACGTACCTGCTCTTTGTAACCGTCCCAACAGTAAGTATTTACAATATTTTCAACTTTGCATTTGATACATTTCACAAAACATGTAACTAGTGGAATTTCGTCAACATGGTCCAATTGAGTAAAAAAAATTAACAACTCCGGTTACAAAAAAGATACCGAAACAAATTACATACCATTCAAAAGCCTAAGCTTTAGAGATGTTTTAAAAAAAACAGAAGCCTTCCAGCCCCATTTTTTTTTTTTAAATGCATCGCAAAGTTGACTTTTAAATTTTTGTTCAACTTTTTTTTTAAGTTCGAGGGCCCACATTTTTGTTTTTAGCAATAACTTGAAACAAAAATATTTTTTTTTAAAGCCGACAATCTTATAAAAGTGTATTAAAAAAAAGATTTTGGAGCTAGCTTTAAAAAACAAAAAGTTACATGTGTTCAAAGGTATAAAAATGGCAAAATTTCTAAAAAAAGGAAAAAAAATCCTGTAAAAAAAATTACAAGTCCTAGATTTTTTTTAATTCTCAAAATAGGTGGGAGGCGACCCCACCTATCCCCCATTTTCGTATTTTCAACCATCTGCCGAAGGCCCTGTATATATATATGTATGCTTTGACAATGGTCTGTTTCAGCATAATATTAACAAATTAATAAATCAACTCTCAGGTGCGCTCGCTCTGCGCCGCACCGCGCCGATCCCGGCGACAGACCGGCGCGGGCGGCTAGTTTTCTCCCTCTGTTTACTGCAAAACCGCATTCAAAACTTAATTACAACTCAAGCACCCCGGTCCTTTGCCTGCCTAACTTTGTATGACAATATGCCAACGTTTTCTTAATAATATTAACATAAAATTAAGTGGTGTGTTACTTCGCCCCGAATGGCGTGTGTGTTGACTTTTACCCTCGGAGGTCACCGTCGAACCGCTATTTGTTTAGGAGAGCATGTGGGTAAATAATTTTGTTCTATCGCTACAGAGGAGATTTGTTCTCTGGCAAATAGTAGACAACTTTGTAGATGGGTAAAGTTGCAAGCTTTCGAAAACAAGAGCAAAACGCTGTAAGGAGGGTTCGAGGCTTTATTGATACTCGAAACCTTGCAATAGCACGTAATGTTACACTGGCGACTAACTTTACCCATGAGATAGTTGCCACAAACGCAATTTACAAAGCTTAATAATAGGAAGCATGAGCAAATTATGGTGGTAATATTACAGATTTTCGTTATTTTTGACATCAATTACTGCTAAACAATAGAAAATCCCTTTTTGTTGATGATGTTCTTTGGAGTCAAAAGCTATTAGAAATACGATTGAGCAGTTTTGGCTCAATAGAAAAAAAAATACAAATATATGTCTAGACCGTTACTTTCAACTCTAGTAGACATATATTTTAAAGTTTAAATTTTAAAAAATATACAGCAATATATTATAATGTATGCTTGCGATAGTAGATTTTTGGTGTAACACTGATATGAACATATTTAGGTTTTTCCTTGCACTATTCCATAATTAATAAATAAAACACAAATTTGTTTATACTGCAACCGTGTTCACAAAAATATTCGTTATAATAATACAAAGTGAGTAATGTTATTATTTTTTATACTTATATTGTTTTTTTTATTAAAACGAAAAACCATTGAAAAGTGAAAAAGTGTGGTTATTTTCTTTACTCTTTACACGTAAAGAAAAAGACAGAGACAACTCTTCCAATCAATACCTCGCCTTAAGTACTGAAATATTTAATCCAAACGTTAATTAAGATGTGGTATGCAGCAATCTGAATCGATTTGGTAGTGGCTCAACTTTAGCCAATCATAGACACATAACCATATAGAACATCCACTGCCAATCACTTTAAATATGACGGAACTTACACCAATTCCTGTAATTAAAATTAAAATTTAAAGTTTTTTTTTATTAAAAATTGTTTATTAGGTCACTTGTAACAACATTTCAGATTAGGGGTTGAGACCTCCTCTTAGGTTTTTTTGTAAACCTGTGTCAGGACTCACACTTCCATTACGAAAGTCTGATAATAAACAATGTGCACACATATAAACAAGATATTAAGGAAACAAAAATGTTTTGTGTTTATTTTAATTGTTTGTGTAACGAAGTATGAGTGTTCTGTTTTTGTGTGTGGTGTATGTGTGTTTGAGTGTAATTGAAGAGACTTCAACAAAAGGAGGTTATCAATTTGTTGGAAGTGCACAATATTCGTATAAGTTCGTATAAATGAGCTTCTTGACATGCTTGTATGTGTGTACCTATGTATTTCCATGAATTTCACAGAAACTAGAAATCGAAATGCAATAATTCTTCTTTTATTGGAAAGTGTCTTTCAATTTAGGGAACGGTGCCAGTTTCATCAAAATTGGAGCAGTAGTTTTTAAGACATGGAATGTTGTGTATATTAGGTTTTTTTATTAAAATTTTGAATGCATTTGACTATATCTTACCTGATGGTAAGTGACGATGTAGTCGAGGATGGCACACGCAAACTCAAATAATGCCTATTCACTCTCACTGGAAAATATTTTCGTTCGGTTGAACGAGTTTCTGGTTGTTCTTATCGTTTTCAGCGTTATAAGATATGTTTTTTAATATTTTTCACCCGAATATAAAATTGGCAGTTAGAAACTTCAATAGCATTGAATATCTCAGTCAAATAGTGATATGTATATCTTATTAAATAATTGTAGTCTATCGCTATAACTCGAAAACATTACGATGAAGCTTAGGTGAATGGTTGTATGAACGCCACCAAAGGTTTATAACAAAAAAAGACTCGCGAGCCGCTTGCACTTCGCTCACCGCGCACCCTTGACATCCACACGGGCGGAACTGCGGGCATCAGCTTGTCATATTCTAAAATAAGGTCCTCACTGTAGCGCTGTGCGCATTTATTGGTTCTCCTTTCATCCGATCTTCTTTTCATTCCATCTATTTCTTCTTTTCCACGCATGCGCTGACATATGTTTTCAAAAATCCATTCTATTCAATAATCCAGGATAGCCTCACAATCATTATTTAAAACAAAATAATCTAACACTAATTCTCTCTTATAAAGACCCATTTTGGGTCTTATTTTCCTTCAATAAAATGTATTACGTGTCCACGCATCTATTTTTAAACCCACGCCCTATCTACCTACCACACCGATAGTCGTGTGTGTGTTTCAAAGGTGCATAAAAGGAGAATGAATAATTGCCCACCGCGCTACACCTCATAAAAAAACAATCTTATAATGATTATTTATAAATTTTATAATGCTAGTTCAGGCCAAATATTTTGATTTTATACAATACTAGCTGTTTCACGCGGCTTCACCCGCGTGGACCACGTTTCTATGACTTTTCGAGGGTTGCGGCTCGCGAGCGTGGTAATAAGTAGCCTATGTCTTAATCCAGGTCCTAATCTGTCTACCTACCAAATTTCAGCCAAATCCGTTCAGTAGTTTTTGCGGGAAAGCGTAACAGACAGACAGAGTTACTTTCGCATTTATAATATTACTAGCTGATTCCCGCGGCTTCACCCGCGTGGACCACATTTCTATGACTATTCGAGGGTGCGCAGTGCGCGAGCCGCAAGCGGCTCGCGAGCGTGGTAAAAAGTAGCCTATGTCTTAACCCAGGCCCTAATCTGTCTACCTACCAAATTTCAGCCAAATCCATATAGTAGTTTTTGCGGGAAAGCGTAACAGACAGACAGAGTTACTTTCACATTTATAATATTAGTAGGGATAGTAGTGATTTAGCGCCGCGTCGGTGGCGTAACGGATAGGTAAGCCGCCTCCTGCCCGGAAAGCTAGTGTAAGTATAATTCGGCACGCTTCTATCCTGATTTATATCGTTGCTATATCTGTGGAAGTGTGCCGTCTGGGGGACGGCTTGGTTGCTCGTAGGCCATCGGCATCCATACGCTTGCAGGATAATACCTATCTTGTCTGATTATATTATGGCAATAATTTTGTATTGTACTACATCAGAGGGAGATTTTTGGCGGGATTTGTGGTGGATGCATTCGTAGTTTCATTTTATTGTATTTGCATTGTTATCTGCTAGAATTTACTTCAAAAAGTGGTGCTTTTTGGAGAAAATCGTCTGGTGCATGTGAGCAATGTGAAGAACAAGAAAATAAAATGAAGGAGGACGTGAAAACCTAATTTGCACTGGGTGCAGTTTTATAGACGCCCTACTACAACCGGGTGTTCTACCTCAAAATTAGGCTGCTGCAAATGCTGTCAAGAACTTCAGAGAGATTTGTAATGCACCGGCGCTAGCATTACTAATCCAAAAACAAATGAAGATAGTGATAATGATTTAAGAATTCGGCTAAGGGACTCGTTTCCATGGCGAAGAAAAATTCACAACAAACAACTACTACATCAGTTTGGTTTTCAAGCGACTTCCAAAAAGGAGGAGGTTCTCAATTCGTCTGTATGTTTTTTTATGTTTGTTACCTCATAACTTTTGACTGGGTGAACAGATTTTTATGATTCTTTTTTTATTTGAAAGCTAGTGCTTCCCGTGTGGTCCCATATAAATTTTATCAGAATCGGTGTAGTACTTTAGTAGAAAATTAACAAAAACCCAAAAATAATAATGCAAAAATGTACTAATTTGTTGCGATGGAAGTCGGTTTTTTAACGTGTTTAGCGTTTTTATTGGATAAAATTATTGCTGAAAATACTGCAATACCGCGTTTTCAGAACTGTCATTGGCGATTATATCTATAAGAAGGTACGTTTTTAATTGAAAGTAAAACCGGGGATGTGCGAGTCGCGCTCGCGCCCCAAGGGTTCCTTACCATATCCCGCAATATCTCTTCTTAGCTAGTCGATCCTTTGGCTCAAATGGTATTGTGTTGTGTATTTACAGAAAAAGGGTGTCGGGGGCGCAATAGCAAGGGCCGCTATCTCCTGTCCGGGAGGTCGTGGTTCAATCCTGCCATGTACCAATGTGTTTTCCGAATTTCGATTATATATATACGTTTATCCGACGCTCTTACGGTGAAGGAAAACATCGTGAGGAAACCTGCACACGCCTGCGGAGAAACTCGTAGATTGTGTGTGAAGTCGACCAACCCGCACTGGGCCCGCGTGGTCGACTAAGGCCCGATCACCCTAATTCAGGGAAGGCTCGAGCCCCTCGGTGGGAACGTATATGAGCGGATATGATGATAATGATTTACAGAAAATAAGTGAGATTGAAGGACAGACTTAAACTTGTAAATGAAAAAATGTTTTCCCAATCATCTATATACTAGGTTACGATCAATTTTCCAACTGCAAATGTATGTGTATAATAGATTTTTTACGTGATAAGACTACAATTTAATGACTATCAGATTTTTCCATTTACTTTTACTGAGAGACATTGCTCACACTCTAAAGTAGGAAAATTTTGATTTACTTGCGAAGGTCAAAATATGTGGCATAAATTACGTTGTCTTAGAAGTTTAATAAATAAATTCTTTATTATGATCCAAACTTAGCCTAAGTAGTAGTTACAGTAATGATGTTAGTAGGTGTCATTGGTATTACAACTATTGTATAATAGTTAGTTTAATAGTTTAAAGGCAGTTAAAAGAAACTTCCAATATTATATTCCTCGCAAATTAAAAATTACAATAAAATAAGGGTACATTACAATAATAATAGGCCAGACGTTTACGTAAGGTGACGACGCTGCTACTTACACTAGGAAAACTCGTGTTCTAGGTAACAGTTAGGTTGATTTTCTTACAACACCAAGGAACCGTATCATTACGGCTCATATACGTCCCCACCGAGGGGCTCGAGCCTATCCTCAATCAGGGCGACTAGGCCTTAGTCAACCACGCGGGCCCAGTGCGGGTTGGTCGACTTCACACACACCTTCGAGTTTCTTCGCAGGCGTGTGCAGGTTTCCTCACGATGTTTTCCTTCATCGTTAAAGCAATCGGTAAGTATGTACGTAACTTGATACCTCTACGCGTTCCTGAGACAAATGGACAGATCAGTCATACAGACAAACGAACAATGAAGTGATCCTAAGACTGATTATAAGGGTTCCCTTTTTTTCCTTTTGAGATACGAAACCTTAAAAATATTTAGAATTATATAAAAATAATTTTAATTCAGTTTTATGTTTTATGAGTTTTTCGAAACTTACGTACATATACTCACCGATTGCTTTAACGGTGAAGGAAAACATCGTGAAGAAACCTGCACACACCTGCGAAGAAACTCGAAGGTTGTGTGTGAAGTCGACCAACCCGCACTGGGCCCGCGTGGTTGACTAAGGTCTGATCGCCCTAATTCAGGGTAGGCTCGAGCCCCTTGGTGGGGACGTATATGAGCTGATATGATAGATCGATAATTATGAATATACGCACTCAAATTATGTATTGGACAGCAAACGGCATGACCGACACATTCGCACAGTGGTGCATAGTTGCTTAACTTGTCCAATTAACTCAGTGCATCCCGCGGGCGAACACGCCACGACATAAGGCCAATATTCTCTACTTAAGGCGGTAATATTACAGACTTTCGTTATTATTGACGTAAATTACTCTTAAACTATAGAAAACCCAAGGTTGAAAAAAATACCCTTATTGTTGATGATGTTCCTTAAAGTCAAAAGCTATAGAAACACGATTGAGCAGTTTTGGCTCGATAGAAAAAAATCCTAAAGATAGGTCTAACCGTTACTTTCAACTCTAGTTATGACTAATATTTTGAAGTATAAATTTAAAAAAATATGCAACAGTATTTGTTATGATAATACAAAGTGAGTAATGTTATTACTTTTGACGTGACTACGTCTAATAAATCGATGGACGCCGGCTGCACGCACGAAAAAGGTTGACTCAGTGTCCCGTTACGCTCATTGTCCTGCTACGCTAATTGTCCCGTTACGCTAATTGACTCGTCATAAAAGTATGCAATCATTTCATCAATATTTTGTTATGACGTTGTCACGTTAATCTATTGTCCGTAAACCGACTTTACAGACAACCAATTTTTTTAATACTTTCATTGTAGTTTTTGATTGAAACGAAAAACCATTGAAAAAGTGAAAAAGTGTGGTTATTTTCTTAACTCTCTACACGTAAAGAAAAGGACAGAGACAACTGTTTCAATCAATACTTCGCCTTAACAAAACAGGCCATTACATGACTGCAAATTATGCCTCGTCAAATTAAAAAAAAATGGTGTTTACCAATTAATAAGCCATACAATCTTATGTACCTACGTATTTTCCCGTATGATCTACTAGCTTTTGAACGCGGCTTGACCCGAGTGGTCGTCATTATTATGATTGTCTTGAGTGGTACGCGAGCCGCTTAATATGCGTTTTCTCCAGATCTCTCAAGAGTATTCTGATTATCACTCTATTTCACTTCCCACCCCAACTTTTAATAAAAAAAAAAAAAAAAGTCAATCCATTGCTCCGTTGCAACGCCGAGCTGCGCGAGCGTGAAAATGAGTTTTCCCCAGTCGGGCTATGCTAATTAGTAGTCTATGTCATTTTCCACCCCCCTAAACCATCTTTTAGCTAAAAGTCAATAATCCGTTACTTCGTTGCGATGTTAAACCAAAATATATATATACGAGTGTGCTTTAGACATGGAAGTAATAAGTACTAGTTGTACGTTAGAACTTATTACTTCCATGGCTTTAGCCCACACTACTGAAGTAAAACTTCTTTAGCTCCATCTATATGTATGAATGTAAATACTTAATATTCAGAAATTAATCAAATCTTTTTTAGCTATTGTATAGCTTTTATCGCGGGCTTTGAGGGGACCGAATCAAGAAATTTCGTAACGAAAATAAAACGTGACACCCCAAAAAAATATATATATTGAGTTCTAAAAAACACAGTACTATCTATCTATCCATCATGATGATGATGGCGATGGCGATGGCGATTGATGATGGCGATTGATAATGGCGATTGATGATGGCGATTGATAATGGCGATTGACGATGGCGATTGACGATGGCGGATGATGATGATGATAATGAACTTTCTTAGTGTTCATTTATTACATAAACATCCCGCGCCCCAAGGACTATATGGTACTGCATAAATAAAAAATAAATGAATAATTATAATTGCATAAGTTGATAAAAAATGCTATGCAATAACTTTACCGCGGCAGTCCCCGAGTGCCACACGTCTTTTTTTGTCATATGGAGGTAAAGACAACTGTCTATACCTCCATATGACAAAAAATATTTGATTGGTAAACTTACCAAAAGAGTTTTATTATCCTCTGAAAATGATCAAATCTTTTTTATCTGATATGTTTGTTTTGATTGTTTTGACAACCGATATTGTTGCCTTGGCAACCGATATTGTTGGTAAACAAAAGTAAATAAATAGTATCTCTCTTTCTATCTTCACAAATTTATATATCCCTCTCAACTTCCGTTCGCCTCGCCCGATCCCACTTCCGTAACGCTCTCGTCACGCATCCACCAGCTTACTCCCCGAGTCAAGCGTGCGTAAAGAAGTTTTACTTCAAAAATAGTCTTCTTTAAGTTCCCTCAGGAACTGTATATTCTTCACGAGATAAAAATTATTCATGCTACGTTCATGCCTAATTTCGGCGAGATTGGTAGAGAAGTTAAAGTGTGAACAGGTAACAAACGGACTGTTCGTTTTCAACAAAAACATTTTCACATTTATAATATTAGTAAAGATATCTACACCGGTATTAAAACGCTAATTTATAAATAAAGTCTCAACTGAAATTATGACCATAAGACTACAGCAACAGTATAAATGGAACAGCTGATAAAGTATTCCCGGTGCCGTAAAACTGCGGACGAGGGCGCCGTTGGCATTTGCCACAACGAATTAAAACTTTTTTATTTAGAAAAAACGCAAACAGTCACATGTGGCCAATGTAATGTGCATGTCACCGGAATATTGTGAAAACCGCGATATTACAATCTTACTAGTTAGATTATGGTAACTATATAATGGTAAATTGTGAATCGGATCACAATATCACGGCCTATTCTTGTAACTACCTCCGAATAAAACCAATGATTTCTTCTGCTGCAAAGCATTGTGCTACCCAGGGGCGAGGGGAGAACGTCGCGTCGTTGGCATTTGCCACAACAAATTAAAACTTTTTTATCTAGAAGAAACCCGAACAGTCACATGTGGCCAATGTAAATGTACATGTCATCGGGATATTGTGAAAACCGCGATATTACAATCTCACTAGTTAGATTATGGTAATTATATAACGGTAAATTGTGAATCGGATCACAATATCACGGCCTATTCTTGTAACTACCTCCGAATAAAACCAATGATTTCTGCAAAGCATTGTGCTACCCAGGGGCGGGGGGAGAACGTACAACAAATTAAAACTTTTTTATTTAGAAGAAACGCGAACAGTCACATGTGGCCAATTAATGTACATGTCACCGGGACATTGTGAAAACCGCGATATTACAATCTCACTAGTTAGATTATGGTAATTATATAACAATAAATTGTGAATCGGATCACAAGAGAACGGCCTATTCTTGTACCTCCGAATAAAACCGATGATTTCTTCTACTGCGAAGTATTCTGCTACATTAGCGAGGCTCTTTGACTGTTAAATCAATCAAACCTGACGAACCATCATTTATTTAGTGTTTTTCACTTTTTTTTTCTTTTTTTTCTTCTAATTGGTAAGTCCTGGGCATTATCTCACCTGATGGTAAGTAGCGATGATGCCGAAGATGAAAGCGGGCTTACCAGGATTCCCCAACGCAACTTCGCTTAGTGTTATTGTAATGTCACTAGTGAAATTGTATACAATGTGTTAGAGTTCACAATCTTTTGACAGTTCACAATCTCGTTCAGTTTACAATATTACGGTGACATACATACATCTACCTCAGAAACAGGATATATTTGAACAAAAACAAAGTTTGACGTGTGTACGTCGTTTTTAGTGGCTAAAACAATAACATATTGAAGTTGCTTCTGTTTTGTATCACGGATGATACATCCATTCCCGGCTCGAGCTCGGTGCAACTCGTAACTACTAAGTTCAACATGTACGTATTCTGCGCAATATTTACTCGTGAAATGTGCTCTCTATAGCTCAATAACTGGTGAATGTAAGTATATCCAAACTACAATTTGGACAGACAATGAAACCACAATGTTAAATAGACAATTGACCCTGTTAAAAACCAAATAAATAGAGTTTAAAAAAACTGAAAAACACGCTTTTAAAGTACATCAAACAAAAAGTAAAAAATAATTCTTAATGTAAGTTGAAAATAATAATTAACAAATTACTAAAAGCATTATTGTGAAAAAGCGTGGGGCGCTCTGTGCCATATTTTTAGTCTATCGAGCAACGTCTTTTTTTTATTTTTTAGTTCAAACTTATAAAATTATTATATTGTCGCTGATTCTTGATAAGTCTACAAAGTGTGAATCAAATCTGTCCGTTTAAATTGGGTCAAAGACGAGTCCAAAGGAGTCGGTTACAAACAAACATACAGGTGAAGCTAATAAAAGCGTGATAAAAATGCTAAACACGTTAAAAAGCCGACTTCCATCGCAACAACTTAGTACATTTTTGCATTATTATTTTTGGTTTTAGTTAATTTTCTAATAAAGTACTACACCGATTTTGATAAAATTTATATAGGACCACATGGAAAGCACTAGCTTTCAAATAAAAAAAGAATCATAAAAATCGGTTCACTAAGTCAAAAGTTCTAACACACAAAAAAACCATTCAGTTGAATTGAGAACCTCCTCCTTTTTGGAAGTCGGTTAAAAATTAAAAAACCGGTAAAGTGCGAGTTATAACCGCGCACAACGTGCTCCGTACCATCATACTATATGGCGCTAGTTTCCTCACGTTTCAAAAATAACACGTTTTTTGTATGGAGACTTTCACTTTTTCTAATTTTTTGTAATTGATGTTATAGCGGCAACAGAAATACATCATGTGTGAAAATTTCAACAGCATAGCCATCACGGTTCATGTCATGAAATTAGGCCTGGTGACGGACGGGACAGCGGAGTCTTGGTATGGTAAAACTGAGACCCTCCTTTTTGAAGTCGTTTAAAAAAACACGTTTTTTGTATGGTTATTTTTTTACTTTTTATAATTTTTGTATTTTTTGTTATAGCGGCAACAGAAATACATCATCTGTAAAAATTTAAACTCTCTAGCTATCACGGTTCATGAAATACAGCTTGTTGGCAGACGGACAGACGGACGGACGGACAGCGAAGTCTTAGTAATAGGGTCCCGTTTTTACCATTTGGGAACGGAACCCTAAAAATGACGTCTCAGGTGCAATTACTATGAAAAACGCCCCCAGTAATAATTTCAATTGACGATTATAAAATAAATTTAGTGATTTAGTGTTGTTAAATTACTTTCTCTCTTCTCTTATCTTGTCGTGTGGCGCAATTAACCGTGGTATCATAGGGATATACAAAGGTTGCCTGGTGTTGCACTTAGCATCACCCGCGGTCACGTGTGGGGCATTTAGATTTACACCTAGGGACGTGTGCAACGCGACCTTCATACACATCTGGAATCAGATGTGCAGGTTTCCTCACGATGTTTTCCTTCACCGTTAAAGTAATCGGTAAGTATATTGTACGTAAGTTTCGAAAAACTCATTGGTAAGTACATTGGCCGTCCAGATTTGAAACCGGGACTTCTGGTTAGGAGGACCGAGTCGTTACCGGTTGGGCCACCGACGCTTTTATTAGGTACTTTTTAAGTAAATTACTTTTTACAGTATAAAAACTCTATTTCTCCAAATGTTTTTTTTTTTTACTTACCTGCTTTGTAAAAAACTGAACTATGCCAGTTCTGAGTTGAACTTTACCAAGTCTATTCCCAGTGTGTCCTGAAAGTTAGTCATACGGCCATGTTCATTTGATAGAGTAGCTATAGAGTGGTCTTAAACTACGTTCGTGATTTGTCTGTGGCGATGACGCCGTTCTTTTTTTCCATCAACTTGTCATGGAAAATAAACAGGAAAATGACAGTTTAAAATACGACGTTCAACTGAAAAACGCTCCTAATTTGTCCGTAACAGTACGTACTGCGTGACTTATAATTTGTTTGCGTAAAGTTTGAATAATAATAATAAGAAAACCAACTTAACCCTGCAGCGACCGCCCCCAAAAGTCTCTTGAGTGGTCGCGTGGATTACATATGTATGCCAATTTTTTTGTTTTTTTTTTAATAAAATTCATTTATATTACATAAAAATTAACAGTTTTGTCAAAATAAACCAAAACACAAACTTCTTACAAATCGTCTTTGAAAACTTACTTTGGACTATATGAGACGCGTTAACGCTTATTGCGAAAACAAATCAACTATTATTGTCTTAACAGGAATTACTTACATATTTGGAATGAACAGAGCGGGGTGGGGATTGTCATAATTAAAGTACACGGAGTCCTGTGTAACACACTTGAACTGTTTACGAATAATTTCATTTTTAATTACCGTGGATTACATATGTTATCCGCGTGACCACTGCAGGGTTAATATTGTTTACACAACTGAACTGATTTTGAAAATGTTTTCACCACTAGTAAGCCACATTATTCCTGAGTGGCATAGGCTATATCTACGCTCGCGAGTCCGCATGCGGCTCGCGCACCTTCCCCTTAAAGACAGTCATGAAAACGATGCCCATGCGAGTGAAGCCGCGGGCAAAAGTTATTTAAATGATAAAATCAGTTCGGCGTACTTTTGCCATTGGCGGTTATAAGATAAGATAAGATAAGATAAGCATTTATTCAGAGCCCACACAAGCAAAAAAAACAAGTATTACAATGCAAGAAAAATATATATTTTTTTTTGTTATTTTTTTTTATTTACAATTGGTAAACCCTTGACAACATCTCACCTGGTGGTAAGTGACGATGTTGCCGAAGATGGAAGCGAGTTTACCAAGATTCCCCAACGCAATGGGGAACTGGCTATCTTATCTTCATGCCGGAACACACCAATGATATCAACATTGATATTTGGCGGCAAGACTTAGATAAGCTGGTGGTAGCTAGCCAGGCGGGCTTAGAAAATGCCCTACCACCAACCAAACCGAGTCTTACAATTGACCCCGCCGGGAATCGAACCCGCGACCTCCTGTGTAAAGCCAGTGAACTTTGCCTCTGAGCTACGGATATTACTTATTTTAAAATAACAATTCCAGATTTTTTTTAACAAATTACCTATTACAATAAAATTGCGCAAGTGCCTATAACTGTTACTTTACCAGTTTTTCCACAATGTTGCCATATCGAGTTTGTTGTAACTCTGAAAGGAAAGTCCCAGTGAAACTTACAACAATGTTAGACATTCAGTAAAACAGCTTTTAATTTGGTCGTCAAACATCAGAGTTCGCATAACAAGTACACTGGTATATTTTGTACAATGAGTTGACTAAAGAGTTATAAATGGACAGGAAATACCATGAAGGAAAAAATATTGCAGCAGCGCCTTGAAAGGAGTGATTGTCATGTTTATTTTGTATCGAAACCTATGCGGCAGCCCCTAGTGGTGGGAGGTACGAAGGTAGTTGGAAGCGGGAGATGGGGTTTTCTTTAAACTCTTTCACACATCTTCGAATTCATACGGTGATAAAAAAGGATAGACGCTTATCAGCATTCACATTCTAACGAGTCAAAAAAACAAAGTATAGTAACATAAGTATTAGATTTATTTTTTATGTTTATTGGTAATTAAAAAAAACCGGTCAAGTGCGAGTTGGATTCGCGCTTAGAGGGTTCCGTACTAAACACCTCTCCACATAACAAACATTACAAACAAAAGAGATCAACGCAAGCGACAGAAATACACTTTTTTTATTCAGTTCGGCCCACTTAGCGCGAGTATACTTGTCTAGTTTTTGTTATTTTATATCAGAATAAACATATTAATCACACCAAGTGTCACGCTTACATGTATGACCGTTCCTATGATAAAGCTGACTCAAAAATACCTACAAAATACGTATAAAAACAACGTTTAATGTACGACGACCCCACATTATTTTTTATTTTATTTTTTATTTTTCCTTTTAGCGGCAACACAAATACATATTTAGTGTAAATTTCAAATGTTCACCTATTACGGTTCATGAAATATAGCCCGTTGACAGACATACGGACAGACAGCGGAGGCTTAGTAATAAGGTCCTGTTGGTCACCCTTTCGGTGTAGGGACCCCTAAAAAATGAAACTTCATGGTTGTTGTATTTGAAAATAGTGATGTGGTATGAAGCACATCGATAGAGACAAAAGATGGACCTACAATACCACCGTATGGAAAGGACCTCAAGGAAAAAGAAAGAGAGGAAGACCATCTACCCGATGGGACGATGAAATAAAAAAAGTCGCTGGCCCAAAGTGGTGGGAAATAGCACAGGATAGGGAGAAGTGGGCATCATTGGAGGAGGCCTTTACCCAATCTGGGGACCCTACTTAACCTAATTTAGTAATAGTAAAGTAAGATAGTACATATAACAACTAATAAGCGTTATAATAATATTAATAATAGTAGATAAGATGAAATGAAGTATGGTCAAATAAAGGCTTTTTTATTTATTTTTTATTATGAAGCACATCGTGTATTATATCGAGAATGTACATTACAAGTCTACTGGAGTTATCTACCTCTCTTAAACAACGGTGGAACCACTTGCAACTTGCAATAATAATGGGATTTATAAACCGTTGTTGCTCAGCTTACCAAAACCGTCCCCTGGACACTTCATACAACGGGCCAGAAATGACATTTCAAAAAAGAAATGACGGAACAAACAAAATGGCGGCGAAATCCTATAAGTTCGACAACCAAACTGTTACCAATCTGTATCAATCTGGGAGACGAGGGTGTGAGGTCGCAATCTAGAGAGCGGCAGAGAGTGTCCATACTGTATGTTAGTACTAATATGTATTCTTTGCCAAAGTATTGGTTAATGTAGTCATAACATGTGTCATAGGTCGATTCATGCGTACTATTCAGAATTCAAAACAATTAAATAATTGGTTGTCTGTAAAGTCGGTTTACTTACGATAGTTTAACGTGAAAACGTCATAACGTAACGGGACAATGAGCGTAACGGGACAATGAGTCATCTTATTTCGTTCGTGCAGCCGGCGTACATCGATTTATTAGACGTTGTCACGTCAAAAAAAAAACTTTATACCAATTAACTAACAGAGGGGTATAAAGCTCAATAGTTTTGCATTAAAAGCCCCCTTGCTCCCAAGTGTTCAATTCAATCCGCTAATAGAAAAGTGTTGCGGACGTGTGTTGAATTCCGGATATAATATTTTAGGTAAACTAACTTGCAACAAAGATTTATCACGAACACGTATCAACTTCTGTGTTGCTGTATATGCGAGGAGTTACATTGAGTTCGCTCGGCTCTGCTCGGCACAGCTACGTCCATATTTGAATCCACGTTACATAAATACTGTGTTACATAAAATGTTACATAAATAGGCGTCGGTGGCGCAACGGCAAGGGTCGTTACCTCCTATTCGGGAGGTCGTGGTTCGAGTCCTGCCACGTATCAATGTGTTTTCTAATTTCGATCTCATATATGTACACAGGCCAGCACATCAACTTTGTACCGTTCTTATGCCGAATGCGTATGCATCAGAATCGCATTACGAGTGTATAGCTTGATGTGCTGGCCTCTGTACATGCGATTTTATCCGACGCTCTTACGGTGAAGGAAAACATCGTGAGGAAACCTGCACACATCTGCGAAGAAACTCGAAGGTTTTGTGTGAAGTTGACCAACCCGCACTAGGCTCACGTGGTCGACTAAGACCCGATCGCCCTAATTCGGGGAAGGCTCGAGCCCCTCGGTGGGGACGTATATATGAACTGATGTGATGACATAAATTCTACACCAAAAACATATTTGTTTCTAAAAAAGACCAGGTAAAGTCCCACTCAAATATACTTTTTAAGCTGCATTTAATTAAATGACAGTAATAAAAATAGAATTGGATATTTTTTTTTTCGAAAGGACAAGCTTGTTGTTGGCCGTTGGGGCCTTTACAACTTCACCAGGCAGGGGAGGCGAGTACGGAAGGCACTCAGCCTAGTGCAAAGCAAAAAGATGCAACTGCCTAAGGGCGCCCAGGTGGGCACGGACCTCGGCTTAGGTCGTTGCTTGGACGTGGGAGGATCGGAGAGAAGCGGCCTGGTATATGCCGGTAACGCTGGTAAGCGCCAGAAGCGGGGGGACGCCGCCCTCGCCGGCGAGGGCAGAATGTCGGTGCAGTGTTTCTCTGTGGGTTAGGGGGCGAGGTCAGGGCAGCTACGGCTAGCGTGGTCGGGTCGTCGGGGTCAGTGAGTACATGTCTGGGGCGTCAGATTACGCGAAGCAGTGAGTACATGTCTGGGGACTGTGAGTACATGTCTGGGGACTGTGAGTACATGTCTGGGGATAGAATTGGAAATTTTAAACGCTTCTTTGATCACTGAGAGTTCGTACCTACGTAAACTTTGTATTTGCGTAATTTTAGCGTATTTGGCAATGCGGGACGCAAAACTCCAGTAATGTATTTGCACCACCATCGACAATGCCACTTTGACGGGAGCTAACAGATGACTAAATGAAATTACCTGCGATAGTAGTAGTCAGTGTTGCCAAACAGATATTCTAGTTTTCCATATTATTATTTTTTGTTTTAGTCTCTTAACGTCTCACGGGTACAAAAGCCCTTCCGAGACAATCCCTATTTAAATAATCTACATTCGTTTTTTGATTTGTAATGCTAGTGCCGGTGCATTATAAATCTTCTCTGAAGTTCTTGACAGCATTTGCAGCAGCTACATTCTAAGGTGGAACACCCAGTTGCTGTTGGGCGTCTATAAAACTGCACCCAGAGCAAGTTGGGTTCTCACGTCCTCCTTCGTTTTATTTTCTTGTCCTTCATATTGCTCCAGTGCACTAGACGATTTTCCCCAAAATGCACTACTTCATGAACAAAATCCCAGCAGAAAACGATGAAAAATGTATATTCTTTTGTCTAACTATTTAATGTGTTTGTTTTAAATGCAATAAAGAGTTAACAAACAAAAAACAACAAATTAAAACTACGAATGCGTCCCCACAAATCCCGCCAAAAAACTCCTAGTTTTCCATAGACACCAAACAAATTTGCCATTTATTAAAATAAAAATTCTATCGGTAGTTTTAGTTAATATTAGTGTTTGGGCAAACATGTCCCCCAAGGGCAAAGTAGTAAGGTTTCACGGTACTTAAACTTTGTATAAAACAGTCAATTCAATCTAGCTTTGGCTTTTGCATGTCAGCAAGGAACACTGAATTATTCAATAGCAAAGCGGTGATAAATTAAATTAGTGACCGGGCGATACCTGATTTGCGTTTCAGATTACTAATTGGATATTTCACCTTTGAGTTGGGTGAATATACGACACAGGTATACGTATGGGGATAATCTGCGGCCTCGACGCACCCTCCAAACGCTTCTGAGCCAGAACAAGTTAATTTTGTTGAACTAGGTAGGCTAGGATGCAAATTTTAAAAAAAATGTTACCACCAGACCAATATATTTAAAAAGAAAATAGTTTTGTTGCGAAAAACAGTAAAATAAAGAATGAAGACATTGTGTAAAGTCAAACATTACAAAACAAATTAAAAAGGAGAAAATACAAAAAAGATCGAATATAAACCAAAAAGAATCACTTCGTCACAAACCTAACCAATTTAATAAAAAACCGATATGCTTAAAAATATTAACCTTCTTTTTTGCCAGTCGGGTAAAACTAACGACACATCAAACCCCAAAACCCATAAAATCGGTTAGGGTACACGCTCAGCCAAAGACACATACATACACCTGAATAACATTAAGTTACCCTTTTACGCCAACCCGCACTGGGCCCGCGTGGTCGACTAAGGCCTAATCGCCCTGATTCAGGGTAGGCTCGAGCCCCTCGGTGGGGACGTATATGAGCTGTAATGATGACCCTTTTACACTACTTTTTAACCTTAATAAGGACTTCAAAAAAAAGGAGGAGGTTTCTCAATTCGACCGTATTTAAATACATATTTTTTTATGTGTGTTCGCGCATAACTTCGTCGTTTATTAACCGATTTTGATGTTTTTTTGAAAAGGAGATAGCCCAAGGGTGGTACCATAATAAGGAAACCAGTATCTGATGATGGCATCCCAGAGAAATCGAGGGGAACCTTCAAAAATCGTAGTGGCGACTAGTGCGTTTAAAGTCGGGTTTTTTTCTTTCTAAAAAACAATATTTATTGGGCTGTCAAGTAATCAAAAAATTAAAAACCCGACCGCATAAAAAAATCAAGCTTCTATTAGGTCTTTACCTATGAAATTGCCGATTGTATAAAAAAGTTTTAAAATGAAAATTAATATTAAGAACAGTTATTAAAACAAAATTTATTCTTAAAATAGCATTAGACTATTATAAATTAAATGGTGGTAAACATACGCCTATTGTTTAGATATTTTGAGAGCACGGTGTTTTTTCACCTGAAAAAGTATCCTTTATTGAGGCAAAAAATAAACATTTTATAATTTTAAAGCTCTAGAGTTGTCGCAGCAGTTTCTTCGTTACTAATGTCATATTTGGGAATTCTCCGGCATAAGATTTAGTCACTTTCAGGAAAATTCAAGAAAATTAACTAGTCTAAAAAATTGCCTCATCTGACCACTAAGAAAAAGACTTTGTTCCATTCAATGGTACATTGGATTGGAACATGAAAGACATGCCACTAGTTACTAATAAAACACCATAAGTAGTGTCACTTTAAGGTCAATAATAAAAAACAAAAACTTTTTTATTTTCAATAAAAATTGGCATTGAACTTCAAAAACTGAATCGGCAATTTCATAGGTAACGACCTATTATTTTGACCAATCGGGTTAAAATGTATCCTATGTAGTAATGTAGTCTTAGTTATTGAAGATGAATCTAACGACATCACACACTTCAAAATACGTCTAGCCATTTAGGCTGCAGGCTCAGTCAAAGTAAATACATTTGTATGGCTACTACTTGTGTACCCAATAAATATTACCCTACTTCTTGAGCAGTAAACAAAAACCTATGCTAGTACCTATCGTATTTTATTCTCCACCCTTTACGTATCTACTTTATCTCTACGTCAAATTTCAGCGAAATCGGTTTGATCTAGCATTAGAATCGATTGAGAGTTTTTGCGGGAAATAGTAACGAATTAGACAGACAGCCACATTTTTGAAATAATAATATTATAAGAATTTTAAGTTAAGTTAGATTAAAATTTATAGTTATGCCTACCAGTTAACGTTAAAAGGTAGGCATACCTATAAAATTTAATATAACTTAACTAGATCACTGGTCACTGGGCGCATATTAGGTTTTCAAACTGTGCTTTCATGTATCAAATGTGTATTCTAAAGAAATCTATGATCCTAAATTAAATTCTGAAGTCGGTAAAACATTGTGCAAGCGAAAATGGATCCAAGGGACCACAGCATATTTCGGCAAAGAGACTTATTACTAGTAATAGACAAGTAGATACTGCTGCTTTAAGGCGAGACATTTGTTAAACAGTTGTCTCTGTTTTTTCCTTTACGTGGAAAGAGTCAAGAAAATAACCACACTTTTGCACTTATTCAATGTTTTACGTTGTTATTTCTCAAAAAACTTCAATTTAAAAACTAGAATTTTGCAGATTCTCTGTAGTACTTAAAAATAAATATCTCCATATAAAAACTATGTGTAAATTTACAAATTTTATTAATAAACAATTCGTTTTAGACTTTTTTTTACGTTTTGGACCTGGTTTTGGGATTTTTTATGGTCAACTAAAGTACAAACTATCGTGTAACACATTAGCACATTCCTCAGACAATATCCTTAAGTATGTCCACTTAGTAGTAACGTACCAGGTGTCGATGGTGCGATGTGGTGAACGCGGACCTGCGCGAGCGCCAAGCTGACGACTGGCGCGAAACCGCACAAGACCGGGACAAATGGGGAGTTCTCATATCGGAGGCCAGGATACACTTTGGGTCGTTGAACCAGCGAAGTAAGTACTAGTAAGTATAAAAATACAATACCGCGTGGTCAACTAAGGCCTGATCGCCCTAACTCAGGGTAGGCTCGAGCACCTCGATGGGGACGTATAAGAGCTGATATGGCGAACAATACAAAACTTATTTAAAAGCAGAAATTTACATAGTGTCATTACATTGGTACATACTTATGAATTATATATAATACATACTTATTGGTATATACTTATGAATCGAAAACTATTAGTACGAAAACTGTAATTTTGAAAACTATTAATTTACTGCGCACTATTGAAAATTTTGACTTAATCAAATGGGAAGTGTCTTCTATACCTATAACACAAGTATTAGAAATGCTTAGTATAGGTATAGGAGATGTAATCTGTAAGACTTTAAATTATTTTTTCATTATTGAAATTAGAATCATGTATCTGTTGCGCTTACAATGTAATTTATCATTTTTGAAATGGAATAAATAAAAAAAAAAAAAAAATGGTCCCAAACTAGGCACAGCCTGTATCTTGGGCACCATCAATATATTAAACATACTGAAGCATACATTAAAATCGTAATAAACCTACTCGACAAAGCTACTAACCTACTCTGGTTTTCGAGTGGCGACCGCGCACCGGAAAACGTAGCGTAAGGAGGCCTCCCAAGCGGTGGGCCGATGACCAGGTGAAGATCGCGGGAAGCCGCTGGATGCGGGCAACGCAGGACCGGTCGTCGTGAAAATCCTTGGGGGAGGCCTTTGTCCAGCAGTGGATGTTGTTCGGATGATATGATGACGATGGAACCTACTCGTCATATCATCATCATATCAGCCGAAAAACATCCACTGCTGGACAAAGTCCTCCCCCAAGGATTTCCACGACGACCGGTCCTGCGCTGCCCGCATCCATCGGCTTACCGCGATCTTCACCGGGTCGTCGATCCACCGCGGGTGAGGCCTGCCTAGCCGACGGTACGTTTTCCGGTGCGTGGTATTTTTAGATCTGTGTGAAAACTATTTCTTTGTAGACGTTATTGATTTTTATTGATATCATTATCATTAATCTGTCATGGCATCCGATAGTGACGTTACGATACTGTATAAATTACACAATAATCTCTGAATTCAAAGTACGTGTCTCTTATCTTTTCTCGTATAACTGCAACATGCACTCACCCTAGACTTCACTTTAGAGCTTAGATAGAGGGTGAATGAAAGTGCTTCAAAACGACACATGTAAGTATACAGAGCATGAGAGCTCATCTCTTGGTGCACAGTGTACACGAGCTAAGGCACAAAAATGTTTCCCCATGCTATTGCATTGTTGAGGTAAGTTCGCGCGGGAATGGATGAGTCACTTATCACCCCACACGCTGCCAGCGACGCGTCGCCATCGGGGCTTCATACGTCTGTGGCTTATTTCAGTGTCGCAAATAAAATGTGAATATGAACAACTGCTGACGCAAAATAAGGTTTTCAACCGCCTCCGTAGCGTAATGGGGAAGTCCATTAGCTTCACATCAGGAGGTCGCGGGTTCGATTCCGATTAGAGACTGGTAAGGGCCCTAGCAGAATATCAGCGTTATAGGCATTCACCTATAACGTATGCTGAGCCAGGACCTTTTCACTGGCCTGCCACTTACTGCAATTATATTTTATTAATTAGTAGCTATAAGTTAGTCTTAGTGGTGTAATCTTATTTTTTTTTACTTTATTATTACCAAACTATTACTTATTGGTTTTTTTGTGCCTGGTCGGTGAACAAACGGTCTATCTATCTATCTATTCCCAGCGGAGTCTTACTTCGTATGACTCGGTTTGGTTGAAGGAAGGGCATTTTCTAAGCCCGCCTGACAGTTACCACCATCTTGTCTAAGTTTTGCCGCCAAGCATCAATGTGAACAGCTTGAAGGTTTGAAGACAAGATAGCCAGTTCCCCATTGCGTTGGGGAACCAAGCTTGGTAAAACCCGATCTTCGGCATCAACGTCACTTACCAATTGTGGATTTAAAAAAAAAGGTTTAAACACATAATTATAACGTATCTGCTGTTTATTTTAACTTTCACAAGGCTATAGCTAAATCAATTGTGAAGAACCCTTATGTAGAATGTTAACGCTTTTATCAAGTACAAAATATTTAATATTGATTACCAAATTGGTAAAAAATATATAGTAAAGGAACCATAAGAAGAAAGATAACTGCCCACGCTTGCAACACATTGATAAATAACAGTTACGGAAAAAAAATACCGATGATTGACTTTGTAATCCATGAGATTCTCAATAACTCCTTTGCCTCGTGGATTAGTTAGGAGTTCTAAAACAATCTACGTAATGGGTCCGTCTGTCTATACCAGGCTCCTGACTGATGTCACTAACGCCCCCAGTTCATCATCCTTCAAAAACAAACTGAGAAATGGCTTATCGAGAAGGCATTTCATTCCATTGATGAATTATTCAAATTGAATGTTTTGAATTACATGCTTTTATTTTTATTTAATAAATATTTCAATCACTTGTTATTATTTATGAATTTCCAAATAATGAAAAAAGTAATAGCTTAAAAGGTGAGACGATGCCAAGGGCTTACCAATTGTGAATTAAAAAAAAATTTTAAAAAATCAGAGCTGTGATTTCTTTGATGACAGTATATGCTGAGCTGCTAACTTTTCAGTGATAGGTACAAACTATGTATGTATTCTAAAAACTACGCTATATCTCATTTGTGGGTACTTATCACTGATTATAATTTATTCTATTCTATTCTACTAATTTTAATTGACGATTATGAAATGAATTTAGTTATTTAGTGTTATCATACAGAACAATGCCAATGGTATACAGGGTGTTAGGAAAAATAGAACACGTTTTGAGGGGGTTTTCATACTCATGAAACTGAAAAACTTTTACTATGCTAAGTTGCAGAAATCTATTTTTTTTTTACTTCCCATACAAAGAGAAAGTTAAAAAAAATATTTTTTTTATTAAATATTTTGTACAATTCCATGAGTCGAAGACCCTAATTGTGTTCTATTTTTCCTAGCTCCCTGTGTGACCCTGAGGAGATAAAATTAAATGTCAAATACCACAGTCAAACAGTTAATGAGACAAAGCAAACCGAATTTTAAGGTCTAATAATAGATCAAAATTGTAGCTGGAAATTACAAGTAAATAAAGAATGTTTGTAGGTACTCAACTTTAAAACTTTGCATTTGTACTCAAAGAGATTCATATGTAACTGTTTCATTTTCTCAATTCTCTTCTTAAAATAAGTATATACAGGGTGACTGGTTAGATGACGGACGCATTTTAGGAGATGAATCAGAAAACGAAACTGATATTTTTTTCTGAAGAAACCTATGGTCAATTCTCAAAAAAAAATACTTTTCATACAAATTGATCAGCTTAGTAGCCAACTTTGTATGAGAAGTCCAAATTTTTTTTTTGCGAATTGACCTTGGTGCTTTGGGAAAAAAATGTTCAGTAGCGTCTTCTGATTCACCTCCTAAGATGCATCCGTCGTCTAACCATTCACCCAATATAGGTATCTTCCTCTCTTTCAAATTTCTAAAGCTAAATTAAAACCCAATTTTTCGTTAAAATATTAATATACCAACTAGAAAGATAAGTCAATACCACGATGGCAATTTGCATGTAAAAGCCAGCCGAGGGCAGTGAAAACCTTGCGGCGTCAGCGGCTGAGAGCCAGCCATGGGCGGTGAGCCGCCGTGAGCGCATTAATTAAAAGTGCAACCCATCTCACTTATCCGGCCTCCTGGCTCCTGCTGCCTGCTCCTTGCTGCCTCGTTAACAACTCATTTCGTCCTTGGGTGAACAACTTGATAGAACACGTATCTCTTCACGGACAAAGGAAAGGTTCGACACATAGGTACAATCCACATCGGAGCATCGTCTATACAGCGTGTAAAAAAAACTGAGCCAAACATCTACTAATCAAACTGAACAATGTTTCGAAAGTCATAAAAAAATTACATTTCATAGTAATTCATCGTCTGGTTGACCAATTTTAAAAGCTTTTATTTACGAATAACTTGCAATGTTTAATTATATGTATGTTAGTTTTTTCAAGTCGAATTTTGCAAACGATTTCAGAGCGACTTCCAGATATCCGGAATGAGCTGAAATTTGGTATGAAGCCGTATTCCCGGTGTAAATAGATCCTTTTGGTATTTTGAAATTTTGAATGATGATGAACTTCGGAGGTGGAATCAAGGGCCTAGGATCGTCGTTTATTTCCAATAGAATGTTAGGAAATACTGTGCTCACCTTTTTTGAATTTGGAAACGTGTATTTCTACACTGAGCATTTGGCTTTTTGAGCATAAAAATTCTTGTCAAATAGAAGATTACACCTAATAATTTTCGAATTTTTCGAAAATGATGGTACAGAAAGGCCACGTTTTTTGGATGTGTTCCTTGGCAAAAGTAGTTCAGTTTGATGAGTAGATGCCCACCTTAAAGTATGAGTGCTCAATTTTTATTACACTCTGTATATTTCAACTTAGGCATGCATCGATGATTGAGACTTGGGTCACTGAAACAAACAAATACCCTCAAAAATCCTAGTGAATAGGAAACTTTCTTCATTAAGTGGCTTCCTCGCACTAATGAAAGGATAAATTAACCACTAAATAAAATGATTTCGATGGAGCGACAATTCGGCAAGCCGCGAGATTAAAGTCTTTGCCTGATCCCGGAACAAATTGGCCGGCTAATGAGATAGTTGAGGGTTCGGCCGAGGATTACGTGTGGAGCGGGCTATACACGCGCTCTCTGATCGGATTAGACCAGCCCGAAAATCACACGACAGAAATAAAGTGATCCAGAAGTAAAAGTTATTAAATTATTACCATGTTATACAGGAGTAAAAAAATTGTATGGGAACCGTTAACTGGAGGTTGTACTCATCATACTGAACAACGTTCCCTAAGGAACCCATAGTGAAGTCTCATCAGCTTGATCGATTTGTATGAAGAGTTATTGAAATGAAAACTTCTTTCGGCGCACTGGGCATTTTTGAGATGGGAAAAACCATTAAACTCGCATCACCGTTACCGACAACTTACCACGAACACTCGCAGGGCTAAAACTTTGTCAACCTAGTCGTTCGCCAAGAACACTCGGAGGGTCAAAACTTAAAAAACTGTAAAAAGTGTTCACGTCGGCGATTTCAGCATCATCAAAGATCAAAAGTTGTTCGGTATGATGAGTAGAAGCCCTAGTTCGTTAAGTACGTTCCCGTTGGAACTACACCAATTTTGTTACACAATCAATGGATCGAAAACCGGATGATGCGCAGTAGATGAGCCACCACACTGCATACTGGGATCGCCAACCCTCCTGCCAAGCGTAGCGATAACAACAAACCCCTCAACTCGGAAAGGCCTAGCTAGCAGTGGACGTTCTTCAACCGACTTCCAAAAAGCAGGAGGTTCTCAATTCGACTGTGTTTTCAACCGACTTCCAAAAAAAGGAGTTTATGTTTCGACTATTTTTTTATGTGTTAACTTTTGACTGGTTGAACCGATTTTGATGGTTCTTTTTTATTTGAAAGATTGTGCTAATTCTATCAATATCGGTGTAGTACTTTATTAGAAAATTAACAAAAACCAAAAATTATAATGCAAAATAGTACTAAGTTGTTGCGATGGAAGTCGTTTTTTTTAACGTGTTTAGCTTTTTCAATTATTGGCTGATGTGATGATTGTCATCATCATCACATGCCAAAGCAGGCTTAGATTTTGTCATATTTTTATTTGAGACAAGATCAAAATTCACCTACTTGGCGTATTGGCACAGATGAGATACTAAAAGTAGTTATGGCGTCATTTGTATTCTATGAATTTACCTTTTTTCAATGTTTAGCGTGTATTATAATAGGCTTATGCACAAGATCTTAAAATCCACCAATTATTTTCAATGGAGATAAGGCCTGTTACCAACTTCGGCATAATCATCATCTTCATTTATATCAGATGAGATTATAGGAACATACCAGTTATAGTTAAAAATGAAAAAAAAAAACCTAGATATTACGCCCCTCTTTCGACATATCAAATTAAATGAAGTCACGCATGAGGCACCCTTAAATGAATCACAGTTCACTCACCAGGGCTCACTATCGATCGACCCCTGCCCTGCCCCATACACTTCCGTAATCCGTGGTGATGGAATCTGCCGGATATAGGGTCAAGTGGTTTTTCATCAGGGTAGGATTATTAAAGTCAGCATCGAGTCTGATACACATCTTAAAAAAACTCGTGAGATCTACAGCTCACACATCTTCTAGTGTATAGTTGCAATGTTTAGCACTCGTTGTATCTGCTGGAAAGCGTAGGCAATGAAAATTCAAATCAAATCTATCTATACATGTAATAAATTATTTTTTTTAATAATAAGCGTGCACCAGCTATACAGTCATAATAATATATTTTTTTGGGGGCACTGGATATGGCTGCACGCAGTTAAGTAGATATCGGCGTTGCCCCTGTGGCGTACGGCTCCATCTAGCTAGACCATCTCAATTATTTGACTTGTTCCCTTTTTTTTTTACTAACGTTGTGGAATGCGCAGTCGCCACTCGAGCTCTTTACTGCCCCAACGGCCATCTGCTCTACGAGCTATGTGCCACGCCCACTGCCACTTAAGTTTAGCAATCTTGAGAGCTATGTCGGTTTCTTTGGTTCTACTACGGATCTCCGCTTGTACCTAAAAGGTTTTAAAAATAATACATATTTTTATTTCAGACATAGTCTATAAGTGGTTAGTAACATTGCCCCGGACGGATTTTTTTGGGTTTTTATTAAGTTCATAGGGGGATGAATATTTAATTGCCACATCTACATCTTCGGGAACCAAATAGGTACGTAGGGAAGTGCTATGAAAACTGATACTCTGTTGTTCATATGTCCGACTCTGCGAGAAATCAAATCTTCTTATAAAAGGTTTTTACGTTAATTATCACTAGTTACATAAATTATTTAAGTCGGGGTTTTTAATTATTTTATCCTTTTTCAATTTCATTTTGAACGTCGTGGGTTTTTTCAAAATTTTTAATTTAACTTTTTATCTAATAAAGTGCTACACCGATTTTGATCAAATTTTTATGGGACCAACTAAGGAGCATACCCTATCGAATAAAAAAATAATCATGAAAATCGGTTCATAATTTGCGAAGATATCGCGTAACAAACATACTAAAAAAAATCCGAGCGAGACCTACGGTACTCGCATATGATGTGTAACAAATCACTGTTACACATTTCCGTCCCATTTCACGAAATCACTCCCACAAATTGCAGGAAAGCGAGAGCAAAGCTCATTCGTCAGATCGAATAGCGCGCGCTTTCGCGTCTTCCTGTTACACATTTCCGTCCCATGTTACACATTTCCGTCCCATTTCACGAAATCACTCCCACAAATTGCAGGAAAGCGAGAGCAAAGATGTTACACATCAAAAATAACATACAGTCGAATTGAGAACCTCCTTCTATTTGGAATTCGGTTGAAAACGATATCCATGCGGGCGAAGCCGCTTGCAAAAGCTTGAGTTTAATAAGTACTTACGTACGTACTTACTTACGTTATAACTTTTATTAGCAAGTAAAGAAAACTTATTTCATAAAATATCCAGAATTTGATTTAGTTTTGTAATGTTTGCAGGTAACGGAGTAGCAAATAACAGAGTACCCAGCAGTAGTTAACACAAAGTTTACCTTGTTAGGAAACTTTTGAATAAAATATTCTAACTGAGAAGCTAACTTGTAACTGGCTGCCGAGACAAAATTATTTTAAATACAAACAAATGATCAATAACTAAAGTCTACTTTATTTAATGATCTTGTTTGTAGATGTCGGCGGCCGATCTTAGAATCGGTGGGATCATAAAATGCCCGGGCATATCACAGAGGGCTCCGAAAAAAACGAAAGTTAGGTTTATTTAGCATGTCTGATGCCACCGTTTATGTAGTTTTTTTCGGAGCTATGCTTTGCTAGGGCATTTCATGATCTGCCGATCCTTACGATCGACCGCCGACATACCCAAAATCAAAAGTTGCTCAAGTTTAGTAGTTAAACTAGGCACTGTTATAAAAAGTCATGTTTCTCCATCACCGATTTTGTACTCGTAAATAGGTATCCCAATAAAAAGATTCCGCAAACGCGTACCAAGTCTCGACTTACCTACCTTCTTGAAGTTGTAGGTTCGATTCCAACTTAGTACATAAAGTTTTTTTTTCTGAATATGAACTCTATTTAGGCGCCATAAGTAACCGCGTGTTCCCAAATATTTATTAATTTACGCCTCACACACACGTTAAGCCATAAGTTTTAATGTACGTGTTACCAAAGCGACGACGGGTCAGCGGAGCGGCCGGGCCGGTGGAAACATTATATCCTGCAAGCCGGCGGAAATCCTTAACGCGCTAAATTTACAATGAATAGCGTAAAATTGTATTCACTGCATGGTTTTTAGAGTTCCGCACCCAAAGGGTAAAAACGGGACCCTAGTACTAAGACTTCGCTGTCCGTCCGTCTATTTATCTGTCCGTCTGCCACCAGGCTGTATTTCATAAACCGTGAAAGTTACACGGTTGAAATTTTCACAGATGATTTATTTCTGTTGCTGCTATAACAACAAATACAAAAATAAGAAAAAAGATAGTCTCCATACAAAAAACGTGTTTTTATTGAAACGTGAAGAAACTAGTGCCATCTAGTATGATAGTACCGAACTGAAGAAACTAGAGCCATCTAGTATGATGGTACGGAACCCTACGTATGCGGTTCTGACTCGCACTTGACCGGTTTTTTTGAGTATGATACGCGTTTTCTTCACCGATTTTATCAAACCGATTTTAATGATTTTTTTAATGTGAACGTTTTTTAAATCACATACGAGGTACCAAGTCAAAAATCTGGACAGTGACAGAAGTGACGAAAGACTGTAATGGAAGCTACAAAAGAATCTGTTTCCTCTATAGCAACCAAATAACAAACCGCAAGGTCGCAGGCCGAGCTCCGCGCAGGGCGAAGCCCGGAGCTTTCCCTGCGATGCCGGATGCTGAGCTCCCCGCAGGGCGAAGCCCTTAGAGCTCCCTGAGAGGCCGGTGGCAAGATTATTTTTTTATGTCATCATCATATCAGCTCATATACGTCCCTACCGAGGGGCTCGAGCTTACCCTGAATTAGGGCGATCGGGCCTTAGTCGAACATGCGGTGATTTTTTTTAATGTAAGTGGCGTCAAAACTAGACGCTTCTCGTCAAACCAACGCCAGTGTGCCCCAACATAGCCCCATCCGATTTTTTTATTTAATCGGTCACGGTTGGTTTCATATAAATTTAATCAAAATCCGTTCAGTACTTTTTTGGAAAGTAACAAAAACAAAAATGTTGCAAAATCGTACTTGTATGTTGTTGCGACTGAAGTAGGTTTTTAACGTGTTTAGCGTTTCAAAGCTTTTTACCCGACTTCCCAAAATGGAGTGTAATGTTTTTCGGTTGTATGTATGTACGTATGTACATGTATGAAAGTATGTGTATGTATGTATGTACGTATGTACGTTTTTGTAAGTATGTGTATGTATGTATGTACGTGTATGTATGAACTTTTCTTTGGCGGAACCTGTAGCCATAACGACTTGATTGATTTTGGAGTACGAAGGCATTTCATTGGGATGCCGACAGAATATCAGCGCTGTGGTCCGCCACAGCATATGCTGAGTGGGAGCCTTTTATTTGCTACGGCACAGTAATGTTATTCACCGAACACTTTCGACTGGTGTATGTCTGTAAGCAACTGCAAAGTACTAAAGTTGTTACTACAGCTTCTTAGTTACATAAGAGTGTACTAATGTTACTTTAACGTACTGTATTTGTGTTGTGGTGAAGAATACATTTTTCATCTATCTATCTATCTAAGTGTCACTAGATTCGTCTTGATCCTGTGAGTGACATAGGATAAATTTTACCCCACTGCTCAAAAAAGAGGGGGGCGAAATGGTGCCACCAATTGAGAATAATAAAAAAATGTTATGTGGTCGTGTTTTTTCATTTTGTGTTTGGTCGTCCACTGCTGGACAAAGGCCTCCCCTAAGAATTTCTACAACAACCGGTTCTGCGCTGCCCACATCCAGTGGCTTTCCACGACCTTCACCAGGTCATCAGTCGACCGAGTGCCTGCCTACTCTACGTTTTCCGATGCGTGGTCATCATTCCAGAACTTTACTACCCCAACGGCCATCTGTACTACGAGCTATGTGCTCCGCCCATTGCCACTTATGTTAAGCAACTCTGAGAGCTATGTCGGTAACTTTGGTTCTCCTACGGATCTCCTTGATTCTGATTCGATTACGTAGAGAAATTCCGAGCATAGCACGCTCTATTGCCCTCTGCGTGGCCTTGAGCCTTCTTATGAGGCCCACAGTAAGCGACCATATGTCTCAATTTCGTATGTAATCACTGGTAACACACACTAGTCAATGATCTTGGTCTTAAGATACTGCGGTATTTGGGACTTGAAGATATTGCTAAACTTCCCGAACGCTGCCCAGTCGAGTTGGATTCGGCAACTAATCTCTTTCTTAAAGTTGGACCTATCTAACTGGACTGTTTGTTTGTTTGTTTGTTTGTTAACTCTTTATTGTACAATCTTAAAATAATGTTTGTCCCAGGTACACATACTCGGCAACAACTTCGAGAGTAGAGCTTCCAACCTTCAGAGGAGTAGGTGCGACACGGACGTTTAACATAATTTTCGTCTTGTCCATATGTTCATTCTAACACCTACTGGATAAGAGGCTCTACTGAGGCCATCGAGCATTGTGCTCCAGTCGTCCATAGCCTTAGCCATGACCACGATATCGTCAGCAAATTAAGGGTGGGTGATGTACTCGCCGTTGATACTGATGCCGAGTCCACCCCAGTCCTGAAGTGACGATGATGCCCAAAGATGGAAACGGGTTTACCAAGATTCCCCAACGCAATGGAGAACTGGCTATATTATCTTCAAGCCGGAACACATCAATGTTGTTAACACTGATATTTGGCGGCAAGACTTACATAAGATGATGGTAGCTAGCCAGGCGGGCTTAGAAAATGCCCTACCAACATCCAAACCAAATTTTATTAGATAGATATATAGGTAGATAAACCGTTTATTTGTCACTGCAATCACACACATATTAGACATCTTACAAGTTAACCCCACCGAGAATCGAACCCGCGACCTCCTGATGTGAAGCGAATGGACTAACCATTACGCCACGGAAGCGGTTAAATAAATAAGTTTAAGTTATATAAAAAGGCAAAAACTTCTTAATGTTCCTTATCTTCTAAATGTTTGATCATATACTTACCACCAGGTGAGATGTTGTCAAGGGTAACCAATTAATTGTGAATAAAAAAAAAAATATAATGTAACCTAATTTTCCTTAAAAAATAAAATAAAATAAAAAATAAAGTTATACAGGGTATAACAAAATTGGTGTAGGTCCCGTTAACTGTGGGCTTCTACTCATCATACTGAATTACTTTTGTTCTACGACTTTGCTGAACACGTAAATTTTTTTTTTACTCTTCATACAATTTGATCAGTTGATCGACAAATTTTGTTCGTTTTAGTATGAAGGGTCCAATTATTTTTTTTGAGAATTGACTATAGGTTCCTTGGAGAAAGTTGTTCAGTATGACGAGAAGAACCCCCAGTTAACGGGACCTACACCAATTTTGTTACACCCGGTATAAATAAGGTTGTACTGAACAATACATGCGCATAATCACAAGCTAAAAGGTTAGCAGTACGGACGGTCGGCCAAAAATATGGTATCATAATAAAGGTTAAAATAACATCATTAACCCACGACTTCAGATGTCAGGCATCTCAGATAACAGAAAATAACCATAATTGTGTATCTCTTTCATCGTTACAAAGTGGTAGAAAGGTAAACCTTAGCGATATTTATATTACACTGAAAATATGTTTTTTTTTTTTTTTATTCACAATTGGTAAACCCTATCATAATAAAGGTCAACATAACATCATTAACCCACGACTTCAGATGTCAGGCATCTCAGATAACAGACAATAACCATAATTGATTATCTCTTTCATCGTTACAAAGTGGTAGAAAGGTAAACCTTAGCGATATTTATATTACACTGAAAATATGTTTTTTTTTTTTTTTTTTTTTTACAATTGGTAAACCCTATCATAATAAAGGTCAACATAACATCATTAACCCACGACTTCAGATGTCAGGCATCTCAGATAACTGAAAATAACCATAATTGTGTATCTCTTTCATCGTTACAAAGTGGTAGAAAGGTAAACCTTAGCGATATTTATATTACACTGAAAATATGGTATCATAAAAAAGGTCAACATAACATCATTAACCCACGACTTCAGATGTCAGGCATCTCAGATAATAGACAATAACCATAATTGTGTATTTCTTTAAAGGTAAAGGTTTCTTAACGATATTTTGATTACACTGAAGGACCACTGAAAAAAACTGATAGACCACTTTCTTGCCCGTTCAAAACTAGTCAGTGAAATCGAATCACCTTGTAAATTTACGTGAGATTCCTTAAAGGTTAACCCTCGTTTATAATCATAGAAAATCATAGCACGACAAGCGTCCCGCGAGACGTCCATTGTTGCAAACTAAAGAAGAGTGTCAGATAATATTTAGAAATATTTAAAAAATAACTACACAAAGGTGGCCAACGATTTTCACCAAGGCAAATAGTTTCAGGAAAAAAGAGATTGTATTTAATCTGTGGCAAACAATTTTTGGAAACAACCTAAGGTATATTATTGAACAACTATTTATAAATACTAGCTTTACTACTGATTTTTTTTAAAAACCATTTTCCGGGAAAATGTCCCCTTTTTCGTCCGCTTGAAAAAAGTTTACAAGACTGTCTCTGTGGGTGTGCGGTACGCAAACTGCAAGCGGCTTTCATACGTGAAAATGAGTTTTTACAGATAGCTTGTTCGAAAAGCATACAATTTCCAGAATAAATAAAAGAACACTATTTTGTTTCCATCCTTAACATCTGTGCCAAATTTCAACAACATACGTTAAGCAGAAACAGAGAGACAGGCAGACTTTAAAATCAAAGGGTCAATGTTAAAAGGAATCGTTACGATTTTGTAATTGAAGGCAATCTTGAAAAAGTCCTACATTTTTTTTATTAAAAATTTGAGTGCATTTGACTACATCTCACCTGATGTTAAGTGGCAATGATGTCGAGGATGGTACACGCAAAATCAAAGAATGCCTATTCATTCTTGCCTTGAAGATCCCAAAATTGTAGGAGTCGGGAAACACAGACGCAGGCAAGGTGTTGCACTCCATCGCTGTCCGCATAATAAATGAGGAAGCGTAACGCTTCGTGTGTATAGGCTTAATATCAACAACAAAGAGGTGGAACCTCTCCCTGCGTCTCGTTGACCGAAGGTGGAATGGAGCTGGAGGAATGAGGTCGTGCAGCTCTCGTGCACACTCTCCGAAATGAATTCGATAGAATACCGAAAGCACAATATACACATATATATTAGTACTAGCGCCGAAAGATAAGCAACTTTGCAGCTTTCCCACGGCTTTGGAGCTTGTTTTTGACAAGCTCATGTCGATAATGAGCCTTACCTGTTTATTACAAGCTCTAAATTAGCTTCCCGTATTAGTAAGTTTGAGAAAAATTTTGGAAGCTAAATAAGAACCACTTCTCGGTTTCCGATTGTGCTTAAATTTTGCATACACGTTAAGTTGAGCTCCAAACTGCATGGTTAGTTAAATGTCATTATTCTAAATCCAATATGGCGGACTCCCAAAGATGGCGGACCAATTATTTTTTATGCATCCCCATGATTTGGGTATCAAATGAAATGGTTGCCGAAAAAAAAAATGTACCTAAAAACTTTTAAGTTTTTCGAAAATAAATTTACTACAACGTTTATTTTGTCTACTTTAGCCTAGTTTTACTGACGAGTAAAGCTATGTACATTGTGTTTGTACGTATTTATTTAGTTAGTTCATCTTGGTACCCCCAGTTTTATCATTTTATTATCTTCTATATAATGTCCACGTATTTCCAAGTACTTTTTACGAGCCAACTCACCTCGCCAGCGCCATAATAATATTACTTTTTTACAACCGTGGCCATCGTCACGCCGGCTATGTTTCTCAGTTATTACAACCAGAATTTTACGCCAAATGAAGCACCCACAAAAATACATAAATCTAATACATGGTGTTATGTAAAATAGAATACTTAAATATTTGAGTTTTCTTTTATAACTATGCTTATATAGCAAACAAAAATTACTTTCTGTACAAAGTTGGGAAATCAGCTGATCGATTTGTAAAAGAGGAATTTCTTTTAGCGAATTCAGAAAAGTTATCAAAAGTACATAGTTTAGTTTTATTAGTAGACACCTCAAAAATGTTTTCTATTTTTCTAAACTCTCGATGTAAGGTGCTCTCAAAACTGTGTTCTATCTTACCAAAACAGTCGATATAAGATGCTATCAAAAATGTGTTATATTTTACCACACTCTCGATATAAAGTGCTCTCAAATCTATGTTCTATTTTACCAAACAGTCAATATAATGTGCTCTCAAAACCGTGTTAGAGTTTACCAAAACAGTCGATATACGATGCTCTCTTAATGTGTTCTATTTTACCACACTCTCGATATAAGGTGCTGTCAAAACTGTGTTCTATGTTACCAAACACTCGATTAAAAGTGCTGTCAAAAGAGTCAGCTCCGCTTTAAGGGGTACTTTTCTCAAGTAACCCATACTAAATTCGCAAAACAATGATTTCTCCATAATTATTTATCAGTTAGAATTGACCAATTTTGTATAGAGAGTCCATACATTTTTCTACAAATTCAGAAAAGTTGTAGAGCAAAATATGTTCAGTTTAATGAGTGAAATCACTTTTGAAAAGGGTTTTGTTGGTCAAAACAACATCCTGTGTAATTAGAAGTGGTTAACGTTAACTTTTGCTTTAAAAAACATTGAGTGGGTTATAAACAAATTGTGAAATACGATTCAGACAGTGCATGAAAAGTAGAAAGTAAGCATATAGTAAAAAGTACAATAACAGCTACAAACTGTAGTGTAGTGTAGTGTAGTCAGTGCAGTGCAGTGTAGTGTAGTGTAATAGTCGTCCATGATAGGGCAAAGTGGTGAAAGAATAACCGGAAAGCAGACCAGAAAATTGCTAATAAAAGAGAAAGACTACATCACCTCTTTAAAGGAATATCGTTTTCGTTCTGAAACCGTAACCAAATGTAATTACAGAAAGGGATAGGATAATATTATAAAGTTGGAGGCTTTTAACGTGTTCAAGTGTTCGGCAAACTGCGGCGCTTCCGCACGAATATCGATGTGAATTCACTCCTTGGTTGGTAATTTACCAAGGGTGGTAATATTAAACGCATGCGAAACGAGAATATTTGTATAATTCTTTGTAATTTTAATAAAAAAACCGGACAAGTGGGAGTTGGACTCGCGTACCGAGGATTCCGTACCATGACACCTATTCATTTCAATCAAAAGAATCAACGAGACCCATAGAATTTTTATTCATTCAGTTCGGGATCCTTAGTGAGTACTATTATTCTCATCCGTGGCGCAAGTGCGACTAACACTAAGCCTGTTTTTATTATCTTAAGGTTAGCACTATAATCGCACCAAGTTTGTCCTTTGCATGTAATGGGTTTGTTCTTTGTTATCCTTACTAATATTATAAATGTGAAAATGTGTTTGTTTGTTTGTTACCTTTTTACTCTTCAACGCCTTGACCAATCTTTATGAAACTTGGCATGCAGGTAGCCTGTCTCACAGTGAAGGACATAGGCTACTTTTTATCCCGGGAAAATAGCATAATCTGATGCAGTTCCTGAGGGAACTGAAAAATACTCGATTGTTGTGATTTTTTGCACAGAGATGGTTGAGTAGGTGGGAAACGACATAATTTACTAATCACCCTTAAAAAAAGTCATTAAAACGATGTCCACGCGGGTGAAGCCGCGGGAAAAAGCTAGTAATGCTATAAAAATCACATAAAATAGAAATCATACCATTACCATAGAGTCTTTACCATAGAGTGAAACCTAAAATACGGGGTGTGGCTGTGTCGTGGACATGGTATATTTTTAACGTGAATTCATCTTGTCTGGTTGGGCTTAAATTTTAAAAAATGCTCTGATAGTCGTGGGACACCGGTAGACATGAAATGATGCCAACGTGTGCATTAAGAAACAATGAAGAGTTGATTCAATAAACAGTTCCATAAGTTTTATTTTTATTTATTCAAAACCTATTCGAAATTCAAAATTTATTCAGAAGAAGGACATTTTATTTTTAATCTTTTATTTCTTCAGAGTTTGAAGTTTGACAGCTGTCATCCGAAACGAAGGTCTCGCCGAGGTCGATCATTTCTCCTAAGAAACTTTAACCCCTGGGATCAATAGTTTTATAAACAAAGCCGTTATAAATTGCATTTTTGACGAGTGACCCAGTTCACAATTTGTTAAGTTAAAACTTTGATTTATTGTATATGACATGTATACGTATGTTATGACGTTAAAAAAGAATTTTAAAAATCGGTTAACAATCTGCGGAGATGTCGCGTAACAAACATTTGTAATCCAGAAATTGTTTAACCAAATACAACATATTAAGCAGAAGCCATCTGTTAAGTTCCATCTTAAATCTAATTATTGGTAGATCCTAAATAAACTGTGGTATTTCGTTATAAATGATTTTATACATTCATTTACAGTCTTTTGATATTTCGTGCTTTTTTGGAACCTGCTACTACTAGTCATGATTGTATCTTTAGCTTTCTAATATTTTGCTCAATGAAGTTTTATGAATTTGACTGCTTCAATAATATACGAACATGGAAGGAGTTTTACAGGTGGCATTTTCAGGTGACACTACAAATTGCACGAAGTATGAGTGAGATTGAGTTTTGCCGTTTTAAAGTTTTATAGCTGACATCCAAATAAAGATCTCAAGATCTATGATTTCTCTTAAGCAACTAGTAGTCCAAGATCAATAGTTTCCAAGTTATGGTGGTTTGAGTTTAACAGCTGTTATCCGAAATGAAGATCTCGTCGAGATCTATATGATATCCCTTAAGGATCCAGGATCAATAGTTTTTGAGTTATGGCGGATTTAAATTTGACATTTGTCATCCGAAATGAAGATCTCGTCTAGATATATTATTTTTATAAAGATCAGTAGTTTTTTTTTCTGACGTCCCTTACCTTACAGGAGGGACGCTCCGGGCTTCGCCTTACTAGAAGCTCGGCCTCCGGCCTCGCTGTTTATTACTTGGATGTATGATATAGGGTTTTTTGTATACTGGCCATGTTCTTTGAGCTATTTTGATTTTTTTCGGTCACCTGTCAAATAACACCAAGGTGTTTACACCTTGTCTACAAAGCTTTGTTTGAAAAGTATGGATACAGCGTTACTATTTTGGCAGGCAGTGGGGTTACTCCCTAATGAGGAGCAGGTTTCGTAGATCTTAAAGTTTTCCCACACTCACTGGCTCCAAGTCTTTAAAGTTATCACACATTACTTATACATTCGATGGCTTGTTCTGGGAGAACAATGTAACTCTGTAATTTTATATGGCGGCCATTTTGTTTTTCCGCCATTTTTTTTGTCATCTGTCAAGTTAGACCATGTGTAGACAAAAATTTGTTTGAAAAGTATGTATCAAAGTACCATAGTTTTGGCGGGCAGTAGGGTCACTCCCTGATGAGGAGCAGTTTTCGAAGATTTGACAGTTTTCCCATACACACCGGCACCCACTCTCCAAAACCCTTTTTTATCCTCGATGGCTCCTTTTTGGAGAATAATAATGTCAGTCCGTCAGTGAGTAAATGAGTTCCTACTCACTTTTTTAAGCAAAAATGCAAGGATTCTATGTAGTGCTCTAACTTGAAGTGATGCTCTAGAAGTGATTGACTTATTCTCTTTTACCCATATTTTAAAATACGTTTCCCACTCTATTTTACAAGCATAAAATCATAGATTTTGTCGTGTTCTTCATATATAACAGTATCAGGGACGTAGACAGGGGGGATAAATGGCAGAAAATAAATAATCTTTGAAATCTTCCGAAATCTTTGAAATTACAAAAGTTCATTGTCATGTCAGCTCATATACGTCCCCACCGAGGGGCTCGAGCCTAACCTGAATCAGGACGATCGGGCCTTAGTCGAGAACGCGGGCCCAATGCGGATTGATCGACTTAACACAACCTACGAGTTTCTTCGCAAGCGTGTGCAGGTTTCCTCGAGATGCTTTCCTTCACCGTAAGAGCGTCGGATAAACGTACATATGAAATCGAAATTCGAAAACACATTGGTAAGTAGACGTAGCAGGGTTCGAATCACGACTTCCCGCACAGGAGGTAGCGGCTCTTGCCGTTACGCCATCGACGCTCAAAAATATTCACAAAAAATTTTGAAGTAGGTATTTTTTGGCGCTCTCGGACTTTGCTGCCGTTGCCTTGCTTGCCGTCTGGCTGGTCAGGCCCATTCGGTTTGCTATGGTCAAAGTATATAAGGTGTAACAAAATTAGTTGAAACTATTTTAACTGGTGCTTCTATCTATGAAACTGAACAACTTTCCCCATGGAACCCATAGTCAAATCGCAAAAAATATTTGGCTCTCCCATACTAACTCGATCAGCTGATCAGCCAACTTAGTATGGGAAGTTCAAAAATTTTTTTGGAGATTTGACTATGGGTTTAATGGGTAAAGTTGTTCAGTTTCATGGGTAGAAGCACCAGTTAAAATAGTTTCACCTAATTTTGTTAGACCTTATATATATTAGTACTAACATACAGTATGGACACTCCCTGCCGCTCTCTGGATTCCTACCTCATCCCCTCGTCTCCCAGATTGATTCAGATTGGTTACAGTTCGGTTGTACAACGTAAAGGATTTCGCCGCCATTTTGTTTGTTCCGCCATTCGTTTTTTGAAATGTCATTTCTGGCCCGTTATGTCAAGTGTCCAGGGTGTAGTAGGCGATAGCAATACAGCATAGTATTGCTATAGCGAACGACTCGTTTAGTGTTTGCTCCCGAAAGTTTCATATCAGAATCAAAAACATTGTGTATCGCGAAATGTCGCAACCGCGTTTACCGCAATTCAAAACGTAGCTGTTCTTGACTAGCCTAGGGCTGACAATGTTCATCCCTCCTTTCCCCCCCCTCCCTATATAAATCCTGACTACGTCCCTGAACAATATCCAGTGTTCGTTCGTAAGCACTCACAAACCTCGCGCCGCACTCCGGGCCCTTGCCAAAGGAGTGCAATTTATCTAATGGATCCGATACTTGCGGTCCCACAACTTAGCGGCAGTGTTTCTTACAGATGCTAAAAAATTAAAATTTCATTAAACTTGTATGAAAATACCAATTTTTTTCTGGCATTATCATCGTCAGCCTTAGACGTCTGTTCAATTCAATTCAATATATTTATTCAAAACAGGTGCAAATTACACTCTTTCTGATAGTCATAAAATAATAATAACAATGTTATTTGTGAAGAATCAAGAAATTAAGAATAATAAGTTAATAACGTCAAAATTAAATCCTTGATATAAACCAGATTTTCATTAGAACACGAAAACAATATGACACGAAAAGTTATACATAAAAATAATTGAATGCATTTAACAAGAGTAGGCCAGTTCACACGGACAGCACCCGGTCACGAGTATAACGCGAGAGTCAGCCATCGCTCCCATCAACCATATTAGAGGGAAGGGAACGACCCTTAGACAATTTATTGTTTTAGAGGCAATTTAAGCAGTGGTTGCTGCAAGGCATCTCCTTTGGTGGCTGAGTGAATATGAAAGCGAGCGATACAAAGCGATGTAGGTATAAAGACATACTGTATTTAACTGCCTATTTCCTTAGTTTTAGACATATAGGTAACTCGTATAGGATTCAAGGTGTGTTGAAATAGTCGTTCGAGGTGCGCACGACGCAACCACCGGTACTGACAGAATATCAGCGTTGTGGAGCTGTGGGAACACAATCCACAACATTATGCTGAGTCAGCGCCGTTTCATTGGCAGTACTCATCGTTCGTCCTGTTTGTGTTTAACATTTAAAATAAAAGCCCGACCACCATCGGCTATAAACTACAACTTTGTAAACGGGGTTCTCACGTGCCCCCACTGTGCGCGGGAATTTGCCGCTAAGATCGGCTATGTTAGCCACATTAGGGCGCACGAACGTCACAACCTGGCCTAGGAGTAGTAAGCAGTCGCCATGGCCGAAATCGGCTGAGGAGGATATATATATTTTAATCTTGTTCTTTGTGTTAAACTGTCAATGAATAAATTGTGAGGCAGAATCTATCATACACTTTTCCGCATTTGTGGCAGGGAAATGTAATGGCTCAGGTGGACTTATGCCTCTTTTCCCTCCTGTCAGCCAGAACCAGGTCTCGTCCGGTGTTTTTCCAAAATCCACATCCTGTTGCTGACATATTTAGTTAAATGGTCGGAAAAAATATGAAATCCTGTAGCGACGCGTATACAGGATGACTTTTAATTAGTTCTTGATAGCAACGGATATGAATGTACTCGTGATTACAAACAACTTTCTTAAAGAAACTATATGTCAAATCAGAAAAATATTTTTTAATCCTCGATACAGTCATGACAAGTTATCAAATCGGCAAAAATGTATAAAGGACCAAAAATATTTTTTCATATTTGACTTATAGTTTCTATGGGAAAGTTCTTTGCAATCACGTGTACATTTATATCCTGTGCTATCAAGTGCTATTTAAAAGTCACCCCATAAATATTTGATATTCCCCACTCTATATTCAACTGAATTCACCCCATAAATATGTGATATTCCCCACTCTATAATCTCAAGACTGAATTCACCCCATATATATGTGATATTCCCCACTCTATAATCCCAAGACTGAATAGTAACACACTGTACCAGACTTCAAGCGGTGAAGATATTCAATTGTCTCCCATTCAACTTGAAGTCAATTAGTATAGATGTATTCCAATAGCTTTGAAAGCTACTTTTGTTGAAAAATGCTATCATAATATAAATGAGTTTTGCAATAGTTAGCGACTATTATTCATCATCATACCAGCCGAAAATCGTCCACTGCTGGACAAAGTCCTCCCCCCAATGGTTTCCACGAGGACCGGTCCTGCGCTGCCCGCATTCATCAGCTTCCCGCGATCTTCACCAAGTCGTCGGTCCACCGCGTGGGGGGCCTGCCTACTCTACGTTATCTGGTGCGCAGTCGCCACTAGAGAACTTTACTGCCCCATCGGCCATCTGTTCTACGAGCTATGTGCCCTGACCACTGCCACTTCAGTTTAGAGATTCTGTGAGCTATGTCGGTTACTTTGGTTCTCCTGTGGATCTCCTCGTTGCTGATTCGATCACGCAGATAAATTCCGAGCATAGCACGTTCCATTGCCCTTTGGGTGACCTTGAGCCATCTTATGAGACCCATAGTAAGCACTAATATGTATAGCGACTATTATTACTCACTTATTACTATTGTGATGTTTTGAGGTTCATTGTATTTGGGGATCTTACTTTAGGCAAAGTATATAATATATTAGTACTAACATACAGTATGGACCCTCCCTGCCGCTCTCTAGATTGCGACCTCACCCCCTCGTTACACAGATTGATAGATTGGTTACAGTTTGGTTGTCGAACGTATAGAATTTCGCTGACATTTTGTTTGTTCCGTCATTCCTTTTTAACACGCTTTTATTAGCTTTACTTGTAACTAACTATGTAAGAAAATCTTGGACTCTTAATTTCACCCACTTCCCGGTCTTCGATTAGGATGAAATTTTGCACACGCTCTGAGTTCTGAAGACAATACCTACATGACTAGCTAAGAAATGTCATTACAAATATGGCGGCCTCCCCAAGATGACGGACAGGCTATTTGAAATGCACCCCCATGATATGAGTATCAAATGAAAGGGTTAGCTGTTAGGAATACAAAAAAATGGTCACGTGACTTAAATCCAACATGGCGGACATCCAAGATAACTACTTAACGTGTTTAATTAAAGCGTGTTTTTTAGTTTTGTAAAGTAATTGTTTGAAATGTCATTTCTGGCCCGTTGTATGAAGTGTCCAGGGTGTGCTTTAGGTGTGACTATTTTCAATAATATCTTCCTAAACAAAGACAGTGTGTTGTTAAATGAAACTAATAAATTGAATTAAAAAAAAAGGAATTGAACCATACAGAGGTTTTATGCAATACAGTTATCCTTTTATTTTCTTTGCTTGAACGTACTTATTAATATCTACCTACATAAAGACTCCACCCAACAAGCTGGTACATTCACTGTATCATATTCATACTTATTAAGGCCGGGCCCGGACCGTACTCACATGGCTTGAATAATGAATAGGATCCGCCGATGGACCGTTTTTAATTTTCCATACCGCCGCTGAATAAATAATAACTGCTATATATTATAGATATACGCGACCGTAACTGACGGACGCTTTGAATAAACGAACGGGTCGATAAATCCTAAACAGAAAACAGAATCAGTATTCGATATTTCGTATTTATTTGCCAACGATGTTATACGGATGAATATGAGGTAAGTTTTAGAGCGTAATTTTTTAGTAGTCGGGTTTTAGTTTTTGAACTTACTTTTTGAATTAAGTGTTTCTATAAACCCAAACCGTATTGCTATCGGCTTAGAATATGGTCATCCCATCTCTTGCCATCATTGCCAAGTATATATGTCACCGTAATATTGTAAATTGCGTTAGATTATAATGTAACGGAATTTATTTCGCGAGATTGTGAACTGTCGAAAGATTGTGAACTGTAACATATTGTTTACAATTTCACTAGTGACATTGTAAACTCACTAGTAACATTACAATAACACTAAGCGAAGTGAAAAACACTAAATAAATGAGCTCGCGAAGCCCTCCTCCCCTCCCCCTGGATAGCAGAATGCTTCGCAGCTTTATTCGGAGGTACAAGAATAGGTCGTGATATTGTGATCCGATTCATAATTTACCGTGAGATTGTAATATCGCGGTTTTCACAATATCCCGGTGACATATATACAAAGTTTCATTACAACTGGCAAAAAATGTAGAAATTGAAATTATTAGTTTGCTAGGAAGACGATTTTTTTGGGTACTTTAATTGATAAATTGAATTTTCCATTAAATCCAACAGCGTCTGTTGAAATTCAAAACCTGATAGTGGTTTCGTTGTTCCTAAATGCATTCAATGTACAAAAAATTCAAGATCTAATTTAAAAATTTCTGAAAACGAACTGTGATTAAACGCTTAATATATTTGTAAAGAGAATAGTGGAATAATGAAGGAGGTCCAGCCGACCGGAAGCCATTCCTCCGTCGCACGTCGTTCCGTTGCGACGATATCCGGCGCAGCTCAATTTCCTGGTCGGTGGAAAAATTCCACTGAAGCTCCTTTATTTTCCCCCATCCCTTTCCTCCAGCCGTATGTACCTACTTTATCTATAACTATTATTTTTTCATTTTTTTTTATTCACAATTGGCTAGCCCTATGTCCAGCAGTGGACTTCCTTCGGCTGATATGATGATGATAATGATTCACAATTGGTAAGTCCTTGGCATCATCTCACCTGATGGTAAGTGACGATGATGCCGAAGATGGAAGCGGGCTTACCAAGATTCTCCAACGCAATGGAGAACTGGCTATCTTATCTTCAAGCCGGAACACATCAATGTTGTTAACACTGATGTTTGGCGGCAAGACTTAGATAAGAAGGTGGTAGCTAGCCAGGCGGGCTTAGAAAATGCCCTACCACCAACCAAACCGAGTCTTACAAATTGACCCCACCGGGAATCGAACCCGCAACCTCCTGGTGTGAAGCGAATGGGCTAGCCATTACGCCACGGAGGCGGTTTATCGCAAACGACTCATAACCGATTCTTGCGTTTTTATTTTTTAGGGTTTCGTGCTCCCCAAGGGTGACCAACGGGACCTTATTACTAAACCTAAGCAGTCTGTCCGTCTGTCTGTCAGCGGGTTGTTATTAATGAACCGTAATAGATAGACTGTTGAAATGTTCACAGAATGTGTATTACTATTGCCGCTATAACAACAAATACTAAAAATTTATGATAAAATAAGAAGGGTCTCCATACAAAAAAAAAACGAGACCTACAGTACTCGCATATGATGTGTAACATGTGACAAAATACTTATGAAATTAATTAATTATCGGGTCGTACATTCACGGGCCGACCCTTCGAATAGTAGTATGTCATCTTTTCCTTTGCCATCACACTAGGCGGCATGGCTATGACAACCTTAGTTTTCGAGAATTAAAAAACGTTAGCATTTCCTGTTACACATTTACGTCCCATTTCACGAAATCACTCCCACAAATTGCTGTGCGCGAGTCCGACCCGCACTTGGTCACATCGAATAGCGCGCGCTTTCGCGACTTCCTGTTACACATTTCCGTCCCATTTCACGAAATCACTCCCACAAATTGCAGGAAAGCGAGAGCAAAGATGTTACACATCAAAAAGTGTTTTAATAGGAATTTTGGAGGTATTTTTAATTTAGCTCTATCGTAAAATGGTAATACATACAAGCCTAAAACTTGGTGTGATTACAGTAATTGACACAACGTCGGTGGCGTAACGGCTACGGCCGCCGCCTCCTGTCCGGGAGGTCGCGGTTCGAATCCCGCCACGTACCAATGTGATTTCGAATTTAAGTTTCATATGTACGTTTATCCGACGCTCTTACGGTGAAGGAAAACATCGTGAGGAAACCTGCACACGCCTGCGGAGAAACTAGCAGGTTGTTTATGAAGTCGACCAACCCGCACTAGGCCCGCGTGGTCGACAAAGGCCCGATCGCCCTATTTCAGGGTAGGCTCGAGCCCCTCGGTGGGGACGTATATGAGTTGATATGATGATGATCGGCCGAATGTGTGCCGCACTCGCGCTAAGGAGTACGAACTGAATGACAAAAAAACCGGCCAAGTGCGAGTCAGAACCGCACACATACAGTTCCGTACCATCATACTAGATGGCGCTAGTTTCCTCATGTTTAAAAAAACACGTTTTTTGTATGGATACTTTCACTTTTTTTAAAAGTATTTGTAGTTATAGCGGCAAAAAAAGGTTGTCTGGAAGAGATTGCTTTTAGCAATAAGACCGCCTACTGTACACTTCATTATAATGACTATAAAAAAATTTCGTAAAGCTAATACATATTATGTATTAGCTTTACGAAATTTTTTTGGTGTACTATAAGTGTAAATAAATAAATACATCATCTGTGAAAATTTCAACTGTCTAGTTATCACGGTTCATGAAATACAGCCTGGTGACAGACGGACAGACAGACAGATAGACAGACGGACAGCGGAGTCTTAGTAATAGGGTCCCGTTTTTACTCTTTGGTTACGAAACCTTAAAAAGCATATTTTTGTCGCTCGCGTTGATGTTTTTTGTTTATAATGTGAATAGGTAGGTATCATTGTCATAGTTGTGTGAAGAGGTGTACGGAATCCTCAAAGTTCTATTCCAACTGGCACTTGGCTGAGTTTTTTCCCCACGTAGAAGCCTGGCTGAAATGCTCACATAAAAACTTCTCTATGGGCTTTCAACTGTCACGTATATATTGTCATTTTACGTTTTTGTAAACAAGCTTTCCACGGCACCTTTTTGCGGTTAAAATATTACAAAAATTTATTCACTAGATAATATTTTCTCAACATGCCGTCGGAGTTCCAGTGTAGATCAAAGATTATCAAACAAAATCCACCAAAACCGACTATACCAAAACAGACTAAAAAGATAGATATCCCGGGACCAAATGAATATGAACCCCCATCTATTGTTGGTAATTATACTTTAATCAACGTTTAATTAGCGTGTATGATGACAATTTCACGCTCACGTTAATTTCAGTTTAATTATAACTTTCAAAGAAAGTTGCTTTCAATGGATGATGTAATTGGCAGGGGGGAAAGGATATTCGAGAATAAAGCGAGCACCAGCCTACTCGTTTGGTCTACGAACCCCTGCAATCACGGAGAAGCCTGCCGTGCTACCACGGGCACCTATGGTCAATATTGAATACATGTCTAAAAAAGGTACCGTTCAAAGTCCTTTAGAACTTACTTTAACTAAGCTTTTTGAAAATCGCGCAAAATTCTAATTTTTTGAGGTTTTTTGGCCTTTATTGCTCTACATCCAGCGGCTTCCTGCGAACTTTACCAGGTCATAGGTACATCGAGTAGGAGGCCTGCCTAGGCTACGATTTTCTGTGCGCGGTCGCCACTCGAGAACTTTACTACCCCAACGGCCATTTGTTCTACGAGCTTTGTGCCCCGCCCACTGCCACTTGAGCAATTTTATGTCGGTTACTTTGGTTCTCCTACGAATCTCCTCGTATCTGATTCGATCACGCAGATAATCTCCGAGCATAGCACGCTCCATTGCCTGGTGAAGGTCGCGGGAAGCCGCTGGATGCGGGCAACGCAGAACCCGTCGTCGTGGAAATCCTTGGGGGAAGCCTATGTCCAGCAGTGGACGTCCATCGGCTGTTATGATGGCTCCATGTGATATTCTTTCAAAACTAAATTAATCATGATGTCCAAGGAATACATCATCATCATCATCATATCAGCCGAAGGACGTCCACTGCTGGACAAAGGCCTCCTCCAAGGATTTCCACGACGACTGGTTCTTCGCTGCCCGCATCCAGGAACATATAATTTGCCGTAAATTACAATTAAAATATTTTTTTTTAGTCACAATTGGTAAACCCTTGACAACATCTCACCTGGTGGTAAGTGACGATGTTGCCGAAGATGGAAGCGGGCTTACCAAGATTCCCCAAAGCAATGGGGAACTGGCTATCTTATCTTCATGCCGGAACACACCAATGATTTCAACATTGATATTTGGCGGCAAGACTTAGATAAGATGGTGGTAGCTAGCCAGGCGGGCTATGAGAATACCCTACCACCAACCAAACCGAGTCTTATAATCGAACCCGCGACCTCCTGTGTAAAGCCAGTGAACTTTGCCTCTGAGCTACGGAGCTGGTTGAAAACTTGTCTCAAGAATGTGTCAAATCAGTCAAAATGCAGAAATATTAGATTTTAAGACAAACTGTATCAGTTAGTTACTTACTACTTTTGCAATACAGTTATGGTCACATAATTAACAACGCTTCATTATTAATAAAATCATCGTATCAAAAGATTTAAAATTCTTTAAAATTCTTTAGATTGAGGAAAATTCTGTCAAGAGTTTACGGAACAAAAGATACAGTCTTTAAAATTGACGTATAATTAATTATATATAACCAATTTTAAAGAATGTATCTTTTGATCCGTAAAATCTTGACAGAATTTTCCTTTTCACGGAATATGTGTTATTTTACAAGAGAATTACTGCTAAACAATAAAAAAAATAAAAAGACAAAAAAACAGGCCAATGATGGTACGGAACCTTTTGTGTGCGGTTTTGGCTCGGACTTGGCCGATTTTTTAATTATTTTATTCTAGTATGAACTAGATGTCGCTAGTTTCTTTACATTAAAAAAACCACGTATTGTGTATGGAGATTGCCCTTATTTTTTCACTTTTTCTAATTTTCAGTATTTGTTGTTATAGCGGCAACATAAATAAATTATCTGTGAAAATTTCAACTGTCCACCTATTACGGTTCATGACATACAGCCTGGTGACAGACGGACGGACAGCGAAGTCTTAGTAATAGGGTCCCGTTTTACCCTTTGGATACGGAAGTCTAAAAATGAGAGGGTCCCCATACATGTAACGTGTTTTTTAAAGATATTTTGTTTTTGCTCTATCGTAAAAACGATAAGCCTATAAAACTTGGTGTAATCATAGTACTACTAGTGTAAAACATGAAATCATGAAAACTGGCCAAGTGTGAGCCGAATTCAAAGTACAGAGTCCGAAATGAACGGAGAAATAAGCATTTTTCTGTCGCTCGCGTTGATGACTTTTGTATGAAATTAAAAGGTGTCATTGTTTTACTTATGTGGAGAGGAGCGGTGGTACGGAAGTCTTGGTATGCGAGTCCGACTCACAAGCTTTATATTAGCTTGCCGTGTTAGTTAGGTTGTCTGTTTGGCACAAACCTTGGAAGCTAAATTAGAACCACTTCCCGGTTTCCGATTAAGCTGAAATTTTGAATACACGTTAAGTTTGGAAAAAAATACATGGTTAGCTAAGTGACCTCATTCTAATTCCCATATGTCGGATACCCAAAGATAGCGGATCAGTTGTTTTTATGCATTCCTATGATATTGGTATCAGGTTTGCTGAAAATAATACGAAATAGTTAAAATTATTTTCAAATTAAAGCTTGTACCTAAAAGTTTTTAGAAATTTACTATAAGACCTATATTACAACCACGCAACCTTATTATTAATTTTCTGGTAGCAGATACTCAAGATTTATTTTTTCCCATGGTTTTTGACACATAATTAAAAAGAAAAATTAATCAATAACGGCGTGAATCTGCAAAAATGAAAATTAAATTAAAAAAACCCCTACAAAAACCTCTTAAAAGTAAAAAATAATATGTATTGGCCCTTTGAGTTTAATTTAAGTAGTAATATTTTGATCCAAGAGTCGTCGTGTAGGGGGACCGATAAGTTGTGAAATTATCAGTAATTAGTTGTAGTAAAGTAAATCAGTTGTATTCTGTTTTTATTTTATTTACTTATCGGTCCCCCTACACGACGACGCTTGGATCAAAATATTACTACTTAAATTTACTTAACGGTCCCCCTATGCGACGACTCTTGGATCAAAATATTTCCTACTACTTAAACTCAAAGGGCCAATAATAACTCAAAGGGCCAATAACAAGTGTTATGAATAAATTTTCATTTTCACATTATTTTTACTTTTTATAGGTTTTTGTCGGGGGTTTTTTAAATTTTTAATTTAATTTTTATTTTGTGCTTTTAAACTTTACATACCTATTACATACAATCTAAACTCTATCCCCACATGCAATTAAATAGATTCCGGGACGAAAAACGACATTGCGACACGAAATCTAACCTATCTTGAATCGATAAAACCTGTGAAAGTTGCTCACCTCCCTTGTTTGAAGCTGCAATTAAATGTGTTTTATAACTGTAAACTTCAAATCAATTAGAACTGCGGAAGTTTTTCACTTTTTCTTACCTCTGCCTTAGCAGATTCCAGGAGATGCTGCAGCATCAGGTCAAGGTTACTATATTATATCTAACATATTTTCTATAATGAACCCAAACACGAAACTTTTACTGTAAGTTTTTAAGATTCCAGGAGATGCTGCAGAATCAGGTCAAGGTTATCATGGTTTTGCAATATGATTACAGTAACAGGGCACCAAATTTTGAGTCGATCAGACCTGTATAAGTTGCCCGTTCATCTTCAAGGTATGTCTCTTCATCACCAAGATAAGAGCTGATGATCCTCAAACGGCTCAACAGGTCTTCGTTAAATATAGCTAAGAACCACCACAAGTAAACTTGCTTTCACTTAAAAAAACCGCATCAAAATCGGTCCATCAGTTCGAGAGCTACGATGTCACAGACAGACAGACAGACACACACACACACACAAAGACATTGGCGTCAAACTTATAAAACCCCTCTTTTTGCGTCGGGGATTAATAAAAAAGTAAAGAAGAACATTGCATTTCATTTTCAAACTGATAAAAAGAAATATAACATACTTCATTATTTGTCCAGCTAGTGCTCCAGAAAATATTGAGTTCTTGAGATTTAATAAATAAAAAAAAAACATGTTCATTATTTTGACAATATTATAATACTGAATAAAACTGGACAGACATAGTAATATTCTACAATGTTAACAAATCACGTTTAAAAAACCGGTAAAGTGTGAGTCAGAACCGCGCACATGTCGTGCTAAAATTTAGCACGACATGTGCGCGGTTCTGACTTTTCGCGCGTTCTGTGAAATCAAGGCCTCCCCCATAGACTTGCATTTAGCAGCTAAATGCAAGTTTATGGGGGAGGCCTTGATTTCACAGGGAGGGGGGAAGGTCCAAAAATTGATGCAGTATCTATTGACCAAGAGATTCGGAAGAGAAAAAAACGGTTGTAATTAATTTTACAGGTTACCACAAAATCCCAGGAGGATTTATGGGTGAAAAAGACAATCCCTCTATGGCGACGAGTTCACCAGGGCCGGCAGCGTACTTGCCGCAGCTTGCAATGGGCGTGAAGCGGCCCCCGGCATACAGTATGGCCAAACCAGCCCGTCCCGTGTACGAACCGTTTGACATGTGGACCCCCTCACCAAACATGTACTGTCCTCCCATACCTGGGAAGTAAGTTTTTGTTTTCCTAGAGCTATTAACGCTTGTTCGACCTAAATGAGCCTAAATAGGTATTTTTGGTTTCAATCCGTTCGGACGGATGTACCTCGCATAGGTAATTGTAGTTATTTGTATATTGATAGTAACCTTCGCACAATGTCCGAGTCTCACTTTGGCCAGGTGTCAGAATATTTGTCCTTGAGTTAGAGACATCGGGCATTGTACTAAATTGTAAAAATAACGATACAAAAGCAGTCATACTTGGTTAAGTCACCTACAAACTTTATGCAGATCGAAAACAAAAATAATTATAAAATCAATGTTATGAAATCATATTAAATATGACTATTTTGTTGTTTTTTTTGGTAACCTATCCTTTTTCCCTGGCTTCACCTACGTAGATATCTTTACAAACTATGTATTTTTTCCTGGATAAAAATTGTCCTATGTAGATTTCCTTCATATTTATTTTATCTCTTTCCCTAATTTCAGCAAAATTGGTTTATTAGTTTTAGCGTGATAGAGTAACAGACATAATAGACAAACACTCTTTTTTTATCGACAATTGATAAGCCCTTGGCATCATCTCACCTAATGGTAAGTGACGATGATGCCGGAGATGGCAGCGGGCTTACCAACATTCCCCAACACAATGGAGATTTAGGTATCTTATCTTCAAGCCGGACCGCATCAATGCTATTAACAGTGATATTTGGTGGCAAGTCTGAGATAAGATGGCGGTAGCTGGCCAGGCGAGCTATGAAAATGCCCTACCACCAACCAAACCGAGTCTTACAAAGTTGACCCCGCCGGGAATCGGACCCGTGACCTCCTGGTGTGAAACGAATGGACCGAGTTAGGTTCACACTTTCGCATTTATAGTGGTATAGTTTTAGAGTGCTGTTTTATAAAAATTGATTTTAAGAACTGGAGTTCTTGCCCGTCTTGAAAATATAGTCATTTTATAACTTTAAAAAAATCATATTTGTATTAGAAATCTTTAACTTTCTTGGACAATATGTTTACATGTACAGCGTACATAACTCGAAAAAAAATTTAAGGGAAATCCCCTTACATATTGAACCAACACTGGTACTAATATTGTACAGTCGAGTCATTAATATATTGGCAGGGCCAATGGTTCAAAACATTGTAAGCGTCGAAATGAATATAAAGTTAAACATAATGTAAACGGTTCATTTTAATTGTTTGCATAGAACTTTATATTCATTTCGACGCTTACAATGTTTTGAACCATTGGCCCTGCCAATATATTAATGAACTGTATTGTACCACGCACAGCCAGCCTGTATTTAAAAGACTTGCAGACAACTGGAATGTAACTTCTTCTAGGTCAGACCCAGCTTACAGCATTGGGTCCACGACTAGGCATCTGCCGCAGCCGGCGACGCCAGGCCCCGGAGACCACGAGCCCAAGTTCGACTATGTGAAGAAGACCAAGCCAGCCTTTTCCTTCGGTGCACCTTTCAGGGAACCGCCTAGGTCAAAAACGCCTGCGCCCAACACCTACTGTGAGAAAAAGGTACGCATGGTTTATCCATCATCATATCAGCCCCAGAACGCACATTGTTGTACATAGGCACCTAAAATTCCACAAACGGCCGGACCTGCGTTGCCTGAATCCAAGGGCTTCCCGCGATCTTCACCAGGTTGTCGATCCATCGAGAAGGATCTCGACGGCTACATCTTATCTAATACTGACCACTGTTAGGATCGTGCTTATTGTAGGTACTGTATTATCAGTGGTTGTCTGGAAGAGTTCGCTTGTTAGTGTTAAGGCTACTTATATGTACAACTTCCTCAAACATTGTAACTTTTTTTTTCCTTTTATTGTGTGTAATACTGTTTTCAATCAATCAATCACTTATCTAAAGTCTGAACAATGTGGTGGAAATAGTTTCAATACTACGATAAATATGAATCATCATCAGCTTTTCAATTTCAATGCGTCCCCACCGAGGGGCTCGAGCCTACCCTGAATTAAGGCGTGCAGGTTCTGACGATGTTTTCCTTTACCATAAGAGCGTCAGATAAACATACATTTGAAATAGAAGTTCTATAACACATTGGTACTTGGCAGGATTAGAACCACGATATCCCGTACAGGGGGTAGCGGCCCTGGCCGTTACACCACCGACGTTCAATAAAATGAAGTTCAATGGAGAAAGTATTTTAAAATCCAACAGGATTTGTGACGATTAATTAATAAACTGCAAGGATAGGTAAATATTTCATATTCACCGAATGATACAAATGGATGTTTTTATTTTTCGCGTATTATGTAGATGACGTTCAATAGTATTGGGCATGCAATCATACGAAAATAGGCAAACGAAATTGTTAAATGGAAAAGCGATTTATTTCAATTTGAAACGTATTTACTAAAATTTACATATCTATTTATTTTTTTCTCCATCGTTATTTGTTCGGTCCAAATTTCGTTTTGACGCTCTACGTAACACAGATTGGATGGTGAAGTATCATTGTACCTACTTACTAGAGCTACGTTTTCCTAATACTGTAAATAATAGAAATAAGATTTGGAATCATCATCATTTCAGCCGAAGGACTTCCACTGCTGGACAAAGAATTCCCCCAAAGATTTCCACGATGACCGGTTCTGCCCTGCCCGCATCCAGCGGCTTGCCGCGACCTTTACCAGGTCATCGGTCTTCCGCGTGGGAGACCTGACTACGCTACGTTTTCCGGTGCGCGGTCGCCAATCGAGAACTTTAATGGCCTTTTGTTGTAAGAGCTATGTGCCCCGCCCACTGCCACTTTAGTTTAACGATTCTAAGAGCTAATAGTATGTCGGTTACTTTGGTTTAGGAATTGGAAGGTAGGGTTATGACTGGTCAGTTTACAGAACTCGTCAGTTTCCCTGCTCGCCAATTTCATCAAATTCGTTAGCTGGTCAATTTCCCTCAGTTTCCTTAATACATTTTATATGAGCGAGCGAAGCAAGCGATGTTAGATTCGGTCAGGTTTGATTGGTTATACAGTCCCCCTGGGTAGCAAAATGCTTCGTGTTGGAAACTGACTAGTTATGGAAACTGGCGAGTTCTGTAAACTGAACAGGCATCACCCGACTCTCTGAAACTGACGAATTAACAAATTAAATGAAACTGACGAGTGTCGGAAACTGACTAGTTACGGAAACTGGTGACTTCTGTAAACTGACCAGTCATAACCCGCCTCGAATTGGAATATCAATGATCTAATACTGATGGGTAATCTTATTTCCAGTTCAAGTACATTGAGCGGAGGGGCACCGCGCCGTCTTTCGGAATCCGGCACACTCAGTATTTGGGTAAACAGTCTGAGTATTTGCGATCCTCTAAACTGGACCTTGTCACCTCTGAACCCTGAAACGATAAGTATGCTTACGTTGGTACTCATGATTCATCCACAACTTTAGAAGTGTTTTAGTTTAGTTGCTGTAGTAATTTTGTGTTTGTTTTCTTGTCTTTTCAATTTTAAAGGTAGGTACATATTCAATGTTTCTTTTCGTAATTATACTTTATATTTAAAAACTCTATAAAGAGATTCGTAACTAAAAATAACTTCAATAAACTATTACGTATTCATCTAATTTTCATTTTTTCCCCCTTTTTCCCTTTCATTGTTGTTATTGGGTGCGATGCCTACGGGATACGGAAGGGTGTTCAAGTCTCTAGGTGGACTCAGTTAATTAAAGTAAGTAAAGTAAAACATTTATTTGCAGAATACTGGTAACAAAAATTGTAGTCTTACATAATAGTGCCTTAAATATTCCGCCGTAAAACGGCATACAAATCTTTAGTACCAAGGTGATGAATTAAACAAATTTAAATGATTACATAAAAAGAAAAACACTAGTATAGTCTAAAAACTAAAAGGAGTTGAAACATTTCAAATTATTAATTAGAGAAATTCAGTTTAATAACAAAATAATACGTTCAATGAGAGATAAGAGGACAATTAAATTAAAATAACGGAAAACAAATAATTAGGTAGGTAGCAACAGTCGAAGATGAATAACAAAAGTTACATGTCAAATTTATAATAAAGTAGAAAATTTCACATTTTAGTCATTAAGATATTCGTCAACAGAGTAATATGCCTTCTTCAGTAACATATCACAAACTTTATTTTTAAATCATCACACCCTATTCCCAATTTTCCATAATGGTACGATGGTTAAAACCTTGAGCTTCTTCTATAACAGTACTCCGTTCTGCGGCTGATGTCTTGGTCGCATAGTTACACTTCCTTGATTCTGTCGGTACCAAACGTCTCCCACCCGAGCCTGCTGTAGAGTACACACTCAGCCAAGAAGCGTTGGCTGGTCTCCAGATCTCTGCAATTGGGGAAAAAGGGGTCTGTGATCCTATCTATTAGGGAAGGGACATGTGTCTATTTAGTTTACAGTGTCTTGTGTTTATCCCGCTGACCATTGCCAAGCTTTTTCGGCTTAGTGATAGTAACGTCCGAGTTTTTCTACGATTCCTCCCATTCAGGAACACCTCCGCTTATCTACAGCTATTGCTTCCTCCCCTTGCTTTTTAGGCTTCTCGCTTCCTTAGCTTGGCGATCACTCTCTTTGTGACGGTAGCTGATATTGAAAATCAAGGCTCCGATCCTTTGAATCTTGAGCTGGTGCCATCTCGTGCCAGCATATCTGCCCATCCATTGCCTAAAGTTCCTTGATGTTCTGGAACCCATGCTATCGTGACAGTAATCCTCCCGCAAAGTTTATTAAGTATCTCCTTGCATTCCATGACAAGATATAAAATAACAAAAAAGGTACAAATAACACAAACAAGAAGTAGAAAAATATGAGTAGCGATTATAAAATATCCATGAACTTTAAAAAAACACAGAGTTCACATTGCTTAGACTACACAAGATATCCTATATTCAATTTGCCGAACCGACTCTAAGTCCTGACTCAGCATTATGCCGCAAGCATTGAAATCTACCTACTGCGCTGTTATACAGCCAGTGCCGAGAGTTACACACTTGATGCGATGGTCGCCACTTTTCATCAGCTGGGCTGTCTGTCTTATGAAGCTACCTACTGCGCTGTTATTCTGCCGGTGCCATGAGTTTCACACTTGTTCTTAGACGACGGTAGCCACTTTTCTTCAGTTGGTCCATCTTTCTCATGAAACCTACCAACTGCACTGTTATCTTGCCGGTGCCGAAAGTTTCACACTTGTCGGTAGCCACTTTGCATCAGGTGGGCCGTCGTATCATGAAACCTGTCTACTGCACTGTTATATTGCCGCTGCCGATGGTTTACATTTGTTCTTAGGCGACAGTAGCCACTTTCCATCAGGTGGACCGCCTGTCTCATGAAACCTACCTACTGCACTGTTATCTTGCCGGTGCCGAGTTTTATACTTGTTCTTAGGCGGCGGTAGCCATTTTCCATGAGGTGGGCCGTCTGTTTTAAGAAACCTCTTGGTATTTTTCTGCTAAACATTTTGTCCATAGAGCTACAGAAATTCGCTGAGAAATCAAAACTCTTGGATTTTGTCATACGATTAGAAGCGAAGAGAATATCACAACACATCTTATTTATCCTTCTTTCCGACTTCAAAACTTAAAACAACCTTGCTTGAACTTTTAGATACAAGGCAGAGAAGGGTAACAAGTTTAAACTACAGTTTTTATTATCTGAGCCAATAAGCTGAGCTATCAATGTCCACAGGCCACGCAGTCGCGCGTACATTAAAACGCCATCTATGTCGCAAGTTTTCTGTGGAGCGTCCACGGCCAGAGCGCTGATTATTATGCGAGTGAAGCTGGGTTTCAGAGTCACGGCCAAGAATAAAGACTATTTACTACGTGTCACGGTTAAAACTGCTCGCTGAGCATCGCACTGTACGGATTACATTGAAATAAGGCGATGCATTTGAAACTTTGGTCACAGGGATCTTGATTTTTCTCAGCAATCACAAAACATACAAAAGTGATATTTTGTAACCTGATTCTTTATTTCAATGACTTCATTTTGTCAGTCGCAGAAACACCATTCATTAACTTTTATATCGGAAAAAAATATATCGAAATAATATCTTTGCATCAAACAGAGATTTGCATTTTACAGGCTTCAGACCGACTTTAAAACTCTGAATTTTCTTAGTCGATTAGTCTAAACACGCACTTCTATATGCCCATTTGGATTCCATAAATTTATTTAAGTTTTTAATTGAAACTAAAAAACATTGAAAAAGTGCAAAAGTATGGTTATTTTCTGTACTCTTTTTTTATTTACAATTAGTTAGTCCTTGGCATGTTGTTAGCATTGATGTTTGGCGGCAAGACTTAGATAAGATGGTAGTAGCTAGCCAGAAGGGCTTAGAAAATGCCCAACCACCAACCAAACCGAAACTCTTTACACTTAAAAAAAACAGAGACATCTCTTCCAATCAAGGAATGGATGTAACAAATTCTGCTTCGTTGACCAACTCTAGAGGGATTAAAAAATAATTCTTGGAAATAAACAGCCCATGTGTAGGCCAAACAGGTCGGTACTCTTTTCTCCTCAGAAAATTTAAATTTTCCAAAGTGTATTTTTAGACACGGTATAATATATTTTACGCCCACGCCGACATTCGTTTGTCATCCAACCAACGCAGTGTCTTATTATAAATTACAGCATTTATTAATTCAGTAATATTACAGATTTTCGTTTTTTTTGACATCAATTACTCCTTAACGATAGAAAACTTATTGTTGATGATGTTCCTTAAATTCAAAAGCTATTATAAACACGATTGAGCAGTTATGTCTCTATAGAAAAAAATCCCAAAGATAGGTCTACACCGTTACTTTCAACTCTAGTTATGACTTATATTTTGAAGTACACATTTAAAAAAATATACAATAATATGTGTAATGATACTGCAAAGTGAGAAATGTTATTATTTTTTATACTTTTATTGTAGTTTTTGATTGAAACGAAAAAACATTTAAAAAGTGAAAAAGTGTGGTTATTTTCTTTACTCTTTACACGTTAAGAAAAAGACAGAGACAATCAACACCTCGCCTTAACGTGCATGACTCCGAAACAGCCACAAAACTGATTTGTATGCCAGAGAAATGTTTTGCGGCCACAGTGACGCGAACACTCCCCGACTTTCCCAGCCATTTTAAAGTTTCGCTTACGTACCTTGTATTTTTTCTGTGCTGTTTTTCATATTCAACAACAAAACAACGGGAAACTTTTGCGGGAGCAGTTTCAAACAACTTTTGCATTAAACAAGTGGTATCGTAAATCGTTCAACGAAATGACTACCGAGACAACGTTGAATTATGAGGACTGAGTACTTTAATTGTTACGGGTAGTCGATAATCTCGGTAACGAAGTAATTAAGTGTATAGGCACACCCTGGACACTTCATACAACGGGCCAGAAATGCCATTTAAAAAATGGCGGCGAAATCCTATACGTTCGACAACCAAACTGTAACCAATCTGAATCAATCTGGGAGACGAGGGGGTGAGGTCGGAATCTAGAGAGTGCCAGGGATTGTCTATACTGTATGTTAGTACTTATATACTTTGGTATAGGTATAAATGCGATTGTTTATATTTTCTGAAAGTTGTAATTACTAATGTTAGCTAACAAATTATGTTTTCTTAGTCGAATTGTTACTAGAAAGAGATAGAGATTGTATTATTTTAAAGGGCCAATGGTCAAAAAGTGGCCTATAAAAGCCAACAATCAGTTTTGTATAAAAAAAGTTTAAATGAAAATTAATATCAAGAACAATAGTTATTAAAACAAAATATATTCTCAAAATAGCATTAGACTATGAGAAATTAAATGGTTTTAAGCCATATACCTTTTGTTTAGATATTTTGAGAGCACGGTGGCTTTAACCCCATGAAGTTAGGTTTATTCACAAAAAAAAATAGCCTTTATTGAGGCAAAAAATACACATTTTAAATTGTAAAGCTCTAGAGTTATCGCAGCAGTTTCTTCGTTACTAATGCCATATTTGGGAATACCGCGCACAAGATTTCGTCACTTTCAGGAAAATTCAAGTATATTGACTAGTCTAAAAAATTTCCCCATCTGACCACTAAGAAAACGCCTTTGTTCCATTCAATGGTACATAGCTCAGGAGATTGGAACATGAAAGACATGCCACAAGTTACTAACAAAAGAACACAGGTAGTGTCACCATAAGGTCAATAATAAAAAACAATAACTTTTTTATTTACATTAAAAATTGGCATTGAACTTCAAAAACTGAATCGGCAATTTCATTTATTTATTTAATAATTACAACGGGTAATTTACCCAATTACAGTTATTATAATAAAATAAGATTTAATTACCGGTTGAGCCACCGACGCTTCTTAACCACTGAGCCACGACTAAGAAGCGTCGGTGGCTCAACCGGTAACGACTTGGTCCATCTAACCAGAGGTACCGGGTTCAAATCTGGATGGCCAATGTACCAATGAGTTTTTCAAAAAATGAAAACATCGTGAGGAAACCTGCACACGCCTGCGAAGAAACTCGAAGGTTGTGTGTGAAGTCGACCAACCCGCACTGGGCCCGCGTGGTCGACTAAGGCCTAATCGCCCTGATTCAGGGTAGGCTCGAGCCCCTCGGTGGGGACGTATATGAGCTGTAATGATGATGATGATGAAGATTTAATTAACATTTATCATTATGTCATACATATAACATAAGTCATTCATTACATAGGGATCGTAGTAGCACATTCATACGTCGTGTCACAGAAATCTAAACAATCATGCATTACCTTCGACCATCCATCCGCAAACAAATCACAATTAGGTGTTGCTCGGAGAAGCGCGTTTAGCGTACTGAGCATGCAGCATGCGACATAGCGGTGAGAGTGCGTGATGTGCGGTTCATAGGTATGTGTGCAATAAATGTGTGAGCCTTTCCTCGTTATACGAGTAACTATCCTATGTGAACACCAATTAGTTCGGAACGGAGGTTCCGTTGTAATAATTATTTTATTTAGGTAGTTTTTAGTTTAATTTTAATAATGATTAATATTGGATTGTTGTTAATTATATTTACGTAGGTTTATAAATTTATTTTATTAGATATTGAGTTTAGTTTATTATAGAAATTATTTAAATTGTATTTTTAGTTTAATAACTATTTTATTTGTATTGTGCTAGAGCACACCGTTACAAAACATAGTGTAATTTTCATACAATTTACAACACCATTAACTCTAAACTATCCAAAATTGATATATTTTCTAACTCCTTGCCAAAATTTAAAAGTAATGTTTCATTAATTTCTTAGTTAGTATTTTCCATGTTGTTTTAACAATAATTTTATGTCAATGTTGTGTACACCTGTAATAAGCATTTGTATTAGAATAAGACCTAACTATGTTATGGAAAAGTGTAATATTTATGCCGTTGATGTGCCATAATCAAATAAATAAATAAAATAAATAATACAATTTCTTTTCTCAACTACGTCTTTGAATCTGTTACTTGACTGTACTCCTCCGCCAAGCTTTGAAGGGACTGAATGCTTCTCTGTTGTAAAATAAAGAATCTCCTTGGAGAAAGGAGTCAGATATTAAAAAGTTTTATATTAGGCCTCGCATCGACCATAGTGGATCAGACATTGTGCTAATCTATAGTATGAAATAATCGCATATTATTTTTTTATTCTATACATTAGATTCGCACATGTTCTCTCCGCTTCGATTCTCTCTTCTGTGCTATTTATACCACCAGTTGGCGAGGTCTGCCTTCCTCTGTCTGCTCTTCTTCTCTCTCCACTTTGCTCTATTGGACGAACTTTGTAATATTGCAAGAACTTTTTTTCTAATTGAGACCTGTCCACCTCGTTTCCGGTCTCCTCTTCTTCTGGACCCAGTGTTCAGATTAGTCACAATATTCCTAACTTAATCAAGTGGTCTTCTAAAAATATAATCCCGAACCACTCATATTTATACTACTACTTTTATGTAATTGATTCCACTCATCATCAGATCAGCCGAAAGGACCTCCACTGCTGGGTAAAGGCTTCCCCCAAGCATTTCCACGACGGCCGGTTCTGCACTGCGCGCATCCAACGGCTTCCCGCGACCTTCACCAGGTGAGAGTTCTGCCTACGCTCCGTTTTCTGGTGCGCGGTAACCACTCGAGAACTTTACTATGGGCCTCATGAGAAGGCTCAAAGTCACCCAAAGGGCAATGGAGCGTGCTTTGCTCGGAGTTTCTCTGCGTGATCGAATCAGAAACGAGGAGATCCGTAGGAGACCTAAAGTAACCAACATAGCTCTCAGAATTGCTAAACTTAAGTGGTAGTAGGTGGAGCACATAGCTCGTAGAACAGATGGCCGTTGGATCCCACTCAATCAAAACTCAATCATTGACTTGACGACTACATCTTTCGATTCCATCCAAATACCGGTGTCAACTCAAATTCAAAATGGTACAACCTGAGCGCAGACCTAAGTGTGCATCTCTGTGTATATCTGTAGATACATAGAACATCTGAAACTGCAGAGAATCAATAGGTATCTGCTTAAAACGGAGACAAGACTATGTACTTATACGTACAGTCTATTCCCCTATTTAAGTGATAATGCTATTTAGACGAATGTTAGAAGAAATCATTATCATTTTAACAGCCGAAAGATGAATCATTATCATTTTAACAGCCGAAAGATGTTCTCTGCTGAACAAAGGCCTCTCTCAAGGATTTCCACATCTAAAATAAAAGTTTAAATATATTCAAAAGAAAGACAGTTAATCGAACTCCAGTTTATCTAAAGTAAAGAAGATATGAGTAAAAACTGAGAAAGTAGAGAGAGTATGACATAATCATGTAGAGTTTACAGCATCCTCCGCAGGCGTAATGGTTAGTCCATTCGCTTCACACTAGGAGGTCACGGGTGCGATTCCACGGCCGACTCACCGTCTCACTGCTCTGTCATACTGGTGTGATAGTTAAGAAAAAAAACTCATTTCCGTCACATCAGTCTTAAGGATAGTACTTACTTACTTATTCCGCTGGCTCAAAGACCCAAAGCACACCCTGGACACTTCATATAACGGGCCAGAAATGATAATTCAAAAAAGGAATGACGGAACAGACAAAATGGCGGCGAAATCCTGCACGTTCGACAACCAAACTGTAACCAATCTGTATCAACCTGGGTGACGAGGGGGTGAGGTCGCAATCTAGAGAGCGGCAGCGAGTATGTTACTGTATGTTAGTACTAATATATATACTTTGCCCAAAGTGTGTCCTGGCCTCCGATACGAGAACTCGCCATTCGTCCCGGTCTTGTGCGGTTTCGAGCCAGACGTCAGCTTGGAGCTTGATAGGATACACTTTCTTACAATACCACTATTTTAATTTTAATTATCTATTTTCTCACTATCACACTCACGATCCACTGACCTTCATAACCGTTCTTTTTAAATTCAATTAACTGGTCACTGAATACTGCCATGCAAAGAACCAAAACATTAAAATGACCTCCTATGAGAGTCTGGTAGCCTAGTACTTTATTCGGATTACTAAGTTTATAGTGCAAATCTAGGTTAAATAAATTTTATTGTTTTAATTTACATATAAATGGTACCGTGGGGTCAACTTGTAAGACTCGGTTTGGTTGGTGGTAGGGCATTTCCTAAGCCCGCCTGGCTAGTTACCGCTATCTTATCTAAGTATTGTCGCCAAACATCAGTGTTAACAACATTGATGTGTTCCGGCTTGAAGATAAGATAGCCAGTTCTCCATTGCGTTGGGGAATATTGGTAAGCACGCTTCCATCTTCGGCATCATCGTCACTTACCATCAGGTGAGATGATACCAAGGGCTTACCAATTTTTAATTGAAAAAAATCCTTGTCGGCTCTAGTCCAGCTTTGAAAAATCGCGATATCTCAATATCATCAGCCATTCACCTTGTTTGTTGAATCACACATCAGCTCATAAATACGTCCCCACCGAGGGGCTCGAGGATACCCTGAATTAGGGCGATCAGGCCTTAGTCGACCACGCGGGCCCAGTGCGGGTTGGTCAACTTCACACACAACCTTCGAGTTTCTTCGCAGGTGTGTGCAGGTTTCCTCACGATGTTTTCCTTCACCGTAAGAGCGTCGGATAAACGTACATATGAAATCTAAATTCGAAAATACATTGGTACGTGGCAGGACTCGAATTACGACCCGCCAGATACGGCCCTTGCCGTTGTGCCACCGACGTTCTCGTTTGTTGAATACGTACACATTTAGCAGAAATCACTGTATATAGATAGATAGAGTGAACATTTATTCCACGGATAAGATAAGGTTGGATTGGCAATAGTCACACTGTCTGCCACCCATCAACTCCTCTACACAAGCAATAATAATACATACACGAATTGCGCACACTAATAAACAAAACACACTTAGAACACAGGGCTGCAATTGTGTCTCATACCATTTCGAGAGTGTACGTTACACACAACCACACGCAAACAAAAAGTTTGAACGCGTGCTTCGGTTAAGTATGATTATCTAATCATACTTGTGGCACGCCTGGCCAGCGCACATTTCCAATCCAACCTTATTTATCTGATCCGTTATTTATTCTGTAATTTAACAATAGGCGACTGATTGTACCAGGTAGTCCCAACGACACACCGGAGAAGAGCACAAACGCTGCAAGTCAAACATATCTCCGTGACTGGAAATGGCCTGGTCTCCCGGAGCCCGAACTGTTGGTTTTCGATGATTAGGTTTGCGTAGCTCAAGTGATCACTTCTCATTCGCTGTTTGATTAAGCAACTTTAGCATTGCGTAACCAATTGGGTAAGTTTTAGGAAGGCACGCTTTGTATTTATCCGAGCAATTTTTGTATATCACACTAATATTATAAAGGTGATAGTTTGTGAGTGTGTATGTTTGTTACTTCTTCACGCAAAAACTACTGAATGATGATGATTGATGAGTAGAAGCAACAGTTAACGGGACCTACACCAATTTTTTTATCAAATCGGTAGAGCCGTTTTCGAGATCTCAAAATTGACAATCTTACTAATATTATAAACGCGAAAGTTTGTATGTATGGGTTTTTGGATGTTTGTTCTTTCACGCCACAACAGATAAACAGATCTGGCTGAAATTTGGTAGGTACACAGATTAGGACCTCGATTAACATATAGGTTACTTTTCTACACGCTCGCGAGCCGCTGCGCACCCTCGAAAAGTCATAGAAACGTTGTCCACGTGGGTGAAGCCGCGGGAAACAGCTAGTTATACTTATACTAGCTTTTGCCAGCGGCTTTGCACGCGTGAATATAGTTTCTATGACTGTCTTCGAGAGTGCGCAGTGCGTGAGCCGCACGCGAGCGTGGAAAAAAGTAGCCTAAATGTTAATCCAGGTTCTAATCTGTCTACTTTCCAAATTTCATCCAAATCCGTTTATCTGTTGTGGCGTGAAAGAGTAACAAACATCCATACATACAAACTTTCACGTTTATAATATTAGTAAGGATGTCAGTTTTGAGATCTCGAAAACGGCTCTACCGATTTGATAAAAAAATTGGTGCAGGTCCCGTTAACTGGTGCTTCTACTCATCATACTGAACAACTTTTGCTCCGTCTTTGCTGAAATCGCAAAAAAAAACTACTTCATACAAATCGATCAGCTGATCGACCAATTTTGTGCATTTTTAGGGTTCCGTAGCCAAATGGCAAAAAACTGAACCCTTACGGATTCGTCATGTCTGTCTGTCTGTCCGTCCGTATGTCACAGCCACTTTTTTCCGAAACTATAAAAACTATACTGTAGAAACTTGGTAAGTAGATGTATTCTGTGAACCGCATTAAGATTTACACACAAAAATAGAAAAAAAAACTAATTTTTTTTTTCATCAAATCCATACGTTTGGGGTATCTATGGATAGGTCTTCAAAAATGATATTGAGGTTTTGAATACCATTTTTTTCTAAACTGAATAGTTTGCGCGAGAGACACTTCCAAAGTGGTAAAATGTGTTTCCCCCCCCCTGTAACTTCTAAAGTAAGAGAATGATAAAACTAAAAAATATATATGATGTACATTACCGTGCAAACTTCCACCGAAAAAATTGGTTTGAACAGGATCTTGTAAGTAGTTTTTTTTTAATATGTCATGTATTATAGATAATGGTGCGGAACCCTTCGTGCGCGAGTCAGACTCGCACTTGGCCGGTTTTTATTGTATAAAGGGGACACTTTTTTTGAGAATTGACTTTGGGTTGTTTGGGTTGAAAGTTGTTCAGTATAAGTAGAACCCCATTTACAGGACCTACACCAATTTTGTTACACCGTGTATAGGTGTTTTTGGGGCCGAAAATTGATCTAGCTAGGTCTCATCTCTAGAAAAACGCGTATTTCCAAATTTTCACGCACATCCGAGCAAAGCTCGGTCGGCCAGGTGTGCTGAGATCACTGGTAACGTACTTATGTAAACTTGTCAAATACACATTCTTCATCATATCAGCTCACATACGTCCCCACCGAGGGACTCGAGGCTACCCTGTATTAGGGCGATCGGGCCTTAGTCGACCACGCGGGCCCAGTGGCGGGTTGTTCGACTTCACACACGACCTGCGAGTTTCTCCGCAGGCGTGTGCAGGTTTCCTCACGATCACGCATATTCTTACACTAATAAAATTTAATTAGATTCGATGCAATTATTTTTATCAATACGCATTTTTACAATCATAGCATTAGGGTTCCGTAGAAATACTACGAACCCTTATAGTTGCTCCAATTTCGTCGCGTCTGTCCGTCAGTATGTCTCACCCAGGGCTGCCACCTCTGTTCGATCGTTGAGCGCTATATCAGCTCTAAAAAAGCGCCAAATTTTCAAGTCTTAAAATTAACTTTCAAAATAAAATAAACGGATGTTTTTTTAAATATTTATCTATGCAACTTTGATTCTTACACAGTTAATTAGTGAATGATCATCATTCATCGTAGTCTTCAGAGAAAGCACAGTCATCGTTTATAACCGTCATAGAAGCAATGCTAGCTTGCATCGCCGACGGCCCTGGTTCTGATGAATGAAAAAATCATTCGTTTTTCGTTGTCATTTAAGCCCAAAAAACTAAAAAAATAAAAAATGACTAGTGTTGCCACAGAAAGAAAATAAAATAACTGTGACAAAAGCACGGAACGAGAACATAATAAAACGCGCCATATTGGGTGCTAGGAGTTGTTAAGTAAAAATGGGAGTTCAGTACACCAAAAAAGCGCTAGATCTAGCTCCGAAAGCGCTAAGGTGGCAGCACTGGTCTCACCTATCTTACACAATGACTATTACAGCTATAAACCTTAAATTTAGTACAGTTATACAACCCTGTATCGCCCATAATGAATAAGATCTGTAAAAAAATTAGGGCATCCCATATGTGTAAAATGGTGGTGTTTTTTATTATTATTTACATCATAGTATGGGTGCCGTTAAATAGGTATTTCAAAACTATTTAGGGTTTTCCAAAATTTTTTTTTTATATTTAAATGATTTGTTTAAGTTTTTAAGTGTTGATTTTTGTTAGAGTTACATTATTATTATTATTATTATTATTATTTCCCCTATTTCAGGAAATCTGAAATGTATTGTGCATATAAGTATTTTAAAATATTTATATGCACAATATGTTTATATAGTTTAGGAGTAATAATCGACCACGAGTCATACAAACGTAGTTCCGTATTAATACAAAAACTACATGCCGGATTGAATCCAAACATTGTAGACACATATCGATGGCTACGGTCCACCCTGAGGAATCGCACAAGAAATGAACACAATTTGTACTGGTCCGCTTGGAAACCTGCAGGCAAGCAAGGGTGGTCCTTCCGGCTACTAACCTTGGTCTGTCCAGAAAGCTTCTGAGACTTGGGAGAGCTCAGCTCCGCAAGGTAACAGCCGCTATTACTGGACATGGCCATTTTAATAGACACCTATTCGCTCTAGGTATCACCGACAGCCCCCTATGCAGAGCGTGTATGGAGGCCGAGTAGACTGCTGCCCACATCCTACTGGATTGCGAGGGGCTGGCACAGTACAGGGTCGTGCACCTCGGTGACCCGAGGTCAGTCCAGGAAGTCGTCGACAACCTACGGGGGCTACTGGGCTTCTTGGAGGAGCTGGGCTGGCACTGATGCCGGCCAAGCACGCAAAATGGGCGCAGTGGTCGCCTGGTTGCGGAAATCAGCCCGGCCCTAACTTCAACTTCAACTTCACATATCGATGTATGTAATTAGTTTTCATCGTAGTACATTTTAACGTTACTAAATGAAGGCTCAAATTAGTTTTGTACTGAAAGTTTGAAACTGCTCGTATTTTTTTCCGTTTTATATTATTACATCGAAAACTAATTACAAACATCGATATGTGTCAACTCAACTTTGCAAAGTTTGGATTCAATCTGGCATGAAGTTTTTGTATTACAGCGGAACAACGTTTGTATGGAAACTCGAGCCTCCTGGCGGCCCTTAAAATGTGCAATTGGCTTTGTAAAAAAATATAAATTATCCATTAAAAAAATGTTCTGTACCAACGATCTGCAAAAACAACTGTGTTTTAAAAATACACATTTACTTTTCGAAAACACCACGGAACCCTACTTTTGCATGGTCCGACACGCACTTGGCCAATTTTTTTAATTTCAAATTCAAATAACTCTTTATTTTACATCAAAATAAACAAATACGTGTACAACATTTAATTAACAACCAAGAGACGTAAAATCTAGCCGGTCTTATCGCTGACAGCGATTTCTACCAGACAACCCAGAGCTAATTAATAATCTACCTGTTTATTTCTGAAACAGCACCCATAGAAATATATTACGTTTGCATTGTTTGTTAGGAAAACATCGTTAAGAAACCTCCACACACCTGCGAAGAAACTCGCAGGTTGTGTGTGAAGTCGATCAACCCGCACTGGGCCCGCGTGGTCGACTAAGGCCCGATCGCCCTAACTCAGGGTAGGCTCGAGCCTCTCGGTGGGGACGCATATGAGCTGATATGAAAATATACGTTCCCACCGAGGGGCTTAAGTCTACCCTGAATTAGGGTGATCGGGCGCCTTAGTCGACCACGCGGGCCCAGTGCGGGTTGGTACATTTACATAACCACAATACGAAGCATTATCCAACCCTCAACCTTGCCATGTTACTGGAGCGATGCAAGTTAACTATACCATAAATTGGCCGTCAAACCTGACACCGCCGTGTCGGGCAAATGGCGTTAAATTAATCTGCGCGCGCGACGTCGTGTGTATAATCGCAGGCTTTCTCACGTTCCATCGAATTTTACAACTCAGAATACTATTGATCGAATAGTACTTATTCTTGTTTGTTTGTTTGTACTCTTCATTGTTTAAAATATACACTTAAAACAATAATAAAAAAAACTTACGTACAAAGGCGGACTTATCCCTTAGAGGGATCTTATCTAAGAATGATCAAAGGGCTAAGTGTGAGTTGCACTCGCGCACCGAGGGTTCCGTATCACCATGCCTCTGCACACAAATAAAACAGTGATAGTGATACCTATTCATTTAAAATAAAATACATCAACGCGAGCGAAAGAAAAATGATTTATTTTCCATTCAGTTCGGACTCTTCAGCGCGAGTAATTAAGAGTCAACTCTTAGACGGTTTTTATTGTTTGTTGTTTAACTGTAGGATTAATTCTTTAAAATAATTATAGTACTTACTAATATAATCACAAGAAGTTTTAAGTTTGTATGTGTTGTAGTTCGACTTCGTAGGTAGGTACGGTAATGGGCGTGGGTTATATAATTGAAAACGCTAAACACGTTAAAAAACCGACTTCCATCGGAACAACTTAGTACATTTTTGCATCATTATTTTTGGTTTTTGTTAATTTTCTAAAAAAGTACTACACCGATTTTGATAAAATTTAAATGGGACCACACGGGAAGCACTAGCTTTCTAATAAAAAAGGAATCATAAAAATCGGTTCACCCAGCCCAAAGTTATGAGGTAACAAACATGAAAAAAAAATTTTAAAAAAAATACAGACGAATTGAGAACCTCCTCCTTTTTGGAAGTCGCTTGAAAAAAGATGCGCGCTTACAGATGAACACAATTGAATTGTGAAATAAATACCTAGAAAGAAATACAGCGTAAACTCTATATAGCGACACTCAAGGGACCGGGCATTTTGTGACGTTATTGAGAGTTTTCGTTATACAGAGAGAAATTGGCGTCAAAGTAAACCAACTGGAGCCAGAAAATTTTGACGTTTCAAAGAGTGAATTGTTATATTGAGTGACGTTTTACAGAGTTTACACTGCATATAAGAATTACAAAAGGATTAGAACACGTTAAATTTATATCACAAATAGCAAAAATATAATTTTATCTTACCCGAGAAGGGTCTTTTAAGAGAGCAGCAGGTTATTAATTTAATAATTATTATTTTAAAAAACTTTTAAATTAACTTTTAAATAAACTTGGATAATAGAAGTTGGATGATAGAATTTTTGAATCAAAAGTCACATGCGTAAAAGATAAGGCGTAAAAGTACAAATATATGGAATGAAAAAAAAAGTCGAATAAAATAAAACTAATAATAGCGTACCGCGTTACAGTATTAAGTTTCATGATATTTATTCAAAATAGGTGCAAATTACACTCTTTCTGATAGTCATAAAATAGTGATTACATGATTTCATTTGTAAAAAATCAAGAAATAAACGATCATTAGTTAATAACGTCAAAATCCGTGATATAAAAAAAAACAAATAATGTCATTAAAACATGAAAACAATATGACGCGAGAAGTTATACATTAAAATTATTGAATGTCATGAACGCCTTTGACAAGTGTAGGCCAGTTCACACGGACAGCACCCGGTCACGAGTATAACGCGAGAGTCAGCCACCATTTTTTTAGGGTTCCGTACCCAAAGGGTAAAAACGGGACCCTATGACTAAGACTTTGCCGTCCGTCAGTCTGTCTGTCCGTCCATTTGTCACCAGACTGTACTTCATGAAAACGTGATAGCTAGACAGTTGAAATTTTCACAGAAAATTAGGAAAAGTGAATAACGCGGTTTTTTTTAACGTGAAGAAACTAGCGCCATCTAGTACGGAACCTTTTGTACTAGCTCCATCTATTATAAAGGTACGAAACCCTATGTGTGCAGTTCTGACTAGCACTTGACCGGTTTTTTCATGATATAGTAAAAACAAAAAACCTTTGAAAACACGTTTCTTGAGTACCCACCCCCCTATTATTATTAAAAAAAAATATATTTGTTAGTGAATACCCCGTAATATCACATTCTGTATCACATGTACGTTCGTAAGAATTTTCATTTATTTCCTAAAAACAGTGACAGGCATAATTTGAATTTAAGAAATGTAAATAAAATAGTTATATAGCCTTTTCGAGACTGAGTAAGGTTAAAAAGTCATTTGTGGGGCAGTGTATAAGATTCTACAATAAAATTCCAGAAAATGTAACTAGTTTGTCAGAGAATAAATTCAAGACTCATGTCAAAAAAGTTTTGTGCTCTAGAGGATATTATAAAATAATAGATTATGTAAATGACAAAGATATATATGTTGATTCTATATCAAATACCATTACCTGAGACTGTAATCTGAATCATGACATTATTTGTAATATACAGTATTTTTTTTTTCGTTTTGACTATTTAAAAGTGTGCGTAAACACCCATTTGAAATGAATTGTTTTGAATTTGAATTTGAATTTGTAAAAATTGCAGCCGCATATACCTATCAAGGTACAATAGATACAGCATTTGAAAAGTCGGACATACAGACAGAGGGACGGATGTACGGACGGACAGCGTAAGCTTAGTAAAGTGTCCCGTTACTTGGTATGGAACCTTAAAAATTGAACTTTAAAACAAAGGTTTATCAACTGAACGATTTGTATGAGTTATTCAAAAAAAAAATATGATCTTAGTTAAGTTGTAGATACGAGTACGTTTATCCGACGCTCTTACGGTGAAGGAAAACATCGTGAGGAAATCTGCACACATCAGCGAAGAAACTCGAAGGTTGTGTGTGAAGTCGACCAACCCGCACTGGGCCTGCGTGGTCGACTAAGGCCCGATCGCTCTAATTCAGGATAGGCTCGAGCCCCTCGGTGGGGACGTATATGAGCTGATATTATGAAAGTTTTAGAATAAAAGTTTTTTAGTTTCAAGAGTAGAATCCCCCTTTAATACCAATATACAAAATAGGTTTACCAATTGTGAAAAAAAAAACTCTGTTTTACCCAGCACCCTTTAAAACACATTTAACTGTCAACCATCTGACCCATTACCAAAGTATGTATCCTTACTAATATTATAAATGTGAAAATGTGTTTGTTTGTTTGTTTGTTACCTTTTCACGCTTCAACACCTTGACCAATGTTGATTTAATTTGGCATGAAGGTAGCCTGTGACACGTGGAAGGACATAGGCTACTTTTTCTCACGTGAAAATAGCATAGTCCGATACAGTTCCTGAGAGAACTGAAAAAAAAAACTTTTTTTGGCTAATTTCATTAAAATCGCCACGGAACAATGGATTTTTGTGATTTTTGCACAGATGGTTGAGGAGTGTCATAAATTGCTAATCGCAATAACCCGATCTGGGATAGAGATCTGGAGAAAACTCATTTTTACGCTCCCCCACTCCCCCTCAAAGGCAGCCATAAAAAAGATGTCCATGCCGGCGAAGCCACAGGAAAAAGCTAGTATTGTATATATGTTTATTACTAACAATTAATTACTGCAAAGCGGGAAAACTCTGCTACGCGCTAATCGGACTAAGCGTACTTAGCTATTACATTTTGTAGGTAATACAACTGAAATAAACGGCATTAGGATATTTTTCTTTAAAATTGTTTATCCGTTTGACGATAAACATAATAGGTAGGGGAGAAAGTTTCTTCGTGTTTTGTAACTATAAAGGACACCGCACAAAATGTTCGGTAAAAGCCGTTCGGTCGATTTGGCTGAAATTTTGTGAAAATATAGTCTCTAATACTCTGACCAACTGTGTGAAGTTGCAACTTTTATTAATGACTAGTTTTTAAAATAAAACTATTTTTATATTCAGCATTTTTACTTACGTATAATTCTTATTACTTAAAGTACACGGCAGCAACCTAGCTTATCATTATTTCCCGTGCAATATCAGGATAAAAAAACATCATTCGAAGGTTCAAGTTATCTTCACGCCGAATTTCGTCCAGATCCCGTGCAATATCAGGATAAAAAACATTATTCGAATGTTCAAGCTATCTTCACGCCGAATTTCGTCCAGTTCCCGTGCAACATCAGGATAAAAAACATCATTCGAAGGTTCAAGCTATCTTCACGTTGAATTTCGTCCAGTTTCCGTGCAATATCAGGATAAAAAACATCATTCGAAGGTTCAAGCTATCTTCACGCCGAATCTCGTCTAGTTCCCGTGCAATATCAGGATAAAAAACATTATTCGAATGTTCAAGCTATCTTCACGCCGAATTTCGTCCAGTTCCCGTGCAATATCAGGATAAAAAACATCATTCGAAGGTTCAAGCTATCTTCACGCCGAATCTCGTCCAGTTCCCGTGCAATATCAGGATAAAAAACATCATTCGAAGGTTCAAGCCATCTTCACGCCGAATCTCGTCCAGTTCCCGTGCAATATCAGGATAAAAAACATAATTCGAATGTTCAAGCTATCTTCACGCCGAATCTCGTCCAGTTCCGTTCCAGCGTGAGCATGGAGAAGTAACAAACTTGGAGGTATGTAGGTTACATTACGATGCTGAACTGTACTAGTTATAATTAAATGAGTGATTTATTAATTCTGACAGAGTTCTTTATTTGAATTGATCTCGCTACTGTCTTTATAGATAAGAGGCGATATGCAACTGTGTAGTTACATACGTCAATACTGCGTAAATAACTATATTTTAAAATAGTTATATTTTAAAAACTAGTCATTAATTATATTTGCAAATTCACACAGTTGATCAGAGTAAAAGGCTATATTATCACAAAATTTCAGCCAAATCGACCGAACGGCATTTACCGAACATTTTGTGCGGGGTCCTTTGTAATCAAATCTCTTTGCTTGTATTATTTTTACCTGGCTGGTTATTAAAAAAAACTGAACTATCGAAATTTTAATAAAAAAATTAAAAAAAAATCTCGCAATTTTAAAATTGTTTTTTCTTTAAATGAAAATGAGTAAAAGTAACGAGAAATTAGCTACTTTTTAAAGTTTTATGTAAAAAAATGCAGCACGGCTCTTAAATTATAATGATGTAACAAAAAATTGGTTGTCTGTAAAGTCGGTTTTCGGACGATAGTTTAACGTCATAACGTAACGTAACGGGACAATGAGCGTAACGGGACAATGAGTCATCCTTTTTCGTGCATGCAGCGGCGTCCATCGACGTTGTCAAAAAGTCAAAAAGGTTATAATGCAACACAGACCGCAATAAAATTTGTGCTGTTTATTGACCTAATGCAGTATCAATCAGTAGCACAAACTTGGTTCAAGTGTTTCCAGTATGGAAATCTTAAAGTTCAAGATGCAGCTCGTTTTGTTCGCCCTGTTTTAATTTGCATACAAAATACGTAGAAACTTTTTCTCCTACCTAGATTTTTATGTAGCAACTTCAAAACAAATTTGGTCTATCAACTGATACGGTGAAGGAAAACATCGTGAGGAAACCTGCACACGCCTGCGAAGAAACTCGAAGGTTGTGTGTGAAGTCGATCAACCCGCACTGGGCCCGCGTGGTCGACTAAGGCCCGATCGCCCTAATTCGCCGCTAATTTAACCGCCTCCGTGGCGTAATGGTTAGTCCATTCGCTTCACACCAGGAGGTCGCGGGTTCGATTCTCGGTGGGGTCAACTTGCAAGGTTTAGTTGGTGGTAGGGCATTTTCTAAGCCCGCCTGGCTACCTACCACCTTCTTATCTAAGTCTTGCCGCCAAACATCAGTGTTAACAACATTGATGTGTTCCGGCATGAAGATAAGATAGCCAGTTCTCCATTGCGTTGGGGAATCTTGGTAAGCCCGCTTCCATCTTTGGCATCATCGTCACTTACCATCAGGTGAGATTATGCCAAGGGCCTATCAATTGTGAATAAAAATAATTAAAAAAATTGGTTGTCTGTAAAGTCGGTTTACGGACGATAGTTTAACGTAACAACGTCATAACGTAACGGGACAATGAGCGTAACGGGACAATGAGTCATCCTTTTTCGTGCGTGAAGCCGGCGTCCATCGATTTATTAGACGTTATCACGTCAAAAAATCAGGGTAGGCTCAAGCCCTCCGGTGGGGACGTATAACAGCTGATAAGAAGATGTAGCAACAGGTTATTGGTATTGCGACTATTCTCAAACTCCGGTACCCTAGTTAGTTATTTAAAGTGCTTTTCGACACTACGTGGAAACACCAGAATGGCCGACCGACGCGCCTCGCCGCAGCCACTTTCATCAATCTATCAGTGAGCCTTCCTCGTTATTTTCTGCTGGGCTGGCCTGTAAGTGGGAAATATTGCTAGTTGAACTTCAAAGTCAACGTGATGTTGAAGTAGCGTTTATATGACTACTTTTTTATTTCCTCTCACTTGTTTATTTCAAAGCATTGCATTGCATCTGTGTGTATGCGTAATATTGTTAGTTATGTAACAGGTTAGTGGTACTGCTACTATTCTCGAACTCCGGTACCCTAGTTAGTTATTTAAAGTGCTTTTCGACACTACGTGGAAACACCAGAATGGCCGACCGACGCGCCTCGCCGCAGCCACTTTCATCAATCTATCAGTGAGCCTTCCTCGTTATTTTCTGCTGGGCTGGCCTGTAAGTGGGAAATATTGCTAGTTGAACTTCAGAGTCAACTCGATATTAAAGTAGCGTTTATACGACTACTTTTTTATTTCCTCTCACTTGTTTATACGACTATTTTTTTATTTCCTCTCACTTGTTTATTTCAAAGCATTGCATTGCAGCGTAATATTGCTAGTTTTCGCTACTACGCTAATTACCAAGTGAGGTGAAGCCAAACACACTCATTTTTTTATTAAAAAAAGAAAGAAAGCAAAGCGTGGAAAGTTTTTACCACACCTGGACACTTCATGCAACGGGCCAGACATGCCATTTCAAAAAACGAATGATGAAACAAACAAAATGGCGGCGACATCCTATACGTTCGACAACCAAACTGTAACCAATCTGAATCAATATGGGTGACGGGGAGTGAGGTCGCAATCTATGTATGTTATAGTACTAATATAATGTACTTTGCTTTTACGATGCGCTACAGCAGACTAATAACGATGCGACGACCAAATGATTATTTTAATGACCTGACCAATTTTATTAAAAACTAGATTTTGCCTTCGGCTTCGCTCGCTTGAACATAGTTTTATGACTGTCTTTGAGGGTGCGCAGTGCGCGAGCCGCAAGCGGCTCGCGTGCGTGTAAAAAGGTAGCCTATATGTTAATCCAGGTCCTAAGCTGTCTATGTCTACCTACCAAATTTCAGCCAGATATGTTCAGTAGTTAGTTTTCGCGTGAACATAGTTTTTATGTCTGTCGTGGGAACCCTGAGTCCACTGGACTTACATCGAAATTTCAAAATACGATAATTTTAACGTTTTTAGGGACTAGTTTCCCACCCGTACCAGTGCCCAGTACCTTCCAACAGTGACGCGGGCACTGCGGTGGCGAGAGGACGTGCCCCTGCGGCGCGTATTTGGTGAGTTATTACGTCGAGTGAGTCCCATGGAGTCATACTAGTTTATTATGTAGTGTGACAAAAATAATGGTAACCTGGGAATTTGCCACATATGACACGTAGAATTTTTACTCGCTGCCTAAATATGAATTTCGGAAACAAAATAAATTTTGGGGTAATATAGAATACTTTTATTTTATAAGATTAGAAAAAATAGATAAAGACGTAAACAAGTTGATGACTTAAAGTTGTAAAGAAAGGATGACCATAATATTTAAAAAAATAGGTAAAAGGCGTAACAAATAATTGGTATAACAAATGGATGACCGTGGAACTAGTTAAATATAAAAACATTACCTAATTTTAAAATACAAAAAAAGGTTAGGTTACGATCGATCGTCCCCCCAGGTGTAAAAAATGATCGAATAATTACCTAAAACATAAATAGAGTTAATTTATTGGGTGTCGAAATTACCCCCCAAAGTTGTAGGAAATACTTTGGGTGTACAATACTCTTAATGATTTTAAAATAAATGCAAAATTGACAAAGTAAACGGAAACAGGAGAACACATAGGCCAGCAGCTGCGCTTGGAGGAAGACAGCAGAACTTTGGGGTAATATAGAATACTTTTATTTTATAAGATTAGAAAAAATAGATAAAGACGTAAACAAGTTGATGAGTTAAAGTTGTAAAGAAAGGATGACCATAATATTTAAAAAAATAGGTAAAGGCGTAACAAATAATTGGTATAACAAATGGATGACCGTGGAACTAGTTAAATATAAAAATAACACATTACCTAAATTTAGAATATAAAAAAAGTTAGGTAACGATCGAATCAATACCTAAAACGTAAATAGAGTTAATTTATTAGGTGTCGAAATTACCCCCCAAAGTTGTAGGAAATACTTTGGGTGTACAATACTCTTAATGATTTTAAAATAAATGCAAAATTGACAAAGTAAACGGAAACAGGAGAACACGTAGGCCAGCAGCTGCGCTTGGAGGAAGACAGCAGAACCTTGCCGGGGAGTAGCAGTGCTTGGTCACCAGTGACAACCAACTTCAATGGGCCTTAAAATTAGATAGAAACAAAAGTTCCACTTCCCTTTGAGTAAGCGGCAGGCAGTTGTAGAGCGGCGAAACAAACGCCGGTGGAAGACTAGCAGTAATCCAGGGTAATAGTGATTCGTTCGGGCCGGGTGGAAGACCCTACGAACATAAATAAAAATTTAGTTCGCAACAGCAACAAATAAAAATGGATAGCTATCTCTAAGCATAAATCACTTACCCCTGTTAAATATAGGAGGTCTTGTAAACAAAACCAAAATCACAAAATTTTAAAATATTTTCATCAAAACACCTATTTCAACAGTAATCAGTCATCCAGAATCAATTTTTGTTTTACACTTGTCAAAAAGTCACAAATATTTTCAAATTAAATTTTCATAGAGGAACAAAATCAAAAGAGAATTTAATTATGAAACGCAACAAAGGAGATAGGCTCGAAACGATAGTTTGCGTTTCAGTAGTCTTTTTCTATTTATTACAATTTTCAAATGTTGCTCGTGATTATTGATATAACTTATGTATTTTAATATTTTTTTGTTGTAGATAAGTAAAATGGAACAAAAACTGCATATCTGTAAGCAGTGGCAAAACCCATTGCACGTTTCGTTTTTTTGTTTAAAAGCATACATTTTTGTTTTGTATATCTTTAAGACTCTAGAAAGGGTAAAAATATATATTTGTGAAGAATATTTGTTGTTTTGTAAAGGTTTGAAAATACCTTTGTTTTTTGAGACTGGTAAAATAAGTTTCTTTAATTTTAAGATGATCTCAGAAGTTTTTTCAGTTTTGTTATTTTTTTCTAGTGCCTTAATAAATACATAAAAATATATTTTTTTTGAAAATAAATTGTTTTATTTAAGAAAACCACTCTTAGATAATATATGAGTCCAATGGACTCATAGAAGGTGTTTACATTAGTAAATTTCACCTAGTGGATTGAGGGTTAAGAATAAGAAATTTTCTTAATTAAAAACTAGATTTTGCCTTCGGCTTCGCTCGCTTGAACATAGTTTTATGACTGTCTTTGAGGGTGCGCAGTGCGCGAGCCACAAGCGGCTCGCGTGCGTGGAAAAAGGTAGCCTATATGTTAATCCAGGTCCTAAGCTGTAAAAGAAAAAGTAACAACAACCGCATACGAGAGGTACACCATAATGCATTTTTTTTCTGGAAAAAGGAACTACGGCGTATCATCATGTCAGCTAAAGGACGTCCAATATTGGACATGGGCTTCCGACCGGACCGACGACCGGTTCTGCGCCAAGGATTTCCACAACGACCACCCTTCGCTGTACGCATTCAGCGGCTTCCCGCGACCCTCACCAGGTCATCGATCCTCCGAGTAGGAGGACGCTACGTTTTCCGGTGCGCGGTGTAGTAGACCATAAAAAGTTTCAATAAAGTACAGAGTCTAATCAAAATTACACACACACGCGCAAACATTTTTTTAGTTTTTAAGACTTTTTTCTTTTATCAAAATCTAGATTTCGACTTTTTTATACCATCACAATGTCAAAATGGTGGTAAGGATTGGTTTAAAACGTTGTTTTGGCTTTTTTGTTAGCTTTGCTTACCTATCTCGACGAATCCAACTCGGCTGGGCAGCGCAGCGTTCGGGAAGCTTTGCAATATCTTCACGTCCCAAATACCGCAGTGTCTTAAGACCAAGGTCTTAGACTAGTGTGATGACCTACGGAACTTAGACATGGTCGATTACAATGAGCCTCATAACATGGCTCAAGGTCACCCAAAGGGCAATGGGGCGTACCATGCTCAGAGGTTCGCTGCGTGATCAGAATCAGAAACGAGGAGATCCGTAGGAAGAACCAAAGTAACCGACATATCTCTCAGAATAAAATTGCTAAACTTAAGTAGTAGTGGGCAGGGCACCTAGCTCTTAGAAATTTATCCGACCGTTGGGGTAGTAAAGTTCCCGAGTGGCTACCGCGAACTGGAAGACGTAGCGTAGGCAGGCCTCCCACTCTGTGGACCAACAACCTGGTGAAGGCCGCGGGAAGGCGCTGAATGCGGGTAGCGGAGGATGGTCGTTGTAGAAATCCTTGGGGGAGGCCTTTGTCCAGACAACCAGGTTATTGATCCACCGAGTGGGAGGCCTGCCTACGCATATCTAATATGCACGCACAAGGGTATTTTTCTGAGTTTATTATATACCAAGTTACTGAAACATTTTTATTGTGTTGCTTTAATACTTTTTTGGTATCTTTATGCTTCCACCCCTGAGGCCCATTGAGCAATTAGACCTCCACAATGTTAAATATTGATTCTAATCGATAGCTTTTTTTAAATAGTTTAATTTGTACTGCCTTCATTTGCATGGTAATTAATCTTGTTCGACGTTTTAGAGACAAGGGCTTTGATCACAAAGGAGAAGCCGACAGGACGGGTCATTTGAGCTTTGTTTAGCCGGGGAGCAAAGAGGCTTCGATCTCTTTGTTTAGTTTTGAAATATCATCCCCTGCCTCCAGCTGCGCGGCTAACGAGTGACTGAAAACACACAAATTTGTTCAAAAAAACGTCGAACTTTGCATAAAATTTAAGGCCTCTGTCCAGCAGTGGGGACCATACAAAATAATTTTCGAAAATCCTTAAAACTTTTAGATACACTAATGATAATATATATAAATTAAATTTAATTTGGAAAGAATTTTAATTATTTGGTACCCTTTCATTTAATACCCATATCATGGCGGTGCATAAAAAATATCTGGTCTGACATCTTTGATAGTCCACCATATTAGATTTAAAATGACGTCACTTAGTTAATCACGCATTGTTCTCTAAACTTCACGTGTTTGCAAAATTTCATCGAAAACGGAAAAAGCTTCAAATGAAAAAACTATAAAACAACACGCTAATATAAAGCTTGTTAAAAGGTGCAAAACATGAAAAGCTTATTAAGTGCATATGTGGGCTCATGTTGATCAGTTTATGATTAGAAACGTTTCAATTTTAGATTACTTTTGAGACACATATATACACTAGTGAATGCCCGCAGCTTCGCCCGCGCAGATCCCGATTTTTGCGGTTCCCGTGGGAATTTCCCAAAATCCTTTCTTAGCAGATGCTAACGGATCACAACATCTACCTGAATGCCAAATTTCAGCCCGATCCGTCCAGTGGTTTGGGCTGTGCGTTGATAGATCACTGTGTCATTCAGTCGGTCACTTTGAGTTATATATATTTAGATATTGTTACGAATATGAATATGCTACTACAATTCCTATGTAATGACTTATGACATGATGATAAATGTTAATTGAATCTTATTTTATTATAATTATTACTGTAATTAGATTAATTTTCGTTGTAATTATTAAATAAATAAATGTTGATATCTACTATTATGGCATCTTGCTTTGCAATGTTATGGCACACCCCGGACACTGCATACAACGGTCGTGAAATGACATTTCTAAAAACAAATGACGGAGCAAACAAAATCACGTCGAAATCCTATACGTTCGAGAACCAAACTATAACCAATCTGGGTGACGAGGGGGTGAGGTCGGAATCTAGAGAGCGGCAGGGAGCCCATCCTCCGTTCAGCCCAGATTTAGCTCCATGCGATTTTTAGGGTTCCGTACAACAACAAAAAACGGAACCCTTATAGGATTACTCGTGTGCCCGTCTGTCTGTACATCCGTCTGTCACAGCCAATTTGCTCCGAATCTACTGGACCAAATCAGGTGAAATTTGGTAGGATGGTGTAATCCTGTGACCCAAACACAGATGTGTAAAGTAAGTTTTTTTTTAATTAGGGAAAAGTTAGGAAATTAAAAAAAGTTTTGCAAACCTTACTGTGTCATATATCAAATGAAAGGGCTCGGTATGAGGATGTCAAATGTATTTTTTTCATTATTGTTAAATAAATAGTTTTGATTTTATTCATGAAAGAAGACAAAAATTGACCATCCCCCCCCCCTGTTCTCCGAAACTACTGAGCCTACTATTTTGACACAAAAATAGGAAATATAGTTCATTTTTCTGTTGATCGAGTTTGTGTCTTTTGTTTGTCACGTGAATAGGTATCATTGTCATAGTTGTGTGGAGAGGTGTGGTGGTACGGAACTCTCATACCGCGAGTCCAACTCGCACTTGGCCGGTTTTTTTTTTTTATTTCCCACGGTAAAAAAATGTTTCGTAGGCGAAAATTCAACACTGCAGACGAGGCCGTCGAAGAATTTCGGCGGTTATTTTTCGACCTACCGCAAGATAGGTTTGATAAATGTTTTGAAAGCTGGTTTACTGAATTGCATAAGTGCATAAGGGCTGGAGGAGACTATTTTGAAAAGTTGTAAATAAACTTGTTTATAATCGAACTACCGAGTGGGAGGCCTGCCTAGACTACGCTTTCCGGTCGTGATCGCCACTCGAGAACTTTGCTGCCCCAACGGCCAGTAGTTTACTCCCACTCGGTGGATCGATGACTTGGTGAAGGTCGCGGGCAGCCGCTGGATGCGGGCAGCGCAGAACCGGTCGTCGTGGAGATCCTTGGGGGAGGCCTTTGTCCAGCAGTGGACGTGCTTCGGCTGATATGATGTCAGTCACATCAGCTCATTTACGTCCCCACCGAGGGGCTCGAGCCTACCCTGAATTAGGGCGATCAGGCCATAGTCGACCACGCGGGCCCAGTGCGGGTAGGTCGACTTCACACACAACCTTCGAGTTTCTTCGCAGGCGTGTGCAGGTTTCCTCACGATGTTTTCCTTCACCGTTAAAGCAATCGGTAAGTATATGTACGTAAGTTTTTGAAAAACTCATTGGTACATTGGCCGTCCAGATTTGAACGTACCGGGTTAGAAGGACCGAGTCGTTACCGGTTGAGCCACCGACGCTTTTATGATGATATGATGATGATGATGATGATATTCTAACTTTTTTTCATTTAACTAACTAGTTTTGGAACAGCCTATGTGGAGCCTAAGTACCCTCTTAGTATTTAGGTATTCATATAATCTAGAATCACATAGATCTAAGTCGCTATCATCCCCACACAAATTCAAATTCATTCAAAGTGTCAAAGCTAACAAAGCAATATTCTATTTTGATTTTTACGGTTCCGTTCCGTACACCCAACGAGTGACCAACGGGACCCTAATATTGCTAAGCCTCTGTAGTCTGTCCGTCTGTCCATCTGGCAGCGGGCTGTATTTCATAAACCGTAATTATTAGGTAGATAGATGAATTTTTCACAGAATATGTATTTCTGTTGCCGCTATAACAAAAAATACTAAAAATTAGAAAAAGTAAGAGGGAGTCTCCATACAAAAAACGTGTTTTTTTTTATAGGTCTAGAAGTATTTTTGATTTAGCTAAAACAGTAATACATACAAGCATGAAACTCGGTGTGACTATATCACTAACACTGACGTAAAACAACAAATACGAAAAATCGGCCAAGTGTCCGCGCTAAGGAGTCCGAACTGAATGACAAAAAAAGCATATTTTTGTAGCTCGCGTTTATGTCTTTTGTTTGTAATGTGGATAGGTATCATTTTCATTATTACTATGTGGTTGTGGGGAGAGATGTCGATGTACTGAACCCTCGGAGCGCTTGTCCGACTCGTAATTGGCCGGTTTTTTATACAAATACAAATATTCTTTATTTGCCATTAAACAAGGTACAAAATTGATGTTAGTTTAAAGACCGTAGACTCTCTTGTTTAGCCATTTTATGTTATAGCATGCAAATTTATAACTAGAAACATTAAAAAAAGCAAGAAAAGAATAGATTAACAAACAAACAAACAATTAATTTCACTCCACATATAGAATACGAAAACATGTCAATATTTTAAATTAATTCACATCATGTCATGTTTAAATATAGTTGTAACAATAATTTCTATTAGGGTTATTTATGTGTCAAAAATTCATTGACTGAATAAAACATATTTTGAAGCAGCCACGTATGCAATTTTAATTTGTTCTTAAATTTCATCATCATTACAGCTCATATACGTCCCCACCGAGGGGCTCGAGCCTACCCTGAATCAGGGCGATTAGGCCTTAGTCGACCACGCGGGCCCAGTGCGGGTTGGTCGACTTCACACACAACCTTCGAGTTTCGTCGCAGGCGTGTGCAGGTTTCCTCACGATGTTTTCCTTCACCGTTAAAGCAATCGGTAAGTATGTACGTAAGTTTTTTGAAAAACTCATTGGTACATTGGCCATCCAGATTTGAACCCGGTACCTCTGGTTAGATGGACCGAGTCGTTACCGGTTGAGCCACCGACGCTTCTTAAATTTATTAAATGGTAATAATGTAATATCATCAGGTACTTTGTTAAATATTCTTTGTCCCATCCAAAAACAGTTATATTGAAAACTAGTGCTCTGGGGTATGTCCTCTACAGTTAATCTGTTGGGGTTTCTCCTATTTCTTTGCACTCCATCTCTAGCCTCTTTATAGAATACCTTACTTTTAACGAATTTAGCCATTTCGAATATGTACAAGCAAGGTAACGGTAATATATTCCACAATTCGTTCAGAATTGAGACTTCATACTTATAACATCAAAGGATATTCAGTTCATTTCAATTTCCGTTAGTTCAGTAACATTTTTTTATAGTCGGAGGGGTACTTTATTGTGCAAGGTATAAACCTTCCGTCGAATGGCGCAGGAAATTGAAAGTAGATGAAATATATTGCGCCCCCATGCCACCGGCACACCCTACAAAATAGCGGCGATATCCTATACGTCCGACAACCAAACTGTAACCAATCTGTATCAATCTGGGTGACGAGGGGTTGAGGTCGCAATCTAGAGAGCGGCTGGGAGTGTCCATACTGTAGTACTAATATACAAGATGCTTCCAAAATATATGCCACCGCTGCAAGGGGTGCTTCTACTCGTGAAACTGGATAACTTTCCCCAAGGAACCCATAGCTAAACCGCAAATAATTTTTTTGACTTCCCATACTAAGTTCGCGATCAGCTGATCGACTTCATATGGAGGAGCAAAAACTTTTCTTGCGATTCGACTATGGGTTCCTTGGGGAAAGTTGTTCAGTTTCACGAGTAGAAACGCCCGTTACAGCGGTGGCATATATTTTGGAAGCACCCTGTATATATGATGACTTTTAATTAGTTCTTGATAGCAAAGGATATGAATGTACTCGTGATTACAAACAACTTTCCCTAAGAAACTTTATGTGAAATATAAAAAAAAAATTTGGTCCTTCATACATTTTTGTCAATTTGATAACTTGTTATGTACCGAGGACCTAAATTTTTTTTCTGATTCGACATATAGTTTCTTTGGGAAAGTTGTTTGTAATCACGAGTACATTCATATCCTTTGCTATCAAGAACTAATTTAAGGTCACCCTATATACTTTACCACCGGGGCCGTTCTTGCAATGCCTAAAAGCGATACTTTATCAAGATGACGTCACTTATTGCTAGATTATTAATCAAACGCAGAATTATTTGCGAGGAGACAAGCAATCGTGGGTTAATGCTATTTGTAAGGCGTTCGTAGAGACGGTATTCTGCGACGGAGAGAGCTTAAGAGCCTATTTGCATTTCTCATTTTCACCCCTCTTCTGAAATTCCCGCGTGTAAGTACCTACTATAATATTTCCACTTTTTCACGCCACACCAAAACAAATAAAAAAACTAGCCAAGTGCGAGTCGGATACGTGCAAAGTAAAGTTCCGTAGTCTTTCCAAGTCTATTATTATAAAAAAACAAAATTATATTTGCACTTGATTTTGTATGAAAAATCAATGAACTTTTTAGAAATCCAACTGCACATCTCAAGTTAGTCGACTGTTTCTTCTAAACAAAGAAAGCCTCCTACTTAGCTGTGATATTTTTCCTTTTAACCCTTAAGTGCTATAATGAATTACATAACCCCACTATGAATGTTATGGGTGTAAAACCATCCACCGTTTTTAAAAATGGTAATATTGGTGATTATTTATAAAAAATTGTAAACAATTTCATTTTATCAGTAAATTTAAACCTTTGTTAGTATATATATGTAGTTATTTGTAAATATTATTTTGCAAAAAACATATAAATATTTTATTTTTAATTAGACCTAAAGAGAGAATAAAAAAATGAAATAAACTAAAATAAAATAAAGTAAAAATATTTATTATAAGTATACTGTAGAGATCGTATATCTCTACGTTTCCGCACTCGCGAATCCTTTAGTACTTACTTGCCAGCGCGAATCGTATTAAAAATATAAGTTCTAATTCAAATTAGTAGGTCGTTCGAAGGCTTTCAAAAACAGTTGAGATTCGTTCTATGGTGGGCCGCGCGCCAGTGCAGAGATCCCTATTAATCTATTTTATAGCAAGAAAGTATTTTCAATAGTTTTGTTTAAAGAACTTATTATCATTTTTTTTAGGTTAGGAACGAATTTAATAAATAAGACTCTCCAGCGATATTAAATTCGTACACCAATCTTTTAATTTTAACGGTACCTACTCTTCTATTGCAAACCCCCAGACATCGTGTAGACGACGCCATAATACTATATTAACTTCATTCTAGCTTACTAAATTAAATTATATCTATGAAAATATATAGAAATTATGCCTTTCAAGTGACATAAAAAAACTTATAAACCCGTGAAGCGAGCGTGTGGCCAAACCTGCGCGTGCGAACGACCGCTCCTCCCGCGCGGTTGACGACTCCAGCTCCAGGCGACTAAGGAGGGTATGCGAAATCGCAATGCGCAAAAACAAAAACTCTGGGGTGTAGCAGTTAAAATCCAAATTGACCTGGGTGTTTTTAAACCCATATAGCCTTTAAGGATTAAATCTTTATATATCAAAATGAATCTCTGATTCCCTTGGTCATCGCATCACGCGTGAACGGCTGGACAGATTACGCTAATTCTTTTTTTGTTGTGTTTGTTATTGTCAGGAGAAGGTTCTTCTTATGTTGGGTAGGGTAGGGTAGTGCAGTGTAGGGTAGGGTAGGGTCGAGTAGGATAGGTTAGGGTATAGTAGGGTAGGGTAGGGTAGTGTAGTGTAGGGTAGGGTAGTGTAGTGTAGTGTAGTGTAGTGTAGGGTAGGGTATGTAGTGTAGTGTAAGTTGGTACGAAGTTCACCGGGACAGCTAGTTGATTATATATCCTACTATTTACATTTTTTTTCAGATGTATTGAAATAGCGGTTAAGGTCCTTGACTCTAACAAAAATTATTACTTTAAATCTTAATATTTCGTAAACTGGATTTATCAAACTCTAAGTAATTTTGAAAGAGCTATCAACGATACTCCCACAAAAAAAAGCACGTCACCGAAAAAAAATCTTTCTCGTTTTATTTTTATTTTTATTGTTCTACTTTGTTAGGGTAATTAATATGTATACCCATGCCAAATTACAGCTTTCTAGTACTAATATTCTCCAAGCGAAGCCGCGGACAGATAGACGAACCCACAGACAAGGCGAAACTATAAGGGTCACTTGTTAACATCTGAACCCTAAAAACCATTAAAGAAACACCTAAAATACATTTATTTCGTTTATTTAAAAAAATACTTTTGATTTGTTTGATAAATAAAATTTAAATTAAGTGTCGATAATGAAACAACTTTCCATGAGCTCATGTTATTTTCTTATTTTCCTATTAAAACAATTTAAATTTTGACATATTATTTCCCAAAAAGGAAAATCATCATATCAGCTATATACGTCCCCACCGGGGGGTGCGAGCCTTTCCTGAATAAGGGCGATCGGGCCACGCGGACCCAGTGCGGGTTGGTCGCCTTCATACACACCTTTTAGTTTCTTCGCATGCATGTGCAAGTTTTCTCACGATGTTTCCTCATCGCTATCCGTAGGGTACGCTGCAAAAAATCCGCTGGCCTCACGGATTGGCCGACGCCAACGAATCACATCAGGTGAACGGTATGCCTCAATCGTGAGCGGGAGAAGAGGGTCGCTACCAGTACCCACACCCGTAGCGACGACTGCTGGCTCTTTTGCGCGTGCGCACACAGTCAGAACGCACCCGCACACGTCCCAGCACGAGATCACCTCTGCCGCTGCGAATACGAATGCCAAAGCAGCCTCTACCGGTGACACAGCTGCCCTAAGCAAACATGCGAATGTGCTAGTTCCTCCCGTTGTACCTAAGGCCCCCCAGCCAGATACTGAAAACGACGTAGTGAGTCTCGACGACGACGGATCAGCATGGCAGGTAGTTCGAAAAAATCGCTAACGTAACCGACAAGCGCAGCAGCGTGTCGTTGTGACCGGCACAGGTATCGCCCATAGTGAAATTAAGACAGTTGAAAGAGTGCGCAAAATGCGCGCATGCTTATTGTATTGTATTGTTTTCCTTCACCGTAAGAGCATCGGATAAACGTACAAATCAAAATCAAAAATTCGAAAACACAGATAGATCTCGAACCACGACCTCCCTGACAGGAGGTAGCGGCCCTAGCCATTATGCCACCGACGCTCGTATGTCGAAGTTGGTATGCAATATGCATGCAAGTAATTCTATCACGCAAATAAATATCAGTGAATCTATGTATTACCGTTTTAATAAACAGTCATTTACATAAGATCGATAACAACCCTTAACAAATCAAATAAATTAATTGCAGGCAGCACACCTCATAAATGTTAGTACTAATACAATAACTTACAAATCTAATGTTAGTGACATTACAAAATATATATAGTATAAAATATTGACATAGTCCCTATATCTGGACACTGGCAAGCCGCTTGTGTAGCGTTGTCCAGTGGCCAAATATACTCCGTCTTTCTGGCAATGGCTTTCAGGATGCCGTTAGTGCTGCCCCTCACAATGCTGGGGCTTAACATCCCCACTGCTGGGGTGCGGATCTCTTCCCATGGTCGGGGAAGGTTAGGTCATATTCCACACACGTGGGCCAAGTCCGGGTGAAATAGAAACAGTGACAATCCCCACTTCAAAAGTTTTTCACGACATTTTCCAGACTGCCATCTAGTGATATCAACCAGCAGCAACGGCTTAACGTGCCTTACGAAGCACGGAAACGCTCGAGAAAAATAACACTAACAGTCAAACCCATCTAGGTAACGACCGTGCCTCAGGTCAGACAACCTGCGTGATCAACCCAACCACGCAAATCACACTGAGCTGCGACCGCTTCACACAACGTCATTCATCATTCATATCAGCTCATATACGTCCCCACCAAGGGGCTCGAGGCTACCCTGAATTAGGGCTAGTGCGATCGGGCCTTAGTCGACCATGCGGGCCCAATGCGGGTTGGTCGACTTCACACACAACCTGCGAGTTTCTGCGCAGGCGTGTGCAGGTTTCCTCACGATGTTTTTCCTTTACCGTAAGAGCGTCGAATAAACGTACATATGAAATCTAAATTCGAAATCACATTGGTACGTGGCAGGTTCGAACCACGACCTCCCGGACAGGAGGCGGCAGCCCTAGCCATTACGCCACTGACGCTGTAACACTATACAATCCATTACATTATCTTAAACCGATATTGTATATTGAACGTCGGATAAAGGAGGGCAATAAAACGCCTATTTATTCCAAAGTCAACAAGCCTCGCAATAATGAAATTCCTCGCGAAATATTAACGCATTTTTTCCCAACAAAGAGGTGATGTATTATCAGTATGAAACCCGTTCGCTGTGCTTTGTAGTTCGTTACTTTTCAACCGACTTCCAAAAAGGGCTTACCAATTGTGAATAAAAAAAGGAGGAGGTTCTCAATTCGACTGAATGTTTTTTTTTATGTGTGTTACCTCAGAACTTTTGTCTGGGTGATCCGATTTTTATGATTCTTTTTTTTTTAAAGCTAGTGCTTCCCGTGTGGTTCCATATAAATATAAGCAATATTGGTAACTAAAAAAGTGAAAAATAATTCTTAATATAAGTTGAAAACAATAATGAACGAAACATACTAAGTATTATTGTGAAAAAAGCGTGGGGTGCTTTGCGCCATATTTTTCGTATATCGAGCAACCCACGCTGTTTTCACAATAATACTAATATTTTTCGGTCATTATTGTTTTCAGCTTATATTAAGAATTATTTTTCACATTTTTAGTTTGATGTGCTTTAAAAGCGTGTTTTTTAGTTTTTTTAAACAATATTTATTTTTCAATTTTTAGTTCAGTATTATGAGATAAACATATGAAATTATTGTATTGTCACTGATTCTCGATAAATGTACAAAGTTTGAATTAAATCTGTTCGTTTAAAGTGGGTCAAAATCGAGAGCAAATGTGTCGGTAACAAACATACATACATACATACAGGTGAAGCTAATAAAAGCGTGATAAAAAAATGGAGAACAAGCTGCTCCCTCAGCTTTGCCTGCGTAGATTTTTAGTTTTTACAACAGTTTTGACTTAGTACTTAATAATTTAAAAAAAAACAGTAACGCGCTCGACTATAACAAACAATTGGTAGCAAACAAAACAATCACAAAATGTCACAAAAAATAATTTGAAAGTTGCGTACTTATAATTAAAAAACATCGAAAAACCGCACTATACTGAACGATAAAATGTACTTTAATTTCAATTTTTTTTTTTTTTTTTAACGTTCATTTTGTTTTCGTTCACCCGTTGTGAGTAGAGTCTGCTTTAATTACTAAACTTAGAGAAATTTAGCGTTTTCATTCTGTCCTACCATTACAACAGCCATGGGCTCATCATATCAGCTTATATATATTATTGGGCCTTAGTTGATCACGCGGGCTCAGTGCGGGTTGGTCGACTTCACTCACACACAACCTGCGAGTTTCTCCGCAGGCGTGTGCAGGTTTCCTCACGATGTTTTCCTTAACCGTAAGAACGTCGGATAAATGTATATAAAATCGAAATTCGAAATCACATTGGTACGTGGCAGGATTCGAACCACGACCTCCCGGACAGGAGGCGGCGGCCCTAGCCGTTACGCCACCGACAACCCTTACAACAGCCATGGGCTACCCCCCCAGCTAGCTAGCGCCGTTATCAGTTACGACAGGCGACCTTGCGGCTATGCTCGAGGCTTTGGAGCCTGTTTGATAAAAGTTCCTCGTCGCCAATGATTCTCCTAGCGCGTCGGTTGATAGAATCCAAGGCATCTAGCTGGTAACGAGCCGATCCGTTCCATAAGAGAGAGAGCAATACCACAAAACATACTTTTCTGTTTTGTCGCCATACCCTGTAGTATGTTACTCATCGTATTAGCCGAAAGACGTCCACTACTGGACAAAGGCCTCCCCCAAGGTTTTCCACGACAACTGTAGACTAAATGCCAAAATGAAGCCTACGTCATTCTCCATGACAAAGGCTACCTGCATGCCAAATTTCATTAAGATTGGTGTTAAAGCGTGAAACTTTGGTTAGTTTGTACAATGCTTATGATGTTTGGTACAAAGGTTTCCTCACATTTTGGATGTGACCGTCCGATTTTAATTAATTGCCAATTAGGAGGCCTAGAAATTTTGTCACGTCTATCTCTTCAATTTTCTTACCCGAATAATTAACATTTAAATTGATTTTATTATTAGATCTTTGTTTAAAATAATTTAATAAGTTTTGTCCAAATTTATTTTCAAATTTTTATTATTAATCTACTCCGCCAACGGCTTTAACCCCTTGGTAGAGACGTATATGAGCTGATATGATAATAATTATTATTAAGCCAATTTATAACACATGTCAAATAATTGTTAATGACAAATGCTAATTCATTTATGTCATTTCCTACGAATAAAACTGTACTTTTAAGTGCGAAAAAAAATATTTTTTTGATTTTTTATTTATATCATCATCATATCAGCCGAAGGACGTCCACTGCTGGACATAGGCCTCCCCCAAGGATTTCCACGACGACCGATTCTGCGCTGCCCTTCTCCAGCGGCTTCCCGCGACCTTCACCAGGTCATCGGTCCACCGAGTGGGAGGCCTGCCTACACTACGTTTTCCGGTGCTTGGTCGCCGCTCGAGAACTTTACTGTTCCAACGGCCATCTGTTCTACGAGCAATGTGCCCCGCCCACTGCCACTGAAGTTTAGCAATTCTGAGAGCTATGTCGGTTACTTTGGTTCTTCTACGGATCTCCTCGTTTCTGATTCGATCACACAGAGAAACTAGCAGAGCTATTTTAAACTTTACTCACTTTTTACATTACTTTTTAAATTTTACTTTAAAATCATTTGCCCAGCTCTGGAATAAAAAAACACTCTAAACCTTTAAAATAGTTGCTTGCTCCCTACGTAAGCACTCTAATATTTCTTCCTTAGATTAGCTTTGCCTTTTGTTACTAATTCTTAGCTACATATATAGGTAGTTACCCAAAACTTCAAATGTAATGGAACAATACTATAGCACCAGCTAAGTACTCGAACGATACTTCAAATTTTGACAATCACGGTTTTTAAAACCGCTAAGGTATTACCATCTCATAGAAAGCGTGGAAAGTAGAAAAAAATATAAAAGAAATTTTTATATTATTATTATTTTTCGTTATACTTTAGGTTAAGTACAAACACACCAAGTTTCAAGTATGTATGTATTACAATTTTTTCAATAGAGCTAAATCTAAAATCCTTTTCCTTTTTATGTCTCTTATTTTCTTTTTCTAATTTTATTATCCTTTGTTATAGCGATAATAGAAAAACACACTCTGTTAATATTTCAACTGTCTATCTATTACGGTTCATGAAATACAGTCCGCCCAGACAGGCGGACAGACAGACAGTAAATACTTAGTAATAGGGTCTCGTTGGTCACCCTTTGGGGTACGGATCCCTAAAATGTAATTAATTAAGAGGGTCCCATACAAAATCAAAAAGGAGGATAACACCTTGCTGAAGAACTACAGACCCATCACACTTCTGAGCCATGTCTACAAGCTGTTTTCGAGAGTCATTTCATTACGAATCGTCTTGCACACAGGTTTGACGCCTTCCAGCCTCCCGAACAAGCCGGTTTCCGAAAAGGCTTTAGTACTATAGACCACATACATACGCTGCGGCAGATTATACAGAAGACTGAAGAGTACAATCAGCCACTATGCTTGGCGTTTGTAGGCTATGAGAAAGCTTTTGAATCAGTCGAAACCTGGGCTGTGCTACAGTCTCTTCAGCGGTGCCAAATTGACCATCGATACATCGAGGTGTTGAAGTGTCTGTATGAAAGCACCACCATGTCGGTTCGCCTCCAGGACCGAAACTGGAAACCCATCCAGTTGCAGCGAGGGGTGAGACAGGGAGACGTTGTATCTCCGAAACTGTTCACCGCTGCACTGGAAGATGTTTTCAAGCTTCTAGATTGGGGTGGATTCGGCATCAATATCAACAGCGAGTAAATAGCCCACCTCCGATTTGCTGGCAATATCGTGGTCATGGCTGAGACTATGGAAGACCTAAGCACAATGCTCGATGGCCTCAGTAAATTCCCGCAACAAGTAGGTCTTAAAATGAACATGGAAAAGACCAAAATAATGTTAAATATCCGTATCACATCCACCCCTCTAAAGGTTGGAGACTCTACTAGTTGTTGACGAATATGTATACCTGGGACAAACATTCCAGTTAAGTAGGTCCAGCTTCAAGAAAGAGATCAATCGACGAATCCAACTCGGCTGGGCAGCGATGGGAAAACTTCGCAATATCTTAAGTGTCTCAATACTAAGGTCTTTGACTAGTGTGTATTACCAGCGATGACTTACGGAACTGAGATATGGTCGCTTACTATGGGCCTCATAAGAATGCTCAAGTTCACCCAAAGGGCAATGGAAAGAGCTATCGGAATTCCCCTACGTGTACGAATCAGAAATGAGGAGATCCGCAGGAGGAGCAAAGTAACTGACATAGCTCACAGAATCGCTAAACTGAAGTGGCAGCGGGCAGGGCACATTTCTACGCGGAAGCAGCACTGCTCACCACGTACACTGATCTTCTCCTCGTAACGTGGTTTCCTACTTTGCTTGTATTTTTCCTGCAAATCATCAAATTGAAAGAGCGATTTACTATACATACAGCGCCATCTAGTGACATTTTGAGAAAATATACTAGTTGTACAAGCAGTTGACGTTTTTCGGCTGATATGATGATGATGATGATACAAGATCAACGGTTTTTTTGTTTTTGCTTCATATATTTATATCACAAACCCAAAAGTAAAACAACAAATAATAGAAACCAGCCAAATTTGTGCCGTACTCGCGCTCAGGATCTAAATAAAAAAACATCGTATTGTTGTATTCGTTTTGTGGTTGTACGGAACCCTCGGTCCGCGAATACGACTCGCACTTGGCCGGTTTTTTCATTGAATAAGCAGATTGTAACGAGGTGTAGACTATGGATCACATCATTCGGGAGTGTCCAACCCTGAATTATAAGAGGAACCCTGAGGACCTGATCACACAGACGAAGCAGCCAATAGGCTGATGACCTTATTAAAGACTAGCTGTTTCCCGCGGCCTTCGGATGACTTTCCGAGGGTGCGCAGTGCACGAGCCGCAAGCGGCTAACGAGCGTGAAAAAAGTTGCCTATGTATTAATCCAGGTCCTAATCTGTCTCCCAACCAAATTTCAGCCAGATCCGTTCGGTATTTTTTGCGTGAAGAAGTAACAAACATACACACTCACACACTCACAAACTTTCGCCTTTATTATATTAGTGTGTTAGTGTGAAAACCTATAAACGCCTGCAAACTTAACATAATACGACTAAACTATTGGCTCTGTGAGCATTTCGAAATGGTTGAAATATGATATATTTTTTACGTTTTCAACGTCCGCCATTTCTAAAAAAAAAACAAAAAGTTGAATCGACAAAAAAATCCTCATTATATCAAACCTGCTCACAGTATTTCACTGCTCTAAAAGTTGAGAAATGCGACCCGTAGATACCCCAGACACTTCATACAATGGGCGATAAATGATATTACAAAAATCTAATGACAGAACAAACAAAATTACGGCGAAATCCTATACGTTCGACAACCAAACGGTACCCAATCTGTATCAATCTGGGTGACGAGGAGGGGTGAGGTCGCAATCTAGAGAGCGGCAGGGAGTGTCCATACTGTATGTTAGTACTAATATATATGCTTGGCTGTAGAGGAGAACAGCCGGACCTCTGCCGGACAGACATAAGAAAGCATTTTTGCCCAAGCTGAAACGAAGACGCTTCCCTCGCGTTTCGCGCTCGCTCGGTCAATAAATTGAACTTTATACACATAATATAACTAGAGCGTCGGTGGCGTAATGGCTAGATACGCCGCCTGCTGCCCGGGATGTCGTGGTTCGATTCCTGCTACGTACCAATGTGATTTCAAATTTAGATTTCATATGTACGTTTATTCGACGCTCTTACGGTGAAAGAAAACATTGTGAGGAAACCTGCACACGCCTGCGAAGAAACTCGCAGGTTGTGTGTGCAGTCGACCAACCCGCACTGGGCCCGCGTGGTCGACTAAAGCCCGATCGCCCTAATTCAGGGTAGGCTCGACCCTCTCGGTGGGGACGTATGTGAGCTGACATGATGATGATGACACACATGACTAAACTGAACACGAAATAAGTGAATAACACATCAAATTTCATCCTTATAATGTTTTTACATAAAAATTTAAAAAAGTGTCGGTGGCTCAACTGGTAACGACTCGGTCCTCCTAACCAGAGATGCCGGGTTCAAATCCGGACGGCCAATGTACCAATAAGTTTTTCGAAACTTACGTACATATACTCACCGATTGCTTTAACGGTGAAGGAAAACATTGTGAAGAAACCTGCACACACCTGCGAAGAAACTCGAAGGTTGTGTGTGAAGTCGACCAACCCGGCCCGCGTGGTCGACTAAGGTCTGTTCGCCCTAATTCAGGGTAGGCTTGACCCCCTCGGTGGGGACGTATATGAGCTGTTATGATGATGATAAAAAAAACACTCGCAACGCATTGAGATAAACATTAAAAACAATAAATGTCAACAATAGTCAACATTACACGAACGAAACGCTTAATAAACCCAGGCTATTTATTCTGCGGGATCCCTACAAATTACAGGCGTGTAGCTGGAATCGAAACAATCGGGAGCCAATGATCCGAGCTGTGTTATGTAAATCTGGGCTTTGCGCGAAACAAAAGGTACTGTGGATTGGATACCATCGATTCCATCGCCGCCGCTGCTGACGGCCGGTTGACGCTGTAGTGTTTTTGTGGCGGCGTGTCCTGCCTGAATCCTGAAAGGGTACAACAGCCGACAAGCGGATTGGGTTGCTGAGCTAACTAACGTGCTTGTTTACTAACTGTTACAAAAGCCTTCAGTCGGCTTTCAACTGGATTGACGTCCACTTCGAAACAGTTTAGACTTCTAAAGATGATTTCTTAAATAGGTATTAATTACCCTACTGCGCCAGAATAAGGGTTATGTTTTTCGAGTATGTATGTATGTTTATTTATTTATTAAGCTATTGCATAGCTTTTATCGCGGGCTTTGAGCGCGACGACCGAATCAAGAAATTCCGTAACGAAAATAAAACCCTAAGCTCGGCCGAGTTCTAAAAACTTACAGTGCCATCTATTAGCGATTTGCTGTACTAAAAGGACTTAGTCAATTTTACTGGTGTAACTTTCTTAGTGTTAATTTATTACATAAACATCCCGCGCCCCAAGGACTATATGGTACTGGTAAATACTGCATAAATAAATAATTATAATTGCATAAGTTGATAAAAAATGCTATGCAATAGCTTTACCGCGGCAGGCCCCGAGTGCCATTTTTTGATGTGTAACATCTTTGCTCTCGCTTTCCTCCAATTTGTGGGAGTGATTTCGTGAAATGGGACGGAAATGTGTAACAGGAGTAGCGAACGTTTTTTAATTCTCGAAAACTAAGGTTGTCATAGCCATGCAGCCTAGTGTGATGGCAAAGGCAAAGATGACATACTACTATTCGAAGGGTCGGCCCGTGAATGTACGACCCGATAATTAATTAATTTCATAAGTATTTTGTCACATGTTACACATCATATGCGAGTACTGTAGGTCTCGTTTTTTTTTTTTTTTTTTTGGTTCTGTAGCTTAAACGACCTGATAGATTTTGGAGTACGAGGTGTCGTTAGTTACGTCTTGATCCCATGGGTGATATAGGGTACATATTTACCCGACTAGCCAAAAAAAGAAGACATTAATTATATGGTTCGCTCTGTAGCCTACAGGGATTGATGGATTTTGGAATGCTATGTGTCGTTAGATTCGTCTAAATCCGGTGAGTGACATAGTAAACATATTTACCCGAGTGTACAAAAAAGAGGGGTTCAGTTTTTATGAAGTCAGGTTTTAAATTTTTAAGTTATTTATTCCTTTTTCCAGGCCATTCCTAACACTGAAACATGTCAATCACACTCCCACTGTGCTCACAGCCTATTCAAGATAGGCAGGACCTGCTGTCATTTACCTGTAAATTAAAATAACTCTATATGTCAAATATCCATCGGTGGAGGTCAGTCTATAGTGCGGATTTATTTATCCGCCTGCGAAAAAAACGGCCAAGTGCGAGTCGGACTCGCACACGATGGGTTCCGTACCATCGAATAAGCAAAAAACCGGCTAAATGCGAGTTGGACTCGCACACGAAGGGTTCCGTACCATCGAACAAGAAAAAAACCGGCTAAATGCGAGTTGGACTCGCACACGAAGGGTTCCGTACTATCGAACAAGCAAAAACCCGGCTAAATGCGAGTTGGACTCGCACACGAAGGGTTCCGTACCATCGAACAAGCAAAAAACCGGCTAAATGCGAGTTGGACTCGCACACGAAGGGTTCCGTACCATCGAACAAGCAAAAAACCAGCTAAATGCGAGTTGGACTCGCACACGAAGGGTTCCGTACCATCGTACAAGCAAAAAACCGGCCAAATGCGAGTCGGACACGCACACGAAGGGTTCCGTACCATCGTCCAAGCAAAAAACAGCTTAAATACGAGTCGGAATCGCGCAAAGTTGGGATACGTTGTCTTTCAAAAAAAAATATATTTAAAAAAACAAAATTATATGTATTTGCAATTGGGTATGCTAAAAAAAAATGTATTTTTTTAATTTTTTTTCTGATGGTTTAGACCATTTTGAAAAACTGATTTGAATATTTCATTTTTTAAGCCTCTAGATATTTTTAAATATTTTTTTAAATTTTGAAACCTTGATGACGTCATCGGTTCACATTACTATGAAACGAACAGCCCTATTTCTATGACGATGAAATGAATAGGCCTTGACGTCAACTGTCAAGTCACTCAAGTCAATCATTCCCAAAGGTTTTTTGGCGGGATTTGTGGTAGACGCATTCGTAGTTTTATTTTGTTGTTTTTTCATTGCACCGGCACTAGCATTACAAATCCAACAGCTAAGGAAGCCTAAATACGTCAGACCTGGCTGTATGGTCTTAGTAACCTTTGCCTTTTCCGAAACGAAACTATCACAAAGCCAACAACGAAACGTCAAAGTCAAAATTTACTTGTCATCAAACATCATAATCCATGTATGGACAAGGCCTTCAGAGTTTAAATGTTTTTTAGAACCACAATAAAAATTGGACCTCTAATGAATATCTTACCCATTTAAGTATTTAATTTGAATGACGTTCTAATAATATTTGATTGTTTCAAACGTAGTTTTTGGTGGATGATAAATAAATAGTGCCTTTTTCAGTGCTCGACGAAAGCTCGTCCTCAAATGCAAGGTCCGTAATTGATATGACAAGTAAGAGTGCACGTTCCGTTCAGTGGTGAAATAAGGTTTTATTGTAAACTCGTGACGTCATAGGGGTCAAATGAAGGTTATTGTCCTTTTCCGATTTTTTTACGCAATCTTTTACTTTTTCGAGTGGAAAATGAAAAAATATGGCTTTAAATAAAAATATCTCGAAATGGTTTTTTTATTTTCATGGCTTATAAAAAATTTAGCATACCCAATTGGTAGCAGAAAATTTTGTATGGAAAATCTATAAACTTTTTACAAATCCAACTGCACACCTTAAGTTGGTCGAATTTTACTTCTAAACTAGAAAAGTCTACTTAGTCGTGACAGTTTTGAGATGTTGTCAAGGGTTTACCAATTGTGAATAAAAAAAAATAAAAAAAGGAAGACGACACTTGACTCTAACAGAAACTAGCACTTTCAAGCTTAATATTTCGCAAGCCGATCCCTGAATTTAAAAATGGTCGTAGCAAACCCACAGTAGTATTGAAAGATCTATTAAACGATATCCCATACGATAGCCAACAAAAAAAAAATCACCTCCTTTACAAGTGGGGGCGGTACCTTAAATATTTTTTTTCTAGATTTTATTGTACCCTTTTGTCGGCGTGATTGATATGTATACCCATGCCAAATTAGAGCTTTCTAGTACAAATATTCTCTAAGGTAAGCTGCGGAGAGACGGACAGACAGACATATAAGGCAAACCGAAAGGGTTCCTTGTTGACTTCGATACCCTTAAAAATGGGGGCCTTTATTATGTTTCTTTTTAATTTCATTATTTTTAATTACTGTCCGCTAGTTTTTTAACGTTTTAAAAAAACACGTCTCTTGTATAGGGGGGCCCCCTTTGTTTTTTTTATTTGTTGTTATAGCGACAATGGAAATAGCCGACAGACAGACGGAAAAATGTGTTAATCGAATCTTTTACTCCCACGGGTCCTACCACGACGTATAAAAGGTATTTCAAAAAAGTGATTGATTTTTCAAAATTTATTTTTTGGATTCTGTACAACGAAAAAAATGGAACCCTTATGCCTTATAGGATCACTCTTGCGTCTTTCTGTCTGTCCGTCCGTCTGTCACATCCAATTTGCTCCGAATCTACTGGACCAAATTAGGTGAAATTTGGTAGGATGGTGTAATCCTATGACCCAAACACAGATGTGCAATTTAAATAGGTTTTTTTTTAATTAAGGGTCATTTTCGGGGGAAAAATTAGGAAATTAAAAAAAGTTTTTACAAACCTTACTGTGTCAAATATCAAATGAAAGGGCATGTTATGAGGATCTCAAATATATTTCTTTTATTGTTGTAAAATGTATAATTTGTATTTTATTTATGAAAGAAGACGAAAATTGACCACTCCCCCTCCCCCTCTGATCTCCAAAACTACTGAGCCCAAAATTTAAAAAAAAAATATAGTTCATTGCTTGTAGATTCATCATTACAGCTCATATACGTCCCCACCGAGGGGCTCGAGCCTACCCTGAATCAGGGCGATTAGGCCTTAGTCGATCACGCGGGCCCAGTGCGGGTTGGTCGACTTCACACACAACCTTCGAGTTTCTTCGCAGGCGTGTGCAGGTTTCCTCACGATGTTTTCCTTCACCGTTAAAGCAATCGGTAAGTATGTACGTAAGTCTTTGAAAAACTTATTGGTACATTGGCCGTCCAGATTTGAACCCGGTACCTCTGGTTAGATGGACCGAGTCGTTACCGGTTGAGCCACCGACGCTTGTAGATTACAGGAAATAATTCTTTAAATTGAAAATAAAGTGGTAAACTCAATATATTACGTTCACTTACGGAAAATAGTTCACTAATACACCACTAGATAGCGCTAGTAGTATTTTTTTATTGCTCGCGTTTGTGTCTTTTGTTTGTCACGTGAATAGGTATCATTGTCACAGTTGTGTGCAGAGGTGTGGTAGTACGGAACCCTCATACCGCGAGTCCAACTCGCACTTGACCGGTTTTTTTATGTTAACCTACCTTCTCAGTCAGCTTTACTAACAAATGCAGGCCAAATAGGTAAATGGGTGAAATGCAACCAGAAGCCAAGATGTATTGTGCTGAGATTGTGCTGCACTGTCCAGAAAGCGGCTGCACGGCTGCGGCAATCGCAGCAATGTGTCTATTTACGTCAAGAACCAATACGGATGGTATTGCTTTGCGCCGCCCTATCTCCGGTTCCGACATATTGCCCGATTACACTCGGACCAGGCTCACCTTTCACGAACAAACAAAAACCTGTTTTTCTGGCCATGTTTGATACTCAAGTGTTTGTCTACTTCACACATATTGATATAAAAGGTGTAACAAAATTGGTATAGGTCCCGTTAACTGGGGGTTCTATTCGTCATACTGAACAACTTTCTCCAACGAACCCATAGTCAATTCCAAAAAAAAAAATTGGACCCTCCATACAAAAATGCACAAAATCGCTTGATCAGCTGATCGATTTGTATGAAGAGTAATCAATTTTTTTTACGTTTTCAGCAAAGTCGTAGAACAAAAGTTGTTCAGTATGATGAGTAGAAGTCCCAGTTAACGGTACCTTCACCAATTATGTTACACCCTGTATATCTACACTATTTCCACATGAAAGAAACCAAACCGCATCAATAATTTGTCAGCGACCGGTTTCGAACACTATCTTCAGGCAGACCTTCAAACAGTTTGCCTGTAAATAGTGTTCGACACCGGTCGCTGACAACTTATAAATTCAGTATAGATTGTTTCATGTGGAATTAGTGTAGATATATATCAATAAAGATCTTTAGAATGCTAATCAGATATAATGAACAGTTTTCTGATCTCGAATAATTCAACACACCCTTGACAAGATATAGAACGAATATTATCTCTATACTTAACAGCGCGAGCGCATAGAATAGGACTTTTATTGTCTTTTGTCACAATTTTTGATTCTTAGTTTTACTGGGTTTTTTTTCTCTCTAATAGTTATCTATCCTTTTGTCTACTATTTTTATAATTGCTATTGTTTTCTAAATTTATTTGATAGTTTGTTTTTAAGCAAACATGACAGCTTTTTGACAGTTTATACCGATAGATTGACAAGTAGGCTTATATTTTTAAATAATTGTGGACATCGTTGTTGGAATGTATAGACTTGCCTTTCTATTTACATTTAATCCATTTAATATCAATCTACATTACCGTTTGTGTTCTCCTAATAAAATAAATAAATATGTGTGATATAATCTTCCACCAAGAACCTATAATAATAATAATAAGAACCTACAATCAAAAGTATCAACTACCTATCCGTCTACTGCTCAGATAAAATAAACCCGGTTACTTCCCCGTAGTCTTAGTTTTTACCCTTTGGGCACGGAACCCTACAAACGGCTGTAACATACAGAGGGACATGGCGAAACTATCCCTCCGGAACCTACTTTCCCAATTACCCTTAAGGGCTCCTTGTTCGAACTACGAAACCAAACCCTGAAAAGTTGAGAAATCTTATTTTAAAATGGACATTTATTTTGATTCCTACTGAAATTGTTGTGGTTACCAAGCTTTAATACTTGATTATAATATTTATAATGTTATGTTATTTTTATGAGGTTTTTTATTTATTCACAATTGGTAAGCCCTTGGCATCATCTCACCTGATGGTAAGTGACGATGATGCCGAAGATGGAAGCGGGCTTACCAAGATTCCCCAACGCAATGGAGAACCGGCTATCGTATCTTCAAGCCGGAACACATCAATGTTGTTAACACTGATGTTTGGCGGCAAGACTTAGATAAGACGGTGGTAGCTAGCTAGGCGGGCTTAGAAAATGCCCTACCACCAACCAAACCGAGTCTTACAAGTTGACCCCACCGGGAATCGAACCTGCGACGTCCTGTTGTCTGTAAAGTCGGTTTACGGCAAGAGATGTGCTATATATAAGGAAAGGTAGATAGGTCACATGCGTCCAAAACGTGAAGCAAATAAAATGATGCCAATTGGCATCTCTTTTCAAGCGACTTCCAAAAAGGAGGAGGTATGTTTTTTTTTTATGTTTGTTACTTCAGAACTTTTGACTGGGTGAACCGATTTTTATGATTCTTTTTTTATTTGAAATCTAGTGCTTCCCGTGTAGTCCCATATAAATTTTATCAAAATCGGTGTAGTACTTTAGTAGAAAATTAACAAAAACCAAAAATAATAATGCAAAAATGTACTAATTTGTTGCGATGGAAGTCGGTTTTTTTACGTGTTTTCATGTGTTGTTTGTTAGTGCATAACCCATGTAATGTATGGTAACAAATCTCTGGTTTACGGACGATAATTTTACGTGATAACGTCATGAGAAAACATTGATCGCACGCCGAACTATTGCCTCTCTATCGCTTGCACGGGGAACGTGACACTTTTTCGAGCATGCAGCCGGCGTTCATCGTTTTATAAGACGTTACACGTCAAAAAAGCTCAGATAAAATACTTCGACCTGTCTAGTTGAAGCCACTTTTGAAACATTTTGTGCGGTATTGGTGTATTATATGTGTATTTGCGTGTCTTCGATTCTCTTTCTTATCGTGTGGCACAATTAACCGTGTTATCAAAGGGATAGACGGCAATTGCCTGGTGTTGCACTAAGCATCATCCGTGGTCATGTGTAGGGTATTCAGATTTACACCTATGGACATGTGCAACGCGACCTTCATACACATCTGGAATCAGATGTACAGGTTTCCTCACGATGTTTTTCATTCACCGTAAAGCAATCGGTAAGTAAGTGTACGTAAGTTTCGAAAAACTCATTGGAACATTGGTCGTCCGGATCGGAACTCGGGACCTCTGGTTAGAAGGACCGAGTTGAGCCACTAACGCTTTTTGTCTTCGACGACATCTTACTTAACACGTACTATCGAGTAGGTATTTTGTACGTACAGGTTTAGAGTGGTTTTTATTGGCTTCACATTTAATTTACGTATGTTTATGTCTGTTTTTTTATCTGAAATTTGTAGCAGAATAAAATAACATTGAAGAAAAGCCTCTAGAAAATAAAATTACATATTAATAAAATACAACGAGTAAAAGCCTCTAGCCACTCGTCGAATTTATTGATATCTAGGTTCTGAAAAAAACCAAGATATATTCACACAAGAGAAACAAAGTAGATACCTGTATGATGTACGTTAATAAAAAACATAATATTTCTATTAAAGCAGATACAACAACTTCAAAGCGTCAGCATCTTTTTGATCCTATATCCAAAATAAACAAAACGTAATTGGCAGTTATTCTTGCAATATTGCTGTGAAGTTGTCGTATCTTTTCTTTGATTCACAAAAAAGGAGTTTGTATCAGAGATTCAACATTACCTTTGGCTGAAGGAGCACAGAATCAGGCTGGCTTGCCGCCAAGCGGCAGACTCCTATCTGTAAAAGTTTGCTGCTGAGACAACGTTTCGATTAAGTTTGGTACATTTAAGGAATTCTTTAGCGTTCCTCTTCTACTTACATCTTCTGGTATATTGGCAAGGAATTGCATTATTTTGGGATGCCAGTACTGACATAAAACATAAAATATCGCATTGCAAAAAATTTTTGTTACCCTATTATGGTCACGAAGTTCTTGTTACCCTATCATGGTCATGCAGTTTTTGTTACTCCATTATGGTCATGAAGTTTTTGTTATCCTATTATGGTCATGTAGTTTTTGTTACCCTATTATGGTCATGCAGTTTTTGTTACTCTATTATGGTCACGAAGTTCTTGTTACCCTATCATGGTCATGCAGTTTTTGTTACTCCATTATGGTCCTGAAGTTTTTGTTATCCTGGTCATGTAGTTTTTGTTACCCTATTATGGTCATGCAGTTTTTGTTACTCTATTATGGTCATGAAGTTTTACTTAAGCCAGCTTATACCTAGTAACAATTGTTCCTATTTTTAGGGTTATGCACCTCAAAAGAAAAAAAAACGGCCAAGTGCGTGTCGGGCCACGCGCAATAAATAGTTCCGTAGTTGCCAATTTGTTTGGTATAGTGATTTACTTACATTTTGATATATTCTAAAACGCTCTAGCAACATTTTTGAGCAGGTTAGTGTATTTACGATTTTTTTTTGATCGACTATTGCTAGTCAACTGTAAAAGCCTTATTAGTTTTGATAGTTTTCCTTTTAAATTCATTATATAGATAGACTACTTTCATAATTTTTTGAATATTTCCAATACAGCGGTTTAGTTGTTAGCGGTTGAGGACACTCGATTCCAATAAAATTTAGCACTTTTAAGTCTATTTTTTTTCTAAAATGGAAATTGTAAAATGGTCTTAGAAGATTTACTATTTTTTAAGCTCTAACCAACGATACCCCACACGACTAACCGCTTCCATCTTCAGAATCATTGTCACCTACCATCAGACCAAGAAAGATGATGCCAAGGGCTTACCAATTGTGGATAAAAAAAATCATTATTTATTATCTATTTCACAATTTATTGTACACAGAAGTAGAGACAAACAAACATTAAACAAGACAAAAACTTATAAAAGATACAGTTTATTAAAAATCATATTTACAACACTCTTATAAAAAATACTTAACTTTTCATTTTAAATGTTTTTTTCTTGCTAAAGAAATATGTACATTTTTGCTTCATAATTTTTTGCTTTTTTGGGCTCTTCAATAAAAACCATTTTCTTTTTTTTCTTATTTTAATGTTATTTTATCCTTTTCTAGTTACCTACAAAAAACTTTTAAAGTTCTGAACAGACAAACAGACGAATGGATGGACAGACAGACAGACGGACAGAGGGCGGCACATCGAACTAGACACTAATATTGAGATTTTAATCTGTACGAATACGTCATAGGAACGATACAAAGTCCAAAGTGTCTATCTTGTGCTGGTCCCTGTACCTTAATCTGTTTTTTCCTGGAATAATTAACTACCCAGTTTAGTACTAATATATATGCTTTGACCCAGTGCAGTAAGTTTTCTTAAATCCTAGTTAAACACAAAGTTTCATTAAAATCGTTAAACCCATTTTTGAGAAAATGTAACAAACAATCTGTACTTGTAGGTACGTAATTCCGTTTTTTCTTGCGATAACGAACTACCGAGTGCTGTAGACCATGTAAAGTGTAACTTACCAAGTTTTATCAAAATCGATAAAGCCATTTTTGAGTAAAAAAATAATAATGTGTTTTTTTACCATGGTGCCAACCCTAAAAATCAAGGTAGGGAAAATTAAAAAACGGCTGGAGATATAAAAAACAATATTGCCCTTATCATGATCATCGTATCAGCCGAGAGACGTCCACTGCTAGACAAAGGCCTCCCCCGGATTTCCACGACGACCGGTCATATGCTGCCCTCATCCAGTGGCTTCCCGTGACCTTCACCAGGTCGTCAGTCCACTGTCTGGGAGGTCTTCCTACGCTACATCTTCCAGTGCGCGGTCGCCACTCGAGAACTTTACTACCCCAACGGCCATGTGTTCTACAAGCTATATTATACTATAAACAAGCTATATGTTTCAAAAAATCTACTAATGCTTTTTAAATATGTATGATAAAATTATAAATAAACAATGCATTAACTTTACCCAAAACCGTCCAGTGTTTTGGGAACAAGGTCACCGGAAGGATGCAGACAGTAGATATATACTTTTTTTACGAGCTGGACATAGTTTGTACTAAGCGCACATAACCTTTTTTATATTAAGACTTGCGTTTTTGTGTAGCATCAAACAGTTTTTTTTTATAATAGATCCCCATCAATTTTGTTTTTTTTCCATCACAATACCTTCTGCACTCCTTCAACGAATGAATGGAAAGACCGCAAAACATAGTTCCCTCTCTGTTAGACCTGTGTGTATGAGTGAGATAATGTGTTGTCGCACAAATAAGTGTGACGGACGACCAAGGCAGAAAATATAATCCTAAGAGAAAAACCTGATAAGATAACAAATTTCTCTAAAGATAAGATTAATGCTTCGTCAATTACTGTTCATTTCTAACCGCCTCCGTGGCTTAATAGTTAGTCCATTCTCTCCGCACTAAGAGGTCGCGGGTTCGATTCCCGGTGGGGTCAACTTGTAAGACTCGGTTTGATTGGTGGTAGGTCATTTTCTAAGCCCGCCTGGCTAGCTATACCACCATCTTATCTAAGTCTTGCCCCCAAAACATCAGTGTTAACAGCATTGATGTGTTCCGGCTTGTAGATAAGATAGCCAGTTCTCCATTGCGTTGGGGAATCTTGGTAAGCCCGCTTCCATCTTCGGCATCATCGTCACTTACCATCAGGTGAGATGATGCCAAGGGCTTACAAATTGTGAATAAAAAAAAATCTCATAACATTATAAATATTATAATCAAGTATTAAAGCTTGGTAACCAGAACACTCTATTTTTTTATTTTTTTTTATTAAAAATTTGAGTGCGTTTGGCTGCACCTCACCTGATGGTAAGTGCCGATGCAGCCGAGGATGTGACAAGCAAGCTCAAATAGTGCCTATTCACTCTCAATTAGAAATTTCAATAGGAATCAAAATAAATGTCCATTTTAAAATGAGATTTCACAACTTTTCAGGGTTTGGTTTCGTAGTTCAAACAAGGAGCCCCTAAGGGTAATCGGGAGAGTAGGTTCCGGAGGGATAGTTTCGCCATGTCCCTCTGTATGTTACAGCCGTGTTTAGGGTTCCGTGCCCAAAGGGTAAAAACTAAGACTACGGGGAAGTAACCGGGTTTATTTTATCTGAGCAGTAGACGGATAGGTAGCTGATACTTTTGATTGTAGGTTCTTATTATTAGTATTATAGGTTCTTGGTGGAACATTATATCACACATATTTATTTATTTTATTAGGAGAACACAAACGGTACGGGGATGTACTAAGACTTCGCGCTGTCCGTTTGTCTGTTCGTCTGTCACCAGGCTGTATTTCATGAACCGTGATAGCTAGCCAGTTGAAATTTTCAAAGATGATGTATTTCTGATGTCCCTATAACAAAAAATACTAAAAATTAGCAAAAGAGAAAAAAGGAAGGTCTCCGTACAAAAACGTGTTATTTTTGAAACATGAAGAAACTAGCGCCATCTAGTATGATGGTACGGAACCATTTGTACTAACTAACTTTTTAATAGCGCCATGTAGTATGATGGCGCGGAACCCTGTGTGAGCGGTTCTGACTCGCACTTGGCTGTTTTTTTTAATATCTCTCGGCAATCATCGCATTTCCGAATGCAATCAAATATAAATATCCTGTCCAATAATTACAATGTTTAATAATTTGAATTCAGAACTACGTACTTTATTTTTTACGAAGTTGGTTTGTATGGGAGGCACAGAGGCCAGCACATCAAACTAGACACTCGTAGTGAGATTTTGATCTATACGCATACGGTATAAGAGCGATACAAAGTGTCTAGCTTGTGCTGGCCTCTGTACCTTACAATGATTTTTCATGAAATAATTAACTACCCAGTGCAGTAAGCCTTCTTAAATCCTAGTTATATACAATTTATTAGCTCCCTTTGTACTAGCGCCATCTAGTATGACGGTACGGAACCCTTGGTGTGCGGTTCTGACTCGCACTTGACCTGTTTTTTGGGTTCCGTAGTCTACAATTAACCTTAAAGTTTCGCCATTTTTCGTTTTTTTAAATGTACATTTATATTTTTTTTTTTTTTTTCATTTATTAGGAAGACTTACAGCTAATGTAACATTATAAAAATCAAATAAAAAACAGAAAGCCACTCAAAAGTCCTCACTAATAGAAACATAAGATGATCAAAACAGCAACTTCGAAAGTTCACGGTAACACGCAAGCACCGCGGTATTCAACAAAAAGAAGATTAATAAGAATTAATCAAATAAACCAAAATAAAAATATTTTGAAAAGACTACGGAACCCTTCTTTACGCGAGTCCGACTCGCACTTGGCCGGTTTTTTCTTAAACACTATTACAGCTAGAAATCAGAAATTAAGCATTGTTGTACAAACCTGTGATCCCTGTAAAGTTTTGGAATGAAATCTTTAAAAAAAAATACCGGCCAAGTGCGAGTCAAACTAGCACTCCGAGGGTTCCGTACCACCACACCTCTCCCCACAACTACATAGCAATAATGACAATGATACCTATTCACAGTACAAACAAAAGGCATCAACGCGAGCTACAAAAATATGCTTTTACTAGCTGTTTCCCGCGGCTTCTCCCGCGTGGACAACGTTTCTATGATTTTCAGAGAGTGCGCAGTGCGCGAGCCAAAAAAAGTAGCCTATGTGTTAATCCTGTCTAGATACCAAATTTCACCCAGATCCGTTAAGTAGTTTTTGCTTAAATAAGTGACAAACACACACACACTCACAAACTTTCGCCTTTATACTATTAGTGTGATTGTCATTCTGTTCGAACTTCTGACTCACACTTGGCCGATTTTTAGTACTTGCTGTTTTACCTCAGTGTTAGTACTATATTCACACCAAGTACCGTTTTTTTTTTGATTAGCTCTATCGTAAAAAGAGTAATATATTCAACCATGAAACTTGTTAGTTAGTTTTTCACTTTTCAAATTTTTTGTATTTATTATTATAGCGGTTACAAAAATACATATTCTGTGAAAATTTTAACTGTCTACCTATTACGGTTAATGAAATACAGCCCGCTGACAGACGGACAGACAGCGGAGGCTTAGTAATAGGGTCCCGTTGGGTGTGCGGAACCCTAAAAATTACTGTACCTCCCCTAATAAGTGACTGGCATATTTTTTTTTCTTCACTTACCCTATCGTGTTAAGTATCGTTCAACAGATCTTTCTAAATTACTAAGGGGTTTGTTGAGATATTTTTTCCGATGACTAAATCGTTAACTTAATATTAAGTTCCCCATTGCGTTGGGGAATCTTGGTAAGGCCGCTTCCATCTTCGGCAACATCGTCACTTACCACCAGGTGAGATGTTGTCAAGGTTTTACCAATTGTGAATAAAAATAAAAAAGTGGTATTTTCGTTAGAGTTGCTAGTTTCTACCTACTATTAGTTTAACTACTATTTCAGGAAACCTAAAAAGTATTGGATTTAGTAGAACATATAACCCGTTTTCAAGAAAAATTATAACGGCCAAGTAAGCTTTTTTGATTAGGAGTAAAAGTCGACCAACTTAAGGCGGTAATATTACAGATTTTCGTTTTTTTTTGACGTCAATTACTCCATAGCAATAAAAAACCCAAGGTTTAAAAAAAATAACTTCATTGTTAATGATGTTCCTTAAAGTAAAAAGCTATTAGAAACACGATTGAGCATCTTTGGCTTGATAAAAAAAAAATCCCAAAGATAGGTCTACACCGTTACTTTCAACTCTAGTTATGACTTATATTTTGAAGTATAAATTTAAAAAAAATATAAACCAATATTTGTTATGATAATACAAAGTTAGTAAGATTATTATTTTTTATACATTCATTGTAGTTTTTCATTAAAACGAAAAACCATTGAAAAAGTGTGGTTATTTTCTTCACTCTTTACACGTAAAGAAAAAGACAGAGACAAGTGTTCAATACCTCGCCTTAAGATGAGCAGTTGGAATTGCAAAAAGTTCATAGATTTTCCACAAAAAATGTCCTTTACCGACTGCAAAAATACATTTATTTTTTAAAACAAACAGTTTGTACGGCAATAAAATTATTATGATTTTTTCTAAAAATACCAATTCAGATCCCTACTTTTTATTAATGTAAACGCTGATTCAAACTCTCACGGAAGCCATCTCAAGAGAACCAACCTACTACCTACTAGTAACAGAGGGACAAGCATGTTTTGTTTAATGAAAAGTGAAATAAATCCCGCAGCGTGATTGGAGCCGACGAGGCGAGCCGGCCCTGGAGCCGAGCCAGAACCGGCCCTGTCCCACCATTACTCTTCGTTACACCCCCCATAAAGCATAGCATGCGACGCACTGCACTTTGTAAATCTAAAATATTTGGCCGATGACTGCTGGGTACAAAATAAACTTTAAAATTGGAAGCAACACAAAGAGGCAGAAAAACCAACTTTTATTTCCTAATGAGTAACTAGCTCTCGAGTTTCGGCTTTGCGGCATGCTACGTTTTCCCGTTTAAATGGCAAAACAAATTAACAGCTGTTTCTTCCACGAGATGGTGCATTTATGTAAGCGAAGGTGTTAAAATATCGTTGTACTAGCTTTTGCCCGCAATAGTTTTTATGACTGTCTTTTAGGGTGAGTGATGCGCGAGCGTGGACATAAGTTTTCTCTAGATCCCTCGGAAACTATATCATTATATGCTAATTAGTAAATAATGTCATTTCCCACCCCCTCAACCATCTCTGTGCAAAAAATCACACAATCCATTGTTCCGTTGTGATGTTACAGAAATTAACCAAAAAAAGAGTATTTTTTCAGTTCCCTCAAGAACTGCATCGGACTATGCTATTTTCACAGGATAAAAAGTAGTATATGTCCTTCCACGTGACACAGGATACCTGCATGCCAAATTTCATCTGGATTGGCCAAGGTGTTGAGACGTAAAAAGGTAACAAACAAATAAACAAACAAACACATTTTCACATTTATAACATTAGTAAAGATAGAATGTAATTATAGGAATAAGACACGAAGTAAGCGATCATTAATGAACGTAGCACGTAACAAACGCGGCACGTTTCTCTCATAATGACAAATAATAATTTAAGGACCAACAATCTAATCAAATCAAATATGCTTTATAGAGCAACTAATCTAGATATTTAAAAAAATACGGTATTTTACTACTAGTCATTTGAGTGACTTTTTATCAACTGTCAAAAACGAAAGTTAGTTCTTCAATAGGGATGACGACAGCATCAGAAATAAATTATGAACTCTTGATCACTAAATTGCCCTCCTGCTTAAACTTCAGAAAACCTTGCTCGTTTTTGTTTTCCAGCAAGTATTCGATTTTTAATTCACCAAAATCACAAAATGAGTACATAAATGGCGCTCCAAAACTATGACGTCACGCCTAGTTATTTCAAACATTTTTAGAACAAAATGTCATTTTTGACAGATAATAAAAAGTAAATCAGATGACTAGCATTCGTGATCCCTATTATACACGTTACTGACGGTGACGTCATAAGTGACATAGTCTTTAACGAACTAATTTGCTGTTTATAATAAATATAAAATTAAAATTTGTTTAATATTTTAAATGACCAAGTGTTTTTGCTATTCTAGAGGAAATGATATTTATTGAATAGTGTTTTTATACCGTACGCGTCGGTGGCGCAACGGCAAGAGATAAAGGGATATTCCCGAGATAAAGGGTCTTGACAGAAAGATGAACGGACGGACGGACGGACGGACAACAAAGTGATCCTATAAGGGCTTCGTTTTTTCTTTTTGAGGTACGGAACCCTAAAAAGAAAAACGCGGGTGGACCCGCGGGGCGGGTCGCTAGTAAAAAATAATAATTAATATTTTTTTTTATCATTGTACCATCATACTTGTTATCTTTAGCTTTATATATTATAACTCATCATCATCATATCAGCCGAAAGACGTCCACTGCTGAACAAAGGCCTCCCACAGGATTTCCACAACGACCAGTCCTACGCTGCCCACATCTAGCGGTCAAATAATATGATATCTATCACTGCATAAAATAATACTCACCTTTTAACCAACATCAGACTGCATCACAGAGGAAAATCTGCGAACCTAACGCGACCCACCCATTAGATATTCCGTTTTGCGAGCGAATATTTCGACAACAAACATTATGGTAATGCGGCCCGCAACGATCCATTTTACACCTGTTTACGTAAACACGCCGACTAAGCGGAGACGATTCCCCTAACTAAAACCTCATTCCACGGATTAATAATAATACACTCGACGATCATATGTACGAATCTGCGAGTAGGTAATAAAATGACGTCATGCTCGCGTGTAACCACAGTGTAAGAAACCATACAGTAGTCCCGCGCGTTGTCGGACCCAACTGCTAAGAGCAGCTTTCTACAGATCTAAGGAATGTCACAAATAACGAATATTTTCGAAAAAAACCTTTTTTTGGATATGAATATGATATTTATAACATCGACAAATTTCTACAATAGAAATTTAAATAACTGCAATTTATTTTTTCATCATCATCATATCAGCCGAAAAACGTCCACTGCTGGACAAAGGCCTCCCCCAAGGATTTCCACGACGGCGGGTTCTGCGCTACCCGCAACTGGGGACCTTCACCAGGTCATCGGTCCACCAAGTGGGAGGCCTGCCTACACTACGTTTTCCAGTGCGCGGTCGCCACTCGAGAACTTTACTAGCTCAACGGCCATCTGTTTTACGAGCTATGTGCCCCGCCCACTGCCACTTAAGTTTAGCAATTTTGAGAGCTATGTCGATTACTTTGGTTCTCCTATGGATCTCATTGTTTCTGATTCGATCACGCAAGGAAACTCCGAGCATAGCACGATCCATTACCCTTGGGGTGACCTTAAGCCTTCTTTTGAGGCCCATAGTAAGCGACCATGTCTCAGTTCCTTATGTCATCACTGGCAACACACACTGGTCGAAGACCTTGGTCTTAAGACACTGCGGTATTTGGGACGTGAAGATATTACGAAGCTTCCTGAACGCCGCCCAGCCGAGTTGGATTCGACGATTGATCTCGATTGAACTTTATTTTGTTTTGACATCTTATTTTATTTTAACATTTATGACATTTAACTTTTGTGTTTTTGACGATCATTTTACACTTCGACTTCTTTAATATTATATTTTGTATTTATATGTAATTGGTCACATGAAATAATCTAATCTAGTCTAATCTAATCTTATCTAATAATCGATTCTAATCTAATGTAATCTAATATAATATAATGCATTTATGCATTATTAGATTAGATTAGACTAGATTAGATTATTTCATGTGACCATTAGATACATATAATTATACAAAATATATTAAATTTGATATTTGAGTTGAAGCCGACATTTATAGTCACCTGTCACGGCCTCCTCCCCTCCACCTCCTGGAATGAGCTGTCCTAAACAGCTGAAAAACGGTAACATTCTCGCCCCTCACCCCCCGCACGATTGCCTCCGTTGGCTAACTGTAATATACTCTTAAACTGTGGCATAACAACCCACTTTACACAGAGAAATAAGACTAGGAATGCTTTCCTTTCATCTTCTCTCGTCGAAATTCAAAATTCAAAACAATTTATTTCAAATAGGTGTTTACACACACTTTTAAATAGTCAAAACAAAAAGAAAATACTGTATATTACAAATAATGTCATGATTCAGATTACAGTCTCAGGTAATGGTATTTGTTATAGAATCAACATATATATCTTTGTCATTTACATAATCTATTATTTTATAATATCCTCTAGAGCACAAAACTTTTTTGACATGAGTCTTGAATTTATTCTCTGACAAACTAGTTACATTTTCTGGAATTTTATTGTAGAATCTTATACACTGCCCCACAAATGACTTTTTAACCTTACTCAGTCTCGAAAAGGCTGTCGCGCTTCTCACTAAGGTCGGGTGTAATGACTCACGTCGCGTATAGAAATGAAAGTTCAGAACTTCAGGTGAAACTGATAACTGTATAATATCAGAAAACACAAAATATAACACGGGAAATACAAGTAGGTACAGAAATTCGGTATGCTAAGTTAGTCCCTAGGAGAACGTCCGATCTATATCGTGGCTGAGAGTTGACTCCTTTTGGTGTGTGTCCTAACATTCAATAATGACTTGTTACCGGAGATCGGGGGTTCTCCTAACGGTACTAAGATACAAAAGAAATATCAAGAAACATTCGTGGGAAAACAGAGGTACGGTACAGCAATAACAAACAGGGATACAATACATAATAAAACTATAAAATTTAGCTAGGAAGAAACTAATAAACGTCGGCGTGTCTTTTGCACAGAATTACATTTCGGCGTCTGGTACAGGCCGTAATAACAGTTAAAGCCGAAAGCTATTAGAAATCCTCTATAGTGTGCAACACCGCCAAAACGTAACCGGGATGTACCTCAATAAAACTTTAGTTACACAAAAATGTAAAATGTCCGTGTTTATGGCTTCAAAATCCAAGAACTGTTATAAGTTGTGTCTCAACAAAAAAATAAAACTTTTTAGGGTTCCGTGGGACCAGGAAATGTGGTCACCACAAGGCTATATCTATTTTATTCACATTTCTTAAATTCAAATTATGCCTGTCACTGTTTTTAGGAAATAAATGCAAATTCTTACGAACGTACATGATGTTTTCACATATAAATTGACTAGCAACAGTTAAAATATTGATTTCTTTGAACTTATTCTGTAACGACTCACGTGATCGCATCTGATAGATTGCGCGGATAGCTCTTTTCTGCAGGATGAAAATACTATCGTCGTACATGTTTTCCAACCAACAAGCTTTAAAATTTACTACGACGTGTGACATCTTCTTTAGCTCCGTATTCACAAATCACTTTAGCTATTTTTAACCGACTTCAAAAAAAAGGAGGAGATTTCTCGATTCGACCCTATATATTTTTTTGTTTTTTTTTATGTGTGTTCGCGCATAACTTCGTCGTTTATGAACCGTTTTTGATGATTCTTTTTTTTTCGTAAGTCGTATTATGATAACGAAACCAGGATCTGATGATGGCATCGCGGAGAAATTGAGAGGAAACTTTGTTTCCTGTTTGAAGTCGGTTTTTTTTGTTCAAAATTATGTCATTACCTAAAACATAATCTCCTGTTTCATTTACAAGGCCTGCCGTTTCTGCGGCTTCTTTCAATTTTATCCAAGAGATATGCGTACCTATACAATTTTTGTTTATTTACATATAATAAATACAGTAAAATTTAAATTATTAAGAAATAACTTTCGTATATTCTATAGGTATACAACCTCGTGAAGAGCGTCGGTGGCGAGCGCCGAAATCCTGCCTCGTACCAATGTGTTTCCTAGTTTCGATTTCAAATGTACGTTTATCTGACGCTCTTACAGTGAAGGAAACATCGTGAGGAAACCTGCACATCTGATTCCATATGTGTATAAAGGTCCGTATGTGTAAATCTAAATGCCCTATATGTGATGCTAAATGCAACACCAGACAACCGCCCGCCGTCGTCTATCCCTTGGATAGCACGGGTAATTGTGCCACACGATAAGTGAGAGAGAGTGAGAGAGATTGGCTCATCGATTTGTATAAAATGTTCAAAAATAATTTGCAAATCTAGTTCTTTTGGAGTTTTGTGAGTAGAGCGAGTAGAGTCAAGTGCGAATCGAACTTGTGGCCCGAAGGGTCCACACCATCATAATATAATATATTTTTGTAATCACAAGAAAATTTGGGATGTTTGAGTGGTACTCTCATTTGGCCGGTTTTTGATATGTTTTTTTTTTTTTTTGATGTGTAACATCTTTGCTCTCGCTTTCCTGCAATTTGTGGGAGTGATTTCGTGAAATGGGACGGAAATGTATAACAGGAAATGCGAACGTTTTTTAATTATCGAAAACTAAAGTTGTCATAGCCATGCCGCCTAGTGTGATGGCAAAGGCAAAGATGACATACTACTATTCGAAGGGTCGGCCCGTGAATGTACGACCCGATAATTAATTAATTTCATAAGTATTTTGTCACATGTTACACATCATATGTGAGTACTGTAGGTCTCGTTTTTTTTTAGATTTTTACCATATTTAAGATAGAGCAAAAACAAAAAAAAACCGGACAAGTGCGAGTTCAACTCATGGTGATATATATATATATATATATATATATATGTAATTGCTCTACTCGGCGAAATTTCCCCTCCTCGACTCACCTGTATTTTTCACTGTCCTCCAAATAAAAGGCGCTTAAATTTCAAAGAACTTATTGGTACACTAGCTTTTGCCCGCGGCTTCGCCCGCGTGGACATAGCTTTTATGACTATTTTTGAGGGTGAGTGGTGTGCGAGACGCAACCAGCTCGCAAGCGTGGACATGAGTTTTCTCCAGGTACCTCAGGAACTGTATCGGGCTATTCGGATTAGCAGTCTTTGTCACTTCCCACCTCCTCAACAAATTCTATACAAAAAATAACTTTAATCCGTTGCTCCGTTGCGACGCTTCCGACGTGCGCGAGCGTAGAAAACAGTTGTCCCCAGATCCCGCGGGAACTATGTCAGGATATACTTATTAGTAAATTTTAACATTTTCCACCTCATCTCTGTGCTAAAAATCACATTTGTTTGTTTTAGTTTCCTCAGAAACTGCATCGGGCTATGATAATTTCCACAGATATAAAGTTGACTATTTCATTCCCAGTGATACAGGCTACCTGCATGCCAAATTTCATCAAGATTGGTAGAGGTGTTGAAGTGTGAATAGGTAACAAACAAACAAACACATTATCACATTTATAATAATATAAGTAAGGATTTCTAAATCTTAAATAACATATAAAGCGTCGGTGGCAGAACGGTTAAGGCCACTATCTCCTGTCCGGAAGGCCGTGGTTCGAATGCTGCCACTTAACAATATCTATACGAATATGATTTCATACTGGTATGTACGTTTATCCGACGCTCTTACGTTGACAAAAACATCGTGAGAAAACCTGCACACGCCTGCGAAGAAATTCGAAGCTTATGTGTGAAGTCAATCAATCTGCAATGGGCCCGCGTGATCGTCTAAGGCCTGATCGCCCTAACTCAGGGCAGGTCGAGCCCCTTGGTGGGGACGTATATAAACTGATATGATGAAATAACACATACACCTATATTATCGAAAAACTAATTCAAATCATTGTATCAATCTAGTAATCAAACTTCCTAAAAATATTAATATGGGTCAAATCCTCGAGTCATATCAGCTCCAAAGTAGCCCATGACGCACTTCTCGTTGCCGCGCTGGATGGCAATAGACAACCTTAGCAGCAGGTAGGACCTCACGTCACATCTCCTCTCTCGAAGTCGACGGCCAATATCCTTTGTGAAGGCAAAGGCCTCTGAGGGTTCAGCAGCCGGTTGTCTCACAGACCAGCGGCACAAAGCAGTAATTTGCCTTCAAGACCGAGTACTTATTATGCTTCTTTCTCGCCGCAAATTGAGCAGCAGTACCGTACGGGTGAGAAGTGAGGCAGAAAAAGTAGAGTCCCAAAGCAGGCACGTTTCTCTCTGCCATAGAACCTGTTTAAACTCTCCGGCCTTTTGCCATCACATCGACTAAAGCCCAGTGGCTGCATCAAAGATGGAATATTCCATCTGGCCGATACCAGTGCCCTCCGAGTGAGGTCATTAAGGAATTGGTGACGTGGGAATCTTCACATACAACGACCGCAACTCAGTGAGTGATGGCCAATTGCCTCCACCGTGGACCCGCAAATACATTGATGAGGTTCACAGATATTGATATTGCAGGCGGAGAGCAACTGCTACACGCAAATAGTCGCCATATCTGTGCCTCCTGTTAAAAGAAGCTAAACTCGATTTATGTGTTTTTAATTTTTTTACACGATTGCAATCTATAAAAAATACGTATCTGTTCGTCTATGAAACACATCGCTACGTGCCATAGTTCCAGAGAGTTGTGTAAAAAGCGTATGCTGAAAAATACATAAAAGAAATCCACTCAAAAGTATTAAATAATATTTTAATGTTTTAACACAACTTAAGCGCGTTTTATTATTCCTGCAGTGCTTTTTATTGACATTTTGCTGCTATGATTATAATGTGTGGTATGTGTAGCTTATATGTTGAAAAAGTACTCTATATTTATTATTGTAAGTATTCGATAAATAATTTCCCACGGGACCTCTTTAGTTTTCTGGGATAAAGAATACCCGACTATACAATGATGTGCAAAACACCCCATCCCAATGTAATGGTTTCATGTTGTTACGTTGAGCCATTCTAAAGATACATTTTTTTCATTCCTGCAGGAACCCTTATTTTTTTTGGAATTCACAATGTCTTAGTTTTAGTTCGCGATAAGGGTATCAACGTGTAAAATTTGATTGTAATGGGTTAAGCCACATTTGCTTGGTGAGCCATTCTATAAATGAATACTGTTGATTTTCCCACTGGAACTCTTGAATTTTCCGGGATAAAAAGTATCCTATATGTTAGCCCGGGCTATAAGGAACCACCATACAAAATTTCATCAAAATCGGCTTGGTAGTTTTTGCGCGATGCGCGAACATACAGACAGACAGACAGACAGACAGACAAAAATTCCAAAAGTTGTTGTTTTGGCCTCTGTATCGTTAGTGATGTCCACCACAGTTATTATTTTCCTAAAATATTTCATGTACAGACACGGCCCCGTTACAGTTTTATTATATTATAGATAGATAGAAGATAGATTAGCCGTCCGGATTTGAAACCGGGACCTCTGGTTAAGAGTACCGAGTTGTTATCGATTGAGCCACCAACTCTAAGCTAATCAGCCAACTTCATATAAATATATTTTTATATGTTTTATTTCATGAGTAGAGCCTACGCTAAGCTTCTACACCTATTAAACACCGTATAAAAGTTAATAAATCGTATAAAATCCCCTCCAGGTATAAAATATAGGTCTGTCTCAGCTCGCACGTGAAATGCAGTATAATGTAAGTGAGTGAGTAATAGTTGTTAATCCCTTCCTCCTTCCTCACCGCTGGCACTGCTCGGAACTTCTTATCCGTGACTGGACACTCGACATCTGCTACTTCCTAAGAAGATTAAAAACGAACTTCGAGATAAAGTGTACAAGTCTCGAATGCGCTACTTTGGAGTTGAAGGTGTAACATAGTTTCACGCTTCTGAGTTTTCAACACAATGAGAAATGTTTCGAGTTTGGAAGACCGCTATTCCACTTTCTTTACTGTACCAAGGATGATTTGGCAGCCCTATTAAAGTCCTTTGATTTCATCGTCGCATGAACATGGTCGCTTACTATGGGCCTCATAAGAAGGCTCAAGGTCACCCAAAGGGCAATGGAGCGTGCTATGCTCGGAGTTTCTCTGCGTGATCGAATCAGAAACGAGGAGATCCGCAGGAGAACTAAAGTAACCGACATAGCTCACAGAATCGCTAAACTGAAGTGGCAGTGGGCAGGGCACATAGCTCGTAGAACAGATGGCCGATGGGGCAGTAAAGTTCTCGAGTGGCGACCGCGCACCGGAAAACGTAGCGTAGGCAGGCCTCCCACGCGGTGGACCGATGACCTGGTGAAGGTCGCGGGAAGCCGATGGATGCGGGCAGCGCAGGACCGGTCGTCGTGGAAATCCTTGGGGGAGGCCTTTGTCCAGCAGTGGACGATTTATGGCTGATATGATGATGATGATGATTTCATCGTAATAGCTCTGACAAGCCCCGCCCTCCGCGCGTGGCGCCATTTTTGTAACAAATTTATTGCCCCAGTAGTAATATAAACAAACATTGTTTAAAATACGTACCTTTTATTCACAATCGCTTTGTTGTTGTCACGGCTAGTCCGAATTACAATTACTACAAAAAAAACACTACACCTGTTTATCTATGGGATCATAGCTACAAATCACTCGGAAAATGGGCCACTTGAAAACACTCGATATTTGACCTTTGGCGCAAAAAACATTAATTTATTGCTTAACGGCCATCGGTATTTCAAAGATATTTTACGGAATAAGGATGATTATAATAAAGAAGTAACAATCAATAAGAATCTAAAACAATGATATGTAGGAGGGGGTGGTTAGGTTATGGATGGCCTTGTGGTTCAGTCCTTAACTAATTAGGTCGTGGGCGTTGAAATAACAATGCAGCTATATCTCAAAGGTCCTTCTTCAATAGTCTTGATCATTCGGCAATCGAAATTGTACAGGATGCCTTGGATTACAATAGATGCAAACGCGGTGATCGCAGCGATAGCGTGACACGTCCGTTTTGCTCACAGATCACCACTACTTGTGTTCTGCTCGACTCTCCGTCAAAAGTGTCTGCCCAGATTTTTTCATTATTTTTTTTCGAAAGGACAAGCTTGTTGTTAGCCGTTGGGGCCTTTAGTAGAGTACGGAAAGCACTCAACCTAGTGCAAAGCAAAAAGATGCAACTGCCTAAGGGCGTCCAGGTGGGCACGGACCTCGGCTTAGGTCGTTGCTTGGACGTGGGAGGATCGGAGAGCTGTTATCGTCTGCCCCGAGACTGACTGCCAGCTAATATGGCTTCTCAACTCAGTGTTGCCACCTTAATCACATACAGCCTACCGTTAATGGGTCATCTTTGCTACCACATACGATCGGCTTACGAATACAAGCGATTGTCACGCCACCAAGGTATCACCCAGGTACTAATTACCTGACGTTTGATCCAAACAAAGTGTATCGATCTATGTCAACGTATCTCGAGCTGCTATTGGTCACTTTTTCAATGACGCTCCGGCATATATAACTAAAACTAATCATATATGCCTCAAGTCCCAAGCACTGTTGCGCCCGCGCGTAAGTACTCTTTGGTGAGCAGAATGTCTGAATTGTCGATAAAAATCTATGCAGTTATAGATAAAAAATATAATCATAAACGCCTGACTCCTTAACTACTAACGAATTTTAGGCAGCTACCTGTCACAGTTCCAAAGATAGTCTTTTAAATGTCGGAAAAATAGATAGACAGACAGACAGCGCAGGCTTATTAAAAGGGTCCCGTTAGCTGGTACGGAACGGAACCCAAAAACAGCAAAAATTTATTAATTACTAGCTTTTGCCCGCAGCTTCGCCCGCGTGGACATAGCTTTTATGACTCTTTTAAAGGGTGAGTGGTGCGCGAGCAATCAGCTCGCAAGCGTGGACATGAGTTTTCTCCAGGTACCTCAGGAACTGTATCGGGCTATTCGGATTAGCAGTCTTTACCACTTCCCACCCCCTCAACAAATTCTATACAAAAAATCACTTTAATCCGTTGCTCCGTTGCGACGCCACCGACGTGCGCGAGCGTAGAAAACCGTTGTCCCCTGATTCCTCGGGAAATATGTCAGGATATACTTATTAGTAAATTATATCATGTTCCACCTCATCTCTGTGCTAAAAATCACACCAACCCATTTTTTCGTTACGATTTTAAATAACTCAACGAACAAAAAGTATTGTTTTAGTTTCCTCAGGAACTGCTATGGCTATGATAACTTCCACAGAAAAGTAGACTATTTCACACTTATATATTACTTATTTTACACTTATACACTATTTTCACATTTATAATATTAAGTAAGGATTTCTTAATCTTAAATAACATATAGAGCGTCGGTGGCAGAACGGTTAGGGCCACTACCTCCTATCCGGAAGGCCATGGTTCGAATTCTTCCACTTACCAATATCTATACGAATATCGATTTAATACTGGTAGAACGTTTATCCGACGCTCTTACGGTGAGAAAAACAACGTAAGGAAACCTGCACACGCCTGCGAAGAAACTCGAATCTTATGTGTGAAGTCAATCAACCCGCAATGGGCCCGCGTGATCGTCTAACGCCTGATCGCCCTAACTCAGGGCAGGTCGAGCCCCTTGGTGGGGACTTATAAACTGATATGATGAAATAACACATATACCTATATTATCAAAAAACTAATTCAAATCATTATATCAATCTGGTAATAAAATTTCCTAAAAATATTAATATGGGTCAAATCCTCGAGTCGTATCAGCTCCAAAGGAGCCCATGACGCACTTCTCGTTGCCGCGCTGTGTGGCAATAGACAACCTTAGCAGCAGGTAGGACCTCACGTCACATCTCCTCTCTCGAAGGCGACGGCCAATCTCCTTTGTGAAGGCAAAGGCCTCTGAGGGTTCAGCAGCCGGTTGTCCCACAGACCAGCGGCACAAAGCAGTAATTTTCCTCCAAGACCGAGTACTTATTATGCTTCTTTCTCGCCACAAATTGAGCAGCAGTACCGTACGGGTGAGGACGTTCCTCTCTGCCATAGCACCTGTTGAAACCCTCCGGCCTTTTGCCATCAGATCGACAAAAGCCCGGCGGCTGCATCTTCACAAACAACGACCGCAACTCAGTGAGTGATGGCCAATTGCCTCCACCGTGGACCCGCAAATACATTGATGAGGTTCACAGATATTGATATTGCAGGCGGAGAGCAACTGCCACACTCAAATAGTCGCCGTCAGAAGAGTTCTCATATCTGTGCTTCCTGTTATAAGATGGTAAACTCGATTTATGTGTTTTTAATTTTTTTTCACGATTGGAATCTGTAAAAAATACCAACCCGTTCGTCTATGAAACACATCGCGACGTGTCATAGTTCCAGAGTTAGAGTTGTTTAGTAGCTTATGCTTAAAAATACTAAGAAATCCACTCAAAAGTATGAAATAATGTTTTAATACAACTTAAGCGCGTTTTATTATCCCTGCAGTGCCATCTATTGATATTCTGCTGCTATGATTATAATGTGTGGTATGTGTAGCTAATATGTGCAAAAAAGTACTCTATTGTTATTATTGTAAGTATCTATAGAAAATTTCTCACGGGACCTCTTTAGTTTTCCGGGATTAAGAATACCCGACTATACAATGATGGTCAAAACACCCCATCCCAATGTAAAGGTTTCATATTGTTTCGTTGAGCCATTCTACAATTCTTTGCATTTTTTGCATTCCTGCAGGAAACCATATTTTTTTTGGGATTCACAATGTCCCAGTTTTAGTTCGCGATAAGGGTATCAACGTGTAAAATTTGATTGTAATAGGTCAAGCCACATTTGCGTGGTGAGCCTTCTATAAATGAATACTTTTGATTTTCCCACGGGAACTCTTGAATTTTCTGGGATAAAAAGTATCCTATATGTTAACCCGGGCTATAAGGAACCAACATATAAAATTTCATCAAAATCGGCCCGGTAGTTTTTGCGTGATGCGCGAACATACAGACAGACAGACAGACAGACAAAAATTCCAAAAGTTGTTGTTTTGGCCTCTGTATCGTTAGTAATGTCCACCACAGTTATTATTTTCCAAAAATATTTCATGTACAGACACGGCCCCGTTACAGTTTTATTATATTATAGATCATCATATCAGCTCATATACGTCCCCACCAAGGGGCTCGAGCCTACGCTGAATTAGGGCAATCGGGCCTTAGTCGACCACGCAGGCCTAGTGCGGGTTGGTCGACTTCACAACTTTCGAGTTTCTTCGCAGGCGTGTGCAGGTTTCCTCACGATGTTTTCTTTCACCGCAAAAGCGTCGGATAAACGTACATATGAAATCTAAAGTCGAAAACACATTGCTATGTGGCAGGATTCGAATCACGACCTCCCGGGTACTATTATATATACTTTGCTCCCGGACAGGAAGCGGCGGCGGCCCTAGCCGTTACGCCACCGACGCCTCCGTCAAATATATTATTCAAATAAATCTGCTTCAGAACAACATACGAGTACTTACAAGCAATCTGGATTTTCCTCTTCAAATTTCTAAACCATATTTTAATATTTATTAACCCATGAGCTAATGTATGGCAATGCGGAAAGTTAGATACGACATCAATATGAATACAGATCTCGGGCCACTGCGCCAAGAGACAGCTCATGAATACATCAAAGGCATTGCAGGTGACCGAAATGTCATGTCATGACACAGTCACAAAGCTGTGTTAGAGCACTAGGCTGGATAAAAAACAATGTGTGGCACTCGGGGACTGCCGCGGTAAAGCTATTGCATAGCACTGAACATATTTAGGTTTTTCTTGCACTATTCCACAATTAATGTAAATAAAACAAAAATTTGTTTATACTGCAACCGGTTTCGTGATCATCTTCAGGCATCTTCAGGAAGATGATCACGAAACCGGTTGCAGTATAAACAAATTTTTGTTTTATTTACATTAATTGTGGAATAGTGCAAGAAAAACCTAAATATGTTCAGTTCAGTGTTCCACCAAGAACCTACTATCGCAAGCACACAATATTGCATAGCATTTTTTATCAACTTAAGCAATTATAATTATTTATTTATTTTTTATTTATGCAGTATTTACCAGTAGGTACCACATAGACCTTGTTTATGTAATAAATTAACACTAAGAAAGTTGCACCAGTAAAATTGACTAAGTCCTTTTAGTACCGCAAATCGCTAATAGTAATCGCTGTAAGTTTTTAAAACTCGGGGTTTTAAGTCCTTTTAGTACCGCAAATCGCTAATAAATGGCACTGTAATTTTTTTAGAACTCGTGGGGTGTTAGGTTATTTTCGTTACGGAATTTCTTAATTCGGTCGCAGCGCTCAAAGCCCGCGATAAAAGCTATGCAATAGCTTAAAACCTAACCACTTAAGGAGTGCCTACAGAAGTGAAAACTTTTTAAAGTTTTATAATTTTTGACCCTCCGAGTATTCTTGGCGAACGACTAAGTTAAAAAAGTTTTGACCCTGCGAGTGTTTCTGGTAAGGTGTCGGTTACGTTACAGTGTCGCGAGTTCAATGGTTTTTTTTCCCATCTGAAAAAATGCTCAACGCGCATAAAGAAGTGTTCACTTCAAAAATATTTGCCACATTTTTGTGATGGTAACGCATTATAAAACTTCACCGTTTTACAATCCGGCGCCATTCAGCGCGCCGTTTTGAAAACCGGCGGATTCCACGTAACGGCTGCGACATCATTCATCACATCAGCTCATATACGTCCCCACCGAGGGGCTCGAGCCTACCCTGAATTAGGGCGATCGGGCCTTAGTCGACCACGCGGGCCCAGTGGGGGTTGGTCAACTTCATACACAACCTTCGAGTTTCTTCGCAGGCGTCTGCAGGTTTCCTCGCGATGTTTACCTTCACCGTAAGAGCGTCGGATAAACGTACATATGAAATCGAAATTCGAAAACACATTGGTACATGGCAGGATTCGAACCACGACCTCCCGGACAACAGGTAGCGGCCCTTGCTATTACGCCACCGACGCCTATTATGCCACCGACGCCCATTACGCCACCGACGCTCATTGCGCCACCGACGCTGCGACATCTACATCAATTAAGCAAAAAATTTCAAAATTTCCGACAAATCTTCCATTCTTATACCCACAGAATAGAAGAAATTATTGGTTTTTATTTAAGTTTTTCACTTACACTTGGTAAAAAACCCTTCCATTTTTTAAATTTACTTGCATTTTTTCAGATAACTATTGCATATCTCAGCATTTTGTCACCAAAACACGCGGAGCTCAGCCTGCCATGATAATGTGCAATTTCTGCGCAGTACAATCATTTACGAATGACAGCAACATGTCTCGTTGTACAAGAAGCTGACGCGTCTGCCACGCCTCCTTCCACTATCTATCGGAGCGGCAATTTTTTTTTTCTTATCTGTGCTTATTATACCTACTTACATGAATAGAGAAAGTTATTCGCCAATAATTCTTAATATAAGCTGAAAACAATAATGAACGAAAAATACTAGTATTATTGTGAAAAAAAGCGTGGGTTGCTCGATATACGAAAAATATCGCACAAAGCGCCCCGCGCTTTTTTCACAATCATACTAGTATTTATCGATCATTATTGTTTTCAGAATAATTTTTCACTTTTTAGTTTAACGTGCTTTAAAAGCGTGTTTTTTTAGTTTTTTTTAAACTATATTTATTTCTCAATTTTTAGTTTAGGATAATGAGATAAACTTATGAAATTATTATATTGTCACTGATTCTTGATAAATGTTCAAAGTTTGAATTAAATCTGTTTGTTTAAAGTAGGTCAAAATTGAGTGCAAAGGAGTCGGTTACAAACATACATACAAGCATACATACAGGTGAAGCTATTATAAAGCGTGTTAAAAAATAGGTCTCAAAACAAACAACCGATCGGCATAAAGGCCCTAGCAACTTCTTTTTTTCATTCCTAATTAAAAGTCTGTACCTACCATACCACGTAAATGTTTCTGTAGCCAGGAAAATCCTTGTGTGTTTTGTTTTTTTTATTTCCGCCCTTCATAGGGACCCCTCACCCCTATGGAGAGCAGCGCTTGAGACGCGTGCAGGCACTCCGAAGTACTTACTATCCACGTGGGTACATATGTAGAACCAGGAAGTCATTGCACACTGAAAACTGCACTCTCTTGAGATTCTCTCCCCGCCACTACACCCTTCCCTTTGTTGACTTTTAAACCTTCCTGCAACTAATGCTGGAATGCACTGGCTGATTTAAAAGCATCTGAGCGCACGGCAGTGCGAAAAGGCAAGTTTTAGCGAGCACGACGCCCTCTTTTTTTTTTTTTTTGGGTTCAACAAATAAGGTTCAAAAAGGGTACAACAAGGAACCCTTATAGTTTCATCATGTCTGTCTGTCTGTCCGCGGCCTAGCTCCTAGACTATTAGTAGTTAAGAGCACTGAGTGAACTGTAAAAAAAAATTTGGGAAAAAAAAAACTTTTTAAAGGGACAAGTAAACTGGGGATGATTTTTTTCTCATCAAATCCAGTCGCGTGGGGTATCGTTGGTTAGAGCTTGAAAAATACATAGTTGTGAGCCTTCTAAGACTATTTCATAATTTAATATTCCGTTTTCGAAAAAATAGGCTTGAAAGTGCTAAATTTTGTTGGAGTAGAGTGTCCCCACCCCCTAAAAACTCAACTGCTGTATATGGAAATTATAAAATTAGATATGGACGCGATAATGGCTACTACTAAACCCTACATTGCGCGTGGCCCGACACGCATTTAGCCGGTTTTAAAAAAAAAATGTAGGTACGTTTGACTGCAACTCACCTGATGGGAAGTATGATTCACCCGGGTGTTCACATCCTCATATGTAAAGCTTTAAAATTTGGTATTTACAGAAAGATTGGAAGGGGTTACTCAGTATCGGTATAAGAGCGTCGGTGGCGTAATGGTTAGGGCCGCTACCTTCTATCCGGAAGGTTGCGATTCGAGTCCTGCCTCGTACCAATGCATTTTCGAACTTCGGTTTCATATATACGTTTATCCGACGCTCTTGCGGTGAAGGAAAACATCGTGAGGAAACCTGCACACAATTGCGAAGAAACTTGAAGGTTGTGTGTGAAGTCACCAACCCGCACTGGGCCCGCGTGGTTGACTAAGGCCCAATCACCATAATTCGGGGTAGGCTTGAGCCTCTTGGTCGTATATGAGGTGATATGATGGTTATTTTTATCCACAATTGATAAGCCGTTGAAAATTGATAAGCCTTGCTTACTGCCTAACGGGTCAACGAACCGGCGGGCAATCACCTTTTTGTTTGGATCATGCTGGTACACCACGTCGGTGGAGGATTCTTCCTCTTTTGTTCTCCGGGCTTTATTGACCACGTACTCCTTGTGTGGCCATACCACCTCAGTCGACTTTACTTCAAAGCTCTGTTAATGTGTCCATTTCTATACATGTCTAGTTTTATAACCCCATCACGTCTATCTAAGCATTTTCATTTCAGCCATATAGAGCTTTTGTACATTCGTCTCCTTCACCGGCCAGCACTCAGCACCGTTCAGCATCGCTGGGCTTACTGCCGTCTTGTATACCTTGCCATTTGTGCGAACGGGCTTACGAACATCACACAGAACTTTAACCTCATTAACTATTTGCATCACATCTGCCTCATGTCTTCGCTCTCCGTGATAGATAACCCTGGTCACCGACATGCTACATATTATACGATAAATACCAATGATATAAACTTTTTCTTTTTAGCTTTAAAATATTGTGATGGCGCTGTATACGATCAGCGTAACTACATAGTAAAACCCGTCTCGGACAAGAATCCCTACTATATCCCTACTAATATTATAAATGCGAAAGTAACTCTGTCTGTCTGTTACGCTTTCCTGCAAAAACTACTCAACGGATTTGGCTGAAATTTGGTAGGTAGACAGATTAGGACCTGGCTTAAGACATAGGCTACTTTTTACCACGCTCGCGAGCCGCTTGCGGCTCGCGCACTGCGCACCCTCGAAAAGTCATAGAAACGTGGTCCACGCGGGTGAAGCCGCGGGAAACAGCTAGTAATTTTATAAAGGCGAAAGTAACTCTGTCTGTCTGTTACGCTTTCCCGCAAAAACTACTGAACGGATTTGGCTGAAATTTGGTAGGTAGACAGATTAGGACCTGGATTAAGACATAGGCTACTTTCTACCACGCTCGCGAGCCGCTTGCGGCTCGCGCACTGCGCGCCCTCGAAATGTCATAGAAACGTTGTCCACGCGGGTGAAACCGCGGGAAACAGCTAGTTTTTTTTATAATTATGATTAAACCACTTAAGGTAAGTTCGTTTAATCATACAATTATGTCATAGTTTTAAGTTTTCACTTCTAGCGACAGTCCCCATGACTGATTTGATTTTCATTATTTTTATGCAGTTATTATATCAGCTCATATACGACCCCACCGAGGGGCTCGAGCCTACCCTGAATCAGGGCGATTAGGCCTTGGTCGACCACGCGGGCTCAGTGCGGGTTGGTCGACTTCACATACAACCTTCGAGTTTCTTCGCAGGCGTGTGCAGGTTTCCTCACGATGTTTTCCTTCACCGTTAAAGCAATCGGTAATTATATGGACGTAAGTTTTTTGAAAAACTCATTGGTACATTGGCCGTCCAGATTTGAACCCGGTACCTCTGGTTTGATGGACCGAGTCGTTACCGGTTGAGCCACCGACGCTTTTTATGCAGTTAACTATACCTATTGTTTTTATTCATTAACCGCCTCCGTGGCGTAATGTTTGGTCTATTCTCTACACACCAGGAGGTCGCGGGTTCGATTCCCGGCGGGGTTAAATTTGTGAGAGTTGGTTTGGTTGGTGGTAGGACATTTTCATAGCCCGCCTGGCTAGCTACCACCATCTTATCTAAGTTTTGCCGCCAAACATCAGTGTTAACAGCATTTATGTGTTCCGGCTTGAAGATAAGATAGAAAAGATCTTGGTAAGCCCGCTTCCATCTTTGGCATCATCGTCACTTACCATCAGGTGAGATGATTCCAAGGGCTTACTAGTTGTGAATAAAAAAAAAGTCCACTAGGTTCACATCAGAAGGTCGCTCGTTCGATTCCCTGTGAAGTTGTAAGATTCGGTTTGGTTAGTGGAAGGACATTTTCTCACCCCGCCGGCTAGCTACCAACATCTCATCTTACTCTTGCCGCCAAACATCAATGTTAACGACATTAATGTGATGTGCTTCGTTTTTTTAACCGCCTCCGTAGCTCAGAGGAAAAATTCACTGGCTTTGCACAGGAGGTCGCGGGTTCGATTCCCGGCGGGGTCAATTGTAAGACTCGGTTTGGTTGGTGGTAGGGCATTTTCTAAGCCCGCCTGGCTAGCTACCACCATCTTATCTAAGTCTTGCCGCCAAATATCAATGTTGATATCATTGGTGTGTTTCGGCATGAAGATAAGATAGCCAGTTCCCCATTGCGTTGGGGAATCTTGGTAAGCCCGCTTCCATCTTCGGCAACATCGTCACTTACTACCAGGTGAGATGTTGTCAAGGGTTTACCAATTGTGAATAAAAAAAAATAAAAAAAATCCTCGGGGGAGGCCTTTGTCCAGCAGTGGACGTCTTTCGGCTGATATAATGACTATGCTTAAACTATTATGACTACAGAGCTGTACTCGTATGTAGCTTTTGGTTATCCTATTAGTCGTGACATTGATTCATACTCATAACTTAACATTCAGAGGTACCTAACTTTAAAAAAATGCGTAATTAATAAGGAGCTTAACGGGAAAACCCCTATGCAGGTGCTACTTTATTAGTACCCGATATTTAATTACCCATGATTAAAACAAATTTCGCTAAACTGAAGTGGCAGTGGGCAGGGCACATAGCTCGTAGAACAGGTGGCCGTTGGGGCAGTAAAGTTCTAGAGTGGCGACCGCGCACCGGAAAACGTAGCGTAGGAAGGCCTCCCACGCGGTGGACCGACGACCTGGGGAAAATCGCGGGAAGCCGATGGATCGGCGGCGCAGGACCGGTAGTCGTGGAGATCCTTGGGGAGGCTTTAAATTTGTCCAGCAGTGGACGTTTTATGGCTGATCCGTGATTAAAACAAATTTTCCCAAAAGCTCAAACAAATCGATCAGCTGATCGGTCAACTTAGTATGTCGGAATTTGACCATAAGGTCCTTGGGTAATGTTGTTCGGAATCATTTAACCGCCTCCGTGGCGTAATGGTTAAGTTCACTAGCTTCACATCGAGGTCGCGGGTTCGATTCCCGGCGTAGTTAATTTTGTAAGACTCAGTTTGGTTGGTGAAAGGGCATTTTCTACGACCGTCTGACTAGCTACCACCACCTTATCTTAGTCTTGCCGCCAAACATCAATATTAACAGCATTGACGTGTTCCGGTTTGAAGATAAGATAGCCAGTTCCCCAATGCGTTGGGGAATTTCGGTAAGCCCGCTTCCATCTTCGGCATCATCGTCACTTACCATCAGGTGAGATGATGCCAAGGGCTTACCAATTGTAAAACTTATAAAGAAACACATTGCATTGTAAAACACTAACAGAAAACATTTTTAAAGAATATGTCGAGGCGTCGTCGTTGGTCAGTTTTTCCCCTCGCTTGGATCACACCCCGGACACTGCATAAAACGGTCGTGACATGACATTTCTAAAGATTCAAGATATTTATTCAAAATAGGTGCAAATTACACTCTTTCTGATAGTCATAAAATAGTGATTACATAATTTCATTTATAAAAAATCGCTAACTAATATAACAACTAAATAACTAATATAACAATCGTTAGTTAATAACGTCAAAATCCAATCCGTGATATAAAAAAAATGTCATTAGAACATGAAAACAATATGACACGAGAAGTTATACATTAAAATTATTGAATGTCATGAACGCCTTTACAAGTGTAGGCCCGTTCACACCGACAGCTCCCGGTCACGAGTATAACGCGAGAGTCAGCCATCGCTCCTCTCAACCATATTAGAGGGAAAGAAACGACCCGGCTCCCAAAACAAAACAAATGAAGGAGCAAACAAAATCACGGCGAAATCCTATACGTTCGGGAACCAAACTATAACTAAACTGTATCAATCTGGGCGACGAGAAGGTGAGGTCGCAATCTAGAGAGCGGCAGGGAGTGTCCATACTGTATGTTAGTACTTATATATATATATACTTTGCTCGGAGCAAAAATACCTGCGTCACGCTAACTGCCACCATAAATCTTTGACTTCCGTGGAGATTTCTCTTTGGGACGCCTCCTTGAGAACTTTTAGTACGTGTGCTTCAGACAGAAGTGCGCTATATTTTCAAGTGCTTCCGAGGATTTTCGCCGCATTGTATGTTTTAGCATCCATTTGGCGTATCAGTTTCGCACTCAATTAAATCAAATTTATTCGTTGTATTGATTGTATTGTATCTTTGGTATTTATTTTTGATTAGTTTCTTAATACTTACCAAGTAATTAATATTATAGTAGACAACAGAGTCCGCGCTGTGCGAGATGTAAACGGCTCGCGGGGAGTTATATGTCCATTCGACGTATCAGTTTTGCACTCAATTAAATCAAATTTATTCGTTGTATTGATTGTATTGTATCTTTGATATTTATTTTTGATTAGTTTAATAATATAATACTTACCAAGTTATTAAAATTATAGTAGACTAGAGAACTTTACTACCCCAACGGAACAGATGGCCGTTGGGGCATTAAAGTTCTCGAGTGGCGAACACGCACCGGAAAGCGTAGTGTAGGCAGACCTCCCACTCGGTGGACCGATGACCTGGTGAAGGTCGCGGGAAGCCGCTGGATGCGGGCAGCGTAGAACCGGTCGTTGTGGAGATCCTTGGGGGGAGGCCTATGTCCAGCAGTGGACGTCCTTCGGCTGATATGATGATGATGATGAGACTAGAGAGTCCGCGGTGCGCGAGATGTAAAAGGCTCGCGAGGGGGATTATACTTCCATTGGACATATCAGTTTCGCACTTAATAAAATCAGGTACATTCGATGTATTGATTGTATTGTATCTTCGGTATATATTTTTGATTACTTTCTTCATACTTTCCAAGTTATTTCTATTATAGTAGGCTAGAGAGTCCGAGGTGCGCGAGCTGTAAACGGCTCGCGGGGAATTATACACCTAAACCTTTCTCATTTACAACTCTTTCTGTAGTGAAAACCGTATCGAAATCCGTTGCGTGGTTTAGATGAAGTAAACGAAAAAACAGACAGAGACAGAACAGATACTTTATATATACTATTTAGAGATATTTTTTACACAGATATAACAAAATTAGTGTACTGAGGCTTTATTTATCATAGTGAACAACTTTCGCCATTAACCCGGCGACAATGACGCTGGGTCATATTGACCCGAGCAATTTTCAATTGGGAAAGTTTCTAAAATAAAACTGGCCAAGTGCGAGTTGAACTCGCGTGGAGAGGGTTCCGTACAATGCCAAAGTCAAATACAAAATATCACATTTGAAATCCTCACGGTAAGATGCGAGTTTTTTTTATTATTAAAAATTTGAGTGTGTTTGGCTGCACCTCACCTGATGGTTAGTGCCGATGCAGCCGAGAATGTAACACGCTAGCTTAAAAAGTGCATATTCACTATCGTCTGCCTCGATTCCTAAATTTTACGAATCGGGGAACACAGACGCCGGAAGGGAATTCCACTCCTTGGCCGTTCGCATGATGAACGAAGAAGCAAAACGCTTCGTGTGTAAAGGTGGAACATCATCATCTCATCATCATAGCAGCCGAAAATCGTCCACTGCTGGGAAAAGGCCTCCCCCAAGGATTTCCACGACGAACGGTCCTGCGCTGCCCGCATCCATCGGCTTCCCGCGATCTTCACCAGGTCGTCGGTCCACCCGGGAGGCCTTCCTACGTTACGTTTTCCGGTGCGCGGTCGCCACTCGAGAACTTTACTGCCCCATCGGCCATCTGTTCTACGAGTTATGTGCTCTGCCCACTGCCACTTCAGTTTAGCGATTCTGTGAGCTATGTCGGTTACTTTAGTTCTCCTGCGGATCTCCTCGTTTCTGATTCGATCACGCAGAGAAACTCCGAGCATAGCACGCTACATTGCCTTTTGGGTGACCTTGAGCCTTCTTATGAGGCCTTTAGTAAGCGACCATGTCTCAGTTCCGTAAGTCATCACTGGCTACACACACAGACCTTAGTCTTCAGACACTGCGGTATTGAGACGTGAAGATATTTCGAAGCTTCCCGAACGCTGCCCAGCCGAGTTGGATTCGTCGATTGATCTCTTTCTTGAAGTTGGACCTACCTAGCTGGACTGTTTGTCCCAGGTATAAATATTCGTCCACAACTGCCAGTGTAGAGTCTCTAACCTTTAGAGGTGTGGGTGCGACGCGGACATTTAACATTATTTTAGTCTTGTGCATGTTCATTTTAAGACCCACTTGTTGAGAGAAGTTACTGAGGCCATCGAGCATTGTGCTTAGGTCTTCCATAGTATCAGCCATGACCACAATATAATCAGCGAATCGGAGGTGGGTTATGTACTCGCCGTTGATATTGATGCAGAGTCCATCCCAGTCTAGAAGCTTAAAAACATCTTCCAGGGCGGCGGTGAACAGTTTCGGAGATATAACGTCTCCCTGTCTCGCCCCTCGCTGCAACTGGATAGGTTTCGAGTTCTGATCCTGGAGAGGAACCGACATGGTGGCGTTTTCATACAGACTCTTCAACACCTCGATGTATCGATGGTCGATTTGGCACCGCTGGAGAGACTGTAGCACAGCCCAGGTTTCGACTGAATCAAAGGCTTTCTCATAGTCAACAAACGACAAGCATAGTGGCTGATTGTACTCTTCGGTCTTCTGTATAATCTGCCGCAGCGTATGTATGTGGTCCATGGTACTAAAGCCTTTTCGCAAACTGGCTTGTTCGGGAGGCTGGAAGTCGTCAAACCTGCGTGCGAGACGATTCGTAATGACTGTCGAACAAGGAACATTGACGACAAAGGGGTGGCACCGCCCTCCGCACCTGGTCGTCCGATGATGAAATGGAGAGGGTAAATATGGTCGTGAAGCTCCAGGACACACTCTCCGAAATGAATCCTGTAGAACACCGATAGACAGGCGACTTTGTGAAGATGCTCGAGGCTTTGGTGCCGTCGCCAATGAGTCTCCTAGCGCGTCGGTCGATAGAATCCAAGGCATATAGCTGGTAACGAGCCGATCCGTCCGAAAAGTGAGAACAGTACTCCATACAGTTAACTACTACTAGCGCAATCTAGTGGTGTTTTAGTGAACTTCTTTTTTTAAATAAAAATTTTTGTGCGTTTGGCTGCACCTCACCTGATGGTAAGTGCCGATGCAGCTGAGGATGTAACACGCAAGCTCAAAAAGTGGCTTTTCACTCTCGTTTTGAAGATTCCTAAATTATACGAATCGGGGAATACAGACGCCGGCAGGGAATTCCACTCCTTGCCCGTTCGCATAATGAACGAAGAAGCAAAACGCTTTGTACGTAAAGGTGGAACATCAACGACAAAGGGGTGGAATCGCCCTCCGCACCTGGTCGTTCGATGATGAAATGAAGAGGGGGAATGAAGTCGTGAAGCTCCAGGACACAATTGCCGAAATGAATCCTGTAGAACACCGATAGACTATTTTCTATTATGACTAGAACTTTATTCCGTAGGTGAACGTATTACATTGAAATTACCACTTTTTTTTCAATTGATAGAATTCTTATAAGTTTTCCTGTAATCTACAAGCCATTAAGTATATTTTGTATTTTTTTCAAAATTTTAGGCTCAGTAATTTTGGAGAACAGGGAGGGGGAATGGTCAATTTTTGTCTTCTTTCATGAATTAAATCAAAACTGTTTATTTTACAATTTAAACAAAAATATATTTAAGATCCCGATAACGAGCCCTTTCATTTTATATATGACACAATAAGGTTTTCAAAACTTTTTTTATTTAATTTCCTTATTTGTCCCCCAAAATTAACCCTTATTAAAAAAAAAAATTACTTTGCACACTTGTATTTGGGTCATAGGATTACACTATCCTACCAATTTTCACCTGATTTGGTCCAGTAGATTCGGAGCAAATGGGCTTGGACAGATGGACGGACTGACAGACGCCCGAGTGATCCTAAGGTTCCGTTTTGGTTTTTTTGTACGGAACCTAAAAAACATAATCGTTATTGGTTTTCTCAGTAGCTGGAGATAATTAAGACCTCAATTCATATGATTTGTACCATAGTGTAGTGAGCAAGCGCCGGTGAAGAATGCTAAAATCCCTTTTCTTGAATAAAACGGCTACAGCTCCATACATTTTTAGTTCCAGAAGAGAAATTATTTTAGTTGCCCTTTTGAGGTTGTTGCATTAAAACCAAATTATAGTTTGATATCTAAATTAACTTAAACATCTTGGTACTACAATGACTTCATTGGTCATGCAATAGCTCTTACTTTGTATTAAATTTGTTACAATTCAGCAGATAAATTGACCCAGCGTCATCGTCCGCGTTATTTTTTACACATCATTAGCGCCGCGACGGGTTAAACCCATTGTCAATTCTCATTTAAAAAAATCTTCGACGCTACGTAAAAAAATGCACAAAATTGATCAGTCAGCTGATCAATTTGTATGAAGAGTTCTTTCTTGCGAATCGACTATGACTGTACTGGGAAGAGCTGTTCAGTATGAAGAGTAGAAGTCCCAGTTAAAGGCTACTACAATAATTTTGTAACACTTCGTATGATGTCATTGGTTCTTCTACACACACTTCAAGATTCAGGATTCAAGATTTTATTCAAAATAGGCGCAAATCACACTGTTTTTGATAGCCATAAAATAGTAAATACATATAATTCCCATTGCGTTGGGGAATCTTGGTAAGCCCGCTTCCATCTTCGGCGTCATCGTCACTTACCATCTGGTGAGATGATGCCAAGGGCTTATCAATTATCAAAAAAATAATTCGAAAAACTTTAAAGCTTTTTGGTACAAGCTTTCTTAGTGTCATGTGATATACATATGCATGCAAAATTTCAGCGCAATCGGAAAATGGGTCAACTTTAACTTGCAAGATTTAATCACACACACCGGGACAGGTAAAGAGTTCCTATGGCCATCTTTCAGCTCCAGCATCAGATTAGCTCCATATCATCATAATATTCCATTGTCACGCGATATACGTACGCATTCAAAATTTCAGCTTAATCGGAAACCGAGATTTGTTACAAATGACTAGTCAGCGTCTAAACACAGATATGACATGGGAACCCATAAGGTCGCTGAAGTGGTGAATTCTATGCCAAACAAAAGATCTTGTGGGTATGACGGGTTGCCTATCAGTGTAATCAAAAATAATATCGATCTTTTAGCGGAACCATTGGCGAAATTTTATAATAAACTAGCTGTCCCGGCGAACTACGTACCGCCTTACATTACAGTACACTGCCCTACCCTACCCTACACTACACTACACTATACCCTACCCTACCCTAAACTACACTACCCTACCCTACACTACCCTAACCTACACTACCCTACCCTACATACACTACACTACCCTAAACTACACTACACTACCCTACCCTACCCTACACTACCCTACCCTACACTACTCTACCCTACCCTACCCTACACTACTCTACCCTACACTACACTACCCTACCCTACACTACTCTACCCTACCCTACCCTACACTACTCTACCCTACACTACACTACCCTACCCTACACTACCCTACACTACCCTACCCTACACTACCCTACCCTACCCTACATACACTACACTACACTACCCTACACTACACTACCCTACCCTACCCTACACTACCCTACCCTACCCTACACTACCCTACCCTACCCTACACTACCCTACCCTACCCTACCCTCCCTACCCTACCCTACATAAAAACCTTCTCCTGACAATAACGAACTCGACAAAAAAAGAATTAGCGAAATCGGTTCGTGCGTTCTGGAGTTATAGCGTCAGGAAGGAAAACCCGACTTATTTTTATATAGTAAAAAAAAAAGAAGATGTTCAGATTCGGGTATTTTTCCGGAACAATTGAAAATTGCCAAAGTAGTACCTATTTTTACGAAAGGTTTTTAAGAAATAATATTTGTTGTGATAATACAAAGTATTATTTTTTATACTTTCATTGTAGTTTTTGATTGAAACGAAAAACAATTAAAAAAGTGTGGTTATTTTGATCATGATGATGATGATGAAAAGAAGATGTTCAGATTCGGGTATTTTTCCGGAACAATTGAAAATTGCCAAAGTAGTACCTATTTTTACGAAAGGTTTTTAAGAAATAATATTTGTTGTGATAATACAAAGTATTATTTTTTATACTTTCATTGTAGTTTTTGATTGAAACGAAAAACAATTAAAAAAGTGAAAAAGTGTGGTTATTTTCAAAAAAGAAAGAAAAAGACAGAGACAACTGTTCCAATCAATACGAAGTAACTAGTATCTCATCTGTGTCAACACCTCGCGTTTATCTTCAATCCTGGTTGAAAATCTTTTACGAATAGTTGGAATGGAATTTCACAATGAACATAGGCTTAAAAAACTGCCTACTCTCGATATACACGGTAAGAAGCCGGGAGCAACAGCTAGTATTAATGTATCATTATATCGACCTCTTGGAACTTAATACTTCTCGATAGCTTCATATTCCCCTTGGAAAATTGATAAGTTTTCCAATATGTAATTATACGATAAGAGTTTGTCCAAACAGCTAGGTTTTTAACAAGGACTGAAACACTTAATTCTCAAGTCACAATAAAACGTTGTAACCCTTAACCACTGACGTGTATTTACTTGCAGTAACTCTGACGTACGTCTAACAGACGTATGCTTATTTTAAATACCCCTGGTTAATAACTATCCATGGTATCACAGTTTTTTAAATACACAACATTACTTTAGCATCCATGGTATCTATTAAATAAAAGAATTATACAGCTTAAGTGCTTAAAATATTTTTTTGTTGAGACACAAAATCAAAAATTTGAGAAAGTCATCAAAACTTAAATAGCCTTCTTTCCAATGGCACAAAAACTTAATTTATTAATTTAAAATGATCACAAAACTAATATTTTTACCAAATCTAATCTAAATATAAATTTTAAAAAAAATGAAGTTCATTAGGAAAAAAAATATTTTCCTAATGAACTTCAACGGTCTCACTGACCCTATGAAGTAAATATTTACCTATCTTAGGCGACCGCACATCCGCACACCCCCACTGCATCACTATATTCTAGGAAGGTACAGGAAATGACAAGTCCATTCGTGTACGATGTAAAAAGATATTATTGTTTTATTAATTTTATCTTACAATTTAGGCGCTTTTCACACGACAGGGCGGGGCGGGCCGGTCAATTTCACCGCCAACGATAGCACATAGGGAATCCTATACTACCAACGCACATGGAGGCGGCGCAGTCTTTTTGTCCTCCATGTGGAGGCGGCGCGGTCGGCGCGGTCTTTTTGTCCTCCATGTGCGTTGGTAGTATAGATAGGATTCCCTTTGTGCTATCGTTGGCGGCGAAATCAACTGGGCCGCCCCGCCCCGTCGTGTGCAAAGCGCCTTATTGTACACATAGATAGGGACAAACGAACATTAAACTAGTTAAAACATACAAAAGTGTACTTTTTTCTATGAGAAATGCTTACTTCTATGAGAAATTTCTTCCAGCAGACCTTGCAGAGGAAATTACAAAAGAATGGCAGAAGACGTGTACGTAACAAAAACTAAATTTTTAAAAAACCGAAATTTTGATAACCTTTTCCTAAATACCTACCAAACAAATAAATACTACGAACAAAATAATACATAATATACTACCTACTTACATAATATAAATAAGTAATAATGTAAATAAATGTTATAAAATAAATATAATAATATAATCAGAGATATGCTATATATAAAGGAAGGTAGATAGGTTACATGTTTCCAAAAAGTGAAGCCAATAAAATGATTCGATCTCTTTTCTTAGTAGTATCAGTGTAACGGAAGCGAACTACCTATAATGTTGTGGTCAGTGACATATATATTACGTTGTGTGTGTAAATGGGTTCGATTTTCAAATGTTGTTTGTTAGTGCATAACCCAACTATGGTAACAAATCTCTGAATATAATATTTTAAATGTGCGACTACGTCAATATGACGTACACGTCAGTGGTTGAGGTAGCACCACATCTAATTTCTTCACGACAAAAGACGGTGCGAAGGTTTCGGCTTTGAGTCATAACAATCTGCCAAATAGCTCGCTCAATGTTTGCCTTTCCCGTTTTCATATTTTGCCTTTTCATACAAATTTCTATTACACACCCCAAATTATGCAAATACGAGGTTATAATCTTTAATTGCGCCCAGGGCACCGCTCCGGAAAACACGGCTTGTAAAAATAAAATCAGACAATTTATTTTCCTTGCCACTTTGGTTGTATTTAGGTTTAGGCGTTTTTGAAATTGTATATTACCTGCACTAATCTACATATTTTTACAAGCTTTTATTTAGTTCTGTAATGAAATTTTGCAAGTTAAATTTGACCCACTTCCCGCTGAAAATGGCCTACGACTAATTTCTTGTTGGTTGCAGAACAATCTTCTTACTCTTAATGGCACTAAAACCAAGTTTATCTCTTTCAATATATCCCAGAGAACAGCTCCTGGCAATAATCTAAAACTTAAATTACATAAGTATGTAATTTAAAGGTAAGACATACAAGTGTATGTCTTACCTGGATTGCGCATGTCCCCAAATTGAGCATGTGAAAAGTATGAAATATCTAGGTGTGGTCGTTGATGACAGGTTAACATGGGAAAAACAAAAAGATACTGACCGATGTCCGGTTCGTAAACTTTTATATGTATTTAAATGCTTAAGTAAAATTGCGGATGATCGCACAGTGAAAATAGTCTTTGATAGTCTATGTCAGTCTGTATTGTCATATTGTGTAGTTGTTTGGGGAAGCGCGGGTGTAACCAAACTTTTGAAAGCTGAGCGTGCCCAAAGAGCACTTCTTAAAGTAGCATATAAAGAACAAACAATCCAGCTCTACAACGACACCCATCAACTAACCGTTAGGAAACTTTACATTATGGCAGTAATCCTAAGATATCTCAAAAATGCCCTAAACTCAGCTTGTAGGTCGCGACAAAATCCATGGTTAGTCCCCCTGACTAAACTGCCTTTGCAATGCGTTCCTTTGCTTTTCGTGGACCTTTTTTATATACAAAGATAGACAAAGCTCTGAAAGTCTCGGCGTGCTTAAGATATTCATGCAAGAAAAAAATTAAGGACTGGCTACTTAACTTGGACTACTTTTCAACTGAAAAATTCATAATTCCTTTAAATTAGACAGTTTCATGTACAATATACAGAGCAGATATATACACTTATTCTCTCTGTCTCTCTCTGTCTTTTACACACACACCACCACCACCACCACCAGTTGTTTAGTGTTTATATTTGTTATTTTCAATAATTTATCATTGTTTTGTATGTTGTTACTTTTTTAAGCCTGGGGAAGCGCTTGCGCCCCCAACACAGGGAATCCCAGTGGGGGTTCTAGAGAGGCCAATTCAACGACAACGTACCGTTGTAATATCTATGTTAACAATTAACATCAATAAAGATTAATTAATTTGTTGGTTTCCCGGTTTTAATAGCTCGTGGTGTGGTGGTAATACAAAATACTGGAATGTGTCAAAATTGCACATATGACACCGTAGTACATTTTTCGAAATCTAATGAAAAATTATCATTTTGACTAAACCTACTTTTATTCAAAATAAACATTACAATCTTGAACTTTTATACTTAATTTATTTTTATTTTAGTATTATAAAATTGTCTGTAATACAGTCTATATTTCATAAAGCTAGTTACAATATTTTGGAAGTAATTGAGGTTTTTGGTGCCGACACGTTTTCTTTGCTGATGAGTGTAATTTGTAGTTGTAATAATTTTAATACTGATCTGTATTTCTTGCTGCATGTGGAAATATTTTTCTAAATTCTTTTGGTTAATAAATAAATTATTATTATTTGTAACGAATAACTATATATTTGGTCATGCAACATGTTTTCATCAAAATTATAAAAAAATCTATGAATAAAAAATTAAAAACACTTGTGTTCTTCTTCTTATCGTGTGGCACAATTAACCGTGCTATCCAAGGGATAGACGGCGGTTGCCTGGTGTTGCACTTAGCATCATCCGCGGTTACGTGTAGGGCATTTAGATTTACACCTACGGACGTGTGCAACGCGACCTTCATACACATCTGGAATCAGATGTGCAGGTTTTCTCATGGTGTTTTCCTTCACCGGTAAAGCAATCGGTAAGTATATGTACGTAAGTTTCGAAAAACTCATTGGTACATTGGCCTTCTGAATTTGAACTCGGCACCTTTGGTTAGAAGGACCGACCGGTTGAGCCACAAACGCTTTTTGAATGAGCTTTTTGAAAAGAATTGTCGAAAGAGTTGAATGCGGGCTGCCGTACAGTGTATTATAAATGCGAAAATGTTTTTGTTTGTTATCTTTTCACGCTTCAACACTTTGACCAATCTTGATGAAATTTGGCAAGCAGGTAGCCTGTGCCACGGGGAAAGACATATGCTACTTTTTATCCCGTGAAAATAGCATATTCCGATGCAGTTCCTGAGGAAACTGAAGAACTAGTTTTTTTTGGTTTATTTCTTTAACATCACAACGGAACAATGAATTGTTGTGATTTTTTGCACAGAGATGGTTGAGGGAGTGGGAAATGACATAGACTGCTAAGCAGAATCGCCCAATCTGGGATAGGGATCTGGAGAAAACTAGTGTCCATGCGGCTCGCGCACCACTCACCCTCAAAGACAGCCATAAAAACGATGTCCACGCGGGCAAAGCCACGGGAAAAAGCTAGCTTTGAAATAAAGTTTGTAAACTTTTTTAGATTTTTTTGAAAATTTTATCAAGTTTGGAGTTTGTTATGCCAAGTGTCAGCCTTCAATTCGAACTTTGAAATTCACGAACAAAGTCTTATAAAATCTCTTCGTCACCAATTATATGGCGATAACACTCCAAGGGTCGGCCCCTTGAATATTTCACAAGATGTGATAATTATTCCAGTTATTCCAGTTTTTCGCTTCGCATTTTCCTTGGTAACGTTGTTGGAAGTAAAAGCGGTCCTAAGAAGATGAATTATTCAACCTTAAAAAGGGACACTTCAGTAAGTAGGAATTAGTAGGTGACGACGCTGCACATTAAAATGTAAAAGATCTTAGTTAAACGTGCATATGCAAACATTGTTACTGAATTTAAACAAAAGATCAAACATTTTTAAAGTTTCGTGCCTAAAAGGTGCCAACGAGGCCCTAAATCCTAATACTAAGCCTCCGCGCTGCCTGCCCACCTATACTTTTCTTTTTATTAAAAAAAAGTGTGCATTTGGCTGCACCTCACATGAAGGTAAGTGTCGATGCAGCCGAGGATATAACACGCAAGCTCACATAATGCATATTCACTCTCGTCTTGAATATTCCTAAATTATACGAATTATAGTCTGTCTGTCAGTGGGCTGTATTTAATGAACCGTCATAAATAGTGTAGCGTTATATATAATATAAATCGCTACAGAACTTTTTGCGTGAATCTCTTTTTGCTTTCAGAGTAAAGAAACTTTTTGTAGAAAAGAATAATTTTGATTAGGTTGAAGAAATGTTACACAGAACACTGAAGAGTACAATCAGCCACTGTGTTTGGCGTTTGTGGACTATTTGAAAGCCTTTGATTTAATCGAAACCTGGGCTGTGCCTCTCCAGCGGAACATGTCTCTCCAGCGGAGCCGACTTGACTATCGATACATCGAGGTGTTGAAGTGTCTGTATGAAAAGGCCACCATGTCGGTTCGCCTCCAGGACCAGAACTCGAAACCTATCTAGCTGCAGCGAGGGGTGAGACAGGGTGATGTTATATCTCCGAAACTGTTCACCGCCGCCCTGGAAGATGTTTTCAAGCTTCTGGAAAGGGGGTGACTCGTTATCAATATCAATGGCGAGTACATAACCCACCTCCGATTCACTGACGATATTGTGTTTATGGCTGAGAATATGGAAGACCTAAGCACAATTATCGATGGCTTCAGTAAGTCTCTCAACAAGTGAGTCAAAAAATGAACATGGACAAGAGAAAAATAATGTTAAATTTCCGTGTCGCACCCACACCTCAACTTAGCCCGTGGGCTCAGTGCTCTGCGGGCCCAGTTGACCACCAAGTGCTCTAAAGGTTGGAGACTCTACACTTGAAGTTGTTGACTAATATGTATACCTGGGACAAACAGTCCAGCTTCTCGTAGGTAGGTCCAACTTTAAGAAAGAAATCAATCGACGGATCCAACTCGGCTGGGCAGCGTTCGGGAAACTTCGCAATATATTCACGTCCCAAATACCGCAGTGTCTCAAGACTAAGGTCTTTGACCAGTGTGTTTTGCCAGTGATGACATACGGAACTGAGACATGTTCGCTTACTATGGGCCTCATGAGAAGGCTCAAGGTCACCTAGCCAAAGGGCAATGGAGTGAACTATGCTCGGAATTTCTCTACGCGATCAAATCAGAAATGAGGAGATCCTCAGGGGAACCATAGCAACCGACATAGCTCAGAATCGCTAAACTAAAGTGGCAGTGCGCAGAGCACATGACTCTTAGAACGGACAGCCGTTGGGTCAGTTAAGTTCTCGAGTGGCGACCGCGCACCGGAACACGTAGCGTAGGCAGGCCTCCCACGGGGTGGACCGACGACCTAGTGAGGATCGCGGGAAGCCGCTGGATTCAGGAAGCGCAGGACCGGTCGTCCTGGAAATCCTTGGAGAAGGCCTTTTCCCAGCAGTGGACGTCTTTCGGCTTATATGATGATGATGAGTTATATATAACGCTAAATATGACAAATACGATGGTATTTCAATCTTTTGAAGTATATTTTCAGTATTTTTACTTTCTAGAGCAAATATAAACACACAAATAAAAAACCGGCCAAGTGCGAGTCAAACTCCTGCACTAAGGGTTCCGTACCAAAAACTAATTTCATCTACGAGTACAGTGCCATTTCTAGATATAGGGAAAAGGAAACTAAATGCTGTTGTCGTATTACTACGTAAATTAAATATGTAGAAGATACCAAGAAGAAGATTGTGTAACTATTGTGGCTTTGAACAAGCGAGCGAAGGGAACGACGGAAAATTTCATTTAGACGCAATTTGTACCTATATACTTTCAAAAGAAAATTGCGACAATATCTCTTGACTGAGCAGATAGGAGGGTAGCGGATAAAGCTGCGGAATATGTCCCGTTTATTACCGTTCCCATTAAATTTTCCCAAAATCCTTTCACTTAGAACGTCATAACTGCTATCTGTACGCCCAATTTCAGCCTGATCCGTTTAGTGGTTTAAGCTTGTGCGTCGATGGATCAGTCATTCCGTCACTGTTTCCTTTTATATAAAATACAGTTATAGTCTGGGTTTAAGCAGCAGTGTATGCGTACATATGTTTTTTACCAGGCAGGTAGACTCTGTAAGGGATATTTGTCCTGTCTATATGCGAGCACTATCGTCGTCTTCCCTCAATCACTAGCACATGTATAAATTAACAAATTTTCTTTAATTTTTTTATTTCATAACTATACTATTATAGGTAGGTATAGTTGACCACTGAGGTGCGTATACGTTTTTCTTGGTTTTGGCTGAAAAACAGCGTTGTGAGTACTCTGCTACCCACAACAGTTATGCTGAGCCTGAACCAGTTTCACTAACTTGGCACCCTGACACTGTTTTATATTTTATTTCATTTTTTTCTATAAACTAGTAATATTTGTCACTTAGTGTTATTCATTTGTTTGTATAAGTATTGTTAAAATGTATTGCACCTTTTTAGTGAAATAAAGTTTTATCTATCTATCTACCTATGATTCACTTTGCGCGGCATATTTCCAGTGTAAAAATCTCGGAAAATAGCGTTTTCCTAAAGATGAGACCTATCTAAATCAATTTTTCTCCCCCAAAAATCCAAAATCCCTGTATTTATTTATTTATTTATTTATATAACAATTACTTGCCACACTTACAGCGAACCAAAGCGTGCAGCAAGACAATTAACTTAAAAATGTCAGACAACATTCTACAAAATTCTTAAAACTAGTGAAAAATAAATCTACGTTTGGCTGTTGAGCAAGCAAAGCATTCAGTGATGCGATTGCACGAGCCGTGGGCGCGTGCTGAGCGGTGGCAGTGCGCACGCGCGGCCCCTCCAGCAACCGTATGGAGCGGAGGCGACACGCATTTTGCGGAGCGAATAGCCTACACCGGGACAGTGTATTGCAATCATCTACATTACCATTCAGAAGTCGAAAATACTGAATCATAAGGGCAGTTTTGCGTCGCAACTCAAGAGTGTTAAGGCCTACCATTCCTGTCACGAACAAAGATGGAAACAAAAAGGGATAGTAGCCATGTAACTTCTTATATAGGTAACGTGCAAACTTACGTTGAATTCGTTCCATCATAATGGAATATTTAGTCTCGTGGAGATCCCATATGATGGAATTATACTCTAACGTGCTTCTTACAAAGGCGTAATAGAGAATCGTAATTGCATTGCGATTTTAAAAGCGTGCAGTTTGCCTCATTACAAAACCCAGTGATTTAGACGCACGTTTACAAAGTTGTTCAATGTGCGGATTGAAAGTGAGTTCTGCGTCTTGGCATACCCCTAAGTCCCGTATATGTGTGGTGCGCTCCAGCGCGTTACCGGCGATACTGTACTGATAGATTAGATGCACCTTTCTTCTAGTGAAAGTCATCACTTTACATTTAGAAACGTTAAACTCTAACTGGTTTTTTACGCTCCATTCAGTTACAGCATCGATATCGCGCTGAAGCGCCTCACACTCTGTTACATCACCGACACTGAAGAAAAGCTTTATATCATCAGCATACATTAGGCATTTGGAAGTTCGGACCACAGATGGCAGGTCATTGATCATCAATAAGAACAATGTTGGGCCCAAAGTGCTCCCCTGGCTAACACCAGAACTCGTTGTGTAAGAGTCAGATTTATCGTCTAACAAACAGACATACTGCGTACGGTTTGCAAGATAGCTAGAGAATAGTCTTAGTAATTTTGGAGTAAACCCTGAGTCTGAGATTTTTGCCAGTAAAACATCATTGTGAACGCGGTCAAAAGCCTTTTTAAAGTCTAGGTATACCGTGTCCACCTGTCTATGGTCATCCATTTCAGTAGCGGCGTAGTCCACAAAGTTAATGAGGTTAGTGACCGTAGATTTCCCAGCCCGGAAACCATGCTGGCAGTCGCTAAGTTGGGATTGTATTTGTCTAGAAATATGGCGAATCAAAATAGACTCAAAGATTTTCGCAAAGACACTTAATACTGCAATTGGTCTGTAGTTCCGGATCTGCGACTTATCGCCATCTTTATGGATGGGTGTGACACGAGAAATTTTCCATAGTGCAGGGTATGTGCAAGTGGATATTGCCAGATTCAGAATGTGTAGAAGTGCTTTTTCAAATGCTCCAACACAGTCTTTAACTATAAAAGGTGGTACCCCATCGACTGATTTGCCTTAAGGCGTTTAACTGCAATAGACAAATCGGACGCATCAACGTGATCGAGTGCCACACGGGACGAGCAGAGAGAACCAGAAGCCAGCTGTGCCGCTTTGCATGATAAAGTCGGTTGAGATGGCAAAAATACGGACTTAAAATATTCCGCAAATGAATTGGCAGCGTCGACTCCCCTCACTATACTAATTTACAGGCAAATCGTTGGAGCCGTTTCCGAAATTCAAATTCAGATCAGGTATTATAAGATTATTATTTACAAGGTACCGGCTAATATACATATATATTATAAGGTCTACAAAATTAGCTGAAACTATTTTAACTGGTGCATCTACCTATGAAACTGAACAACTTTCCCCATGAAACCCATAGGTAGTCAAATCGCAAAAAAAAATACTTCCCATACTAAGTTGGTTGATCAGCTGATCGACTTAATATGGGAGAGCCATTTTTTTATTTTGCGATTTGACTATGGGTTCCATGGGGAAAGTTGTTCAGTTTCATGGATAGAAGCACCAGTTAAAATAGTTTCAGCTAATTTTGTTACACCTTATATATATATGTGTATATACTGTGGTACCAGTTTGTGATCTAGTTCTATACACGGTGGGTACCTATATGTCTGTGGGAGGTATTTGAATAAAGGGACATTTAATTCTGCCACTTGATTAAGCATCCGTTTTCGGAGTTCAGAAGCCGATTATTTATACACCATTACGCCTCGCATCTGACTCCTGAAAGTAGTGTGAACCGCCTCTTATACGCCTCTTTTTGACGTGATAACGTCTTATAATTCGATGGAGCCGGCTGCACGCACGAAAAAATGCGTCGTTACCTCGCTCTGAGGCGTTCCGTGTAAGTCTTGAAGTGCAAGCGAGAGCGCGAACGAGCGACAAAGAAGCACAATCGGCCTTTACGTTCGGCAGCGTTCGACATCCGTCTCTCTCCTACTTGAGTGAGCGATGTGTCTGTGTGAACAGCTGCTATACTATAGTACATCTACATGTTTTGATCAAGTATCAAGTGCAGTGAAAAGTGAATGTGGTGTCAATTGTTTATAGCAACGATAATTGCGGCGATAAAGGTAATGATTCTTTCGATATTATGAATAGGGCATGCTCCCGGGAAATCTCGGTCTCGAAAATACCGGGAAATCCCGGGATTTTTTAAACAACCCGGTACCGGGTCTTCGGCGAACGAATCCCGGTTCTTTCGATACTTTCGGTACTTTATACGTGCATATCATTTTCTCACTATCTGTCTTTTAATATACGATAAAATCAAATAAAAAACTTACTTTTTATACAATGTTAAAGTAACAAAATTTTAATTGCATCATTTACAGTCACACCAACATTTATTTAAAATTTAAGTAATATTTTTAATTAATAATGTATAATTTGTAATAAGCTCAGAACATCGTTGAGTGACAGAAGCGTTAATGCTATAAGTTTCCTTAGAACTTATTACCGAGATAGAAAAGTTATTCTTAAATATAAATGATGAGTTTATTTATCAGTTATTCCAAAAGTTGAGTTTTAAATTGTATTTACTGCAACTACTTTTCAACCGACTCCAAAAAGGAGGAGGTTTTCAATTCAACTGTATGTTTTCTTTTGTATGTTTGTTACGCGATATCTCCGCAGGATGTGAACCGATTTTCAAAATTCTTTTTTTATTCGAAAGAATATACGTCCCATTGTCACCAAGTTGGGATCTGATGATGGGACCCCAGGGAATCAAGGAAAATACCTCAAATTTTATAGGCACGTATTACGTAATTCATATGTTTTCTAAAGCTATTAAAGTTTAATGATCTTTGTTTATATCATTATTTAATTGTCCTAGTCAGAAGATTGCTAATTAAATGTCAGTTATTCCAGGATTAAATTTATATTTTATTTGATTTAATTTTATTACATTGAGTGTGGCTGCTTAGTACAGTAACTTGGAGGCGACTGAAGTCGCAACGGGAAGCGGGGGGTTCGCCCATACAAAAATGCTGACAGTACAATGCAAGCTAGTGTGTCGCTACAATATTCCTCCCCTTTTTCAAAAAAAATATTATTTTTTTTTAAATTAAGGAACATACAACTCATTATTCAACTGCATATCAAATTTTAACTCTAAACTAAATAGGTACACTCTGTAAGTAAGTATCAATTACTCTGTAAGTAAAACGAATGTTACACATCATCAAAATGCAAACATGCGCTTATCGCTAGGTGTTCGATTACATGAGTGCTTGGTCAAGTTTGAAGCAAATAATATTATAATGTAATGAACCGACTCGATACAAAGTAAATGTAAGTTATGTCTTCGTTTTATATGTAAATGTAACAAATCAGGTCAGAAATTACAAAATTTAAAGATTACACTAAAACTTAGGTATTATTACATTACTTAACCTAAACACAAAAGTTTTTCAACAGAACAACACTCACTTTTCACTTTAACTAGTATGTTTGACTAATCACCTGAGCTGGTGGTTGCTGAACTGTTTTCGGGTGAATTTGGGGAATCTGTCCTTTTTCCATTGATGACACAATGTCGCTGACCAAACTTTTCTGATTTTCCGTCCACAAAATTTAAAAATCAAAAAGAAAAGTATAATTATCATGGTTGCCATCAAAAATATTGTGAAAATTCCGAACATTTCCATTTTCTTCTCCAAATTTGTTGATGATGCTTCATTAGCACCATTTTGTGCAATTATAACGTCAGCGTTTTTACTTTGCTGTTTTCCCATTTTTAAGGTAAAAGTAAAATAAGATAAGAACTGGTCTTGAGTGTTTTTCTGATGGAAATAATGACATAGTTTGAAAATCTTAATTTATGTAGCTTATGTATGCTTACTTAGTAAAATAACTAGGTTTTACCTAAAAATGTCGTTATGGCAAAATGTACAAGTGATCAGTTTGTACAGAATTTTTAGCATAACAAGATTTTTACTAACTCGGCACTAGGTCACTAGGTAAGTAGGTACTACATAGTCTAAACAATACATTTACGTGACCAACACCTAGTTGACTCACTCACTACGAAAAACAATCGCTAAAGCGTAGAAGTAATGTCGCGTTCACAACTGTTACAACATTTAATATAAAAATAATTTTAATAAACTTATTAAAAATCGTATGTAGACTAAATTATAACTTATTTGGATAGCTATCCTAGGTACCTATTTTTCGTCGAAAAATCGTGTTTTCTTAACCACTCGGCCACTGCGCGTTACTTTCGGAAGGGGTTTTTCTTTTTCAACCCTTGTGCTAGGTAAAACACTATTTTTCGATATTATTTTACTCTTATTTCTACATATCTTCTTATCCGATACATTTGGGGTTGTATCACAATCGTCTTCATTTAATAAAAAGGCTGGTTTCAGCCGATCGATCGAAATACACGATTCTCTACCTGATATATCTACTTTGAAATACTTGTCTCTCCTGCTTATGACGCGGAATGGGCCATCATATGGGGCTTGGAGAGGTTTGCGTACTGTTTGGTTACGAACAAAAACATATTTGCACACTTTTAAGTCCGGATGTACAAACAGAGTACGGCCTTTGTTTTCTCTAGTCGTAGGTCTAAACTTTTTAAAAGTTTCGCGGAGCTTACTAACGTAACTATCAAAGTCTTGTATTTCCGTTCGGTTAGTTGCGAAAAAATCTCCTGGCAATCTAATAGGGCGACCGTAAATTAATTCTGCAGCGCTGTGTCGGGTTTCACCTCCGATAACTGCTCGTAACCCATACAAAACTGTAGGTAATTCCATGACCCAAGATTCTGAACTTAGAGTAGCCATAAGGGCGGCTTTCAGTGACCTATGCCACCGTTCTACCATCCCGTTACTTTGGGGGTGGAAAGCTGTTGTTCGAATCTTGTCAATACCCATTATTTTCATTAGCTGTTGGAACAAGTTACTTTCGAATTGTCTGCCCTGGTCGCTGGTAAGTTTAATAGGACATCCAAAACGAACAATCCAACCGTTATAAAGCGCTCTAGCAACAGTTTCTGCTGTTATATCTTTCAGTGGTATAGCTTCCGGCCACTTAGTAAAACGATCTATTATGGTTAAACAATATCTGTAACCATCCTCAGACATCGCAAGCGGACCTATTAAATCGATGTGAATGTGTTCAAACTTATCACATTTCGGAAAATGTCCTAAATCTGATATAGTATGTCTTACAATTTTAGCTTTTTGACATCCTATACAAGCCTTAGCCCATCTACCTATATCTTTATTCATGCTTGGCCAAAAATATTTCTGTGTAATCAATTTTTTTGACGCTCGAATTCCAGGGTGACTTAAGTTGTGGATATTGTCAAAAGCAGTTTTTCTAAATTTTTCAGGTAGGTAAGGACGCACTGTATCAGTAGACATTTCACAGTAAATGGATTTACCTATAATCGGACTACTTACTCTTTTAATAACAACTTTGCTGTTTGTATTACAGTCATTTGACACTCGTGTAATGTAGTCGTCAATTTCCTGTGCCACAGCTAGTTCTGCGAAGTCGATGGCTGTCGGGCAATGTATTTCTGCTACACGTGATAACGAGTCAGCAACTATGTTCTGTGTACCACTTAAGTGTCGAATGTCCGTTGTGAATTCACTAATATATAGCAAATGTCTAGTACGAGTTGGCGTTTCTGAATTACTGTTCAATTTCGAAAAAACGTAGGTCAATGGTTTATGGTCAGTAAATACAATAAGTTCTCGACCTTCAAACAACTTTCTAAAGTATTGAATCGCCATGTAAATCGCTAAAAGTTCACGATCATAAGTACAGTATTTTCTTTGCGAATCAGAAAGCTTTTTAGAAAAATATCCTAACGGCTCCCATTTCCCATCAATTTGCTGTTGGAGAACTGCGCCTACGCAAGTGTCTGACGCGTCACACATAAGTGAGATAGGTACATCGCCGCGGGGATGTGTCAATGTAACCGCCTGTTGTAGGCTAAGCTTACATTGCTCGAATGCAGTGTTCGCTTTTTCGTCCCATTGTACTTTAGTCTTATCGTTTTTCTTGGAATGATGTATGAACTTATTGAGTTCTATTTGCGACTCTACTGCCCTCGGAATATGTGAACGATAAAAGTTCACCATTCCCAAAAATCTACGCAATTCTAAAACGTTTTCTGGTTTTGGAAAATTAAAAATTGCTTGTACTCGCGACTTTAAAGGTTTAATACCTTTATTCGAAACCTCAAAGCCTAAAAAGTCAACTTTAGTTTGACCAAATGTACATTTTGAAATATTAATTGTTAATCAAAACTTTTTTAATCTTTCAAAAACAGTTTTTAAATGTTCTCTATGTTGTTCTTCACTCTCGCTAGCGATGATTACGTCATCAATATATGCGAATAAAAAATCTAGTCCTTCCAGTACAGTCGAGTTGATAAATCTTTGAAAAGTTTGTGCGGCGTTGCGCAAACCAAAACTCATTCTAGTAAATTCGAAAAGGCCAAAAGGTGTAATAATGGCTGTCTTTTCAATGTCATCTGGATGGATTGGTATAAAATGGTACGCTCTATTAACATCTAACCGAGTAAATATCTTTTTGTTCGCCAGTACATAGGTAAAGTCTTGTAATCGTGGCACGGGATAACGGTCCGGCTTAGTAATAGCATTGAGTCTCCTGTAATCGCCGCACGGTCTTATTTCACCATTTTTCTTCGGTACAACATGTAAAGGACTAGCCCAGGAACCTTTACTAGGCCTACATATTCCCATCTCTTGCATGACCCTGAACTCTTCTTTAACTTTAGCTTACCGGTCGGGTGGTAATGGCCTTGCTCGGGCATATACCGGTGGTCCGGTTGTCTCAATATGATGACAGACTGAATGTTTGGGAGGGTCATTGAAAGATGTGGGCCTAGTAATTTCGGGAAACTCGGAAATTACATCATAGTAAGGCTGATTACAATCTAAAGTTTTTACAGATGGAGTACAACTACTTACAACTGAAACTTTAACATTTAGGTCGTTCACTTGGTCGATCAGCTTTTTCGCGCTGACATCTACCAAAAGTTTGTGATAACTCAAAAAGTCTGCTCCAAGGATAGGTTGTTTAACATCTGCAACTACAAATTCCCAACGAAAACTGCGACGCAGTTTTAAATTCAGCACTAGGGACTTAACACCATAGGTTAATATTTCCGTACCGTTTGCTGCGTACAGCTTATAACTACACTTCGGAACTGACCTATTTCTTTTATTCACTGGTATAACCGAAACATTAGCACCTGTATCCACTAAAAAGTTTAAACCGCTATTCACGTCGGATACACAGAGGCGGTGGGCTGGAGTGATGGTGCAGATTTCCGCCGCTGGCTGCACCTTCTCTAGTTTTCCGGTTTCTCATCCCACGCGCAAGGTTTTACGCAGTCTCGAGCTTTTTTTCCATAGCGGAAATGGTAAAAACAAAGCCAATCCGGTTTTCTTGATGCAGGTCGTGAATTACTTCTTCTCTTGGTCGTTCGAGGTTGGCGATTTTGGCTACGTGATCTATTATCTGTAGCACGCCTTTCCAGTTGGTCAAAACGTGCGCTAAGCTTTGCTATTTCAGCTAGGATGGATGTCTCTGAAGAAGTTGAGGCACGGGGTTGCTGTTGTACGGCTGCCACGGTGCCTAGTTTCGTCGCTTCGTATACATCGTCAGCTACGACCGAAAGCTTTTCAAGGTCACGGTTCTCCGTAACCGTAAGTAAAGCACGGACCGTGGGTGGAAGCAGGTTTTGCCAAAGAACTCTGAGGGTGTCATCGGGAACCTTGTCGCGGGCGAGCTCTTTCATTCTACTCAGGAGCTGAGAGGGTTTTTGATCGCCCAACTCCATTTCACTAATTAATTTCTCTATTTGTCGATTTTTTGAATCTTCAAATAGCGTAAGTAACTTACTTTTCAGAGCTTCATATTTTTTGGTTTCTGGCGGATTCACAAGAAAATCGGTGATCTGTCCAATGACGTCAGCGCCTAATTTTGATACGACAAGGTCAAATTTTGAGCCGTCTCCAAGTTTCTGCGGGCCCAGTATTGCCTCCGTCCGTATAAACCATACCCTCGGTTGGTGGACCCAAAATTCAGGAATCCGCGATGAGACGGTAATGGAGGCCAGGTCGGGAACCCCGGTGGATGCGGCGGCCGGCGGTGTTACAGCAGCAGGATCCGTAGACATTTTTCACTATACACAACGTAATCCGTAGGAACAAAAATTTACTGGTTCACGGATAGTTTAGTTCAAACGCGGGTCACCACTTTAATGATCTTTGTTTATATCATTATTTAATTGTCCTAATCAGAAGATTGCTAATTAAATGTCAGTTATTCCAGGATTAAATTTATATTTTATTTGATTTAATTTTATTACATTGAGTGTGGCTGCTTAGTACAGTAACTTGGAGGCGACTGAAGTCGCAACGGGAAGCGGGGGGTTCGCCCATACAAAAATGCTGACAGTACAATGCAAGCTAGTGTGTCGCTACAAAAGTATTAGCGTCTTTTAGTCATCATGATTAATGAGGTGATTACGGATGGTACAACTCCCTAATGGTTTGGATTTGGAAGATAATTTTTGAAATATTATACGTAGATACGCATAGACCGATAGTTGTATTGTTTCAGGTTATTCAGATGAGCTGATGATGGAAGATTTAACTCCATAACTTTCATGCTGCTGAGATGATAATAGAAGTCTGTGTATATTTTAATGAAACATGCATTATGACTATTATTACTATTGGCGAGTAGGTGATTGGGTTTAACGTTGTTAGATAGATAACATTATTACTTAAAATAAATAAAATAAAAGTTTAAAAAACTAAAAATCTTTTTTGATGTCAGTGTCAGCAAACCATTAAATCTAAAACATTGGGAACGTAAGTGTGCTGGCAAAGACCTCAAAAAAATTTAAGACCCTCATTTATTTCGTACTTACCTTTGATTTCGTTATTGTTGGTTAATATCGTGTACTTAAGTTTTATAATATTATTTCATACTTCTCAGTGAATTTCGTTTAGAGGTCGATTTTTAGTTTTTTAAACTTTTTATTTTTATAAGAATAACGTTTGTAATTATAATATTATTTGTAACTTGGAAATATACACATCAAGCTATATAAAACCAGTATAAACTGGCCGCGATGCCTGTGCGTTTCAAAATACGTGAAGCTCATGTATACTGGTTTTGTATAGCTTGAGATGCCACCGTGTGTAGGTACGTCTAATTTTGTTGATTTTTAATATTTTCTAATATTTTGATCTCGAAGAAGCGTTTCAGTTTTGCTTTGCTCAATATGTTTAGTGAGATTATGGTTTATAGTGGAAGGAACAAAGACTATTCTAATTCAAAATGTAACTCGAATTTAGTTCTATTTGATTATTTTTTACTATTTTGACCTCAAAACTTGTATGTTTATTGATACTGATTGTGTTTTAATGATTAATGTCAATAAAAGACAGAATAGAAAAAAAAATAAAACACCAACCCACTTCTAATGAGCCCATTTTCTACAGTAATAATACTTAATTATATGCTCACTGCATGCACGCGTGCCCTTTACACAATAAATTAATAGCAACATTTAGGCAAGTACCGAAAGTACCGAATTTCCCGGTAAATCCCGGTTCCAAGTACAGTACCGAAAATCCAGTCCCGGTTCTTGAGACGGAACCGGTACTGCATCCCCTAATTATGAAACCATTCCATCAGTATTTTCTTATGACGTTGTCACGTTCAACTATCGTCAGTAAACCGACTTTACAGACAACCGATTTTTTTTTCAAAGCCAGTTCTAAAACGTGTGAGAACGTTGTATAATGAGAGCAGAAGTAGTTATGGAAAATTAGTGAACTGTATGAGATAGATGAAAGATTTAAATCGGGCTTTGTCCAAATAAGTGATATAAGTTTTTTGGTTCCGTAAGCTTTACAATTTAATCATTCTGTGGAATGTATACTTAGTTTTGTGTTTGTGATATACTTGTGATATGAATGTATATTTCTAATAAGGCCTATAATAAGACATCCGAATGTTTAAATAAAATTAATAAGTAGATAAATCTATACATATTACATTACATATTATATAATGTGATGTGGTAATATTATAACTGTTATCAAACCTGACTTCACGCTTGTAAGTATTACAGTTTTTACTGTACTTAGAGTAAAAACAAAAAAGCTTTTTTTTACTTTGTAATTTTTATTATTCGTTAGTAATCCCCCATAATAATACAAAGATTATTATTTTTACTTTACTTGTTGTAATTTTAGGGTTCCGTACCTCAAAAGTTAAAAACGGAACCATTATAAAATCACTCGTGTGTCTGTCCGTCTGTCTGTCATAGCCAATTTGCTCGAAAACTACTGCACCGATTGAGCTAAAATTTAGTATAAACATAAATAGTCTTGAAGTTTTCTAATAAAATAGGCGAAAATTCACTATTTACCCCACCCCCTTTTTTCTTAAAAACTACTGGGCCTAGAAACTTTAAAAAAAATTAGTTTATGAAGTTGGATGCATAGAATAGAGAAAAATCTATAAGAAAATCTAAAGTCCTTTTGTTCCCACAGGAAAAATAAAATTTCTAAGGTCCAGAATAAAAAGACCCCTATTTAGCTACAGTAAAGTATGTACTGAGAGGTCTTGTTCTGTTGGAAGTTCAACTTTTCGTGCTGAACCCTGTTCATTTGCCAGGAGCAGTTTTAAAGTTTTTTCCATTTCATAATTTTAGGAGTACATCTCATACAAAAAAAAAACAATACAATACAATATTTTTTATTGCATCACAACATTAAAAATAGAAATTAACAATATAGAAGAAAGGCTATACAATAGGCGGCCTTATTGCTAGGTAGCAATTTCTTCCAGGCAAACTTTGGGTAGGGAAACAGCGATAGAATAAGTTAAGGGGCGGTGCAATAATTAAAAACAGAAAAATTTGCAAATATACAGTTAATATAAAATACTTAAATAAATAAAATACTTAAATATTATAACAATAATATAAAAAATAACAAATATATACATAAACAAATAAAAACATAAACATAAATAAATTAAATATTTTATCTATCTATGGTAAAGAAAGGAAAATGAGATAGTAAGAAGGATGGAAAAAAAACTATTTAAAAGCAGAGAACAGTGATATTATTAAGTTAAGTAGTGAGTTTTTACAAGCCTTTTAAAAGATTGTAGCGTTGGAGCACGCCTGATATACTCAGGCAGCGAATTCCACAGCCGGATTGCTTGAACTGTGAAAGAGTTGGAATAAACAGAGGAAGAGTGGATGGGGATATCTAGGATTAGGGTGCTGGATGTTCGCAAGGTGCGGTTTAGGGAAGATGAACGAAAGACAAAGCGATTTTTGAAATAAGAAGGAGTGACAGGATTAAAAAGGATATTATAGAAGAGAGACAAGATGTGTGAATCCCGCCGACGGGGAATAGGTAGCCATTGAAGTTGAGCACGAAAATGAGAAACATGGTCAAATTTACGAAGTCCGAAAACAAAGCGGATGCAAAGATTTAGCAAACGATCAAGTTTGTTAATCCTTGACGTTAACCAAGGACTGCCGACGACGATGGTCTGTGTCAAATGACTAAATGGTTTTCGAAAATGGCGCTAAGGATACGGCTCGCACACCACTCACCCTCAAGGACAGTCATAAAAACAATATCCACGCGGGCAAAGCCGCGAGCAAATCCTAGTACGAAATAATTAAAATTCTTTTGAAATAAAAGCTTGTACCTAAAAGTTTTAAAATTTTTCGTAATGAGTTTAAGTTTATTTTAGAAACAGTGTACTAAGCTTATAAAAAGTTGTATTTTATCTACATTTTCGGACACCAAGCCTTCAAAAAAACTACTAAATAAAAACAAAAACGTCCTCATTTTAATTTCACCCAGGCTTTGGTGCGTCGCTTTTAGGCAGGAATCACAGAGTTTATCACTTGGAAAGCGTTACGATTGGAATCGAACCTACTATTCCATGCTTTATACCGAGTCACGACCCGCCGAGCCACACCGTCCAATCTCGTTTTGATCCAATGAACCATCCAACTGAAATACAAAAAGAAAATAAACAAACTAGAATACAGACACGTACGTTGGAAACCTATTGCTACCAAAACAAATTATAAACGAATATTTTTTTGACAGATTATACAAGTACATGGTGTATAAAAAAGACCATAGTCATTTTATAAAGGGGTGTATAAGTTTTACGCCAATGTCTGTGTGTGTGTCTGTCTGTAGCATCGTAGTTCTTAAACGGATTGGCCGATTTTGATGCGGCTTTTTTTACGTGAAAGCAAGTTTCCCTGCGGTGGTTCTTAGCTATATTTGGTATAAATCGTTTCAGCAGTTTGAAGATCATCAGCTCTTATCTAGGTGATGAAGAGATGTGGGCAACATACCGGTCTGATTGATTCGAAATTTGGTGTCCTATTGTAACGAGACACCAAAACTATGATAGCTTTGACCTGATGCTGCAGCATCTCCTGGAATCTGCAGGATACCCATCTTCTTAGCAACTTACAGCAGAAGTATCGTGTTTGAGATACATTAAGTTTAAAAGCATGAAATAAAAATTAAATTAAAAATTTTGAAAACCTCCGACAAAAAAAAACTTCAAAAAAGTAAAACATAATATGTTTGGCCCTCTAAGTTTAATATAAGTAAATAAATTTTGATCTACTAGTCGTGGCGTAGGGGGACCGTTAATAAAATAAAAACACAATATTACTGTTTTACTTTACCACAACTAATTACTAATAATTTCACAACTTAGCGGTGCCCCTACGCGACGACTCTTAGATCAAAATATAACTTCTTATGTTAAACTTAAAGGCCCCATACATATTATTATTTTCTACTTTTCTGAAGTTTTTTTTGTCGAGGTTTTTTTAATTTACAAGCTTTTATTTACTTTCACCTGTCCCGGTGTCTGTATCTTGCAAGTTAAATTTGACCCACTTCCCGGTTTCCAAGCATATGCATATGGCGTGACAATGCAATATTATGATGACATGAAGTTGATCTGATGCTGGAGCTGGAGGGTGACCATAGGACCTGTCCCGGTGTTTCCGAGCGTGTACGGTGAAAAGTAACATTTTGTGGCTTCTTCGAGTACACGTGAAACTGTACAACTTTCAAACCATAGATAAACATATTTAGGTTTTTCGTTGAACTATTGCAAAATTAATACAAATAAAACACAAATTTGTTTATACTAGATAAACAATTCGCATTAAATTGTGAGATAATTGATTGATTGAAAACAGTTTATTGCACAACATAAGAGAAAAATAAAGGTTCAGTGTAATATCCTTAAGGTATTACTGACATTTGCAGGAGCTAAACAAAACCCGGGCACGTTCTCAGTAGGCCATTTTGAAAACTAATCTCCAAAACTTTGTCATTGACAGATAAAAATGTCACACACGACAATTTCTCCCCAATTGATAGCTGATTTATTTCTTTTATGTGGAATGAAATGTCTAGTTTTAATTTCAATGTTTATTTGAACGATAATTTCATTTTCTAATACTGTCCTAGATTAGCTGATTGACCAACTTTATATGAAAAATCAATAATGCTTTTAGGAAAGTAGTTTAGTAACACTGTTTTATTAGCGCTACCTGATCCACACCTCTGAAGGTTGGAGACTCGACGAATATGTATATCTGGGACAAACAGTCCAGTTGGGTCGAGGTATTGATTGGAACAGTTGTCTCTGTTTTGTTCTTTGTTTGTAAAGAACAGAGATTTGTTACCTCCCCTTATATTTAGCATATCTCTGGTAAAGAGTAAAAAAAATAACCACACTTTTGCACTTTTTCAATGTTTTTTCGTTTAGTTTCAATTTTCTGAATAAAAGTATAAAAAATAATAACATTTCTCACTTTGCATTATCATATAACGAATATTGTTATATATTTTTTTTGTTTATACTTCAAAATATTAGTCATAACTAGAGTTTAAAGTAACTGTGTAGACCTATCTTTGGGATTTTTTTCTATCGAGCCAAAACTGCTTAATCGTGTTTCTAATTGCTTTAGACTTTAAGGAACATCATCAAAAATAAGGGTTTTTTTTCAACCCATGGTTTTCTACCGCTTAGGAGAATTGACGTCAAGAATAACTAAAATCTGTAATATTACCATCTTAGGTAGGTCCGACTTCAAGAAAGAGATAAATCGACGAATCCAACTCGGCTGGGCAGCGTTCGGGAAGCTTTGCAATATCTTCACATCCCAAATATCGCAGTGTCTCAAGACTAAGGTATTTGACTAGTGTGTGTTGCCAGTGATGTCATGCGGAACTGAGACATGGTCGCTTACTGTGTGCTTCAAAAGAAGGCTCAAGGTCACCCAAAGGGCAATGGATCGTGCTGTGCGTTAAGCTGCGTGATCGAATCAGAAACGAGGAGATTCCTAGGAGAACCAAAGTAAGTAAGTAAGTATGTGGTAAATAGCTCGTAGAACAGATAGCTGTTGGGTAGTAAATTTCTCGAGTGCCAATCATGCACAGGAAAATGAAGTGTATGCAGGCCTTCCACTAAATGGACCGACGACCTGGTGAAGGTCGCGGGAAGCCGATGAATGCGGGCAGAGCAGGACCGGTCGTTGTAGAAATCCTTGAGGAGGCCTTTGTCCAGCAGTGGACGTCTTTCGGCTGACATGATAATGAAGATGATGATCCCAAATGCCCACTGAATCACTGATTGATCGGTTAACCTGAACCGCCGCTGTGGCGTAATGGTTAAATCCATTAGTTTCACATCAGGAGGTCGCAGGTTTGATTCCCGGCGGAGTCTTACTTTGTATGACTCGTTTTGGTTGGTGGAAGGGCATTTTCTAAGCTCGCCTGGCTAGCTACCACCATCTTATCTAAGTCTTGCCGCCAAGCATCAATGTTAACAACATTGATCAATTCCGGCTTGGAGATTAGATAGCTAGTTCCCTATTGCGTTAAGGAATCTTGGTAAGCCTGCTTCTATCTTCGGCATCATCGTCACTTACCATCAAGTGAGATGATGCCAAGGGCTAACCGACTGTGTATAAAAAATACAAAAGACGTTTTTATGAAACTTTTCAAGAAGACTAATATTTCAGGTAATGAAAAATATAGACCCCCAAAGTCTGGTCTTCGAGATGTAGACCACTATCATAACGCTAAGGTAAATAGAGATAGAGCAGTGATGCTGGAACAAAACATGTTATACAACCCTTTCTAATTTTAAGTTTACACTACGAGTATCTGAGCTATTGTGTAATTTATATTTGTACTATCGTAAAATTTATGTGCTACCTAACCTAACCTGTCTGTTTTTTGTGCACAGTGTTTGGCTTATCTAGGGTAATCTATTATTTGCCTTGCTGTTTCTCTCCTCAATAAGCTTAAGGCCCTTACTTAAAAATCTGTCTCTGTCTTTTTCTTTACGTGTAAAGAGGGAAGAAAATAACCACACTTTTGCACTTTTTTGGATGTTTTCGTTTTTATTTTCATCATATTTATCTTAAATAAAAATCCAATCTATTTTTTCCCTTTAGTCACCTATGAACTTTATTTTAGTAATTAAATCATATTATCTAATTACTTATACTTATTAATATAAAACCGAAAATGGACGATAAAATGGCTGGAAAAGAGGTACCTTTGCGAAATTATTCTATAGAGCCAACTTTATTAAATCGTGTTTCCATTAGATATAATCCCTCGTAACTATTCTCAGTAATACCAATATGTTTTCCTAGATTTTAAATTTACTGTTAACTACTTCAAAAATGAATTCTAAAAACCTGTTTAAGTGGACTTTTAGGTACCACTGCGCCTTAATGTTAAATAAGTTCGCTGTTGATTGCCTTAACTAAATAAATAAATCCAGTTGAACGTACATTGCAGGCCAACCCGTAAAAACTTTCTCGCTTTTCTTTCATGTAGAACTGGTTTTTAAGGTTTCGTACCTAAAAAGGTAAAAAAAACGGCCAAGTGTGAGTCAGAACCGCACACACAGGGATCCGTACCATCATACTAGATGGCGCTAGTACAAAGGGTTCCGTACCATCATACTAGATGGCGCTAGTACAAAGGGTTCCGTACCATCATACTAGATGGCGCTAGTACAAAGGGTTCCGTACCATCATACTAGATGGCGCTAGTAACAAAGGGTTCAGTACCATCATAATAGATGGTGCTAGTTTCTTCACGTTTAAAAAAGCACGTTTTTTGTATGGAAACACCTTTAGTTTTTCACTTTTTCTAATTTTTCATAGCGGCAACAGAAATCCATCATAATATGTGAAAATTTCAACTGTATATCTATCACGGTTCATTTAATACAGCCTGGTAACAGACGGACAGACAGACGGACGGACAGCGAAGTCTTAGTAATAGGGTCCCGTTTTTACCCCTTGGGTATGGAACCCTTAAAACGGAACCTTAAAAAACCTTTATAGGATAACTCGTGTGTTTGTCCATCCGTCTGTCACAGCTAATTTTCTCGAAAACTACTGGATCGATTGAGTTGAAATTTGGTACACATATGTAAGTCATAAGAGT